>CM053587.1:74888920-74936265 GCA_028646515.1 Pseudochirops corinnae
GCTTTTGGTGCAGGAGTTCTGACTGTGTTGTCTTCCTCCCGTTCCTTGCTTTGATCCTTTTTTGTCCCCAAAAAAGGAATCTAAAGTTGGATTGCTGTGCTTCCTTTGTTTCCTTTGTCTGCTCATGTTGCCAGTCAATTACTTGACTTTTGGGCTCAGTAGAACTCTGCTTCCAGAGGGGAGAGCTCTGTCCCAAATGACTGGGGTTTTCACAGCTGCTGTAGCTATTAGGAGGCTGCTGTCTTTGCAGCCCTCACCAGCTTTGGCTTAGTAGTCACACATCTCAGGACCACTACCCAAGACCATGAGCCTGATCCAGGCAGACTAAGGCAAGAGCATTTACCCTCTGACTGATTGCTAGGCCCCCCTGCAATCTGCAGGCCAGGAGCTGTGAAGCAGCCACACAGTAGCAGCTGCAGGACTACCAGTGCTGCTTCTTGCCCTGGAGGCAGACGGCCAGACTCTCTCACCCAAATTTAGCTGAGTTCCACTGACCTTTCACTTTGTCCTTGTTTCTCATGGGTTGATAATTCTGGAAACCGCCACAGCTGCCAGTGATCTGCTCTCCTGAAAGCTCCAGCAATGGCTTGTTCTGGCCACCCTGGGCCTACAGCTGTGGGTTCCTGTGGTGCTGGTCTGGGCTCCCAGCATGGTGGAATGAACCCCTTCTTGTCCACCTGCTCAGCTGCCTTCAGCAGAAGCTTTGTTACTCTGTCCTTTTGTGGGTTCTGGAGCTCTAAAATTTGTTTAGAATCATATCATATAGGTATTTGAGGTGGTTATCAGGGGAGCCACAGAGTTCTCCTGCTTCTAAGCCGCCATTTTGACTCCCTGGAAATCAAAGTTTTAAAAACAAATATTAAAAAATTATTTTTTATATGCAACTGGGAAAAAGATATACAGACACTGGGGTATAGAAATCCATCTTACCCTACTAGAAAGTTAGAGGGAGCATGGGGGAAGATATCAGAGAGAGCAAATTGGGGGAAGGGGTATTCAGTAGGCTCACTATCTTGGAATATGAGGTAGGGGAAAGATGTGGAGAAAATTTGTAATTCAAAATCTTGTGGAAATGAATGTTGAAAACTAAAAATAAATTTAAAAAAATAAAACAACAACAAAAAAGAAGTATATATAGAATGATTGTACATACATATATTTATGTCTGATGGTAGCCATCTGGTGGGTAGGGGGAGAAAAAAAGGGAAAAAAAGAAATTTACATGATAATTTAATTATTTATACGTATATATTACATAGTAAGTTGTATATAATGAATTTGCAGTTTCATGTGCAATTATCTTTTTTTATTGTACTATGGAAATTATATTTACTGTGGAAACATTATATTATGGAAATGCTTGTTTTATCCAATAAATTTAAAAAAGAAAGCCTGAGATGACAAAGAAATCAAAGGCTACATTTTGAATTCTGGCTGAGCATTTCTGCCTTTCAGACCACTGACCATTGTACCACTAACACAAGAAGTGACTGGCAATTAATAGGGATGGAGGAAAATATATAGTAACCATAATAGTGAAATAAACTTTCAGCAAGTTTCTCTGATAAAGACCTCATTTCTCAAATATATAGAGAACTGAGTCAAATTCATAGAAATAAGAGCCATTCTTCAACTGATAAACGGTCAAAGGATATGGACAGTTTTTAGACTAAGTAATCAAAGCTATCTATAGTCATGTGAAAAATATGTTATAAATCACAACTGATTAGAGAAATACACTTTAAAACAACTCTGAGATACCACCCCACCCTTATCAGATTAGCTAATATGACAGAAAAGGAAAATGAGAAATATTGGAGGGGATGTGAGCAAATAGAGACACTAATGTGCTGTTGGTGAAGTGGTATACAGATTCAACCAGTCTGGAGAGCAATTTAAAACTTTGCTTAGGCCATGCATATCCCTCAACTAAGCAATATGACTCCTAGGTCTATATCCCAAAGAGATAAAAACAAAAAAGGAAAAGGACCTATATGTAAAAAATATATATTAACAACAGCTCTTTTGGTGGTGACAATGAATTGGAAATTGAGGGGATGTCCATCATTTGAGGAATGACTGTACACTTGTTATTGTATATGTTTGTGATGGAATATTATTGTGGTATAAAAAATCATGTGAAGAATACTCTCAGAAAAACCTGGTCTATAGGCTTTCATAAACTGATGCAAAGTGAAATGAGCAGAACCAGGAGAACACTGTATATAGTAACAGTAATATTGTGTGATGATCTGCTGTGAACAACTTAGCTATTCTCAGCAATACAATGATCCAAGACAGTTCTGTAGGATTTATGATGAAAAAATGCCATCCATCTCCAGAGAAAGAACTTACAAAGTCTGAATAAGGACTGATTACTTTTTCTATACTTTATATAGAACAACATGACTAATATGGAAATATGTTTTGCATGATTGCACATGTATGACCTACACCAAATTACTTGCCTTCTCAATGAGCAGGGAGGTGAGGGAAGGAGAGAAAGAATTTGAAACTCAAATTTTTTTTAAATGAATGTTAAAAATTGTTTATACTTGTTAATAGGGAAAAAATAAAATCTTAAAGTAAAAAAAAGTAGATTCAACACAACTTTCGATTTATTTAAGTGCCCTTACATTGATAGTATCATAGTGTGTTAGAGCTAGAAATGACCTTCAAAACCTTCTAATCCAACTTCTTTTTATACATGAGGAAACTGAGCCCCAGAGAAATCAAATGATTTGCCCAAGGTTACCTAGTTATTTAATGTGTTCTTGGGGTATGGTACTAATTGCTGCAGACCAAAACTCAAAGGGCATATTTTCTAATTTCATCTTACCATTCATGTAAATCAAATGCTCTAATACTCTTTAAACCAACAACTCTCAGTGGCTAAAATTCTTGATCATGAAGATTTCAAGTCCCCACATCCAACCTTTTACAGGAAAGCTTTGCCAATCCCTTTTAATTCTAATTCCTTCCATTCATTGATTATTTCCAATAAATAAATCCTATCTATAGTTCATTTGCATATAGTTGTTGACACATTGCCTCCCCTATTAAATTGTGAACTCCTCAAGGGCAAGGCCCAGTCCTTTGCCTTTCTTTGCATCCCCAGTACTTAGCACATAGAGGAGTGGGCATATGACAGGCATTTAATAAATGTTTAACTGACTGATCTTTATTCTTAGAAGAGTTTTGAAACAGTTGAAATATCTATATTTAATCAAAGAATTCTATGTATTTTACAGAACCTTGAAAGTTAAATCGATGTCCAGACTCTAGATGTCTTTTTCCAAGCAGACCTCCATTCCCAAGTGGTCTCAGATGATAGATTGGATTCTTATCTGACTCGATGTGTCACTCCTGTGCAACCTTTCATGTCTTTTGGGAACAAAGTGGCATTTGATCTGGGACTTGAATGATGGGTAAGATTTCAGGAAAGTGAGGTGGTACTGAAAGAGATTCCTTAATAACCCTGAATCTTGCCTTCATGAAAGAATCTAAGGGCTAGAGATTCATGAGACAAAATAAAGTGATGGGAAAGAGCAGAGTATATTCAGAGGAAAATATCTCAGTCAAGCAGGAGCACAGAATATGCAGAAATAATGGTTCAAAATAAAGAAGGAAGGATAGAGTGGCTCCTGATTGCACAGAGACTTATAAAGCAGGCTAAGGATTTTGGATTTTATGCGACAGAAAATGGGAAACCATTGAAGGGTTCTGAGCAGAAAAGGGACAGAAACCCAAGTATCTAGCACCAGTGTGAAGTATGAATCTGTGGATGGAAAAACCAGAGGTGGGAAGATAAACCAAAATTCTATTATATTAGCCCAGGCAGAGGAAATCAATCCACAGATCTAGTTAACCAAACATTAACTCTTCTTGTGTTCTTAACAATCCTACAGGTCTTTGAAAGGTTCTTCTGGATTCCTCTGCCAACAACTCTGACATTACCATTGACCAGGAGTATCTTCCTCCTTAATAGTTTTTTTTTTCCTCTAAGATAAACCTGTAATAAGAATGGTTTGTGTCAGATCATGAAGCTGAATTTGGGACAGAGGAGGATGCTATATAGATTGAAGTATTTAATCTTAGAGGTTAAGAAAAAATTTTGATTGGGAAAGTCATTCAATCACTCTCAGCTTTGGTTTCCTCAACTACAAAATGACGTTAATAATACAAATGATCTTCCAGGGCTATTGTGAGTATCAAATTAAATCTTAATAATCAATATGCTTTAGAATTCTTAAGGTGCCAAATAAGTGTCAGCTATTATTATGGTTAACATTTTTCTTTCCCACTGCTATTCACATCTGAATGTGCTCAGACACCTTCCCTTTCCCCAACCTCCCCCCCCATAAAAACACTTTTTGTTTTACAAGAAAAGTACATCAGTTCAAGTAAAAGGAGGCCAAATTTGCTTTCTGGTTTGAAGATTTACAGATAACACAAAAGATTGTTTCCTATCCACAGTCCACATTTTAGTTGAGAGATGACAAGTTAACCATTTCTGGATTGAGTAGAACATACAGACAGAGCTCTTCTTTCTTGGAACGCCCAGTTTCCACCTGTAGTCTAAGAGTTTGACCTCAACGACAAAATGGTTTGGCCTAAATGACAAGTTGGTCAGCTTTCAATGTCAGCTATTTTTTTAAGAATACTTTCTCCTTTTAGGGCCAAAGGTACTGTGGTTTCTAGAACTTTCTATGTCTTACCATTTTTAGTCTGGATTCCCTAAATCCTTGACCAGGATGGTGCTATATAGAAAGGAGGATGGTTCTAATTCTACTTTCTCTAGGGCATGCTGAACTGACTGTCTTCTTAAATAGTAGCCTAGTAATTTTTAAAGAGTGCTTGAACCATTCACTAACAGGTTCTTAATGAGCACCTTCTTAACTTAATATGTAAGGACAGAGGTTTCTGGAAGATAAGATGTTTGGATATACCAGCCCCATAAACTTTGAAAGAGTGACTAGCAAAAGGTGGGTGCTTAAAATGCAACCTTCCTTCCCTTTCGGGGAAAAATATACAAATTAAATTAATTTGAACTAAAATTAATTGAAAGGAAAGCCCAACCTGGATTTTTTTTAAATGTCTGAATTGTAGGATATGTTATAAGAAATACAGTTTTATTAACTCTTAAGTACAAACATTAATTGGAACTACACTAATAATGTGTTTCCTGATGTAGAATACTGAAGGAAACTGTTTTAATAGATGAATAGATGAGAACAATTTGTAATTAACCTCTTGGTACTTTTGTTGGTATTTTTTATTTTATTCGTATTTTTATTGGTACCCAGTAGGTACTTTTCAAGCATCAGGTGGTACCTTAAAACTCTGTTATTAACCTTCTGAAATAGCTTTTAATCAGTGACTTTTCTTAGTATAAGAATTCTTCATGGTTGGCATGCCAAACATCACACATTCAAAACCAGTAAAACTGTCATCGTGTCTCCAAGCAGAAAGAAAAGAGAACAAAAGAGGAAAAAATGGAAGGAACGCATTTCTGATCGCATCCTTGGTCTCCAGAAGAGCAATTTTCTATCCTCCCCTCATAAATCCAGAACTGGGAGGGACCTTCAAGGTCTAATCTAGCCCCCTCATTTTAGAAAGGAGGAAGCTCAGGCCCAGAGAGGTCACCCAGGTAACCCATGCCAAGAACATAGGCTCTATGCCCAGCTACTCTGACTCTGAATCCGGCCTTCCTTCCATTGTACTACAAACTATCGTTTTGTTTCTCCGTCAATCCCATTTCAACCGCTGACCATTTAAATAGGCTTCCTTTTTTTTGGCTATTTCACAACTATTAAAGCTTATCTAATTCTAACTCTTCCTTTGTTTTCAGTGTGATAATTTTTTTTCTCTTTCTTTCTTTTAAATGTAATCTGTGTTCTCTTCTCAAAGGCAGAGAAAGTATCCTCTGCAGGACGCTAGGACCTGACCTACTTTGGCAGGAATGTTTTTGTCATAATTGAGAACCACTCACAAACGAAGGCTGACCTAGTTCCAATTATGTAACACCATGGTGCGTTGGTACTGATACCTGACCTCTCAACAGAGAGGAAATGGGCTCCAAGCATTATGCTACTGACATTTCAATCGAGGAAGGGGCGGGAAAATTAAGCCTGCCCCCCCCTTAATGACCCAAGCCCAGACTCATGTCCTCTCTCCCCACTTTCTTCTTTTCATGTATTTAAATGTTTGCTATAATCCCTTAGCATTATTAATGACTAAATGCTGTTCAAGCCACCTTCTCTCAGAGAGCCTTCTGCTTGAATTAATAATAACAACCACAACAATAGCGAGCATTTACATACCTCTTTAAGGTTTATAAAATGCTTTACAAAATTATGTCATTTCATCCTCACAATAACCCTGGGAGGTAGTTGCTATTATTATCCCCATTGTACAGTTGAGGAAACCAAGGCACAAGAAAGCTAAGTGACCTACCCAGCATCACACAGCTAGTATCTGAGGCCAGACTAGAACTTGGGCCTTCCAGACTCCAGGTCTGATGCTCCATCCACTGTCCTCCTTAGCAGATTTCTTCCCTGGATCAACCAGTTGATCCAATTTACCTAGTCCAGATGGATAATTTGGTGTCTCGGGATGTTAACTCTGCTTAGAAAATTTTGCAGTTTCATCTAAGACATTTGCAACCCACCCCCACCCCCACCCCACACACATACACAAAATAATCAAGCACAATGAACCACCCATAGAGATGATGATATTATATAATTACCCAGAAGTTAAGAAGCTTATTACATTATTATAGGTGGTCCTTAGTGGGTGGGGTGGTTAGAGAAAAGTGGGGAGCCTTCAACACTTTTAAACCACAAATCAAATGTCAGATCAAGACAAATTTTTGTTTCCTTCTAGTCTTCTCAATCAATTTGAATCTGTAAACAAAATGACTGTTCGTGCTCAAGCTTGCTGGCTTCAGGGCCTCCTCCGCTATCCAGATCAGTAAGTAGCAGGGCTAAATCTATAGGTCATGTTGGTCTTTGGAAGCAACATGAAATGTTGTGGGATTTGTCTTGTTTTTGTTTAATTTCACCATAAAATTAATTGCCGCCTCTGATTTGGGAAAAATCTGTATGATTGACTGGGGTCTAATAGTCTGAGACTTCCCTCTGTCCTCAGGCCTAGCTGTGCCTCATGATGGCTGAAGACAAAAAAGCGGCCCCTGAGACTTCAAAAACCTAAGTTTTTGTTTCAAGATAGAACTGTTGTCTGAAGTATGTAAACAGGAAAACCCTGTCCCTCTGCAGTTTCCTACCTGAATATCTTTTTTTGTTGTTGCTGCTCTTATACGCACGTCCGTAAAACATCAGGAAACTCCAAGATGCTACCTATGATGGTGACAATACCACTTCTGTTCTAGTGTAAGCCACCGCAAGAGAACAAAGGGCCTAGGAATGGTTTGAGCCCACCAGAGCTACACCCCCAAAGTCTATGTTCTCTGAAAGAAAACAAGAAGTGACTAAGTCTGTGTTCTAAGTTCAAGAGAATCACCAACTGTATAGTTGAAGGAGCATTGGAGATGAAGTCCAAGTTAGAAGACTGGGTCCAAATCCCAGCTTGACCACATGTGACTGAGTAAACTCTCTTTGCTTCCATGACCTCAGTAAAAATGAATGGGGAGGGGTGGCTAGGTGATACAGTGAATAGAGCACGGGCCCTGGAGTCAGGAGGATCTGAGTTCAAATGTGACCTCAGACACTTAACACTTACAAGCTGTGTGACAAGTCATTTCACCCCAATTGCCCTGCCTTCCCCCCTTCAAAAAGAAAAAAAGATGAATGGAAAGAGTCAGTTTATTTCTAAAGTCCAATTCTTTCCAATTCTCTATTCTATAATCAGCTAGATGGCGGAGTGGATAGAGAGCACTAGGCGTGGGATTGGAAAGACATCTTCTTGAACTCAAATTCAGTTTACTGGATCTAATTACTAGCTGTGTGACCTGGGGCAAGTCATTTACCCCTGTTTGCCTCAATTTTCTCATCTGTAAAAAGAGCAGGAGAATAAAACGGCAAACCACTCCAGAGTTGGACATGACTAAACAACAGCACTCTCCTCATTGGATTTGTAGTCAGGGACGTGGCTCAAAACTCACCTTTATCACTTATCTCTATGACCTCAGACAAATCACTTAACCTCTTTGGGCCTCAGTTTCCCCATCTGTAAAAGGAAAGGGTGGAACTAGAAGGCTCTTCCAGCTGTAGATCCTATCATTCTTTTTCATATTATTAATTCAAATAACCATGTGAGTAAAAGTAATTAATGAAAAAAGTAATTAATGAAACTCAATCATTCCTTCTAACTTCATCCCATCCTAGACCCAAAGAAATAGCAAGGTTACCGTTTTTTGTAGGTCCCCTATTTTGTCCCTACAAAAGCTGATTTGTTACTCCTTGCCCTTACTTATTTCATCCAATTAAACCAATAAAGCAGGTTTTAAGTATGTACTATTTGCACTGTGGTAGGATTGAGAATACAAAGATGGAAAACAAATTGCCTGCTCTCAAAGAGCTTACAGTCTAATGGAATTTAATCACAGTCTAATCACATAGACAAATGCATATGATATAAAGTAGAATTTAATTGGAGCAAAGGGTGAGAGTCCACAAAGTGATACAGCAAGGTGCCAGTCCTAGAGTCAGGAAGATCTGAGCTCAAATTCCATCTCAGTTTACTAGCCATGTGACCCTGGGCAAGTCATTTAACCCCTGTTTCCCTCAGTTTCCTCATCTGTAAAATGAGTTGGAAAAGGAAATGGAACCACTGGAGTATCTTTGCAAAGAAAACCCGTACTGGGTTCACAAAGAGTTGGACATGATTGAAAAACAATAGAACAGCAACAAGAAAGCACTTTCATCCAGGAAATAATGTACAGTTTCATGGAAGAAGTAGACTTGAAGGATAACAAGGTTTCCAGTGGGTGAATAAATATAAGAACTGTGGTTTAGATGAGGATGGAGATGGAGAGGAATGGCCTGTTTCAATGTAGAGATATAAGTTCAGTACAAAAATGGGGAGAAAACTTATAGACCAATTTGGTTGAAACAAAGAAAAGAGGAAGAAGTATGGTGGAAAATAAGCATGGAAATTTATATTTGAAGCAAGTTGTGGAGAATTTTACATGCCAAGAGAAGACATTGTATTTATCCCATAAGATAAATCCCATGGAGCTAAAGTAGATGTTGAGGTAATTTTGACAGAACTTAACAAGTAATTAAGTCAGAGACCAGAAGGATGGAATGAAGAAACAGAAGTCAAAAATGACTCTGGGATCTTTATGCCTGAATTGCTGAGAGAATATTAATGCCATCACCAAAAACAGAAAAGTTGGGAGGAAGAGTAGGTTTGGAGCAGGATGGAGAGGGGTAAGATGATAAGTACCATTTCAGGTGTGTTAAGTTCAAGGGCCTGGCAGGACAGCCAGGTGGAAAGAGCCAACTTACTAGAGTTCAGATTATCGTATGAAAGAATAATTGGATTTGCTGTGCTCACCCCAGAGGTGGACAAACCCCTGGGGCAAGGTGTGGAGGTTGCAGAGAGGCTAACCTTCTTTACCAGTCAAAACTTTGCAAAGATAGAATGAGCAGCTTTTGGAAGTAGTGAGCTTCTTATCATTGAAAGTCTTAATAGGGAAGTTTAATGATCTCTTGTCAGATATACTGTCAAGGGAATTCTCATTTAGGCAGAGATGGAACTAGATGGCCTCTGGAACCTCCATCAGCTCTGAGATTCTGGGTTTCAGGTAGAGACCATGATGAGAAATATTCATTTAAGAGTCATTTGCATAGAAGTGACAATTGAAGATATGACCACAGACTAAATACTCTAGTGGAAAATATATTAAAAGGGAAAATGGTGGGATTTCATACGTACAGAAGAAATATGAAGAGTAAGCATATGACATAGCACTTCCATTATACTCAGAACTGAATAGATAACTCACAGTGTAATGTACAGTTCTCTATAAGGAGAGCAATCAAGATAAGTGAAGTTTGAAAATTAAGGCACATGAGGAAAGCTTGAAGGAATTAAAACCATTGAGAGAAGGCTGAAGAGTGATTCATGAATAGTTTTCAGATATACACAGATCAAGAATAGTGAGCAGTTACCTTTCATGGTCACTAAGCTTAAAGACCAGCATGAGGATGTGAAGTGTTGGATATAATGAAGAATTCATTAGTCATGAAAATTATTAAAATAAGATGAATTGACAAGGAAGCCAATGGAACCTGCTCTTTCTGGGTATTTGGAATAGGCTTGACTTTCATCTAACTAAGATAGTTTAGATATAGTCTTTTCTGAATATTAGTGATGGACTAATAATTAGTGATGGATAGTGTGTCTTTAGATCCACCTAACTTTAAGACTCTATAGCCAGGTGTGATAGAGGATACTTGTAGTCCCTGCTACTGGGAAGGCTGAGGTGAGGCTGATGGATCACTTGAGTATGGGAGTTCCAAGCTGCAACAGAACTTTAAGTCAACAGGGTGTCATTCATAGTGGTATCATTATAATGACCCCTCAGGAGTAGGGGACCACCAGGCTGCCTAAGAAGGGGCAATTTAGCCCAGGTAGGAGATAGAGGAAATCAAAGTTTCTATTTCGATAAAAAGTATCAGTCTTCTCAAGAGTTATTTCTACTCTGTATTGAGAAGGATGGGTGGAGTAGATTGTTTCATCTGCCTGATTTTGATCATTTCCAACACAGATAATATTCTCCTCCCCTCAGGCTACAGCAGAGTTCCAAGTCTGCTTTCCTTCCTCTTTCCTCCCTGCGGGAGACAGGGTTCATTCTTTTGTCTGCTCAGTTGTTGTTCTTCCCACCACTTAACTACTTTCAGCTTCTCCTTTCTAATAAGGTTGCATGATCACTTCACTATGTTCCTGCCAGAATAATTCCCACTGACTTGTTCACATTCATTTTTGACTTGTATTTTACATCATAGACATTTCCTCAACCACTTTTACTAATTTTTTATACAAATGTTTCCTGTAATTGTGAAATGCCTACCTAGAAAGTTAAGAGGGGGAAAACGGTAGTGGTAATAGTTTCTGCTTTCAGGGTTAATCAGCATTCTGTTAGGGAGTAGAGTCTTATGACTAAACACTTGAATAAAAAAATTATACTGATGCAAGATGATGAAGCCCATGTCTCCTCAGATACCTGAAGACACACAAGAGTACTAGTAGACTATAAGCTCTCTATGAGTCAATAATATGGCATAGCAACCAAAACACCTAATGTATTGTAGACAAAAAGGGCTTTAGAACAAGGCAGGTGATGGCCTTGTCATACCCAGCCATTCTCAAGCCTCCTCTGTAGTATGGTACTGAGCTCCAAGCATCATATTTTAGGAAGGATATTGATGAGACTGAGTATTCCAGAGGAGAGTGACTAAAAAGAATAGATTGAAGGAACTGGGAATTTCTAACCTAGAAAAGAATTGAAGAAGACATAATAGCTGTCTTCAGGATGAGGGCGGAGTCCATGTAGAAGTAAAATTGGATTTGTTTTACCTGGTGTCAGATGGTAGAACTAAGAGAAATGGGTAGAAGCTACCAAAAGGCTTATTTCAGCTCAAAACTTGGAAAACATTCCTAACATTGAGAGTTGTGCACAAGCAGTATAGGCAAGATAGGCTTTGTATGGGATGTCTGCAAGCAGAGGCCTCATTAAGAAGATGCTGTATGGAGAGAGGATTCTGGGAAGATGGTGGAGCAGGTCAGAAAATTCCAAGCTCTCAAGATCTTCCCCCACAAAAAGCTAAAATAGAACCTTAGGACAAACAAAGTGCGAGTGGAGATAAATAAGAATAGGGGAATAACCTGGGTCCTGCTGGGACAATTTGAAAAGATCAGAAGAAAAATCCCAGGACTAGGTTTGCTCCCTGTGAAGAGTAAACACCTCTAGGCTAGGGTCTGTTTTAAGAACAAGCAGCAAATCCTGGGGTTAGTTGATTGGAAAGGCTGCCTCAGTTCCTGCCACCAGAACTTTTGCCCAGGAATAGTGAAAGGAGTTGAGCATTTGATCCTGGGAAGATTGAGGGAACCTCTGCTGAGGAATGCCAGACCCACCTGTGCTTGCAAAGAGCAGTGGGAGGGAGAAGGAACTAGCACATGCCCAGTGAGTGCAGAAGCAATGGGGCAGAAAGCCCCTGGCTATGGCCACTTACAGGAGGTTGGAAGTTTGACTTTGATTCCAGGGTAGAGGGAAGAACTGAACATCTGGGGCAAGAGGCACCATTTCCCACACCCCAGGACTAAAGGTGATTAAAAATAATTAAGCAAAAAATGCACAGACAAAGGAGAAAGAATCCAATCATAGAAAGCTATTATGGGAATAGAGACAATAAGGGTTCTTCTCCAGAGGAGGATATTGAAGTAAAGAAACCCCCAAAGAGTAACTCAAATGGTCACCAGCCCAAAAAGAATTCATAGAAGATCTTTAAAAAGACTATAAAAATCAAATGACAGAGATAGAGCAAAAACTTTAAAAAAGGAATAATCCAAGAAAAACAAGAAGGGTATGAAAGGAGTCAACCAACTAGAAAAGGAGATCCGGAATCTTAAGGAAGAAAAAAACACCTTGAAAATTAGAATTGGGCAAAGTGAAGTCAGTGAAATTATAATAGATCAAGAAATGTAATTAAACAAAATACAAATGATGAAAAAACAGAAGGTGAAACGTCTTATAAGAAAAATGACAGATTTGGAGAATAGATCAAGAAGAAAAAATATAAAAATAATTGAATTAACTGAAAGTCATGACCAAAAAAGGAATCCTGATACAATAATAAAAGAAATAATTAAAGAAAATTGTCCTGAAGCATTAGAACAAGGATGGGGAAGTAGAAATAGAATGAATCCATTGATCACCACTTAAAAGAGATGCTATGAAGAAAACTCATAGGAATATCATAGGCAAATTCCTAAACCCCTAGCTCAAGAAAAAAATATTAAAAGTATCAAGATTAAAACAATTTAAATATGATGGTGCCACAATTAGAATTACACAAGACATAGCAGCAGAGACACTAGAGGACCACAGATCTTGAAACACAACATATCAAAAAGCAAAAGAACTGGGGCTCCAGCCAAAAATATCATGCCCTGCAAAGTTAAGTATTATCCTGAATGGAAAAAAAAATGGACATTTGATTAACTCTCAGACTTTTAAGACCTTGTTTAAAAAAAAATAATAGAACATACAAGAACCAAGAGAAATATAAGGCCCATAACAAAGACTGATTACAAGGGATCCATAAGGACATTTTACTTTTTATATATGTAAAATACATGTCTAAGATTCTTATCAACAATTGGGTAGCTCATAAGAAAGATTGGGGTAAACCTGAGTGTGATATGAATTTAAAAAGTAAAATCATTTAGGAACAGAGTAATTATTTTATACAAATTAAGTTCAAGAGGAAGAATTGATACAGAGGAATTAGATGGGGGAGAATTAGTAGTTTTGGTAACCTACTTTCATTGAGAATGAGTTTAAGAGGGAACAATACACATATATTTAGAAGAGTACAAAAGTCTTCTAAATTCAGAAGAAATAAAATGGTAGGGGCATAGGGAAGGGGAAGAGGACAAGGGAGGGATCTTTAGAAGGGAAAACAGGAGTATAGAAAGGTGTTTAGATTTATGGGAATGGAAAGATAAAGGAGGGATCCTTGGAGAGGAGTAGGCAAGTCATAGGAGGGCAAGATAATGGATTAAAGTAAAGTAGAGGAGGCAGGAGGGATCGGAAACAAGAGATATGCACATACATAAAAACAAAGATCAGGAGTATAATAGATTTGGGAAAATATGTGTCTATATATGAATATGTGTATGTATATATCTATAGTTATAGAGAAATATATCTGAACTTTATTGTGGCCTTTGAGGGGGGCAGTTTGGGGCGGGGGGAAGGACAAAGTGAAAAAGTGCACAGCAGAGAACAAAAGAAAACTCACAAGGAAGAAAAGAAAAGTTGCACAATTCTCAACATGAGTATTATTTATCATTCTTGAAATGAAAACTTATTGTTACACATTTTGAATCCTCTCTTATGTTCTGCTATGTGCATGAAATGTTTTATTTTCTTTCTAATTTTGTATTTAAGTTTATGATATGTTTTTGTTTCTTTTCTCTATTCTGTATCTGTGTTCTGGCATTTGAGTCTAAAATAAAATTTTGAAGAAAAAAAAAGAAGATGCTACATGGTAATCATCAAAACAATCTGGTACTGGCTAAGAAACAGAGTGGTGGATCAGTGGAAAAATTAGGTACACAATACCTTGTAGAAAATGACCATAGTAATCTAGTAGTGCTTGATAACACCCAAAGACACAACCTTTTGGGATAACTCAATATTTGACAAAAACTTTTGGGAAAACTGGAAAACAGTATGGCAGAAACTAGGCAGAGACCCAACAACTCTAACCATACACCAACATAAGGTCAAAATGGGTGCATGATTTAGACATGAAGGATAATACCATTAGCAAATTAGGAGACCATGGAATAGTTTACCTGTCAGATCTATGGAGAAGGGAAGAAGTTAGGCTCAAACAAGATATAAAGGGCATTATGAAATGTAAAATGGCTAATTTCAACTTTATAAAATTAAAAAGGTTTTGCACAAACAAAATCAATGCAACTAAAATTAGAAAGAAAACAGAAATAATAATACTAAGTATCTCTAATAAAGGCCCCATTTCTTAACTATATAGAGAACTGAGTCAAATTTATAAGAGTACAAGTCATTCCCTGATTAATAAATGGTCAAAGGATATGAACAGGCAGTTTTCAGACAAATCAAAGCTATCAATAGTCATATGAAGATATTCTCCAAGTCATTATTGATTAGAGAAATGCAAGTTAAAACAACTCTGAGCTACCACATCATAACCATCAGTTAGGCTGATATGATAGAAACAGAAAATAAATTTTGGAGAGGATGTAGGAAAACTGGGACCCTAATGCACTCTTGTTGGAGCTGTGAACTATTCAAACCATTCTGAAAAGCAATTTGGAACTAATTTTAGGGCTATAAAATTGTGTATAACCTTTTATCCAGTGATACCTCTACTAGGTCTGCATCCAAAAAAAAAAGGGGGGGGGGGTGGAGGAAAGAATCTATTTGTACAGAAATGTTTAAAGCAACTCTTTCTAAAGTGGCTAAGAATTGGACATTGAGGGGAAATGACTGAACAAATTGTGGTATATGATTGTAATGGAATATTATTGTGTTATAAAAAATGATGAGGAGCTATGGCAGTGTAATAGTGATGAAATTTGAAGATCCCTTTGTATTGCTAGGCTGACAGGTACCTAGCACCTAGTTTCAAATTAATTCTCTGTTAAAGAAGCAGAAAGTATGAACTCCTGTTGCTGATGTAACAGGAAGTGGCTGAACAGGGAGCAACAATACTGTATATAAGGAAAACCCCAGCTGGAAAGTCAGAACTTCTTGGGATGAACACCTGAAGGCTGGGCTGCTGCTGCTGGACTAGAACTTCCTTAGAGAAAGTGATTTTGATTTTGAGAATGAGAGACAGTGATTTTGATTTTGAGAATGGGAAAAAGTGATTTTGATTTTGAGAACAGAGCTGCTGAAGACTTCCAAGGGCCAGCTGGAGCTGCTGAGGATTTCCAAGGGCCAAATGGAGCTGCCAGAGGAAGCATAACTGTGGTATAGGTACTTTTTCTGTCTATGACTCTGTTAAGTTTTCTCTTCCCAGAAACAGAAGCTGTGAAGGACTTGAGGTAAACTGGATACTGTGAGCTTCAATATGGAGTAGGAACTGCACAGAGAGCTGGACAAGGAGCTGGGAGCTGTCTGCCTTTGAACTCAGGTGGCAGTTGGTTAGATTCAGGCAGAAGCTGGAACCATGGAAGAGGAATCATGGAAGCTGAAAGCCTGCCCTGAGTCAAGATGAAAAAACCTCTCTGTGGGTACTGAGTAGTGACTGATGAAAGTGTGACTTACTTGTGACTGAGACATGGATGTATTTTCCACTACCCCTTAAGAGAGTGCTGAGTAGTGACTGATATTATAACTTAATTGCACCCCACGGAGGAGAATTTTGACTACTGTGTTTTGTATCCCTTAAGGAGGTTGCCTCCTTAAGGATGAGTGAGTTAAGGATTAAGGAGGCTCTCCTCCTTAAGACTGATTGATTTAAGGATGATTGAATGATTGAGTTACTAAA
The DNA here is from genome assembly GCA_028646515.1 of Pseudochirops corinnae. Taxonomy (NCBI): domain Eukaryota; kingdom Metazoa; phylum Chordata; class Mammalia; order Diprotodontia; family Pseudocheiridae; genus Pseudochirops; species Pseudochirops corinnae. The sequence goes on from CM053587.1 coordinate 74,905,156, forward strand.
TGATTGAGTTATTAAATGATTGTACTTTGTTGAAAACTATGTGACCACTTGGATGAAAACTATGTGGCCATTTTAGTGATAAGTTGTTAAGCTGTGACATGGTAAATGCTGTATTTTGATTTTCTGTGATAAGTTGTAACATTGTGAATGCTGTACCTTGATTTTCTGTGAATGTTTTGCTTTGATTTGTTATTGAATAAATAGAGAGTTTGCCATACTATGTAATCAGAACCTTGAAAGCTGTTCACAGAAATAGTCCTCTAGAAAGCTGCTCGTGTGTGAATTTACAGGCAATTTCCAGGTTTCTCAATCCACAAATGCCAAAGACCACATAGAAGGTCAGTGGGAAAACTCTGTGGGATCTGGGTAAAAGAGGAGCAGGGTCCAGCTGGAGTCCAGCTTCAAGGCAGTGGGGGTGGTGATGGTGGCAGCTGCAGAAGCAGCAGCAGTGACTGCTTCCAGAGTGCTGGGCCCACAGATGTGGGGGGATTGCATGGCTGATACAAAACCCTTAAAGCCTGTACCCCTGAAGTACACCCACCCCCACTAGAATCAGAGTTCTACCCTGACGAAGAGCTAGAAAGTCAAGTATTTGACTGGGAAGATGAACAAACAGCATCAAAAAGTCAGACTGTAGAATCTTACTTTGGTGACAAAGATGATCAAGACATACAGCCAGAAGAAGACTACAAAGTCAAAGCTCTTGCATCAAAAGCTTCTGAGAAAAATATGGATTGGTCACAGGCCGTGGAAGAGCTCAAAAAGGATTTTTTTTAAATCAACTAAGAGAAGTAGAAGAAAAGTTGGGAAGAGAAATGAGAGTGATACAAGAAAATCATGAGATACAAGTCAACAGCTTGCTAAAGGAGACCCCAAAAAATTCTGAAGAAAATAACCTTTTAAAAAACAGACTAGCTCAAATGGCAAAAGAGGTTCAAAAAATCAATGAGAAGAATACCTTAAAAAAATCAGAATTGGCCAAATGGAAAAGAAGATCCAAAAGCTCACCGAAGAAAATAATTCCTTAAAAATTAGAGTGGAATGGAAGCTAATGACTTTATGAGAAATAAAGAAATTATAAAACAGAATCCAAAAGAATGAAAAAATAAGAAACAATGTAAACTATCTAACTGGAAAAACCACTGACCTGGAAAATAGATCCAGGAGAGATAATTTAAAAATTATTGGACTACCTGAAAGCCATGATTTAAAAAAGAACCTCAACATCTTTCAAGAAATTATCAAGAAGTGGAGAACTTTCAGACATTCTTGCTGAAAAAACCAGAACTGAAAAGAAAATTTGACACTCAAATACAAGAAGCAGGAGAAGGTAAACATGGAAAAGATGCTTAATAAATACTTGTTGAAGTTGGTGCATTGCAAAGGTCACAAGAAGGAGCATCAGTACATCAGGAAACCGTGGATCTATCTAGTCCTCCCTATACCACTAACTTAATTGGGCATGTTAGAGTCTTTTGAGGGTCTCATTTTGTTAAAAAAAAAAAAAGAAGAAGAAAAAGAAGGAATTGGTCTAGATCAGGTGTTCTCAACCCTTTTTTGGTGTCATGGACCTCTTCTCAGGACATTTTGTTTTATTGCCTACATTCCTAATGGAAGTAGATGTTAAATTTCATTTAGAGATTGTTGAAAATAAAGGTGTTCTCCCCCCCCCAAAAAAAGAAATTATCAAGGAAAACTGCCTTGATATTCTAGAACCAGTGGGGTAAAATAGAAATCAGATTATCTGATTACCTCTTGAAAAAGATCCAAAGGAAAACTCCTAGGACTATTGTAGCCAAGTTCCAGAGTTCCCTGGTCAAAGAGAAAATATTCCAAGTAGCCAGAAAGAAACAATTTGAGTATTGTGGAAATACAACCAGGATAACAGAAGATCTAGCAGCTTTTACTTGGAATATGATATTCCAGAGGTCAGAAGATCTCAGATTAAAACCAAGAATCACCTACCAAGCAAAACTGAGTATAATACTTCAGGGGGGAAATGGACATTCAATGAAATACAGGACTTTCAAGTATTCTTGCTGAAAAGACCAGAGCTGAATAGAAAATCTGACTTTCAAATAGAAGAATCAAGAGAAGCATGAAAAGGTAAACAGGAAAGAGAAATCATGAGGGACTTACTAAAGTTGAACTGTTTATATTCCTACATGGAAAGATGATATTTGTAATTTATAAGACCTTTCTCAATATTAGGGTAGTTGGAGGAAATATGTATGTGTGTGTGTGTGTGTGTGTATACATATATATACACACATGTGTGTGTGTGTGTATATATATATATATATACACATATATATACACATATATATACATATACATATATATATATACATATTAGAGAGAATGAGAGAAAGAGAGAGCAGGGTGATTTGAATATCTAAAGATCATATCTAAAAAATAAAATTAGTGGGTCAGAAAGGAATATATTAAGAGAAGGAGAAAAGGAGAGATGCAATGGGGTAAATTATCTCACATAAAAGAGGAAAGAAAAAGGTTTCACAATGGAGGGGGAAAAGAGGGAGGTAAAAGAGAATGAGTAAACCTTACTCTCATCAGATTTGACTTAAGGAGGGAATAACATCTTACTCTACAGGAAAGTGAAGGGGAAGAAGATGAGGTGAGGGGGATAATAGAAGGGACAACAGATTGGGGGAGGGGATAGTCAGAAGTAAACACTTTTGAAAAGGGACAGGGTCAAATGAGAAAGTAGAATAAGTGGGGGGGCAGGATATGATGGAGGGAAATATAGTCTTTCACAATGTGACTATTATAGAAGTGTTTTGGATACTACACAAGTATAACCTATATTGAATTGCTTGCCTTCTCAATGACGGTGGGTGGGGAGGGAAGAAGGGAGAGAATTTGTAACTCAAAGTTTTAAAAACAAATGTTAAAAAATTGTTTTTACATGCAAATGTGAAATAAGATATACAGGCAATGGGGTATAGAAATCTATCTTGCCCTACAAGAAAATAAGGGGGAAGGTGATAAGACAGAGGGTATGATAGAAGGGAGAGCAGACTGGAGGAAGGGATAATCAGAATGTACACCATCTTGGGGTGGGGAAGGGAGAGATGGGGAGAATATTTGGAACCCAAAATCTTGTGGAAATGAATGTTGAAAACTAAAAATAAATTAATTTTTTTAAGAAGAATTGATGAGCAGGATGATTTCAGAAAAACCTAGAAAGACTTGCATGAGTCGATAGAGTAAAGTGAGCAGAACCAGAAGAACACTGTACGCAGTAATAACTATATTGTATTATGAACAACTGTGAATGTCTTAGCTATTCTCAGCAATACAATGAACCAAGACAGTTCCAAAGGAATCATGATGAAATATGCTATCCACCTCCAGAGAAAGAACTGATTGTATCTGAATACAGACCAACGCATACTATTTTTCACTTTCTTTGTCTCTTTTTTTGTTTGAGTTTTCTTTCACAAAATGATTAGTATGGAAATGTTTTTATATGATCACACATTTATAACATATCAGATTGCTTTTACCATCTCAGGGATGGAGGAATGGAAGGAGAAAGGTATAGAATTTGGAACTAAAACTACAAAAAAAGAATGTTAAAAATTAGTTATACATGTAACTGTGGGAAAATAAAATATTTTAAATATATGTTCAGAGAGAATAAATGAAGCTTTTTCTCATTTGAAGATATAAAGTCAACAAGCATTTAAATGTTTACTATTTGCCAGGCATTTTAATAAGTACTAGGAAAACTAAGAAAGCAAAACTATTCACATTCTAATAGGAAAGACTACCGGCAAACAAATATGTACATACAAGATATATATGCAGTACAACTGACTTGAAACAGAGAAATGTATTCCAAGTTAAAATTAGGGTCTGGAACCTAATTTCTTATGCTTCAGATGAAAGCAGGGAAGGGAAGGGGTTGTAATCACCACAAAGCAGCAGCAAAAATAGTTAAGTAGAAAGACCTAAAGAGAATTCCAGAAAAGTTAGATATGATAAAACTCTGGAGAATATTGAGTGGGAATATAAAGATAGATTTTTTTTAAATGAGTATGCAACTAAAAACTAGAAATAAAAGAATTTCATTGAAAAATAAATTTTTAAACCCAATTAAAGACCAAAATAAAAATCTTAAAAAACTAAGAAGAAATTAACAAAATTGGTAGCAAAATAACCCATTGAATTAATAAATAAAACTAAGATTTGTTGGGAGTTTTTTTGGCAACAAAAAACATTAACTAACTTTTTTTAATAAAGAAAAAAACAAATTGCCAGTATCAAAAAAAGAAATTTCACAGTTAATGAAGAAGAAATAAAGGAAATTATTAGGAAGAATTTTGCCCAATTTATGCCAATAAAATTGATGATATAAATGAGTGAATGTGTGTGTGTGTGTGTGTGTGTGTGTGTGTGTGTGTGTGTAAAAGAGAAAGAGACAGAGAGAGAGAGAGAGAGGAAGAGAGAGAGAAGGTATATGTATATCCCAGATTGACAAAACAGGAAATAAAGGATTTACATAATCCAATCTTATAAAAGGAAGCCATGAATTAGCTCCCTAAGAAAAAAACACAGAGGCAGATGAACTTCCAAGTGAACACTAGCAAATATTTATAGAACAGTTAATTCCAATACTACATAAACTATTTGAGAAAAAAAAAGGAAGAGGCCTTATCAAATTCTTTCTATGACACTAATATCATTTTGATACTTAGACTAGGAAGAGTTAAAATAGAGTAAGAAAATTATAGAACAATATCCCTAATGTACATTAATGCAAAAAAAAAACAATAAAATATTGGTGAGGAGACTACAAAAACATATCACAAGGATTATACATTATGACAAGGCTGAATTCATACCAGAAATGCAGAGCTAGTTAAATATTGGTAAAACTATAAATATCATTGACCATATCAATAATACAGGAGGAAAAATCATATGATTATACCAACAGATGCAAAATTGACAAGGTACAACATCCATTTCTGTTTTTAAAAAATAGAAAACATAGGAATAAATACTTTCCTTAACATGATAAGTAGTATCAATCTAAAACAATACCTGTCTATCTATCTAACACAACATCTGTAGTGGGGATAAAGTAGAAGCTTTTCCAATATAATTGAGAATGAAGGTCCATTATGAACATTACTATTCAATATACTATTAAAAATGTTAACTATAGTAATGTCAAGAAAAAGAAATTGGGGGAATAAGAATAAGCAAAGAGAAAACAAAATTATCACTTTTGCAGATCATATGATGGCTTACTTAGACAACTCTAGCAAGTTGACTGAAAAAAAAACTAAAGTTGCATGATATAAAATAAATCCACATAAATCACTAACATTTCTGAATGTTATCCACAATATCTCACAATAAGTGATAGAAACAGAAATTCCATTTTAAGTAACAACAGAAAGTACAAAATATTTAGGCGTCTCATTACCACAGAGAATACAAAACACTTTTTACACAAAGGCATCTAAATAATTGGGGAAATATTCATTGTTCATAAGTAGGTCAAGCCAATATAATAAAAATGACAATACTACCTAAGTCAATTTCCTTACTACCATATCAATTAAACTGCCAAAGTATTGCTTTGAGAACTAGAAAAAACAATAATAGCTGTACCAGATCTCAGACTACACCACAAAGCAGAAATCTTTAAAAATATTTGGTATTCAATAGGAAATAGATTGATCAGTGGAATGGATGAGGTACCCAATAAAAAAGAAGCAAAAAGCATTGCAGCCTAGCTAGCATTTGATAAACAGCTATTAGAGCCTATTCAACAAAAACTTTTGGGAAAACTGGAAAGCAGTCTGGCAGAAACTAGATAGAGACCAACATCTTACACCATATACTGACGAGCTCCAAATTAGATACATGACTTTGACATAAAGGGTGATATAAACAAATTAGATGGTCAGGAAAAAAATTATCTCCCAAACTATGGATAAAAGAACAGTGCATGATCAAGTAAGAGCTAAAGAATTTCACAGATGACAAAATGAACCATTTTGATTACATAAAATTAAAAAGATTGTGCACAAAAAAAACCAAATGCCATTAAAATTAGAAGACTGGTAGATGGAGGTAAATGCAGCAAATTTATCTTATAAAGGTGTTACTTCTAAGATATTTAGAAAACTGATCCAAATTTATAAGAATAAGAGCATTCCTCAGTTGATAAATGGTCCAAGGATATGAATAATCAATTTTCTTTTTTTTTAGGTCAAAGTACCTGTATTTTTAATAATTTCTTGACACAGTAAAAGAATTTTACATTACGATTCAGGGAAGCTGGGGTAGGATAAGGATTGGGGAAGCTGGGTTGGGGACATCATAACAATCTAACAGACAAAAAAGCAAACAACACCCAGAAACACGTGGTGGAGAGGAAGAAGGTAGGTTGGGGACAGGGACGGGATCTAGGGGAGGCCCAATTAAAACACAGTCAGTTTGTTACTGAGTTTTATGCATGGGAAGACAATGTCCTGACTCCTTCACTATATAACATAATGGGACAGAGAGTGATGCATCCCAGGAGGAAACCAACAGGAAAGCAAGGAGAGAGAAAAACAGAAGGGGAGATGGAAATACACAGGGGAAGGGTTGATTGGCTGAAAAAAGCAGACCCTCTCTGAAGGGTAACAGAACTAAGGGAGAATGGGGGACGTTGAAGAACCTGTAATAATGAATTGAATATACCCAGAGAGTTCTCAAGAGAAAGACAGCAACTCTTCCATGTTTCTGACCCACCCTGCAGATTTACACACACACGCACTCACGCACGCACGCACATATGCATGCACGCATGTACCTCCTTGGGAAAAAATATAAATAAGAAAAATATTCAAAAAGGAAAAAGCCTAAAAGTAGCATCTGGATCTAAGCTTCAGAAAACACTACCCTCACATTTGTAACTGATTTAAGAGCCAAATAGTTGGGGCAGCAGTCTTTGTAACAATTCCCAACAAGATTCTTGATTTGAGTTACAGGATGGTAGCTGCTCTCCCTCCCTCCCACCCATCTGCTCAGGTGTAACAGACTGCCTCTCAGCTGAATTCTCCTCTGCTTAGTCTGGACACCTGACTCTTGGAGCTAGGATGAACCCCTGAAGAGGATGGAAGGTCTGGTAGTAGGGTAAGGAATACGTGCTGTGGCAGAGATACATATAAAAAACTGAAAACCTCACAAGAAAGACATCAAAAAAAACCTCTGAAAGAGAAAGTAGAAGGTGTAATATTTCCCAAGGTCCCACTGGTAGGAAGATGCAATTTAAGAAATACAACCTCTCCCTCCGTTCTCCCCCCACTCCCCATCCCATCATTAGGGATCCTCTATGCCACAGATAGGCAAGGGTAGCCCACACCATTCCCTCAAAGAAATACTAAGCTCTTTCACTTCCAACTCCCCCAATGTCTAACCAACTAACTGAAAAGGAGACAAACAGATCAAGGGACCAGAGGTGGATTGGGGTGGGAAACAGAGTTCAAGAGAAAGTGCATGGGTGCATGGACACACGTATGCAAACACTCCAGAAATGAGTCTTGACAGGGCAGGTAGGGAATGGGGACTAGGGTAGGAGAGTTCCTGAAATAAGAGGTAAACACATCACAGAACTGCATGAGAGCTTCATTAGACTCTAACTAAAAACAGAAGAGAGGTGTAATTACTATTTCCAGCCAGTTTCCCCATCTCGATAGTCATGTAACAAACCAAGGCAATGTCGGTCTTGAGCCAGACTCACAGAGTCCCCTGGCTCTGGCCCTGGCCTCAGTACAGCATCTCTGCATTGCTGCTCTGGGGCCGCTTGATCTTCTCAATGTTTTTCACGATCATGTCATGTAAAGTGACATATTGATTACTCAGTTCTGATATGATGAGCCGAAGGCTGATACATTCCTTCTCATCAATGTCTGTAACTGTGCGTTGATAGTCTTCCACATGGGGATATTTGGCTATTTTAGAAACCAATTTGGCTCTTGTAATGTAATATCTAGAAATATAGTCCAGATAAAATGCAGCTTCACTCTCCACAGCCCTTAGTTCTGCAACTATCTCCTCCTGCATGGATACACCAAAGTTATTCCCATCTTCTATCCTGGGAATAAGGAGCTGAACCCACACTGTGACCATGTTGCTTTTCTCGATCAACAGCCGCATTTCAGGTTTCACTTTTTCAGTAATGTCCACCAGCTGCTGGTTGCTTTTTAACATCCCATTAGGCATTACAAACACCTTGGTGCCCTGGGAGGCCTCCTCACATTCATCCAATTTCCTCTTCTTCAAATTGGAACCAACCAATCCATGGTGGCTATTGGTAAGAAGGATGTGATCAGGGACAGGGAGATTCATATCCGTATGGATCTGGGTTAAATCCTGGATGTTTAAGATAGGCTCATTCAAAAAACTATCAAGTTCTAATAACTTCTCTGGGAAAAAATTTGCCATCAAGTCTTCTGCCTCACTTGTGATCTGCTCCCTGAATGAATCAACCTTGAGCTTCACTTGCTGATCCACCTTCAACAGCAAGGCCACGGCCAGGGCAGGCTGCGTCCACTCCACTGGAGGCTCCAGGGTGGGGGACCAGAGGACCTGGGCAGGCTTTGGTTCCCTTTGAGCCTCCGCCGGCCTGCCTGGCACCCTCGCTTCCTCACTACCTGCCTCCCGGGCACCTGCCTGCCTCCCAACTCGCTCACTCGCTTGGCCCAAATAATCAATTTTCAGAGGGAGAAATCCAAGTTATCAATAGCATAATAAAAATACTTTAAATCAAAAGTGTCAAAAAAAAAAAGTGGCCTATGCATGACATAGCACAAGGACCCACAACACTCTGTGTGTAACCCAAACTACATTAAAATATAATTGGGGAAAGGTGACAGAAAAGGAAAATGACAAATGCTGGAGAAGCTACGTGGAAACAAGCACATTAATGCACTATTGGTGGAACCATGAATTAGTTCAGGCATTCCAGAAAGCAATGTGGAACTAGGCCAAAAATTCTACCTATCTTCTGACCTAGCAAAACCACTATGAGGTCTATAACCCCAAAGAAATCAAAGAAAGAGGAAAAGGACTCATGTGTAAACAAAATTCATAGCAGCTCTTTTTGTGGTAGCAAAGAATCCAAAACTAATAAGGTGTCAGAGAATGGCTGAACGAGTTATGAAACATGTATGGTGGAATATGACTGAGGTGTAAGACGTGATGAAAGGGATGATTTCAGGGAAACCCGGAAGACTTGTATGAACTGATGCAGAGGAAAGTGAACAGAGCCAATAGACAAATGCACACAGTATAACAGCAACTCTGTAAAATAAACGACTTTGAGAGAATTGAGAAATCTAATCAACACAATTACCAACCACAATTCCAGAGAACTCATGATGAAATAAGTCGCCCACCTCCAGACAGGGAAGTGATGGAGTCAGGGCAGTTTGACACTTTTGTTTTACGTGGCCAGGGTGGGAATTTTTTTTACTTGACTACACACGTTTGTAACAGATGTAAGTCCAGTTTTTCTTGCTTTCTCAGTTGGTGGAAGTGGAGGGTAGGTGACAGGGAGAAAATACAAATATGAAAATAAAATAAAATTTTAAGATCTGCACGGTATAAACGGAAAGTGTTTTCAGAGGAAAGGAATAAGCCACAAAAGGAAGTGGGAAAAGCCTCCTGCCAAAGGTAAGATTTGAGATGAGTCTTGAAGACAAGGAGGCGAGGAGACAGGTGAAGAGGGAGAGTAGTCTAAGCATGAGAGATATTCACTACAGAGGCACAGTCAGGTTGGAGGATTTTGTAGTAAGACCAGCACGTAGCCTAGTAACACTAGCAGATTTCAAGAGAAGACTGCAGCATTTTAAATGCCAAATGGATCATTTTAAACTTGATCTTGGAGGTCATAAAGAGCCATGAGGGTGTATTGAGTAGGGGAATGACGTAGTTAGACCTGTACTTTAGCAGTCAAGTGAAGAATATATTAGATTAAGGAGAAAGAGGCAGGAAGACCAATAGCAAGCTATTGCAATAGCCCTGGAAAAAGGGAATGGGTCTTCGACCATAAATTATTATCTAAAGTGAAGAAAAAGAAAGAGTAATAATGAGTATGAGTCAACATCAAAAAATTAAAGTTTGGGGAAAATCTGCAAAGGAAACAAGCCAACTTGTGTAAAAGGAAAGTCAAAGATATACAAGAACAAAAGCGAGATTGAATGGGCTAGGGAGTGTGTATTGGTCTATTATTGAATGGAGGGGTTTTTTTCAGTCTTACTCCTGACCTGCAAAACCACAACAGACGTCCCCAGATTTATCACCCAGTTTCTTTTACCTCACCCGTCCTTTTCACTTTTTGTGCAATTCCTAGGGCAGCTGTCCATCCAAACCAGTCCCAATTTCAAGAAAAGAATATGTGCTTTTTTTAAGTAAGGCCTCACCAAAGCAATAGATTTAATCCAACTATGTGTGCTGATTTTTATTTCAGAAATTAGCCAGTGTTCAAAGGCCCGGAAGTGTTCAAGAGTTTTGTATTTTTTTTTAAAGAAGTTCAAACAATTCACAGAAAAGAGGGCTTTGGTTGGATGGATATATATTGGATTGATAAATAGTTTTTGTATATAGTCTCATTAAAATATGAAGTCTTTAAGAGCACAGATCATGTTTTCCCATTTCGTTGTATCCCTAGAGTTTAACACAGGGCCTGGCACATAATAAAACAAATGCTTTTGTGGACAGACGATTATAATGAGTATGGAGAGAGTCACCATACTCGCTGTTGCTGTTTGTCCTTCGTTCTGGAAGGTGACCATTACATCAGGGAGGTGATGCCATGACATGGAATTGAACTGGATTTAAGAGAGAGAGGGCTGTCCAAAGTCACCAGCTAAGGACAGGACCTGGGCTCAGAGAACTAAGAGGGGAACACGCAAGGCCGAGGGTAGCTCTCGGGGAATCCTCCGAGCTTCCTGGGCAGGCTCTAGAGCTGAGGGACGCGCTCTCCTGGGGATGCTGCCTGATAAGCCCCTTGTATTTCTGCTCTTTTATTCTCCCAGTCGCGAATTCTGCCGCTGCGGCCCGAATTGAGGACGGGGCGGCGGGTGAGTGCTCTGCCATCCCTCCCTAGGGGCTGCCTATGGAGAATTGCATGAAATGAGAGCGTAGCTGCTTGCAGTCTCCAGATAAATAATTAATACATATTTTTTAAAGAGACTTCTTCATTCCCCTGCCTTCATTTTACTGAAGGGGGTGAGGGGAGGAGAGGAAATACTTTTGAGCTGTCTAAAGCCAGGGCGGAGAGAAAGTTGTCTAAAGTTTGGGCAGGAAGGAAAGAGTAAAGGAGGGGGAAGAATAAAAGTATACGGGGGAGGGAGGAAGGGGAAAGCATGTTGGGGGGAGGGGAAGGAAAGAGAAGGGAGAGTGCCCCTATAGGCCAGCCTGCTTACCCTAAGGGCTGAAAAGGAGACTGAGAGGGGACAGCGGCTGCTTTGGGATCCGCTCCCCCAAATCCAGCCCAAGGGAAGCTGTCAGCCAAACAAAACTGACTCTGGTAAGAGTGAGCACCAAACATCCGAATAGTCAACTCCAAGCTTTGTTTGTGCCTGAGCAACCACCCGTTTCACTATTACCTTTGATTGCTTGGAATCGGAGCGGGGCCACTAACCTTTCTCGAAAACGAAAGCTAGAGAGCTTTCTCTCTCTTATTCATCAAGTTCCACCAAGAAGGAGGGGAAATTGGTGAAAATGCACATCTCCCTATGATCTTGGGAATACAGTGCACCAACCTGCCTTCCTTCAGTCTTCCTCAGGCTTGCATTGTATGCTGCGGTTTATTACATTATGATCAAGGTGTTTCTCCGCCCTCTCCACCCCCAGCGTCCCAGAGCTCTTCCAAAAATACAACTCCCCTGGAAGGACTTGGTTTTTTCGTGGAAGTAGCCGTCTCTTAAGCGTGTGCAAAAGTTGGTGGTGAAGCAAACACTTCTGCCTTTTAGCAAGTGATCATTCTTCTGTAATGTGCTGGGGCACATACCTGTCCCTGGCTGCGGTTCTCCGCTAACTCAGCTGCTCTGGAGTCAAAGCAAGGGGAACGATTACAGGAAAACCAAGGCTTCAAGAATTTCTTACTGCTAATTTTGCTACCCCGGGTTCATTTCCTTACTCCCTAGTCCCTCCTTAGTCAAGGTTTTTGGGGGGATTTTGTCTGTTTGTTGGTAAATCTGGAGAAGTGCTGCCTGGTTTCATGTAGGTGGGTTTGATTCATTATAACGCATATCACTCATATAGTTAGCATCTATAATATGTGTCAATCACTCTTCCAGGTTAGGGATATACAGAAAGCCGATCTCTTGGAATTTATTCCCCTAGAATACCAAGAATTTATAGATAAGTAAATTTAGGATATGTGTAAAATACACAATGATTCAGGCATACTAAAAAGTGGGAAAATCATGAAAGGTCTTTTGAAGGATGTGGCAAGCCCACTGAGCTTTGAAGGGAACCAGGAGTCCCAGTATTAACAGGTGAGGAGGGAGTACATTTTAAGTATAGAAGACAGCCTGTGCAAGGGGATAGGGATGGGAGTTGAAATACCATGGCCACCAGTTTATAAAGGGAAAAAACATGCAAGCAAGACTAGAAAGGGAGGCTAGGGCCAGACTGTGAAGGGTCAAATTAGAGTTTATGTTTTATCCAAAATGTAGTGGGGAGCAACTGAAGCTTCATGAGCAGAGGTTAGACCTATGCTCGTCCCTAGGCATAAGAGTCAAAAAAGCGTCAGGGCCAAGATTCATAACTTCACAAGTTAGAATCAGAAGTGATCTGAGAAGTCTCTCTAGAACTCCTTCATTTTACAGATGAGGAAATCATGGCCCAGATATACTATGACTTGTCCAAGATCACACAGGATTTGAACTTAAGGTCTCTGACTTGAAATCCACTGCCTTTTCTGTCACAAAATTAAATTTCAGAGCCAGAATTTGGCTCTTGTCTCTTGACTCTGCAGGCAGCCAGGTGGCACAGTGGATAGAATGGGCCTGGAGTCAAGACTTCTTTGCGAATTCAAATCTGGCCTCAGACACTTTACTTTGTCTGTATTCCCCTTAGAGACACTTACTGTGTTCCCCTCCTTGGACAAGTAACCCTGTTGGCCTCAGTTTCCTCATCTGTAAAATGAACTAGAGAAGGAAATGGCCAACCACTCCAGTATCTTTGCCAAGGAAGCCCCAGGGGGGGTTTTGAAGAGTCATACAGGACTGAACAACAAATAATAAGGGCTCCTGCCTCTAGATCAGAGGTTCCCAAACTTATTTGGCCTACCACCCTCTTTTCAAAAATAAATTACTCAGGGCCCCTGGAAATCTACTTTCTTTAAGCCTTTAACTTTTTTTTAAATTTTGCAGCGTTTAAAAAATATAAAATATCTTTTAAAAATGACGCATCTTAAATTTAATGATTTATTGTACATTCGTGGTTTTTTTCCTGCATTGAAATTTTGGTGACACAATATTGTATCATATAACCAGATAGTATAGTATTGTAAATAAGTCTTTACACACACATATTCCCGCCAATGCAAGCTGGACTTCCCCACAGTGTGTGACCCTTTCATCTGCCAACACTTGTTTGTTACAACTTGCCATTGGACTTGAGCACTGATCATTATAACTTGCATGTTAAGAGTTTATTTGGAAAATAATGTAATCATTACGACTTTAACTCTGTTACACAACAGATGAAACATGTACAGTTTTCCAAAATTTTCTCCTCTTCTTTCCTTATCCTTCCACATCCCCTTTAGATTTATTTAATGCCCCCCAATTGCACCTGGGGCTACTATAGCCCCCCTGGATCGTTCCAGCACCCCCTGTGGAGCAGTATCTTCCACTCTGGAAACGTGTGCTAGTCCTTTCTTTTCCCCTGAAGCTTCTGGTAGTGTAAACCCTTAGAAATCCCCAAAGGCTTCTTCTCCATTGACTTAAGTGGTGATTAAGCAAATGCAATGGACCCCAGAGCTGCTTTCATATCTGCAGCTGGGCTGGGGAAAGCTAATTCTCCACTGGAACCACATAGTTGTAACCACGAAGAAGTGAAGTAGCTTTTTCCTGGAATGGGTACATTGGGACTGTAATAAGTGATCTCAAACCATGGGCCAAAGATTATACTTGCCAAAGCACCATGTTCCTGTAAATCTACCCCATGTAAGAGAGGAGAAGGCTCTGGTGATAAAGTTAACAAGGAATATGTTGGAGGAATCTCCAAATGGGACATATATCAGGGACAAATATATACAGCCATCAGTCTCCAAGAAAATTCAGTTCTCCTCCTTGAACACTGCTTCTCTTTGTTATTAATTAATTCTCCCCACACTCTGATGGGTAGGTCAATAGAACTCTCCCTGATTGACAGTAAGGAAACTGTGGTTTCTTATCTCCAGCTCTCAGCCATCTGATAGCCAGGGTGAAGGCCATTCATAGCACTTCCCAAAGCCCAGCACTCAGAAGAGGACCGCTGATCACACTCAGCTTGAGTTTCCTTATCAGCCAAGAGGAAGCACAGTCAGATCTGCCTGGCTCGATGAAAGGGAAGATTTAGGTCACAAACTTGTGGAATAGCAGCATTGAGGTATCTTACAGGTGCTATTGTGGAAATAGTGCTGGACTCGAAGAAAGATCACCTGGCTCTGAATCCTAACTCTGCTACTTAGTGCCTATGTTACCTTGGGCCTCAGTTTCCTCCTATGTAAAATGAAGCTCATCTAACTCAAATGTAAGCGTTCTTAAATCATCTAATCTAACTTCCCTGCCAAAACAGGAATTCACTCTTCAACATCTCTAATAGTTGACTTTTATATAATAAAAGCACTTTACATGTACTGTAGCATTCTATCCTATTGGGTAGGTAGTATTATCCCCATTTTGCAGAGTAAGAAACTGAAGAGTAACTAGGTGGTGCAGTGAATAGAGCACCAGCCCTGGAGTCAGGATGAGTTCAAATCCGGCCTCAGACACTTAACACTTACTAGTCGTGTGATTTTGGGCAAGTCACTTAACCCCAATTGCCCTCCAAAAAGCAAAAAAGAAAGAAAGAAAAAGAAACTGAGGCAGAGGTTAAGTGACTCCCCAGGATCACATAGCTAGTGATCTTTGAGGCTGGATTTGAGCTCAGGTCTTCCTGGCTCTTCCCATTGTGCCACTTACCTGCCACTAATAGCTGTTTTATCCGATGGTTTAGGGAGCTTTGTAAGGTAACCCATTCCATTTATGAAAAACTGTTCATAATTTTTTCCTTTGTTGAGCTAAAATGTGCCTCCCTGTAGCTTCCATCCATTTTCTTTTGTTCTGCTGCCTATAGCTATAGAAAAGAAGTCCAATCTCTCTTACATGTTATATAGTCCTTCAAATGGTTGAAAACAGCTATCAACCCTTCTCTTCCCATTCAGGTTTACTGTTTTATAGACTAAACAACCTCATTTGTAGTACTCATTCTGCATAAGACAGAGCTTTCAGAGCCCTCACCATGTTGGCCATTGCAGACATAGATAGATAGATAGATAGATAGATAGATAGATAGATAGATAGATAGATAGATAGATATAGGGAGTTGACTGGGGGTGTGGTGGAGATAAGGGTGATACAGGGCATAGAGAGCTGGGATGGAAGAAAGACTTAAGTTCAAATAGAGCCTCAGACACTAACTTTGTGACCCTGGACAAGTCACTTGATCTCTCTCTGCTTTGGTTTCTTTATCTATAAAATGGTGATTATAATAGCACCTACCTCCCAGGGTGAGGATCCCAGGAGAGGATCAAATGAGACAATATCTATGTAGCATTCCACAAACCTTAAAGTGTTATATAAATGCTAATTGTTATTATTATATGTAGTGACTAGGAAGGTGAAAAACTTTAATATCTCAGTGAACGTAAAATCTCCTCAATGTGTGTATTTCTTCCAATGGTAGAGTTTGCAATTCATTCATATCTTATCTTGTACAATTCTAATCTATGATCATCCTCAAATCCTCCATAAAGGAGAGGGGGTGTCTTCCTGTAGCTAGTTCGCCATTACAACAATGAAACCCACAGGCTATCCATTGGTTATCCCTTGCTCTCATTGCCTGATCACTCCCGTTTCCACTTGTACATTTCTGTGACAATGTCTTATGCCACTTCTCCTCTATTGGTCTTCATTGGCAATCTGCTTCAGCATATTTACCTCAACCACATGTCTCTTAGTTCCCTCATAGTTAACCTTCAACTTTAATTCTTCAGAGACTGTGGTGTTTAACACTTTGTAGCCATGAAATAGCATCACTGGAAGAATATTGAAGTTTAAAAGATGAACCTATATCTCAGGAAAAAAAAGGTTGGATGGAGTAGTTAGAAGTTATGGGTAATTTCCCACATGCAATCAAAACCAGCTTTACTTCTATTTAATTCTGGTGCCAACTCAACATCCCCTGTCCAACGTATATGTATTTAGCAACCAATTCTATTGACTATCCGTTCAACTACAAAGGCATTCTTCATCCACTTGGATTTTTCTGTGTGGATGATTGAGCCAAACTCTGAAGTTTTAGTTCTTATTCAAGAGGATCTGCAATGTTTTGGGGCTTGATGCCATAGACACATTGTCATCTGGAAATGGGAGCTCTGGAGGACCTAACCATCTACATGGAATCTCTCTTCCATTATTACTTTTCCATTCTTCTTGCACTCTGCTTCTCTCCATGCACTCCACGTTCCGGTCATACAGTCTTACCTGCCATCCTTCACACATGCCATTCCATCTTCTGTCTCTATACATTATATATTTGTTGTCACCCATAAGTACAATGTCGCCCCTCCTTACATCCACTTCTGACCTCTTTCAAGCATTAGTAAAAATTCTACCTTATGCAGGATGCTCTTCCTGGTCCCCAAGCTGCTGCAGCCTCCCCCTACAAGGTTACTTTCTATCTGATTGGTTATGTACCTATTTATACACATGTCATCTCCCCCATTAGAATGTGAACTCCTTCAGGACAGGCACTGGTTTTGTCTTCCTTTATCTCTCCAGTGTCTAGAATAGCCCTTGGTGTATAACAGACACTTAATGACTACTTAATGATTGATTGATTGATTACATTGAACATTCTAGGCTGCAGCAGCAAATTCCTTTGTCAAACTTAAGTCTCCTTGTTCCTTGCTGTGTTTGATATCCATTTGTCAAACAAAGTTATCCCTGCTTATACAGCTTTCAAAGAATCTTACATGATGTTTAATATATGCATGAGAGACACTTCATTGGAGGAAAACCTTTACCAAATCAAACACTGCTTTTATAGTCAACGAACAATAGTCAAGGAGTCAAGCAATGGATCAACCAGCATTAATTAGGCACCTATTGCAGTATTATCCTGCATTGTGCTAGATTTGCTGGGGAAGTGAAGATGAAAAGAGAATAATCACAGCCTTTAAGGAGCTTACATTCCATAGAGGAAGATAATAATGTAAAACAATAACCATATGCAAAATAAATACAAGGTAATTTGTGTGGGGGAGCATTGGCATCCAGAGGAAAGCAAGAAAGGCTTCATGTAAAAGATTGTGCTTGAGTTGATCTTTGTAGGGACTAGGGATTGTCAGAGATGGACATGAAGGAGGAGAGCATTCCAGGCATGGGGAAGGGAAATAGGAGATATATTGTTGTGTGTGAGGAACAGCAAGAAAGCTGATTTGTCCAAATCAAAGAACGCATAAAGGAGAAAGTAATATATGACAGAAAATAGATTAATAGCAAGTTGTGAAGGTCTTTAAAAGTCAAACAGAAGTTTATATTCAATTCTAGAGAGAATATGGAGTTGTTGTAGCTTATTGAGAAGGGGGTTACATGGTCAGACTTTATTTTAGAGCAGTTGTGGGGAAGATAGATTAAAGAAGGGAGAGATGTGAAACAGAAAGACCAAATGTATGTTGTATTCTCTACTAAAATATTTCTAAATCTGATCCTCATATAGTGTGGTTGTGAGTGCCCTGACCATTGTGGTTGCCCTCTTTTGGCCCCCTCCAGCTTGTCAATGTCTTTACTAACATGTGTGAACAGGATACCCCAGGTGTGTTCTTACCAGACACAGTGGAACCATCACCTTCCCTACTCTCACATTATTCTTCTAGTGATATCTAGCCCAATATCAATTTGCTCTTTGGCTGCCAGGTTGTATACAGTTGACCCACATTGATTTTGCAAATGACTGGATCAGTCGCTTTCTTTTCTCTGAACTTTTGTCAGAGAAAACAGAAGCAGTATAGAGGTTACCCTCACTCCTTTGTCAATTGTCTTTACTCCATTGACCTTCAATCAGCAATCCTTTTTCTTCTTTGATTCTCATTCCTCCAAAGTAGAATTTTTTAAAACCATTTATTATTTTAAGCTTCAGCTCATTCTAGACTTCAGTATTATTTTTAAGTTAACAAGTTTATTCTTTCCTAGTCAGTCTTAATTACCTGCCAATTCTCCCAACTTTTGAACACTTCTGTTTTATGTAAGTTAGTTATTGAATTCCCTGGATAATTATTTATTTCTATCTCTAGACACCTTTCCTTCTTTCTGCATCATCAAAAGCAGTCATTCTTGTGATCAGAATTCCATTTTTTGAGAGGATCCCATAGTAAGCTTCCCCAAGGAATCTTAGAAAGTTCCCCTCAAGAAAGAAACTTTAAAAAAAGATTTCCAATACAGCCTCCAGGATCTCCACAGATTTTAGCAGAAAGTTCAGCCTAGAGTCTTTATCAGGTATACTCTTTGAAAGAGCAGCCTTGTAGTACCTTCTTGGTATCAAATGGCCTCCAGTTCTTCCAAGAAATGTCAGAAAGATTATCTTTCCAAGGAGGAATCTTCATTGAACAATGAACATTGTTGAAACTGTCAGTAAATTTGGACGAGGAATAGGAGAGATGGATGAATCTCATCCAGAATTTATAAAATTCAAGGAACTGACAGATGATTCTCTTTCACTTGCATCATCCACTACTAAATCTATTTTCCTGGAAGATTTCTACAGTTTCTCATTAAGAAATGAAATAAAAACAGATGTCCAGAAGCCGAGTTCTGGAGTCTTTGCATAGAATTTCCATTTATTGTCATTATTTAGTCATTTCATATGTGTCTGACTCTTTGTGACCCATTTGGGGTTTTCTTGGCAAAGATACTAGAGTGGTTTGCCATTTCCTTCCTCAGTTCATTTTACAGATGAGCAAACTGAGACAAACAGGGTTAAGTGACTTGCCCAGGGTCACACAGCTAGCAAGTGTCTGAAGTCAAATTTGAAGTCAGGTCTTCCTGACTCCAGACCCAAAACTCTATCCACTGCACCACCTCATTGCTGCAGAACTATGATATACAAAGAAATTTTAAAAAGTGAAGTAAAGAAAAAGCATGTCATCTATGAGTTAATGCAAACTGCATTGCATCATGTCTGAGCACCGAAGATAATTCAGTGTTAAAAAATGTACATGCAATTGGAAAATATTTAATGAAATAAATAAAAATAATTTTACAGAAAAAATGTCTATTCAGAGGCACTGAAAGAAGAAATAAAGTTCACTAGCAAAATCATGAACTAAATCTTCTCACGTGTGGATGACTTCCTAGAAATGCACGGGCAACTCCTGTACCACTTAAAGGAACAATGGAAAGAATTCTTGGCAGAAGGGAATGATCAGAATTATGTGATCCAGAAAATTGGAGACCCCTTGGCACAACAATTTTTGGTGAAAATAGAGAAAGAATGAAAGAAAAATATGGTACATTTTGTGGTCATCAAAATGAAGCTGTCCTTCACTATAAGGAACAGCTCCAATAAAATAAGAAATGAAAAAGAAAATTAGCAACTTCTCTATTGTGAAAACTTGGTGTTCAGGACTTCACTCTTCTAGTGATTCAGCATATAACCAAGTACTTCAGGATATTGCAGCTGCTATTGAAGATTATGAAGAATTGACCCAGACTCCTGGCCTAATAAATGATATCATCATGCAAGGTGATGCTAAAGTGAATTGATGTGAGAAGGGACAGCATCTCAGAGAGATTTTTGGCAAGATGAACCTCAAGTCCTCCAACAAGCTCAAAAATGGTCTGACCTTCCCAAAGGAGGATATGCTACACAGGCAGCTCCATCTTGATGGAGTGTTGGGCTGGGAAATTTCATCAGGGCATCTGAAAGATGCTCTTGATGTCCTGTTGACTGATGTACTTTTGCTGCTACAAGAAAAAGACCAAAAATATATCTTGTATCTGTGAACTCAAAACTACCCATGATTTCATTACAAAAGTCAATTGTAAGAGAAGTAGCAAATGAGGAAAAAGCAGTGTTTCTGATTAGTGTCTCTCTGAAAGGACCAGAAATGGATGCATGTATATTTTTGAAATGTGTGTGAAATGTATATGTGTGTATATATCTATTTATATGTATGTATGTGTATGCATGTAAACATTTACACGTACATACCTATGTGTCTGTATATGTGTGTGTGAATATATATCCATTCTAAAGGACAGAGAAATTTGTAAATAACTCATCCCTAGAACAGTGAAAAATTGTCCTGATGGGAATGAAGAGCCAATCAGGGAAGTCAAAGAAGAAAAATGGCTAGGACCCAGGCTATAAAACTAGAAAATTTCATGAGCTTTTAAGCAAGAAAGATGAGCTTATTGCTCAAAGCCTTAATGAGAAACAACAGATTTATTTGGAAATGTCTGAGATGAACAGTTTTGAAGATCTACCTCAAGACCCCTGGCGTAGAACCTTTTTCCAAGAAGGGAAACTCTCAGAGAACCTGCAGTGAGATGATTCTGAAATCAGCACTGTCTGAAATTGTGAATAACCAGAACCCCATTTGTAAACACCCGGGCAATGTCAGTCAAGGAGGTGAAGATGGTGGTGAAGATGATCTCTTATTATGTGGACAGCAGAGACCTTTGGAAGCTATGACATTAATACAAACCCAAATAAAAGGTTCTTTTTATCTGTTTCTAAGATGCTAATTTTAAGAAAAATGTCTGCAATAGTGATATCTGGCTCAAAGACCACAGAAATCCTTTTACCAGCTCAGATTCAGAACCTGATGACCTTTCAGGAGATTCTACAGAAGCATCACAGACAAGGTAACTCAAGTGAACTGGAGCAACAATTTGCCAGGCATCACGGAATCTGAATTTGTACAGAAATACAGATGCTATAACAATTGCTTCTCAACCTTCAGACGTGGTTGTCCAATAGGACAGCTATGCTGAAAAGCAAAAAGCCATGATCCTAGAGACAGCTAGGTGCATCTAGGCACTGGCCTGGAATCAAGAAGATCTGAATTCAAATCCAGCTTCAAGTACTGCCTAGGTATGTGACCCTTAACAAGTCAATTAACCTCTGTTTGCCTTAATCCACTGGAGAAAGAACTGGCAAAACCACTCAGTGTTGTTGCCAAGAAATCTCCGTGGACAGGGTGGTCCATGGAGTCATGAAGAGTTGGACACAAATGAATAATTGAACAACAACAACAACCACAACATGATCCCTGACTAAGAAAAGCAATACAGGCTGCAGTCAACACAGGGAAACTTCAACAATATAACTTTGACAGAGAGAAAAACTAGGCAGCAGCTCTGGGAGCCCAAGTGGGACACACTGAAGCTAGGCTTCAAGGGTGGGAGAATGAGTCCTAGCGACTTAGGGGATGGCTGAAATAGGATAAGGAGGAGCCAGACCAGGGATGGGCATGGGTGTGGGATGGTGGAGTCCTATCAGCACGACCTACAGAGGCTCCGGCGGTCTCAGCAAGCAGCAGAAAAAGAAAAGGAGCTGAATGAACTTCTTAATGAAATATCTACACTGTCTACCTCTGAAAAGAATAGAGAGCCAAATCCTGAGAAGCTCTTTGAGCTTCAGTGGAGAAGGCCTAGTAGGGGCTACAAATTTCGCTTTTTGAAGATCACCTAAATCACTTAGAGATTACTTGAATTGCCATGAGTCACATAGCCAGTATGTGTCAGAGGTGGGATCCTCTCACCTGCCTAATCTGTCATGGGGCTTCCTATATGATAGCTTTAATTGTTAGTAATTTTGTCCTTATACTGATTTTCACTCCAAGTCAGAGCAAGACCAGGTAAATGGACATGATACAGATAGAGACAGAGAGAGGACCACTGCTAAGGAAGCCAGCACATGCCACAAACAATACTGAAAACAGCCTGCCAGCTTTCTAAGCTGGGGGCTGTAAGTCTTCAGAAGCTCCAGTAATCAGAGATCTTAAGCCAGGTTCCAACCATGTCTGAACAGTAGTTCAGAAGGAACTAACCCCCTTAGGTAATTATGTATAGAGAGAAGGCAGAGCTATGTATTCCTTGGAACAGCAAGAGCCATAGTATGAAACGAACCAACTCATCAAATGGACACGTGGACAGGAGGCTTGAGACCAGGATGATGTCCAGCATCCCAGTGGGGCCCGTCACAGAGAGGATGAGTCATTCACAAATTTCTTTCTCCTTTAGAATGGATAAAGAGAGAGAGAGAGAGAGAGAGAGACGCACACACACACACACATACACATACACATACACACATACATATGCATATAAATATATATGCACATACACAAATATATATATATATACATATACAAACATATAAATACATTTCAAAAATATACATGCATACATTTCTGGTCCTTTCAAAGAGGCACTAATCAGAAACACTGCTTTATACTCATTTGCTACTTCTCTTACAATTGATTTTTGTAATGAAATAATGGGTAGTTTTGAGTCCACAGATGTAAAGACATATTTTTGGTCTTTTTCTTGTAGCATCAAAAGTACACAAGTCAACAGGACATCAAGAGATCAGAGACTGTATAAGGACAGTCTGGCTAAAGGTGGAATTATCTGTAGGCCACCAGGAGACTGAGATTGAAATCAAGGATTGCAACAAAAAGGTGGGGCCAAATTCCAGTCACTCTGTCTGGATCAGCCAACTCCAAGATTCCTCGAGGGGATTGGCCCAAGAACAAAATTCCCATACCCAATAACTTAGACTGAAAGTATCATTAACAGAAAAAAAACAACAAACACACTGAAGAAATACTATGGGTTAAGAAAAGTCCAAGAGGAAAACTCAGAAGAACAGAGTAACCCAACAACTGCATAAAGTAAATTGTGGTCCCTTTGTGAAGGGCTATAAAAGCTAAACCAAGGAGTTTATATTTTATCCTGGAAGCAATAACAAACCACTGGAGTTTATTAAGAAAGGAAGTGACATGGTCAAATCTGTACTTAAAGAAAATCACTCTAGTAGCAGTAAGGAGAATGGATTGACATGAAGAGACACTTAGGATAGGAACACTACATGGGCATTTGCAATGACCTAGGCAAGCAGTGAGGTGGTCCAGTGGATAGACCACTGGGCTTGCAATGAGAATACTCATCTTCATGAGTTAATATTGGTCTCAGTATAATAATAATAATATATAAATAATGGCCTCAGACATTTATTAGCTGTGTGACCTTGGGCAAGTCCCTCTATCCTGTTTGCCTCAGTTTCCTCATCTGTAAAATGAGTTAGGGAAGGAAACAGCAAACCACTCCAGTATCTCTGTCAAGAAAACCCCAAATGATATCACAAAAAGTCAGTCATAACTGAAATGACTCCATAATAAAAAGGCAACAACTAAACCAGTAGCTTGTAATAGTCAGTACTCAATCCCCACTCTTCCAATGATCACGTATCTACTTACCTATTGAATTGTTGCATCCCCCCAGTAGAATGTAGGGGTCTGTCCTGGGCCTGTTGTTCTTTTCTCTCTTTATGCTCTCACCCAACAACCTCCTCAGCTACCATGCAATGACTACCAGGTCTGGATATTTAGCCCTAGACTCTCTCCTAAGCTCCATTCACTCCCCAACAACTTCCTTATAGAATTTCTTTATTTCTGTTAAAAGCACCACCACCATCCTCCTAAACACCCAGACTGGCAGATTTCTCCACTATGTGCACTCTATGGTCCAGCCTCCTTGCTGTTGCTCATAGACATCTCTCCATCTACCATCTTCTTGCCTTTGCAAAAGCTCTCTGCCGTGCTTGAAATGTCCTCCCTCCTCTCCTCTGCTGCTTGGAGTCCATTTTCCTTGAAGATTCCCTCAAATGCCACCTACCATGTGAGGCTTTTCCTCATCACCTGCATGCAGATAGTGCCTCCTCCTCTCACTGCAAAGTTACCTCATATCCATTTTGTATGTTCAATATACACTCAGTTTTGTGCATGTTGTCTCTCTCACTAGAATGCAAGCTCCCCTGGGGCAGCTAGGTGACACAGTGAATAGAGTACCCTGGAGTCAGGAGGACCTGAGTTCAAATCCAGTCTCAGACACTTGATATACTTATTAGCTGTGTGACTTTGGGTAAGTCATTTATCATTTAACCCCAAATGCCTTCCCCCTCCACAAAAAAAAAGACCAAAAAAAAGAAAAGAATGTAAGCACTCAATTGAGTATCTTACCCTACAGGAAAATAGGGGGAAGGGGATAAGAGGGAAGATGATAGAAGAGAGGTCAGATTGGGGGAGAAGGTAATTAGAAGCACACACTTTTGAAAAGAGACAGGGTCAAAAGAGAAAATAGAATAAGTGGGGGGTGGGATAGGATGGAGGGAAATATAGTTAGTCTTTCGCCATATAACTACTATGGAAACGTTTTGCATAACTACACACATACAACCTATATTGAATTGCTTATCTTCCTAGTGGGGGGTGGGTGAGGATGGAAGAAGGGAAAAAATCTGGAACTCAAAGTTTTAAAATATTTTAAAATATTTTAAATATTTTTTAAAAATTGTTTTTTACATGCAACTGGGAAATAAGATATGCAGGCACTGGGATATAGAAATCCATCTTGCCCTACCAGAAAATTAGGGAGAGGATATAGGAGAGAACAGATTGGGGGAAGGGGTATTCAGTAGGCTAGCTATTTTGGGGTGGGGGGTTGGGGGAAAGACAGGGAGAAAAATTTGTAACTCAAAATCTTGTAGAAATGAATGTTGGAAACTAAAAATAAATAAATTGGAAAAAAAGGCGGGGAAATTTAAAAAAAATTTTTAAAGACATTCAGTGTCTCCATTAGGGGTCTTTGGTTACCAAAATAAACCACTGACCATTGATTTATTGATTATTAGCTAGCCTATTTAATAAATTGATTATTAATTACTCAGAAACAAAAAAGGATGCAAGCTCCTTGAGGGAAGAGACCAGTTTGCTTTTGTCTTTGCAATCAAAGTGCCTAGCATATCCAGGTGCTTCAAATGCTTGGTGATTTGATTGACACACTGCTTGAGAAAACGGATGGCTTTTCTGTGGGTTTTGTGTTTTTTTATCCCTAATACCTGGCATGGCATCTTGCACACAGTAGGAGTTTAATAAATGCTTGTTGGGGAAAAAATTGAAAATGAATATTTTGAAACTTTCTGGCTGAGCATAGAAAGAAGAATTCTGAAAGTACACCTTCCTCCCTTTTTTGTAAAGGTGGAGGATTACAAATGCCAGGCACTACACATAACATTGGACTTGGTCGAGGTATCGATCAGTCTTAGTGAAATTATTTTTTAACTCTTTTTAAAATTTTTTTGTTATAAGGAATGGCACTTTCGGAGGGGGAGAGGGAAGAGATAGATAGATAGATAGATAGATAGATAGATAGATAGATGAAAAACAAAAAGAGACCAATATAAATAAATAAAATGTGTGCTAGGTAGTCTTGGATTAAAACAACTTATCTAAAAATGCATTGATAGTTAATGGCAGAGCAGGGCTGGAACCAAAGTCTCCAGACCCCAAATTCGGTGCCCTTTCCATCTCACCACGAATTTCCTTCCTCTACCATGTATTAGCAACTAATTACATTCCTACCTTAAATTGCTACTTTCAGCATATTTCTCATTGTTTATAGAACCTGCCTGCCTCTCTCCATCCAGAGAAAATTAGGCTTCTTAGTCCCACCACTCCTTTTTAAGTTTGTTGTTGTTATTGTTGTGAAGCAATTAGAGTTAAGTGACTTGCCCTGGGTCACATAGGTGTCTGAGGTCACATTTGAATTCAAGTCTTTCCTGACTCCAGGGCTGGTACTAGCCACTTAGCTACACCACCCCTTTTTAAAAGAACTATTGCTTGACATGTCAAGGATTTCAGAAAAGAGTAAGGAAAGGGTAGGGAGAAGAGGAAAAAAAGAAGCATTTATATTGTATCTACTATGTGCTGGGCACTGTTCTAAGTACTTTTTACAAATATGATCTCATTTGAGAGGCATCCACTGTCCATGATCTCTGAATCCTAAGGGACATCCTGACCATTTAAAAAATACATGTGTATGTTACTGTTCATTTCTGATGCAAGCATTTTATTTACTGAGAGGAGAAGGAAAAGCACATCATTTGTGAAGCACAATGAAAAGCAGTTTGAGGAGAAAGAGATGCTGCCTAGAGGACCTAAAAGAAAAGCAGCTTCTCAGAGAGAAAGGTACTGACTGATGGTAGAGGTGACTGCAAGTACATTGTTTCCCAGCAGCTAATTTGAATATGACTGTTTTCAGAACTTTGAAGCCTATTGCTGGGAAACTGAATCAAAGAACTATTTTGGGACTATGGGACTACTGTATAAGGACTATTCATGTCATATCTGGAAGAAATGTGGATTTGGGGTTTCTTGGCCTAAGTTAAAGATTGTCACACATGAGGAAGCCCTGACTTTAAGCACTGAAAGTCAGATTAGAAGTCAGTGACTGATGAAGCTAGTTCAGGAGAGAGACAGAGCTACAACCCACTAGAAAGCTGTTTACAGAAGCCAAGACACCAAAAATCAGTAACCAGAACAGAAGACATAAAAGTCAATGGGGCTAAGACAGTGCCAGTAATAAAAAGCTAACAAGAAACTGAGTCCAGCTAGTTAGAGCTTCTGCTTTTGATGAAGGGAACTGATCTGATTGGAGGACAGCTTTGTTGTTTTTGAAAGAGTTCATCTGAGGAAATAAGAATCTTCTGATGTAGCCAAAGAGCAGGCTTGGGGAAAGGCTGCCTTACTCTCTAATACCATCTACAGCTTAAGAGAAGGGAAGTCCCTCAAAGGCTTATCCACATTTTCTTCCATTGCTCTCTGGCAGTTAGTTGGTGCAGTGGAGAGAGCACTGGACTTGAAGTCAGACCCTAGTTTGAATCTAATCTCTGATACTTATTAGCTGTGTGACTCTGGGCAAGTCCTTTAACTCTGTTTTGCCTCAGTTTTCTTGCCTATAAAATGAGCTGGAAAAGGAAGTGGCAAAACATTCCAGAATCTTTACCAAGAAAACCCCAAATGGGGTCACAAAGAGTTGAAAAACCAATAATAACTGAATAACCACAAATGGCTTAATAAGGAAAAAACCACCAGTCTATAGAAAGCAAGACCTGAATAATTTTACCAATCCCAAGACTAAAGAAAATTGCTCTTAATTGAAGGTGTATCGTGCTACCTAAGAGCCTAGCTATGGGAACAGATCTGGAAAGCTCTGCAGACTGCTGATTTAAGGCTGTTATTACCTAAAATAGCTTAACACTGCTTCAGTGGCTTCAAGAATAACAGAGAAGTGGCTTTATCCAGAAGGAGAGTGGAGAGGCACAAAAGAGGAGAAATATCACCCAGCAAGTGGCACATAGTACAGACCATTCCCTAAACATATGCCTGACATCCAAGCCTGGAATTCAGAAACGTGATTTACCTTAAGGACTCATGTTTTCCGACTCAAGTTTCTGCCCACTCTTTCTCTATGGACATCATGTGCATTGGTGGGAAAGTATGACTTGGGTTTATGGGTTCATGAATATATTTTAATTATTCCCTTTTTGTCTTCTACTCCATAAATCTTAAAAGTGCAGTAGTAGGAAGAAGCCCAACACACCTCCTTCACAAATATCTAGAAAGTGTACCTGATCAAATCTGATTGTGAAATACAAGAAAAAATCATGGTGAACTGTTTTTCCAGACCAGCTCTGCCTAAGAAATCAGAAAGACCTGTGTACAATGTGGAAAAGTCTGGTTAGGAGCACACCACCATGAGCATTCCAGAATTCAGGGACCGAAAGAGTATAAGGCCATGCACCAGGTCAAGACGAGGTCCAAGACAAATACTAGGACATCAACTTTGTGTAGGGCTCAAAAACAGGTCTTCACTGGCAGCTCTGTCACCAACTACTCAGTTCCTTCTCATAACATAGCATAAAAGTTGACTGAGGAAGGGATCTGGGTCTAGGGGAGGTGTCTAGAGTAGGGAGGTACAGACCTTAGGTAGTATACTGAGCTAAGAAGAAGTTCAGAAGGAAGCAGTAGCTATATATGACTCTGATCCCAGGAGAAGATTAAGGTCTCAGTTTCATTTTCCAGTCAAGTCTAAAATTTGCAATGAAATAAGTAGGACACAAACCACAGACCAACAGCAAGCTTTTAGTTTGGTGTCTCTGAGCCTTCAGAGCTTCTTAGAGAAATGATAGTAGTTGATTCCAGCAGCAGTTTACTGGAACTCCAACCAGGGGCAAGCCCACAGTAGTGTTGGACAGACACAAGCCCAAGTCAGGGACTAGTAGAGCTCAGACCAAGAGGTTAGTCATCAGACTTTGCTCCAAATCAGACCACTTTGGGAGCACTGAAAACTTGCAGGTCACTAGCATGAACAACATGTCTTTCAGATCCTGGAATTGTGGAAGTTAAATGAACCATACTGACTACATGTTATGACTCAGTTCTAGAGCTAACTCAGTTCCTTATCTATTCAGTTATGAGTCTAGTCCAATTTCTATCCTGTAAGAAAAAAAATTATTCAATTATAAGTATTGTGATAAAACTTTATTGCATTGTTTGAACCTAGCCCTGCATGGCCAGGAAGCTGGACCACCTCCCCCTGTTGCCTAGAGGCCTTTAATTAAGGACCTAATTTATGCTGAGCATAAGCCCAGTCAAGTCTGAAGATTGATGCAAGGAATTTTCACATGAGTATACATTCAATCAACCCATATGTCTTATCTTTTATTTCTTTCCATGGTTAAGAGTTTGACCTTTTCCTCATGATAAAGACATATTCTTCTTGGGGAAAGATATGGCACACCTGTCCAGAGGGGACTTTGCACCCTCCCGGATGGGTGCAAAGTCCCCTCTGGACAGGTGTGCCATATCTTTCCCCAAGAAAAATATGTAACAATCAATATCAAGAAATATTGGCTGTGTCTCCTACAAGCAGTCTGGGCATGCAGAAAGAAGCCTTGGTAGTCAAGGCCGTTACTGATATCTATGTTAAACTGAGTGCATCCATGAGTAACTGGTGATTCAAAGTTCACTGTAAAACTTTCCATGCATAAACAAGAAAGATATATAATCAATTATACTACTCCATTAAACCATGCTCACCTAGCCTGAAGCTTTTGTTCATCGTCCATCCCACAACATCAGTTGCTGGCAATAAACTAAATAAGAGTGGTATAGGAAAAATGGGAAAAGAAATGAGAGCTATGAAAGAAAGATTTGGAAAGAAAATTAATAAGCTGGAATAAGAGGTACAAAACCTTACTCAAGAAAAAAAAACTTCCTAAAAATTAGGAATGATTTAATAGAAGCCAATGGCTCCATAACTCAAGAATAAATATTAAAGTCTAAAGACTGGAAAAAAAAAATTAAAGAAACTGTAAGTCACCTCATAGCAAAAACAATTTATGTGGAAAACATATTGATGACAGATAATTCAAGACTCACTCAACATGTGGGGGATCCTTCATCAAAAAGATAATTCTAAACATCATATTTAAAGAAATCATAAAACTATCTAGATCTCTTAAAACCAGAGAGTAAAGAAGAAATGGAAAAAAATCCACTGATCTCCAACTGAAAGAAATTTCAAAATGAAAATTCACTGGAATATTGTAGCTAAAACTGAGAAATTCCAGGTCAAAGAAAATATACACAAAGTGATCAGATGGAAAGAATGCAAGTGCCAAGGAGCTACAATCAGGGTCACACAAGATTTATCAGTCACTACTAAAAAGGAACAGAGAGCTAATAACACCATATTCTAGAAGATGAAAAATTTTGGCTTACAACCAATAATAATCTTTCCAGCAAAAGTGAGTGTGTAACCCTACAGGAGGGAAATGTATTTCTTTAATATGATAATGAAATATTTTTTAAAATGAAATTTGATATGGAAAATAATGAAATAAACTTTAGTGAAATAAGGTATTTCAAAGAATCCCAGATGGAGACCAAAGCTAAATATAAAATTTGAAATACAAATAGAAGAATTCAGAAAAGCATGAAAAGGTAGACATTTGTAAATAATTATAAGGGATAAAAAAGGATAAATAGATTACATTCTAATATGGGGAGATGATACATGCATCCCCTCATAACTCTATAATCATCACACACATGTAGATTCATATAGAAAAGTCTAATTAGACAGAGGGCCTGGTAGTGGTTCTGATGTTTTAGTGATTTTTTTTAATGGAAAGGAAGAGGCAGAAGAATAGTCTTGTGGGGGGAGAAAGGAAAAATGGAGAAAATTATCTCACATAAAGGAGAAAGGGGAGGATAGATCCTATACAACATTTGAACTTTACTCTCATTGAACTGGTCAAAGGAAAGAGGAATATACTCACAAGTATATACAGGAATACATTTCACTCAACAGAGAAACAGTAGGGAAAGGAGAAAATGGGCAGGGAATGAGAGGGAAGGTAGATTATAGGAGAGATTAATCTGAAGCAAAACAAACTCTTAAAGAAGAGGAGGTGGGCCGCCTCCCCATTGTAGCTTCCCGCCCTTGGCCTGCAAAAAGCAGGGGGACTGAGCGATTGTTTTCAGACCAGGGCTCTCGCATTGAGCGGCCTGGATCCAGATCGTCGTCTTGGGCCTCGGTCTTGGAGTCTTCATTATCCAGTCAGCTGGAAGTCTACGGCAGCCGGGAGGACCCCAGCGATTTGGGACAGAGCTTTCCCTTCTGCAAGCAGAGCCCCACAGAGATTTTAAAAAAATTCATGGTCTGAAGAACCATGAGTAAGAATAAGCAT
>CM053587.1:74936765-74953255 GCA_028646515.1 Pseudochirops corinnae
GGGTGAAGATGAAAGAAAGACCTTTCTTTGGGTCTTCAATGCTGAGTTTAACCTTGTTAACTTAAGGGAGGATGGCCTGTTGTGTTCTCCTGCTCCTTTTGAGATTCAGGGGTAGGAAGCCTTTGAGTGATTGACTAAATGAATGTACTTTGTTTATGGTTGGAGACTAATCTCCATTTGAGAAGAGACTTTTGACTGACTAAATGAATGTACTGTCTAGGGGTGGAGTAGAACCTGGATTGAATTGAGAAATTGCTAAAGGAACAAGTTACACTGTATTTTGACTTTTTCTGTTCTATGAATGTTTGCTGAATAAATGGGGTTTACTATGCTGGTAAGCTGAACCTTGGAAGTTGCCTTTGCTTGGCATTACATATGTTTATGTCTGTTGCCTATCAATAGGAAGGAAGGAAGGAAGGAAGGGAGGGAGGGAGGGAAGGAGGGAGGAAGGAAGGAAGGAAGGAAGGAAGGAAGGAAGGAAGGAAGGAAGAAAAAGAGGCGACTTCTGCAGGGCTGGACTACCCTCCTCCCAGCAGGGCATTCCATTTTCTAGATGCCATATAAGAACCATATAAATGATGCTGTTCTTGTATCTTTAGGGAAAATGAGAAGGAAGTAGATAAAATCTACAGGAAGTATCCAAAAATTAAAGCCTGCAAACTAGACTAGTTCACTGCCTCCTAAAAGATTCTAAACCCCTAAAAGTCACCTAATGGTTGTATAACATGAGTTTGTCAATTTCACAGAATCATAAAATGAATACGGTCCTAGTACAGGATGAAAATGGACAGTGTCCAACCCTATTGTCCTGAAAATGCTAGGAGCTACCAATAGCTCTGATTCTGAGACCTTCCTTTCCCCACTTTCCAGCTGCCATGGTAGCTGCTTGTCTTCTCTAGGTTTCCTGAATTCATCAGTAACCTCAGTGGCCTTATTAAATAGTCCTCCTCATGTCTGCTTCTTAGAATCCTTAGCTTCCTTCAAGGTGCAGTTCATGGATTACCTCCCAGGAGTAGCCTTTCCTGTTTCCCCCGCCCCCAAGATTAGTCTTCTCTCCTTTCTCAGTCACCAGTAAACATAGTTATTAATCAATCAACAAGCATTTATTAAGCACTCACTTTGAACTAGGCACTGATAAACATTAGGGATACAAGGCAAAAGCCAAAAAGAAAAAAAAAGTCCTACCCTGAAGAGCTCATATTCCACTGGGAGAGACATGTATTAGTCATGTTGCATATTAAACCACTGCAGTAGAATATAAACTCCTTGAGGGCAAAGATAATTGCTCATTTTTTCTTTGTATCCCAAGTGGCTTGCACAGTGCCCTGTATGTAGAAGACAATGATCAATGCTTGTCAAATTAGATTGAGTTGCTTAGATATCTGAGTCTTTATAATCAGCCCACAGCTCACCCCCACTCCCAGGAAGGGTCTTGGCTTAGTGATTATCTGCCTATTGTCGGTGAGATAGGGAATGTCTTTGATGATTGATCATATCTGGGCTTGCAAGTCATGTTAGCTCCATCACTCAAATTAGTGCTATTTGCTATTAAATTTAATATTTGGTTTTTTTTTAAACTGCATGTGATAGATTCATAGCTTCGTATCCTGTCCTCTATTTTTTGTTGTTTGTATATTGGAATGTTCATTGTTAAGTTTAAAAACATATAATAAAATAATAAAAATACAATTTTGAAAAGAAAAAAAAATTTTTAATATGCTATTTGATGGAGTAACAATTCCCCCAAATATTCAGAAAATCACTTTATCTTGGGCCTTGAGCTACAAAACCCTTTTATGTTTAAAAAAAGTATCACAATTTTATTAAAATACAAGACAATCCTAAACAAAGAATAAAATAATATAACATAAGATATTTATAACATAATAAAATAATAATGCTGATGATTATGATTATGCTGTGTTAGATGGACTTATTTTGAGGTGCAGTTTTTTATCTTTAAGGACGCTGCTACACTGCTACTCAAATTCAAATTCGATTACTTTTTTTCTTTTATGAATGTCCCTCTCACTATCCCTCTACTCAGTGTATTATTTTAAATGCAAAACAAAGCCTTTAATACAGTGGTTCTCAACCTTCCTAATGCCATGACCCTTTAATACTCATATGTGGGCGTGTCTGCATGTGGGTGGACCCAGAAGAGCGGCCTCTTGGTTCCTAAGACCACCAGAAATATGTGTTTCCCCGTGGTCTTAGGTGACCCCTGTGAACCCTGTGAAAAGTTGTTCAACCCCTCAAAGGGGTCGTGACCCACAGGTTGAGAAGCACTGCACGTGCTTGCATAACCTGCAAAACAGATTTCTGCATTGACCATGTCTGACCATGTCTGTCTCTCTGTCTGTCTCTCTGTCTCTCTCACCCTCCCCTCCCCCTCCCTCTCCCTTGCCCTCTCTGCATTTTAAAACCATCCCTGCTCTCCCAGGAGGTGAGTGGCCTGTTTCATTTTCACTGAATTAATCATAGTTATAAAATCTTTTAAAGTTAGTGTATCTCTATAATGGCATTGTTGCATGAATTGTTTTCCAAGTTACAGAATTACTTTGAAGAAAAACAAATGGGCTTGCCCAAGTAACTAAGTGGGTGAAGCCATAAGAGGCTGTGGACATTGATAAAAACATAAATAATAATAACCTCATTCTTGGTTTCCAGAAGAACTGGATTATGTCAAGCTCCTCATCATCACTCTGAGCTTCTCCTCTGGCATCCTGGGCATCGTTGTGGTCTGTTTGCTATGGGAAAAAAGGTGAGGTCCTTTTCTCATTCCGGATTGTGTTAAGACATTGCAGGGACTGAAAAGTCAACTGTCCCTACTCCTTCTCAGCCAGTTCTCAAGCCCCAGGGACATTTTTCTGGGTGATTAAGAGCTATAAAACACCTTAGAGTTCCTTTAGCCTAACTCCCTCTTTTTACAGAAAAGGAACTCAAGGCACCAAAGAGGGTAAGGGAGTCACAGAGGTAGACTTGAACCCAGGTCCTCTAATCCAAATTCCAAATTCAGCTTCCTTTCCACTGTTCGAGGCTACATCCCCTAAGTCATTTCTTAGGAAGTCAAAAATGACAAACAAGACATAGGATGAAATCCAAGAAAGAGGAACGCTTACAGTTATCTCCTTGAATAACCTGACAGTTATTTCTGGGTGGTCCATTGGGCCAACTCTGGGCTCCATGTCTGCATCAGAAATACTGTGCTGGTGTTCAGCTTTGCTCCTTTGCTAAAAGTCTGTTTCACAATGGTCCAGAGGGGCAGCTATGTGTCACAGTGGACAGAGCACCAGCCAGGAGGACCTGAGTTCAAATCCAGCCTCAGACACTTAACACTTACTAGCTGTGTGACCTTGGGCAAGTCACTTAACCCCAATGGCCTTGCCTCCCCCCCCCCCAAAAAAAAAACAATAACAACAAGAAAAATCACAGTGGTCCAGAGTTTACTGCTTCCTTTCTGCAAATTCATACCTAGCGAATTCAGCACCAAGGTTAACACTCATTCCACCACATGACCTTGCGCCATAGGATGATAAAGCTGTTAGGGGTGTTAGAGATCATTTGGTCAGTCAGTCAACATTTAGTACACACTTCTATGTGCCAGTCACTGTGCTAAATGCTGGGATTACAAATATAATACCTTGGTGGAGTTTATATTCTAACAGGGAAAGAAAGCACAGAAGAAGGAGATGAAAAGGTGGGAGAGGGTCAAGGAGAAGGTAGCCCCGAGGGTGTGTGGGAGAGAAATTGCAGAGAGTCAGGAGAGAAATGAAGACATGGCTGGTCTAGACAATTGTCTTTAAGTGGGGGGGTTCTGGGAGGAGGAGGCTGCAGAACTGGAGCACACTTCCAGGGTGAGCAGTCACACCCATAAAGGCAAGGTAAAGAGGCTTCTGTGACATCATGTGAGAGTCTTGAGTCAGGAGTGGAGCCTGTAGATTGTATAATCAGACCCCCTTATGTTACAGAAGATAAAACTGAGGCCAAGGGAAGTGAAGACTTCTACACAATCCTATAATTAGTTAATTACAGACCCCAAGTCTCATAAAATCCTCCAGATCTGGAATTTCATCAATGTAGGGAAATCCCAATGTGGAGGCAACACTAGATGCAATTCTCAATTTATCTTAGAAGCAGTTTGGTGATGCAGTGGAGAGGGCACTGGGCTTAGAGTCAGGAAGAACTGAGTTCAAATCCAGCCTACTACATTTATTAGTTGTGTGACCCTGGGCAAGTCACTTTACTTCTAGTTGTCTCAGTTTCCTCATCTGAAATGTGGAATTAATAATAACACCTACCTCCCAGAATTGTTGTGAGGATAAAATGAGATGTTTGTAAAGCACTATGTAAGCCTTAAAGCACTTTATAAATATTAACTATTATTATTAAGTAGCTTTCCATGTTGAGCTATATCAGCTATATCTGTATTAGAGGCAAGGCTTAGACCCAGATATTCCTGTTTCTAAAGCTGGCCTTCTACCCACTATACCTCTTACGAATTTTGATCTGGTACAAAATAGAGCTGCTAGGCCACATTGCATCTACTGTCTCTTTTATTATGATCCTTTTCTTATTTCAGAATTAAACCTGTTTTGTGGCCCAACCTTCCTGATCACAAGACAACTCTGGAACAGCTGTGTAGGAAACCACAAAAGGTTGGGGTTTTTTGGAAACTCAGGACGTTGGATAGGTAGATCAGAGCATCCCCAGGGAGGGATTACAGGACAAAGGGTAGTGGAGCTTGAGGTCTTGGCCCTTTTCAGAGACACTCCCTAGTGACCAGTAGGATGCTATGAACAAGTTTTGGGGAAAGAAGACTATAATAAGATAGTAGTCTCATTCTCTTATCCCTGGATTTCCCAAGCCTGTAGAGGATGACCACAGTACCACCAGGGCCTAAAAGACCTACTGTACCTCCAAAGACCTCACCATCCTACTATCAGAGAGTTAAAGAGACCAAGGGAACATTGGGCTTCAAGGAGAGTTAGAGTCAGGGGTGGGGAACCACCTCATGTAGCCTTCTAGATCATTGGGGGTGGCCTTTTGACTGAGTCCAAGTTTTACAGGACAAATGCTTTTATTAAGGGGATTTGTTCTATGAAGTTTGGATTCAAAGGGCCACACTTACTTGAGGACCTAGAGGGTCACTTGTGGCCTCAAGACCATGGGTTCCCCACACCCTGGATAGGACTAGAAAATCATTTCCCAGAGTATATAACTCTTTCTGGAGCTTTATGTCCTAATAACAATGTCTGCTAAGGGACACTCTTTATATACTATGGAAATATATCCTGATCCATTGTCAGAAAGAATGACTTCCTGGAACTCTTCTTAGCAAGTTCTTCTAGTACTAATGTCTGAACACATTATCTCTTTTCTTATACAGAATTTCAACATCAGTTTCAATCCAGAAAGCTTCCTGGACTATCCAATTCATAAAGTGGATGGAATTCAAGCCAAAGAAGAGGTAGAAGGTTTTCTGCAAGTCCCGTTCCCCGGAGACCTCAATGTCACAGAGAAGATTGGGCTTAGCCCTGACTGGCCATCTGAGAATAACATCATCCCACCAGTGGCTTATGGAGGAAACTCACCCCCAGCTTGCATGCATGGGAACTTCAATATATGTGACCTTTCTATGGTCATGGCCTCAAAGTCACCCAACCACCAGGAGAATAGCAAAAATGAAGCTCATTTCTGTGGGGGCCTACTCCTTAGCTCTGACTCCAGAAACAGTGCCTTGACATTCCCTTTTCCACTCAGACTAGGAGTCTTGGCTCCAAATCCAACTGCCCAAGGACAACCCATCAATGCAAACCTGAGGTTAAGTCAAGAAGAAGCATATGTCACTATGTCCAGCTTTTACCAAAACAAGTGAACCTCAAGAAATTCATGATTTGGAGCATCATAGCCAACAAAGACAACAGAGGGGGCTGCTTGGAGACCCTATTTCCCAGCCTGAATCTAGTCTCTGATAATAACTCAACATAAAAAAGAAAAAGCAACTTTTCTATTTGTAATGCATCTACACATACCAAATTTGGGAACACCTCTTTGGCCATTCCATAGTTAAATGATGCTTCCTTCTAACAAGATTAAAGTGCCCTTGCTTCTGTTGTTATTGATTTCAAAAACAAATTATCAATCTACTCGATTCTTTGAAAATGGACGAGGAAGAGAAGAGGAAGAAGGACAGAGAGGAGGAAGAGAAGAAAGATGGGAAGGAGGGAAGAAAAGAAGAAGGAAGGAAGAAAATGAGAAACAAGTGATGGATGAGATCTAAAGGTGTAAATTTAGGATGCACTCTCATAATCAGAATCTGACAATATGGCCATAGAAATAAAGACTGTACCATTCTGGCTTTTCTCCCAGCTGCTCTGAACTACCTGTCGCACACCATTTTGTAGTTTACCATTTAATACAGATAGTTTCTGGCAGTGGAGACACCACACTCAAGCCAGGCATTCTGTCTTGGGGAATATACCCTAGTTTTAAGGAAGGAGTGAAATGAGCTTTTTTTTCCTAGTTCAAGAATCATGTTTGCAGCATCTGAAGATACAAAAATGCAAATGACTTTCAAGACTGAAATGTAGAATCATCAAATCTTAGCTTTGAAAGGGACCTTAACCATCATCTGGGTCAAACTTTCACCCAATTCTCTACAATTTAAGGAAATCATTTTCTGGATAAGAAAAGAGGTAATGTGTTCAGACATTAGAGTGAGATAGTCTACATTCTATTTGGGGGCAAAACAAATTCTCTTCTATTTTTCTATAATAGTCCTCAACTTGAAATTGATTAGTGGTAGAAAAAAGTGATTTCTGAATTACCAAGACTATGGGGTTTACTCTGACCTACCATTTTCAAAGTCTGTAGCCATTATTGGTTCTTGGAAGAAATCTCATTACTAACCCTGTATGTCAAGACATTTCAGTAAATGGAATAAATGAATAAACTTTCATGTTAGCATTAGTGAATCCACAACCTGCATTTATCCACAAATTGTCTGGCTCTTCCATCAACTTAGGAAATGGCCAAATACTTCAATGAATGCATTACATTTATTTGTAGTTTATAAGTTCTGTCCATGTTACGGATCTTCATTGGATTTCGTTGGAAGTTACAATTTGTAGATGCCTTAGAGACATGTTTGCTTTTACCTTTTGTCTCTCTTAGTTTGGTAGAAATTTGGGGATGTAGAACAAACTACAAGCATAGAAGGAAGATGACAGATATAAGAATTAATCCAAATCACAAGGACTGAGATGAGAGCATCTAGCTATTGCAACCCTCCATTTGCTGCTGTCTCCTGTCCCTCTCCTCTTAGGGCCATCCCTTAATATAAGGTAGAGAGGTTAAAAGGGAAGAGGTGAAGCTGTGGGATTAATGTTACATAATAGATCTAGGGCATCCTCTCGCCTAGCTAGTTTAGTACCATGATGATAATTTTACCACCTTACATTGCCGTCATGCTTTATACAAGGTTGTGTATTATCTCAGTTGATCTTAACAACCCTGTGAGGTTGGTACTATTATTCCCATTTGAATGAAGCAAAAAACAAGACACAAAGAAGTTAAGCAATTTGCCAAAGATCACACAAATTGATAGTAGAGTCGGCATAAGAACCCAGGTAGAAGGGTGTCTTTTATATAAGTAGCAAATTGGAGCCAAGAAGAAATGTACTATTTTCTGGACTGAACTCCAACACTATGCTAGAGGACTTCCAAGATCCCTTCTCTCTAACATTCTGCAATTCTCTGATTTAATATAATATGTTATCATTTATATTGTTGAACATGAGTGAACATTTGAGGACACACATTCCTTACTGTTGGAAGGATGAAACTGGTGGATCCCTTGAGTCTGGAAGTTCTGAGCTACAGTAAGACTAAATTTTGCCAATTGGGCATCTGCACTAAGTCTGTAACCAATGTGGTAAGCCCTCTGTGAATGAAGGGTCACCAGGCTACCTAAAGATGGATTAATGGGCCCAGGTTTGAAACAGAGTGGACCAAAGCTTCTATAGAGAAAGAAAAAAGCCACATTTATTGTTCATTTATTATGAACAACATGATCATTACATGTATAATTGCTGCTAATGCTTGATGCACACACTGACTTGCACTATACAGCATTTAAACATAACTAGTCTCTTTCCCTGTTGAAGCAGAGAATCTTTAACAGACTTTTGAAAGGAAGGAAGATCTTCAGATCACATCTGAAACAAAGATGTGTATTATCACTTCTCTACACTGAGTGTGACCAGTAAAAAGATTTATAAAGCATTGGGCTGGTCTGATATTGGACATGATTGCATTGTATAGGAAAGAAGGGAAATGAGCCCTAAATTGGTTTGCTTTTTGGTGAGAAATGGCTGAATTATTGTTTTTCAGCTGCCTGTGGTCCCTTGCCTCTTGTTCCTTTTGGTTTCCATGTGAGACTCTTCATCAAGGGATGAGTGGAACATACAGAACACTGATATGCATAAGACTGGAAGTTCTCCATACCAATATGGCAAGAGGCAGAATGACTTGGTGCTAGTAAGGACAGCGGGGAATGTCAATGTCAGGAAAAGTACTGAAAGCATTACCCATCAAATGAAGTCATCACAAGCCCAGTGGATTTACAAACATTCATTTACTCATTAAAAAAATAAAGCAAAAACCTGTAATTCACTACTCCAAAGGTCTTGGCTTGGGCTCACATTTTCCATATGCATGAAATACATTTTGCAGAGCTGCTAAGTGCCCAAATAAATAAGCAATGTATATTACTATGGTTTATTTAATTAAATGATACAAAATTCGATTGTTACTTTCTGTGTCTTCTATAAACATCAATAATGGAGACCTCCTTGGGATGGATGATTTGTATGGCCATCCTCGGTCACTGGCCTATGATTCTGAAACTATTACCCCTCTATGAGTCTGGGTTTTCAGGCTAACTCATACAGTCTTTTTCTTCATCCTAAATATGTGCCCAAGATTGGAGTTGCTATCACAAGGGGAGCAGTGATGTCTGAGCTCTGACTATATCATTTGAATGTTTCTCATAAGCACGGCTAACTAAGAAAGGAAAGGATTCTAGGTGATGACAGAGCACTTCATTTTTCTAAGCAAATGAACTGTTAAGTCACCTTCCTGAATATTAGCTTCATCAGTTACTAACAATGACACAAGATATTGGCTAAAGTTCTACTTTGTGTCCCATTAAAGCCTTTAGGCAAGCCTGGGTTGTTGAAGGCTATGCTAGTTAAATTAAAAAGGCAACATGAAGAATGCCACAGAAGAGCAAGCCTTACCAAGCTGGTAAAACTCTGAGGATATGCCATTGATAGACCATATATTTATTAATGCAAATACACACACATCTATCCTGTGGTTTCTGCCTTTGCCTCTAAGACTACCCAGCAAATGCTGCTCCCCCAAATGCAGTCCCACCCTGCATGTGGTTTCTGCCTTTGCCCCTGAAGACTCTTGTGGAACCTCATATTCAGCCTGCATGCCTAGAGCCTCTGTCTTCACCCCAGTATCAGCCCCAGTTCAGCCCCCCTACCTATGGTGCCCTCCTTCCTGAACCTCCCAAAGCACCTTGTGTCAACCCCATCCAGACTTCCCTACCTTCTTCCCCTTTCTTTCACTCCAAGTGCTCTAGAGGCCTTTGCCAGAGTAGATCCACCTCAAATTGCTGTCTTCTCCCTCCTGTTCAGACTGACTGTTCCTTTCCCTGCTCCTGCCTCTTGTGAGGTGGGCCTGCTGGGCCTTATAGAATTCAGTAGCAGCATTTCTCACAAAGCTGAACATCAAGAGAGGATCCTGGAGGGTTTAATCACCTCTCCCTCGATGGACTTTTCTCCAGTCACTGATAATCTGACAATACATCTCTCAGTAGTTATACTCTCATCCCATTACTGATCATTCCTGATCCCAGTAATTCTGAACCTCCAGATGTCATTACATAAGTCCTGCTCCTGGCCCACCACTGACTCCCATCCCCTCTCAAAACTACAACCCCAACAATCACACTCCTGATCAACCCACCTCCTTTCATTTTGCTCTCTGGAATAACTGATCCATAAGTCAGAAACTTGCTTTTATCTTAACTTTTTCCTCTCTCACTCATTCCACCTTCTTGTACTCCCTGAGACCTCGCTCTCTCCTGATAAAGCTATATCTGAGCCACCTTTTCCAGCACTGGTTACACTTTCACTAGTATCTCCAACTCACTAGTCATGGTGAAGGAGCTGAAATACTCCTTGCTTCCCATTGTGACTATCAGGCTCTCCCTCTTCAGGGATCACTCAGTAATGTCTCCTCCTTTGAGATTCATTCAATCCATAGTTACCCCTCAATCAAGATTCTGGTAGCTTTTGTCTACCAACTTAGGACACTCTCCTTCCTTCCTCGGTGAGTTCAGGATCTGGTTCGTGGTTTTTCTCTATTTTGATACTCCCTCAAACACCCTAACTTCCAAATTCCTTAATTTATTCATTTCCTATGACTTGCTCCTCCACCACATTTCACCTACAAACTGAATGGCCATACTTTTGATCTTGCCCTCACCCACAAATGTTTCCCTTCCATATTCGTGAGCTCTGAAATTCCTTAATTTGATCAAAATCCTTTATCATTCTATGTTTCCCTCTGCCTTACACTCCCTGTTCTTCATCCTTGCAGTGATCTCTATTCCTCCACCTCTCAGTCCTTCCCTAGGCCATCACCCCTGCAGTAACTATGCTCTCCTCTTTTCCCCATCTTGATCCCTTGATAACCTAGTTTAATTCTTCACACTCTTCTACTCTGTAGACCCTTGCCTCATTATTCTATTGTTACACATGCCCTGCCAAGCCCCAGCCTTGGATTACTCCAACCACTTGCCATCTTTGCACCTTTCTCATGCTACTGAATGGAGGTAGAGAAAATCACAAACTCCTTTTCACTGGACACACTATGGATTTATGGTACATAGTATCAACTGGGCCCTATAGAAACAAAGCAATCATTTTACAACTCCCTAATTGATTTAGTACTTCACTCACCACACCAGGTTCTCCCAATCTTTTCATCCTTCCTTAGACCTGCCATAGCTCCCTTTTTGCCAACCCTCTCAGCTGAGAATCTTGTCTCATTTTTCACTAAAAAAAAATGAAACCATTAACTTAGAGTTGCCTTCTTTTCTCCTCATCTCACTTCACTCAAATGCCTTCTGCCACTATTTCTTCTTTCCTCTGTCTACATGAAGCCCTTCTCCTTGCAAAGACTTATATCCCTGTAGGCACATGTGATCCCTTTCCTTCTTACCTCCTGCAGCAGATTGCCCCCTTTATCATCCCTAGTCTCTCATTTATCCTCAATGTCTCCCTATCAGCTACTTCCTTGCTGCTGCCCACCCCAGCTAGCCATCATCCTCTATCTCTTATCCCTTTCATGGCTAAAGTCCTTGAAAACATTACCTATAATAGGTCCCTCCACTTCCTTTCCTTCACTCTGCAGTCTGGCTTCCCACCTCATCATTCAACTGAAACTGTTCTCTCCAAAGTTACCAATGATCTCTTCATTGACAAACCCAACGGCCCTTTCTCAGTCTTCATCCTTCTCAACCTCTTTGCAGTGTTTGACCTTGTCAGTCACCCTTCTTCTCAGCAATACTTTCTCCTCTCTAGATTTCCATGAAACTACTCACTTCTGGTTCTCTTCCTACTGTCTTCTTTACTGGATCTTCATTTAGGTCATTCTGGCTAACCATGGGTGTTCTTAAGGCTCTGACAGTTCACATGGGTTGAATTATCACCCCCGTGAAGATGATTCTCAGATCTATTTATCCAGCCCTAACCTCCCTGCTGACTTTCAGTCACATATCTCCAACTAGCTATGGGACATCTCAAACAATATGTCCTATAAATATCTTAAAATCAAAGTGCCCAAAATTCGACTCATTATCTTTCCCCAAAAACCCTCCTTTCTTCTCTATCTTCTTTATTACTATCAAAAGGCTCTACCACCCTCCCAACGACATAGAGTCTGATATTTTTCTACTAAAGTGAAATTATTATTAATCAATACTTAATCTCATCTCCATTCTCATGACTCTTCTTTTTCTTTTTTTTTAAATTTAAATATTTTAAACAATCTTCCCCAGTTACATGTAAAAAGAATTTTTAACATTCATTTTTAAAATTCTGAGTTCCAAATTCTCTCTGTTCCTCCCTCCCCACCTCCACCCCCACTCCCTGAGAAGACAAGCAGTTTTATATAGATTATACATGGGTAGTCATGCAAAATATATCCATACTATTCATGTTGTGAAAGAAAGCATAGACAAAAAAGCTCAAGAAAAAAAAGTATGCTTCAACCTGTATTCAGACACCGTTGGTTCCTTATTTGGACATGGATAATATTTTTCATCATGAGTCCTTCAGAGTTGTCTTGGATCTATGTTATATTGCTAAAAATAGCTAAGTCATTCATAGCTGATCATCTTATAATAAAGCTATTACTTTGTACACAGTAAATTTCACTTTGCATCAGCTCACACAAGTCTTTACAGGTTTTTCTGAGAGCATCCTGCTCATCATTTCTTAGAGTACAATAATATTGCATTATAATAGCATACCACAACTTGTTTAGTCACTCCTCAGTCGATGGGCATTTCCTCAATTTCTAATTCTTTGCTCCCAGAAATGAGCTGCTATAAATATTTTTGTATATATAGGTCCTTTTCCTGACTCTAGTTTTCAAAAGAAGTCTTGAGAATGCTCTTATTAGTGATACCTTAGAATATAAGCTCCTTAAAAAAAACACAAATTTTTTTTTAAAAAATTTGTGAAAAAGAATATA
Source organism: Pseudochirops corinnae (assembly GCA_028646515.1). Classification (NCBI taxonomy): domain Eukaryota; kingdom Metazoa; phylum Chordata; class Mammalia; order Diprotodontia; family Pseudocheiridae; genus Pseudochirops; species Pseudochirops corinnae. The sequence goes on from CM053587.1 coordinate 74,949,603, forward strand.
AATTCCTCAAGAGTGAGAATGGTTTCCTTTGTTATGCACGTATTCTTAATGCCTGGCCCAGGGTGGACACTTAATAAATGTCGATTTACTTATTGCTTGATTAAAGAAAAGGTCCCAGGCCTGCATACAATTCCCTGACCTTGAGTTGCAAGAGCTGTTGCTGCTGATTTAAATATGTTTCTCTCAGATGCTTAGCCTTCTCTCTGCCTTATTCACAATATAACAGAATATGAGAATTGGATGGGACCTCAGAAGCTATCTAATCCAGCCTGAACGAGAATCCTCTCTACATGGCCCATCATCACCTCCAGTGAGGGGCAACCCACCACCGACCCACTCCATTGTTAGTGCCCATTCTACTATTAGATACCCCCAATTTGTTAGGGAATTTTTCTTATGACAATCATACATCTGCTTCTTCATACTATTCCAAGGTCTATCCTTTGGAGGTGCAGTGTTTAGAGGCAAACAAATCTAATCCTTCTCCCCCACTTCTTCTTAGGCATTTCCACTAGAAGAGGGTATTAGAAAGGAACTTACAGGTCATCTAATCCAACACCTTCATACTTCAGATGAGGAAACAGAAGCACAGAGAATTTCACTGGTTTGTCCAAGCTCATACAGGTATGAAAAAAGCTCCCCTAATGTAATAACACTGCTACTTGCAGCTGCTGTGGCGGTGTAAGACCAATAACACCAGAACACAGGAGGGCTGCTAGCACAGGTTCTTTGATCTGCTTTTCTATAGGAAAGCAACTCAAAAGGGATCGACAATCTTACTTTAATCAAACATATATATATCATTTACTTAGTTCAGTGGGAAAAGTCAGCACCCTGAACTTTAGAGAAAATACAAACAGAAATTATAAGCAAAAATAATAGTATAAAGACCACAGACAGGGCTTCTAACCATCTGACCAAATAATACATACATCACAAATCAACAGATAGATCCAACTGTCTGACCATTACATACATACCTACATAGTTATCAGAGAGAGAAGCTCCAACATCTCTGTTTTCAAGGGGGGGAGGGGAAGGCTGCTCCTTAATGGCTACTCAGAATCTCATCTGACCAAATCACACAAACACTCTCCCCATAAGTAAGCCCCAAAGCAAAATGCTAACTTCAGAGAATATATATCTTTCCTCAGGGTCAGAGGGCAATATAACTCTTGTGACCCACTGCCTAGTTACAAAGTAACAAAAGGTATGGGCCTTCCTGAAAAACAAGCCTCCCCTAATCAAGCTTCTCTTGTTGGGCTCCAAGTGAGGCTTATTAATAGGCAGGGAAGATCTTCAACTTCCATTAACGTTATACCCTAGCACAGCATCTGGCACATGTAGGGTTCTTAACAAATACCTGTTTCCTTCCCTCTTGACAGTGGAACCATGCTGTTACTCAAAGTCCATGAACCTGTAAACTCTTTGACTTAGGGTTAGAAGCTTTTTTTTTTAATTCAAAGTTTCTGACTTTTTTGTAAACATTTTTCATGTCAAATCATAATTGTCAGGCTGTATCTCATCAAATAATTTGGGAGACTCCACCCAATGAAACTACAAAGTAGTTGTATGGAGCTAGGGTGATAAGACTCCCTTCTGCCCCATAATGCTTCTGGTTGCCACATAAATTAACCTAGAGACAAGGACAAAAGAGCTAGATAAAGCCACCCAGACACAGTAATACAACTTTTTTCCAAATTCTTCCAAGCATATCTAACAATCTCAACACTTTCTTAGGATCTTGACCACTGTATGTTATTTTTTTTCCTTTATAAAGACCTTTGGGAGTTAAAACACATGAAGCTAAAATTAGCTATTAAGAAATTAATAGGTTCTTTATCTAACTAGGTAAAAGCAAAACCCTGTGAGAATGGAACAAAGCCTCAGTTAGTTTGGGTTGGGCATTACATGGAAAGGAGAAATGGAGTGACAGGTCTAGAACACAAGATGAATTTTAGGGAAGACAGAACTAGAGGTCAAAGTACAGGTCAAGCAGAAGACATCGGGTGATACTGGAGCATCTGAAGGGGAAAGGCAAGTGCTATAAACTGAGAAAGATATATAAAGAGGAGGGATCTGTGCCTGGTCAAGAGGGAGGGGAAAGGAAGACTACAGAAAAGCAACTTTAATTAGCCAATATATTAAACACCAATCATGGACAAGCTATTGTGGCTCCTGCCCTCATTTATCACCTTGAAGTGTTAGTTAAACGAGCCTGTGAAGTGACAGTACCATTTAGATTATAAGTTACAAAGAAGCTGTTGTCCTACATTGGGTAGAGGAAATTTCCTCACCTGGGAGCTCCTTATACCAATGAAATCACAGATACGGTCCCTATCTATTTGTTAAAAGATTTTTTTTTTTCAATAAAAATAGATGTAATATTTTAAATTTGAAAATATCTTAGAGGTCATATTGTCCAGCTCCATATTTTACAGACAATATGTGCTCTAGGAGATCTGAGGAGAGAAATATCACTTCTGACTGGAGCAATCCAGGACAGCTCTGAGAATCAGTAAGATAGAGACAGAGAAATAAGAGAGGGAGGACTTTGTGAACATGAAACAAAGCATGAACAAAGGTCTGCTGCATATTTTTGTATCTGGCTGGCCCTGATGCTCTATTATTTCTCTTCCCAGGTGCCATATTAGTAATACACTTAACAGCATCATCCCTGAAGGCCAAACCAGAGGCCCAGCCTCCAGACACATAATTACAGAGTCAGAAACTTCAGCCCTGGGAAAGTTAGCACATCTGTTAAGTGACATTCAAAAGTCAGCCAACCGCCTAATTCACAGTCACCTCTCCAACTGTATTGCTAACCACTGCAGCCACAGAGAAGACAAAGAGTTCCCTAAGGCCCAACTTTACTAAATTTCTGCATTTATTTGCAAAGTGGATGGAGTATCGGGCTTGTAGTCACAAAGACAGGTTCAAATCCTGCCCCAAATTCCTAGTTGTGTTGTCCTGGGCAAGCAATTTAACCTTTCATTCACTCTTAGTTTTTTCATTTATAAAGAGTGAATAATAATCTCTATAGGATTTGCCTTACAGGGTGGTTGTAAGGATCAAATGAGATAATCATTATAAAGGGCTTTACAAACCTTAAAGCTCTCTATAAATGTTAATATTAATTGTAATCAATACTTGTTGTTGTTGATGTTCAGCCATTTTTCAGTCATATCTGACTCTCCTTGACCTCATTTGGGGCTTTCTTGGCAAAGATACTGGAGTGGTTTGCCATTTCCTTCTCCAGCTCATTTTACAGATAAGGAAACTGAGGCAAACAGGGTTCAGTGACTTGTCTGATGTCCCACAGCTAGTTAATGTCTGAGGCCAGATTCAAAATGGGGAAGATAAATCCTCCTGACTCCAAGCCTGACTCTCTATCCACCTAGGCAGCATGATATAAAGGATAGAGGGCTGGTCTCAAAGGTGTGAAAATGTAGGTTTAAGTCCTGCCTCTGCATAATAGCAATCAGTTTAGCAGATACTTAGCCCTTAGTAACTTAGGGCTAAGTATGGAAGGTATGAGCTCAGCATGGAAGGTGTGAACTCTGTCCCCTGTTGAGAGGGCGTGAACTCCCCTGCTGACGTGGAAGAAGGGGATTGGCTGAGACAGGAGGCCAGTGTGTATATAAGAAGAGTTC
>CM053587.1:74953755-74972549 GCA_028646515.1 Pseudochirops corinnae
CTGGATACTGCTCTCTCAAAGTCCTTCTGGCCTTCTCTAGGCTTGGGCCTCTCTCCCAATTCATAGCTCCTCCCAGTTCAGCCCTCTCTCTTCACGTTAACAAGTCCATCCCACAAGTGGGATTCACAAGCTCTGGGTTTTGACACTCAACCCCAAAATCAAGTCAATACAGGGGCATCTCCAAATTCCATTACCAATACAACATAGAACACAGTCATGACATACCTGCTTTGGGTCTCAGTGGTGTCCTGAAGTAGACACTGGGGCTCCAATCGCTCCAGGATCCTGCAAAAAAGGTTCCACCGGGAAGTGACCGTATTTTAACTTCATACGTTGAATTTGGTTGTAGCTTCCTCTCCAGAAGTATTACAAGAGGATAGGCTGAACTCATGTGCTAAAGAATGAAAGATGTAATTTTTGTCATTCTTGTTCATGATGAAGAAACAAGTTACATTCAAGTTTAATAAAGTATCACAAGTCAAATTTAATTCAGTAATGTTGCATTATTATGGACTCATCATTTGAAGATCAAATTCCTTGGAGGTTTCAACAAGACAATAGGTGTTAGTTATACAAGGCAGGTGGACCTAATTCCTCACATCACATTAGATAGGCGGCCGTCTACTTTGTTCATGGTCAGCCTCGGCCAGAGGAAAAGGAAAAGTGGATTAGGTGAGCTAGACCTCTGAACAGAGTCCATTTTCTCCATCACTTTACTTCCTTCCTCTGAGCTGAAGAAGAGAAGGCTGAGGAAGGCAGAGGAAGAGGAAGGTTAGGGAGCTTCTCTCCTGAAAACCATGAGCCTGCCTGCAGGTGATGGTGATGATCTCAGACGTGTGAGGATGCAAAAGGCGGGTGGAGGGATGCTTTTGGTTTCAAAAGTAGGAGCAATATCACTATGCTCAGAATAAAGCTACCTGGACTATTTCTTTCATTAGCCCAATAGAGGCTATAACTTAGTGGAGACATTCAGGGACACTTTCATGTTCATTGTAGTCATATGGTCTACCTTGCTTCTTGTTTGTTGTGGTTGCATTTATATCATGTACCGTATTTCCCTAGTCTTTCTCTAAAATAATTTGCCATGAGGAATTGCGAAAGCCATTTCCCCAGGAGAGGGCCTGAGGCTGGGGGTTGGAGGTTGGGCTAATTCTGGGAAAAGGTGGGCAGGGAAAAGGCGGTCACTATTGATTGGGCCCAGGCCATGTCTACTCCAGAAGCTCATCCTCTAAGCTAGTTATACTGAGGTCCAGAATCAGGAATATGGTGGGAGGGCCACAAGAGAACACAAGCAAAATTATTAAGACATTAAAATAAATTCTGAAGTAAAACACCAAATAAAACGAGCATTTCCTTACACATAAAAAAACAAAAGATGAGGATTGCACATAGAATGAAATAATATATTTTGAAGAATAAGAGAATGGAAGCAGAAGGAAAGCCTCTACTTGATTCTGAAATGGGTGAGTCAGATTTAAGGAGGTAGGGTTATGGTGGTTTAGCCCAAAGTGGATGATCTGGGACAGGAGGGGGAGGATAGACAAGGGGAAGGCAGAGATAAGCCTGAAGCCCAAGAGGAAAATTTTTTGAGACTAGAGTCAGAAGTGGCTTCCTCATTCAAAGACCCAAGGGGCCAGATCAAGGGGGGGCCAGGAAGAAGAGAATTGGTTTGGGAATGGGGTGGGGGGCTATTATGAGAATATGAGTGTTTGTCCAAGGCAGGGCTTCTGGACATAAAGCTTTCCTGAAGTTGAGAAATGTAGTGTCTGGGAGGGCCAAGACACTGACAGCTTTGCTAAAGTCAGTCTATTATTTAGAGACTCCAAAGTGGCAGAACATTTCGCTTGTGTAGCAGGATCACTAATTTTTGGACAAAAACTAAGAGAGGAGTAATCAGGCAGGAGAAAATGAACTGGACCTGTAGCCTGAGGTCTGGCTGACAGGAGCCATACTGAGACACAGACCTTTGTAACTTATTAACATTTCCCTCCAAGTTCAACTGAAACTGCAGACCCTAGCAATATTCGTTTTCCCTAGCAATTGGAATAATGGAAGCCCTTTAAACCACCTTTAAAAGAGGGATGAATTATTTTCAGGGAGCAGGAGTAGGAAAAAATCTCTTTGTTGCTCTGCTGACCTACTGGAGTCTTTCAAGGCCCTGAGGCCAGAGAAGGAAGGTGATGTCATCTACAGACGAGTAAAGGGTATTGGGTAGCTAGGTGGTGCAGTGGATAGAGCTCTGGGTACGGAATAAAGAAGACTCAGCTTCATGAATTCCAATCTGGCCTCGGACACTTAGTTGTTTGACTCTGGGCAAGTCACTTAACCTTGTTTGCCTCAGTTTCCTCATCTGTTAAAGTGAGCTGGAGAAGGTAATGGCAAACCCCTCCAGTATCTTTGCTAAGAAAATCCCAAATGGGGTCACAAAGAGTCCAACAACAACAGAGGGAGGAGTCCTGCAAACAAAGTTTTGATACTTGCTGTGCTGCTTGCTAAGCCTCACCCCAATGGGCCCTGGTCACTGGCGAGTCTCATCCAGCATTTGGCCTGGTTTAAAGGAAGTCATTATAAGCCATGACTGCATATCCTGAAGCCACACAATAGAAGAGAACTCAGATTCTCCCAAATCTCAGAGCTGGAAAGGCATGTCCTCCAACTTCTCTCTACCTGGTATCAGAGACTCCTCTGTAACTTGTTGCAAACCTTCCTTTGGTTCCGTAGCTGACAGAAGGAAACAGTGGACTTTGAGGGACTCAGAAATGTTAAGAACTGACCTGGCTCTGATATCCCCAAGCAGTCAAACTGCTATCCTTTGTGCTAGGTGGATGAAAGTGTAGCAAGAAGACGCAAAACAGATTTTCCCTATTTGTCACATACTTTGGATCTTTCAAAGATGCTATCATCTACTCACCATCCAGTTGCTTTTACTGTTTTCTTGGTGATAGGCTATATCATGGATTAAATCTTTCACATAGTCATTCCATAAGTGTGTTGTATTGAATGTGAGCACGAAGTCATTTGCCACCTCTCGGTAGGCGATATTTATGTCAAAAGGAGCTTCAGGTTTAACTAGAAATGGTAACAGGAAAGAGGTGAATGCATATCAGGCAGATAGGAAGGAAAAGCAAACAAACAACCCCTTTCTCTAAAGCTCCCCCTTCTCTGAAGCCCTAACTCTCCCCCCCCCCCCCCCCCCCCCGCCTGTATCTCAGGGTTGTGAGGATCAAACGAGATTGTATTTATAAAGCACTTATCACTTTTTGCCTGGCACATATTCTGTGTACGAGAATTGCTTGTTCCCTTCTTCCCTTCCCCTGCCTGGCCCCGAAGAGATCAGATCATCTCAGTTTCAATAACATTATTATATTCAACAGCAGCTAGAGTCAGATCCTCAGCATTTAAGCACCTTCAATGCTCTAATTAAACTCATGTTGGCTGTGGCACAGGAGGCAGTGTGGGGTGGGGTGGATGTCTGTCTGATCTACAGAGGAATCCAGAGATCTGGGTTCTAGTTCTGGTTCTACCACTGTGGGACCCTGGTCCAGTCACTTATTCCTGCTATATATTTCATACCCTCCAAGAGCTGCCTAGGGCAGGGCTGCCAAGTCTTAGGCCCTGGGCTCCAAACTTAGAAGACACCAAAAGCACTTGCAGTCTTCAAAAATAAAAAAAACCCAAACCCAGTAACAACAACAGAGCTTAGCATTTTGTTAGCAAGAAGGTTTAATTTAAATAGGAAGCTAACAGAGACCTCGCTTTCTTCTTCCCAGGTGAATGCCTACCTGGCCAGTCCTGATCTGTTCTCTTTCTTTCTGCCTACACTCCCATAAGTAGAGGCAGGGGGCAGTGTCTTAGCTTGAGGACGCTTTCCATGCTACTCACCCAGCCACGGTTTGGGCTGCCCCAGATTCAAAGAAAAAGCTTACTCTATGGTCACCTCTGCCGAGATGTTAAAATTGTTAGGTCCCTGGCTCCTCATCAGAGGATGATATTTCAAGTCATTTGAATAAATAATTTAGTGACCAAATGAGAGCCTACTGTGTTTGAGTCAGTGGGGATACGATGATGAAAAAAGGCTTCTGCCTCCAAGGAATTTAGAATGGAGTTAGTAGGGGGATAGGATGAATATCCAAAAAACTATAATGTATAATAATAATAATAATAATAATAATAATAATTATTATTATTATAGAAAATGCAATGAGGAGGTCCAGGTGGAGTGGTTAAAGAGATTCTAGGAAGGGGACATCATTTTTGGCTTAGAGACTCATGGAAAGCTTCAAGTCAGTGCTAGGGGCAAGCAGGAACATCCAACTAAATGCTCCCCAATGTCTGGAAAAGAGGGAAGGTTAAAGATGAGGCTCCATCAAGAACATAAAAGAGAGGAAGACTTCAGAAAAACCTAGAAAGACTTGTATCAACTGATACTGAGTGAGGGGAGCAGAACCAGAAGAACATGGTACACAGTAACAGCCACAGTGTGCAAGGACTATCTTTTATAGACTTGGTTCTTCTCAGCAATGCAAGGTTCTAAAACAACTCCAAAAGGTTCATGATGGAAAATACTATCCACATTCCAGGAAAAGAATTATGGAATGTGAACGCAGATTGAAGCATATATTTTGCTCTCTCTCTTTTTGTTTTGTTTTATTGTGTTCCTTCTTTCTTGTGGTTCATCCCATTGGTTCTAATTTTTTCTTTACAACATGACTAATGTGAAAATATATTTAATATGAATGTGTATTTAGAGCCTGTGTCAGATTGCATGCCATCTTGGGGAGAGGAGGGGAGGGAGGTAGAGAAAATTTAAAACTTAAAAACTTGCGGAACTGAATGTTGAAAACTAAAAATTAACTAATTAAAAAAATCATAAAAGAAGACTGTGGAAAAGCACAGAAAGTTTCCGTAATACAAGGGGTTGTTAGGATAGCAGGTGGCTTTCATGGTCTTCCAAGCTTGGTGGCTGAGATGGAGAGACCAGGCTTCCTGCCCATCTCTTGCAGGGTTCCCTGTTGTGCCCCAGCCAGGAGGTCGCCTACTCACTCTAGCTGAAGGTGTGGTTGCTGCTGAGTGGGTGGCCTGCTTGTTTACAGGGCTGATCTCAAATAGAGATAGGGTCCATGGAAGGTTTGGCATCTGACCAAACCTAGAGGTATAGAAGAAAGAGAATAAGCTCAAACTTATCTCCGGTGGTGACTGAGTCTGCTTCTCTCCTGTTTTGAAGGTTCAGTAGAATTAATTCTATGTGATTGGGTGAGGAAAGCTATTATAACATATGCAAATAACTGCTGTGGCCTTTGGGACAATTCATCTATACTAAAACACATTCGTAGTAATCAGAAAAGCAAAGGAAGGAGGGAGATGTGTACAAACACAGAAACCAAACAGTAAATAATAGTCTTTTTTCCTGACTTCATTGCTGGTAGAACACTCCTTTCCTCCAATTCAAATCCTTCTCTTCTTTCGAGACCCAACAGGAGTCTGCTCTTTCACTAAAAATCTCAGGACCTAAGCCCATTCCTCAAGGACTTTCCCTTTCCCTATTCCTCTCCCTTTCTCCTTCCATTTAATGACTCCCCTTTGCCCACAGAGTTAAGTCAAATTTTTTTTTTTGGCAAGGCAATCAGGGTTAAGTGACTTGCCCAGGGTCACACAGCTAGTAAGTGTCAAATGTCTGAGGCCACATTTGAATGTCCTGTCTCCAGGCCTGGTTCTCTATTCACTATACCACCTAACTGACCCAGATCAAGTCCATGATTCAGGATCTCTTGCAATCTGATCCCAAACAATTCAATAAATTCAGTGCAACACCATTCTGGATCTTGAGGCATTCTACTTGGAAGGATATCACACACACACACACACATACACACACACCCCAAATACAGGAGTTGAAGGAATGAAAAGGAGAGGTCCAAAGTGTCTAAGAATATTTAAGGACGGGGAGATAATTCTCAACTGAGGGTCTCAGGGAAGGCTTCATGGAGGAGGCTGCTTTCCCTTAGTAGAATGTTAGCTCCTTGAGGATGGGGGTTTTAATTTTTTTCCCCCATAGCTCGGTACAGTGCTTGGCATAGGTTCCCTGATTCCAGAGTCATCTTTCTTTCCATTATGCCAAGTTAAAGCATTAAATAAATAAATATTAAATAAAATACATTTATTATTATTTGTCTCTGTTGACACACTGATGTGCATCAATAAGCAACTAGTTGTTTTTCTGAATCAGTTGGTTACCAAGTAATTATTAATGTGTATTTGATAAAAATTGATAATGATTGTTCAATAACTAGCCAAGTCAATTAAAATGGTTAAATTGGAGGTATGTAAAAGCATAGACTTAGAAGAATAGACTTCCAACAGAAGGAGATTAATATTCCCACGTACTTGTATACATTATCTCATTCTAGCTTTATTACAGCACTGTGAGATAGGTGTTAAGGGTCTTGGCATTTTCACTTATAATTAAGGAAATGGAAGCTCAGAGAGGTTATACGACTTGCCAAAAGTCACAGAGCAAATAAGTACCAAAGCTGGGGCTTGAATCTTGTTGAACTCCTTTTGGCATGCTAAATAACAAGGCTGAAAACACTCTAAGAAGAATAGAGGAAAATGGGAAAAAAGTCAGGAACTGTACTTTGTGGGTGGTAGAAGGGGCAAAGCCTATTCTTTTATTAATAAAAATATTTATTTTAGCATTCTTTTCTTTTTAAATTTTTAATTCCAAATTGTCTCCTTTCTATTCCCTCCTCCACCCACTAAGCAGACATCATACACGTGAAATGATACAAAAAATATTAGCCATTTTAAAAAATCAAGAAAAATAAGGCGAGGAAATTATACTTCATTTTGAACAAAGTCCATTCTAAAGGTCATAAAGTGTCGCTCCTCTTGCCGCCTTTCTCCTCAAGAATATCGCCTCCATCATCACCTCCTCAGGACTTATGTGTTTTTCCCAGTCCTTTGTCCAAAATCTGAACTCTTGATGTAACCTGCTTGCACAATTACTCAGTTGAGCCCAATGTAAAGGGATTATGCCTTGGAACAGAGAGTATGTCCAGAAATTTTAACAACCACAACCTTGTTCCTTCCCATTGTATAAGATCTTACCTATTCTGGTTATCTTCAGTGTTTTGCAATTCACTTTTCTTTTTCCAAGTATCACGCATAGCTCACACGTATTAATCAGTGAAAATGATCTTGATTTCATAAAATAATCCTTTTCTCTTTTCGTCATCATCTCACATCGTGTGTCGGACATAAAGGCGCCACTATAGAATGAGATACAGAACCAGAATAAACCTAAGAATTCTTGCTAACAATAATGATGAGTAGATATGATGCTGTCCCCTCATGGCACCCTTCCCTCTGCCAGGATTTAGCGGTTAGATAACTAAATGCGAGTGTTCTTCCTTGGTTTGAACATAAACCCAGCCAAACAGCATTGGTAGACGGTCTGTCTGGCCAGGGCAAACCAAGGGCAGGTCTGGTGCCCACAAATGACTTAGTGACATTAAAAATATATATATACTGTAATCACTCCTCATAGAATTTTTTGTATTAAAAATGTTTTATTCATGACTTTTATACGACTAATTTTCTGATGAAACCCCCATCCTTATAGAACCCTCCCTTGTAAATAAAGAAAACAGTTAAGTACAACCGAGACAGTGACTTTTTCTAATGGAATATGCCCTATTCTGCATCAATAGTTCCCAACCAACATCAGGAGGAGGGAGGGATAACATTATTTTTAAAGGAAAGCAATGCTCCCCTAGGATTAGAGATAAAGAAAGGAGTGGAACAAATGGAGATCACATCAGGGATGCTTTCTCTCCTTTACAGAAAAGTGTATATCTTCAATTGTAGGGTTTAGGTTTTGGGTATGACTGAATGATTTTACACATATTCTTCTTTTCATTTTCTTGGTATAACGAAGTTGGAATATTATGCATTGTTCCTGGACCCTCTGAAGAGGGGGGAACTGTCTCCCTACCTATGAGGTGGCTGAGACTGCGAAATTAATTCTGAGGTGTGTCTGTCACATACATATGCAAAATCTGCCACTATCAAACTGCTGTGGTATATGCTTACAAATAAATATATGTACTTGTAGGGAATTCCTTAAAATCACTCCCAATGCAAAATTTTAAAATAGTTTATCAATAGAAATTTATACAAATTAAGGCAACAGTGGTCAAATTCTATATAATCTCAATGTAAAAAAAAATTGCCGTATATTAATTTTGTTGCTACTCTGTCTTGGGATTTTGAAAGACCAAGCAAAGGCATACTCACGTATAGTTGGCTAAGGTAATTTTGAAATGCTGCTACCACACCCACTTCAGAATTGGGGGTTCCCATTTTGCCATCCCTCATCAATCTCCTTATCCTGGCATGGTAACCCTTTGAGAGACTGAGTATTTAATTTCTACTCTTCTTGCTAAAGTTAGTATCTAAATAGTTGAGTTATCGTATACTTTCAACATGGAGCCTGGTTGTGCGCATTCTAGGAAGTGCAATTTGAAGAAGGCAAAGTTATCTTCGGCATGGGGAATTTGAGATCCGCTCTTCCTGGGCTGCTGAGGAGGAAGGGGTAGCCTTACTCTGAAGAAGACTATAGGAGCATCAAGAAGCACATATGAGGAGTTAGGAGCTGTGGGAGAAATGAGCACCGGACATCTAATGCTTTCATCTATCCCGGTGGATGGGACAAATGGGACAGGTGTGATCAGTGTGGGGCGCTTTGGCAAATTTCTCCCTGGTCAGGAAGCCAGGCAGGCAGCCAGTGTGGTGGATGCTATTTATCCCATACTTTTTTGCTTTACATCCAGATGAAATTTCCTGAAACCCTGGAGTCCTTCATATGACGACATGCTATTAGCATTTCCATGAAACTCTGTGAAGGTTCAACCAGCACAGCCCAACATGGCCCTGGACATTCCCCAACATTCTCTCTCATCATCTCAAGCTTCTGGAAAGATAGATTTTTAAGCTTTTATAGGATAAATTGTGGCTGTTTGGAAATGATCTCACATTTTATAGTATTGCTGCCATAGAACTAATTGGTCTTCCCCACTTCTCTCATGTTTCATTTGAAATTATGTCTTCACAGAACCTATCAATGACCTTTGATATAAGTTATACCTGTAATATTTTTAGTCCAAAGGGATGAACCTGGATCAATGTTCTTTTTTTATCCCCTTAATTCATTTGAATGTTGGCCTAGTTTAATAAACTAAGAACAGTGGTGCAATCAGATATTTGCCAAGTCATGTTTATAATGGAAATTGACTCCAATGATGTAATGAATTTGAAGCTTATGATGTATTTGAAGACAGCAGCAAGACTGTTGTACCCCTCTGCCTCTCCATTGGATTTGATTCCACATGCTTTATGTACTCCTAAGAGATGTGTAGATCTTCCTGAAGAGGTTTGGGGTGCTGGAACCCTGAGAATGCCAAGGCAGAGTTGCCTGGAACAAATTCACACACTCAAGCCTTCTTTCAGTCAAGTGGCAAAGTTTATTGTAATACCAATAGTAGTAGGCAAAGTTCCTTTGGGGGACTTGCAACTTAATAGGGGTGAATCTAAAGTTTATATGGAAGAGGGGCAGGGAAAGGAATGTTAAGGGTGCTAATGAGGTAGTGCAAGGGGTCTAGTTGTTATTGGGACAGGTGTCAGTGATCTATGGATGGGAAAATTCAGGGAGTCAGCAGAGACAACTTTGTTGATACCAGACGCTGAGGAGAAAAGACAGTTTTTTGTTTAGCTGCCACAGGCATGGACCTCGAGCTTGCACCAGAGACAAGATCCTTGGGCAGACACCCTAGGAAAGAGTCCTTAGACCAGTACCCTGCAGCAATAGCTTTTATCTGAGAAATGACAGGGTCAACTCTGCCTGTGCCTATAACAAGGAAGAAATTTTCTCACAAGGTATGGGGGTGTGTGGGTTGCTTAGACATGATCTTAGGGCTTTTTAGAGTCAAGGTCCCACGACTCCATCATTCCCACCAAAATGGCTTCTTTTAAAAGTACCTTAATCTGCCTACTAGTTAATGCCAAGTACTACAGAGTCAGATTTTCATATAATTTCCCAGAACCACTGGGATCTAGCATTCTCATAAGTAGCTAGGTGTCTCAGTGGATAGAGCACTGGACCTGGAGTCAGGAAGATCTGAGTTTGCATCCAACCTCAGACACTTACCAGCTGTGTGACCCTGGGCATTTTACTTAACCTCTGTGTGCTTCAGTTTTCTCATCTGCAAAATAGGGATTATAATAGCATCTACCTCCCATGATTATTGAGAGATTAAAATGAGACCATTGTAAAGCACTTCAGAAACCTTAAAGCATTATAGAAATATCAGCTACTCCTCCTCCTCATCCTATTATTACTACTGCTACTACTATTCCTATTATTACCACTACTATTCCTATTACTACTACTACTATTCCTATTACTACTACTACTATTCCTATTACTACTACTACTACTATTACTATCACTACTATTACTACTACTACTATTACTACTACTACTACTATTACTATTACTACTACTACTATTACTATTACTACTACTACTACTATTACTATTACTACTACTACTGCTACTACTATTACTACTACTACTACTACTACTACTACTACTACTACTGCTACTACTAGTACTACTTATCTTTTTCCAACAAAAACCCGACTACTGATGAAATACCGAATTTAATTGTATAGATGCTGACTTTGACACCATGACTCTATGAAAGATCTCACTATGTGAAACTTATATCCACCAGTGTAGGATCACAACCTAACACAACTCATCTATTTCTCCTGGAGAGCCCCAGCTGGAGATGGCACCAAGTGGAGCCATCCTCCCCTTTCTGTACCCCAGGACACCCAGAGCCCACCCCCAATCTTTCTGCCAATGCTCCTTTCCCTTTCTCTCCTTTTGACTAGACATCAATCTCATCCCCAACCCTGCCCCTTCTGGAGGGAATCCAGAATTCTTCCCCCATTCTGACTCATAGGCTCACTCATTCCCTACTTCCCAATGATGGTCAGTTAGTCCCTTTAAGTTTCCTTCCCCTATCTGCCCCATGGGAAAAGAAACTCTCTTGCCCCCTAAAGAATCCTGGGCTTTGCCATCTGTTCTGCCACCACTGTGCCCTTACTCGCTCTGTGCCTTTGCATCTGCCCTGCAGCTGAACCTTCCCCTTTGTGTTGTCTCTCCTAATTAGAATGTCATTTCCCTGAGAGCAGGAATTATCTTATTTTTCTATTTATATACCCAGCATTTAGCACATTGCTTGGCACATGGTGTTTAATAAATGCTTTTTCATATATTCCTTCATTAGACCCATAAAATAGATGGTATAAAAATATCAGAAACGTGCTATGGGATAAATCTAAATATTTGACAGAGGATGGGGACTGTAGCATGGCTAAATACTATGCAAGTAAAAGTAGATTGAATGTTCATCCCATGTGCCCATAATTGGTGCTGAAGCAACCAGTTGAAAAGTAAAAAAAAGTCACTTGAACCAACT
The DNA here is from genome assembly GCA_028646515.1 of Pseudochirops corinnae. Lineage (NCBI taxonomy): Eukaryota > Metazoa > Chordata > Mammalia > Diprotodontia > Pseudocheiridae > Pseudochirops > Pseudochirops corinnae. The sequence continues at coordinate 74,965,302 of CM053587.1, forward strand.
CGTTACTTGGCATGCATCATGTCAAACAATTTTCTCATGAATTTTTTCCATGACAATGAATTCTTTGCATTTACAGTGAATTATTTTTGCATTGTCTATTCATAGTCTAATACACTGTAACACGTCCCCTTTCCCTTTGCGTTGCACTGTACTCCTGATAGCACATTGTCGCAAGGGTCATTACAAAGCTGACTGAGCATTCATTCACACATGTGCCACTGAATTTGCTTAAATGTGTTCTACATCACCGGCATAAACTGATGTAATAACAATAATATTTATACTGCATTTTGTTTTTCCCTTTGCAATAACCCTGGGAAGCAGAGGTATTATGAAAGGTGACTAGAGAACAAGCAGATAAAGACGGCTAGAAGCAGAGCTACTGATTTATGTAGTGTTAAATGAGTACAGTAGTGAGATGTGAAACAGAGGCAATTGCAGCATAGTGGAGAGATAGCTGGCCTTGGGACCGGCAAGACCTAGGTTCAAGTTCAGCCTGAACCAAAGCCTCACTATATAACGCTGGGGAAATCCCTTAACCTGCCGATGCCCCCTGGCAGCTCTCTAAAGCTATACTTGGTGGAGAAGGTGATAATTTCCCTTGGTAGAGAAAGTCCTTTCACCATGAGTTTCTTTCCTTTGTCAATGAAATCACAGACCCAGTTATGTCATTGGTCTTTGAAAACGAAGGACTAACAACAATCACAGACCCACTTAAAAAGGAAGCACGGTGGGAAGCTGGGACTGCCTGCATTATATAGATCGTATCGTAGCTGATCGAGTAGCTCTGTGAAATTGGATGTCACTGCCTTGGATCTGTTTCAAAGCTGAAAGTTAAGACCATCTACTTCTGAAGTAGGGGTTGGTCTTCTATGAAGTGAAGCCTCACACAAGCATTATGCACACACACCACCATATGTATGTATGTATGTCTCTCTCTCTCTCTATATATACACACATATACTTGTATCATATATATAATGCTTGCATAAGATGTTGAATTAATATACAGTATATAATTTATAATTCATTATATAAAATATTATTTACATGTAATATTTATATTATATAATATATTATTTATATAATTATACTTATATATTATATAATAGCATATAATTTATATATATTTATATATGCTATATATATAATATAATATAATAAAACATAATAATTTATTATTATATATTATAAATATATCAACATATAGTTTAGATATTAATGACAGCCAAAAGATACTTTGATAAAGCAAGTTGCCTTCCTACCAAACAAACAGCACCTCCCAACTATACTCTCTCATGTCACCTTTACAACAACTTTGTTAAGGTGAGAATAAATCATTTCTTCAAACAATGAAACTGAGGCTGAAAAAGGTGGAGAGCAGAGATGGGGAACTTGAGGCCTTGAGGCCACATGTGGCCCTCTAGGTCCTCAAGTACGGCCCTTTGACTGAATCCAAACTTCACAAAACAAATCCCCATAATAAAAGGATTTATTTTATAAAACTTGGACTCAGTCGAAAGGCTACATCAGAGGACCCAGACGGCCACATGTGGCCTTGAGGCCGAAGGTTCCCTACCCCTGGTGAAGAGACTTGCCAAGGTCACATAAGTAGGAAGAGACAGAGCAGGGCTCCAAGTCTCTGGATTCATGTTCTTCCCGCCATACCACAAACTAAATGGGACTTTATTGTTGTTGTTGTTCTTTCCTTTGCTGCTTGTCTCCTAGTACTTATGAGAACCACAATCCCAATTCTACCCATGGTTATGTGTAAATTTAATTCAATTAAGCAGACATTTATTGAGCACCAACTATGGGCAAGGCACTGTGTTTGGAACACAAAAGCCACTGAGTTCCTTGTCAATGCAAAGCAATATGGCAAGAGGGCATCTAGACAATCTGACTCAATGGCTTTTTTCTTGTCTGTTGCTGATTTTTTATAGTTTTCCCTTCATTCATTTCAGCTAGGGGTTGGGATGGAGGTTCTATAATTTGGACTTTCATAATCATGGAAATCTATGCCGTTTTTCATCTCTGTTGCTCATTCTATAGTTAAGGGCTGATAGGTTAGAGAGGAATTGGTATTTCTCACTTGGGAAAATGAAGGATTTTTAATAAGGATTCCATAAAGATGCCCAAGGTATTTGGGTATATTGTGAAAGAAACAGGTAAGGAATGTCCCCTTCCTCTAATGTCCAAATATATAGTTGCTATATAGAAATCCTGGGCTTTGTTCATACCTGGGCCACCTAAATGTACAGCAGGGATGAGATAGGGCTTATCTGGTGTTATTAGGGTGGTTTTGCAGCTGGCTTACTGAGAAGAATGGACTAGATGCAGCCCATGTCATGATGGATAGAGTACTAGACCTCAACTCAGGAAGACCCGAGTTTAAATCCAATCTCAGACATTAACTTTGTGGTTCTGAACAAGTCACTTAGCCTCTGCCTCAGTTTCCTCATGTGAAACAGAGGGTGTAACAATAGTGCTTACCTCCCAAGATTATTGTGAGGCTACATCGTGAGAATATTTGTAAAGTGCTCTGTAGACCTTTACAGCACTATGTAAACATTAGTTGTTGTTGTTAATGTCTCTCTTGTTAAAGACCTAGGCTCTAGTTCTGGTTCCAGATTCAACTAGTCTTGTGACCCTGGACAAATCACTTCATTTCTCATAGGCTTGATTTTCTCATCTAAGCAAAGATGGAATCAAGCTACAAGATCTCAAATGCTCCTTGCCACTCTAACAGCACATGTATCTTCAAGGGGAAAATCCCTGTTAAGCTCCATGGAGTGTTTCTCCAATTGGTGGTTATGGGGAAACTTCAGAGGGGTTTGGAGCTTTAATGATCTGCAGACAGTTTGGAGTCTGGGGCAGCAAACTCTGTTAAATGAACTTGAGCTCCCATTTTTCACTTCCTACACCTCCCTTTTACACATTTCCTTTCACATTCTTTAATTAATTAATTTTTATTTTCAGCATACACTGCCACAAGATTTTGAGTTCCAAATTTTCTCCCCATCTCTTCCCTCCCCCCACCCCACGATGGCATGCATCTGATTACCCCTTCCCCCAATCTGCCCTCCCTTCTATCATGACCCCCTTCTCTTATCCATTTTTCTTCTATTTTCCTGTAGGGCAAGATAGATTTCTATACCCCATTGTGTATCTTATTTCCCAGTTGCATGTAAAACAATTTTTAACATTTGTTTCTAAAATTTGAGTTCCAAATTCTCTCTCTTCTTCCCTCCCCACACACCCTTATTGAGAAGGCAAGCAATTAGATATAAGTTATTCATGCCGGTTCACATTCTTTCCCAGCATCTAGGAACTAATATTAAGCTTAGGAGGAAACAGAGGCTATAGAACCACCAAGGAGAAAACATGGAGATAAACTAAGGATCTGTGTGTTTCTGATCCCACAATCTGTATGTGTGCATGCAGCCATGTACGTGTGCGTGAGTGTGTCTCTAGTAACAATCGTTCGAAGGGAATTTAGGGTACTTGTGAAATGACAAAGTTGAATAATTCTGGCACCAAAGTCTTTTCCCCCCCAGAAGCATGACACACAGAGGTGCTAATAGAAGCTTTGTCACGTCTACCCGCCCCAAACAAAAACAAAAAACCGCAGTAGTTTCTCACCATAGCTGGAGCCCCAGATTGGTGCTGTTGAGTGACGAGTCATTGAAAGAACAAGTCAGAGTGTGCTGCTGGCCGTGGACTTGCAACTGGCTATAGCAAGTGAACTCATAGTCGTCCTGCTCCTCATCTTCAAACCCATCTGGAGAGCAACACAGAGGTTATTAGTCACGGAGAGATTTCATTAATCTGAAATGTGGGATCTGGCAGTGAGTAGACTTTTTGTTTAAGATACTTATCAGGCGGCACGGAAGGGCAAAGTTAGGTTTTGTTTATAAAACAATAAAAGTGATCATAAATGGGGTGGCCTCAGGGGAAAGAGGGATGAGGTTAAAAAAAAGATCTGACATGTGCCCAGGAATAATTCCATGACTTAAAAGGCTGTCACACTGTGTGCTCTGTTCCACCTACTATATTTGATTTGTATTATATTTATTTATGAATATGCCATTAATTACTTAGAGCAGATGGCAAAGTCTTAGAGGGAGGGAATTGTTTTATTTATTATTGTACTTCCAACCACTCTTAGCATAGCATCTCACACATGGTATTTATATAGGGTCATAGGGTTAGAGATACAAGGGAACTTGGAGGTTATCTTGTCCACTGTCGTCTATTTCACAGATGAGAAGCAGCAGAGCCAGGGTTCAAACCCAGACCGTCTGATGATGCACCAGCATTCTGTCCAGTATGCCATTTGGTGTCTTAGCCATTTAACAAATTAAAAAAGTAGTTTGTTGAATGGATGAAAGAAGTAAAAAAGAGATGTTGTGTGATGATTGAATGTGTTTCTTCATTCAGACTGAGTTTAACTTTGCCACTTGGATGCATTAAAAAATATTTAAGTACTTTTTGTGTGCCAAGTACTGAGTGTGCTAAGTGCTATGGATACAATTGGAAAAACCAAAAGATAGTCTCTGCTCTCAAGGGGCTCATGCTATAATTGAGGAAGATGATAAATAAAATAAAGTTCAGCCTATCCTCTTTGGGACTCATTTTCTTCTTCTGTAAACTGTAGGTGGTAGATAAAAGGAATTCCAGGATCCCTGCCAATACCAAAATGCGCTGCGATCCTTGATCTGTTTGCTTGGTTAATTGTAAGTCAGAGATAAGGCACACTATTGCTTTGGATCTTAACCTTCAATCTGAATTTAATATTACTTTTAATTTTCCTTTTTTTCTTCATAAGGGGAAAAAGAGCCAATAAGCCTATAGGAACGGAATGGGTGTTTATTAACAGCCTGCTAGGTATGAAGCATTTTGTAAATACTGTCCTATCTTATTCCAAAAACAACTCTGTGAGGTAGGTGCTATCATTGTTTCCATTTTGTAGTTGAAGAAACTGAGGCAAATAGGTTAAATGACTTGTTCAGGGTCACATGGCTAATAAGTTTCTGAGACTGGATTTGAATTCAGGTCTTTCTGACTCCAGGCCCAGCACTCTATTCCCTGAGTCACCTTGCTGCCTCTACTAAGAACAATGGACATGTACATGATAATAATGGTAATAATACCTAATATTTATGTAGTGTTTGCTATTTGCCACGTACTATGCTGAGCACTTTACAATGATCATCTCATCTTATCCACACAACAACAATGTGAGGTAAGTGCAATTATTATCCCCATTTTATAGATGAGTAAACTGAAGCAGAGGTTAAGTGACTTTCCCAGGGTCACACAGCTGTTATGTGTCTGAGGCTGGATTTGAACTCAGGTCTGGTGTGTATTAGATATTCTACCACCTAGCTGCCTCTAGTAATAACAATTGACTTTTACACAGTGCTTTAAAGGTTTCCAAAATGCTTTCATAGATTATCTCATTTTATTTTTGTAACAATCTTATAAGATAAGTGCTACAGACCCCTATTTAACAGGTGAGGAAACTGAGGCTGAAAGGTTAAGTGTGCACAGGGGCATGCAATTCGTAAGTTCCTTAGGTGGTATTTGCACCCACATCTTCCTGACTCTAACACTAGGCATCATGTTATGCTTCTCATCACAGATCCAGACTCTTGTCTCAATGGGTCACTTTTCCTACCTACCTGCTAAGGGATCTTAGCTAAGATGCTCAATCCCACTGACTGATGCTTTCAGGGAGCAATTAGGATGGTGAAAACATCCTAGGTTAGAATGGAAAGGCCTTGAGTCTAAGTCATTTGAGAATTAAGTTTAAGAAACAGGAGATACTTAGCCTAGAGATGAGAAGACTTCAGAGGCACAAGAACTGTGTTTAAGTATCTGAAAGGTGGTTATATTGAAGAGGGATAAGACTTATTTTGTTTGACTCCAACAGGCAGAATCAAGGACAATAGGTGAAAGCTACAAAGAAGCAAATTTAAATTTGATGTCAGGAAAAATTTCCTCATGATTAGAGCTGCCCAGAAATGGAACTGGCAACCTCAAGAGGTGGTGGGTTCTCCCTCCTTGGAAGTCTTCAAGCACTGGTTGGATGACCATTTGTTGGGTATGTTAGGAAATCTAGTGGGGGTTCCTATTTGGGTATAGGTTGGACTAAGTGATTTCTCAGTTGAATTTCAACTTTGAGATTTTGTGTTGATCCCATGGAAGCACAAATTTCTGTGTAGAAATTGTTAAGAAATTGTAGAAAAAAGTTAAGAATGATCACACTGCATCAAATCCATAGACCATTCAGCCCAGGGCTATAATTTCCAGTAGAGGGCCAAGGGACACAAAACCTTCCTCTCCCTGAAATAAGACTTAAAACTAGGCACATTCAAGCCTCTATTAGCCATTGTTTCTGGCTCCTAAGTTTGTCACAGTTTGATTCTGCTTCTATTGGATGTTTGTACTACATCTTAGGATAAGGAGTTTTTAACATTTCTTAACCACAATATGAAGCAGCTTTCTCTCTTATTTGTCTTCCTTTACCTTCTTCAAGTTTTAAAAGGTACAAATGTAGCTAGACCTGAACCATGCTTTATGAATTTATAAAATCAACATCTCCCTCCTCATATTTTTGCTTTCCCAGACAGAAAAGATTTCTTCCCCCTTCTCCTTCCTCTCTCCTTTCTCCTTCTCTTTCTTCTCCTTTTCCTTCTCCTTCTCCTCCTCCTTTTCTTCCTTCTCCTTCTCTTCTTTTTCCTCTTCCCCCTCATTCTTCTTTTTGTCCTTCTTCCTCCTCCTTTCTTTATTTTTGGCCCTAGCATTTCCTTTCCTATCATTCTATCAATTCATCTCTGGACTTTCTATAGTTCTATCACTCATAATCATTATACCCTGTTTTGTTAATCCACAAAGGAAGACAGACTATGCGAAAAATTTGGGGGAAGGTTGGGTGGGTCAGACCTGTGATTTCATTGGCATGAGGGATTTTCTGGTATGGAGACTCCTCCCTCCTCTCACTGATACAGATCAACTACTTGCCTGTGTTTTTTTTATGGTCTTAGACAGTTACCTAGAGAACTGAGAAGTGACTTGCCCATGGTTCCATACCTCCATCAAAAATGAACTTGAATTTATTGCAGCTCTCTTTGTGGTTGCAAAAAACTGGAAATATAGGGGATGCCCATCAATTGGGGAATGGCTGAACAAGCTATGGTATATGAATGTAATGGAATACTATTGTGCTATAAGAAATGGGAAGGA
>CM053587.1:74973049-75004705 GCA_028646515.1 Pseudochirops corinnae
TGTTTTGGGGCGGTGGGTGGGGCAAAGAGGGGGAGAAAATATGTAACTCAAAATCTTGTGGAAATGAATGATGCAAACTATAATAAAATTTAAAAAAAAAAAAAAAGAAGGTGATATTTGAGCAGATCCTAAGAATTCTAGGAAGTGAATCCAAAAAAGTCAGTGACTTAGCAAAGTAAGCAGCAGAACAGGTCTACTACACTTGTTTGGACAATGAAAGCACAGATTATGGCGGGTTCCAGAGAATATATTAATAATATTCACTGTGATATCTATAAAGGAAACATCCAAATCTCCATTAGTTTGAAGAAAAATCATATTTTAATTTCTAAAGTGTGAAGGAACATACATAGTGCTACCCAAATGAACATGTGAGACTACAAACTCCACTTTGCTCTGTGCACAGATCTCTCTTGGAAATGAGGAGCCAGGGAAGAGTGGAGTTGCTCCTGTTTCAAAGAAAAATTCCTTGCAGCTAAAGGATAGATGTGCTGGCTCATCCTTGGACATAAAGGGTTAAATGCTTTCCATTTAGATAGGATACTAAGAAGCATCACGTTACCCTGAGAGGCAGAAATGAAGACTTACACATAGGTCCCTGGACCAACTAGGCTAATTAGAGACAGTACTGCTCTGTGCTCAAGGATGAGGCTGGTGGGCACAAGTGCATGGAGAGCAATATCCCATATGTTCATAGTAATATTTCAACAGAAAAGTGCTCCTGACAAAAGAAAACATCTGAGAGGGAGAGTCACTTTAAAAAATGACTAAATGCCTTTTGGGATTCTGTGTAGCCTAATTCAAAACACTAAGAGAAGCTCATGCTTGAATTCCTGGTATAGAAAATAATGGAAATTTTTTTCAACAAAATTCTTAAGGTAAATTTCCACTTTTTTCTGAAAACGAATTTTCATAGCAGTTCCCTTGGTTTCATTATCATCTGTGAGAGTGGGGTTCACTGCATCAGAAAATGATAAGCATTGAAAATCCTGAAGCCCCTCGGGGTGGGGCCGAGCCTCTACACCATGCCAGACCTGCACATGTTTTCTTTCCTTCCCTTCTTTTGCCATCTCTGATCTTAGTCCATTTTTCCCCTCTCCTTTTCCCATTTCTCATGTTCAGATGAAGGTGAGCTTCTCAAATCCACAAGAAACCAGTAAATGGGTATACTTTTCTTTCAGATGAGGGTTAAATCTGAAAGCTAATTATAGTTGCACCAAGTTTTTCTCCCCTCAAACTTTCTTTTCTAGGTGAAATAATATCCAATTACATTCATTAGTTTACTACACTCAGAAGTTATAGTGTCATTCCTAAACCAAGACTTTTTTAAAGTTCTTTCACCTAGCAAAATAAATTGCTCTCTATTCTACCCCACTTTCAGCAATCCCCTTAAATGGAGCAAAGATGTTGGGATGCATTGGAAAAGGTTAAGACTTTGGAATCAGAGGACTGACTCCTCCTCTGACACTATCGGAATGACCTTGGACAAGTCATGCAATTTCCCTGTACCTCAGTTTTCTCATCTGTAAAAAGGAGGGAATGGAGAAGATTGACCTCGCAAGGGAGACTGGAGGATACAGGTCCCAGAGATTAATGCCCCAGAGGCAGCATCAAAAGTATGAATCTTCACATACTTGGTGTTTGTATTCTTTTGTAGCCTAATGAGCAGATACAGCATATGGTTTCCATCTCTTACTAGATAAAATTATGGAAATTCACCTAAAGTAGCATAACCATACTTACTCGCCTGGTCCACCCAAGTACATGTGCTTGTGTATAAGTCCCTGTGTAAAGCCTTTGTGTGTGCACAAAAGACCCCAATTTAAAGTCCGAATACAGTTGTTGGGTTTTGTTTTTGTTTTTTAATAACCTGAGGATGAAGTATGTCTTCATGCTATTTAGAAACGATTGTCAAGAAATACACTAAGAAACACACAGTAAGTTCAGAGTAATTTATGAAACAGGCATAACTTATTTTCCCCAATTCTCTTGCCGATTCCTTCCAGCCTAGAATCCAAGAGATGGGAAAGAGGACAGATGTAGGGTAACAGACATAGGTGTAATTTTTAAAAGATGCCTAAAATGTGGTTATTTTATTTGAACACTAGCCAAGTGTTATTTTTCTCTTAATGTCTAGAGTAAGTTTTTGGTTATTTGGGAGGAAAGAATAGCACTTATATAACCTCCATAAAGGAAATGGATGTCAATCACTGTATAGGAGAGAAAAAGCAAATTCTTTGGAAGTCCACATATATATATATATATATATATATATATATATATATATATACATATATATACATATATATATACATATATATATACATATATATATGCATATATATATATGATCATTGTCAGAATGAATAGTGCTAAAATCCTTTCAAAAATCATCCCATGGACAGTCTTTGATTCCAGAAAGAAGCAAGAACCAAAATGTCACAATCTCCAGGTCTTTCTCATGATAAGAATGAAGTAGGCATCACTGTCAATGGAAGCACTAACCCCAGCATAATAGTCCAAAAAGTCCTCTTGGGAGACCTGCATATGGAAGGGAAGAAAAAAGGGATGGGGGAACAAAGTCAGGGAAAGGTGCCACCAAAGAGCATTCTGGTTAAAGGCAGATTGGAGTTACTACTGGGATCCTGCTCTGACCTGCCTAACCCAAAAGCAGAACCCAGATGGTGTGCATGAATACAACAATGGATAAATTAAAAAATCACCACACCATGCATGGAGTACCTACATCTCTATTAGAGCCATGTGGGTTGAGATATATTTCTGGGAAATGCTTATTAAAGTACATATGAGTAAACTTCGAGATGTAATACTTGAACCCATTCACACCTGCTAATATTTGAGTTTACACAGAGAAGAGCCTTTAGAGAATGGGGGCCTCTTAGAGGGAGGCACCTAGAAGGGAACTGAACATTGATGTGTTCATGTAGGGAACGCTCACTGGGGTACTGAAGAAGTCAGTCAAGGGTAATGGGAGGAAATGTAACTAGGGGCATGAAGTGCTGAGAAGGAAAGGGCCATCTAAAAGGGAGACTAGCTATTCTGACTTCACAATCTGACTGGCAAAGCCTGAAGGGCCTATTTGGGTACTGGGAAGGGCAGGAGGGGGTGTTGTCTGTGGATTAACCTGTACCATCCAGAATGGCACATGAAGTTGAAGGAAAGAGTGCTCCCTGAGCCCTGCTGCTCTTCTCACCTCAACCCCATCGTCCTGGCAATATCAAAAAAGACTGTCACTAATCCTCAGATGTCCCAAAACCTCCTGGGAACTCTCTTGGCTTACTCAATGGAAACCATCTAGCCTCATGGGAAAATGAATATTACATCAAATTCTCAAAACTATTGTTCTTAGTTTGGGTGGGAGAAAGGGAGGAATTATCAAGTTTAAAAAGCATAATGAAAGAAATCAACTTAAATAGAATTTTATCCATTTAAGTGAATGAAATAACACCTAGTAATTCAATTCCCATTAAAAAATATGCTAATCTTGATCCAGAATTAGCAAAGCCATTATGAGGAAAAGAAATGACATTTTGAAGAGCACTATTATACAACAATACGCTAGCAAATAAAGGGAAGGTTAGCTGAGAACTAAGCTAAAAACTGAAACTACAAAAAAATAAAGAAACTGCTTCATCAGTAGAAATTGCCAAAAGTGTCTCTGCTCCTGCTCATACAACTACATGAGCATTCTATCCATTTCAAAGTCCTTCAAGAGAAGCAACATGGCAGCATCAGAGTGCTGTGGCAAAGCACAAATTAAACACATGGGCACAAAATGTCAGGTTGTATTAAAAACGAAGCCCATTCATTCATTCATCTATCCAACATACATTTACTGACTGCCTATTAAGTACAGTGTCATACTCAGTTCTGACCTCTAACAATAAATAAAACACAATTTAGCTCCCAAGAACCAGATTAAAATGTAGTTGGGAGATAATAAAACAAAACTACAACAGATAATGTTAATTTGTGGTTTGCTAAATCAGAATAGGACGGCTAGGTGGCACTCATCTTCATGAATACAAATTCAGCCAAATTAGCTGTGTGACCCCGGGCAAGTCACTCAGCCCTGTTTGCCTCAGTCTCCACATCTATAAAATGAACTAAAAAAAGAAATGGCAAAGTGTTCCAGCATCTTTGCCAAGAAGACCCCATATGGATTCATGGAGTCAGACACAACCGAAAAAAAAACTCAGCAACAACAATAAGTCAATATGCCTCCAGCAGGGATCTATTTCTACTTGAATTTGACACTATTTCTCTAGGCAACTCTTGATGACTTGAAGGCGCCAATTTGCATTTGGTGGAAAGAATTTCCTCACCAGGAGTTCCCTAGCAATCAGTGATCAATGATTACTAATATTTGTGAAGTTCTTAGCACAGGGCCTGATGCCTAGTAGGTGCTATATTAATAATTCTTCTTTTCCCTTCCCCCCTCTCCCAACCTGTGAATGGTTAGTAAGGGCATTAGGATTCTTCTACCTCCTCAACTCTAATGACTCCAGTCCCACTTCAGCTGTCAGCTGGCATGGACCCACCTCACTATCTCATGTTCTTGTACCGCCTTTAAGATAGACAACTTGGAATTCTACTGACTATAAACTCCTATTCTTCCAGGGGTGGGGAACCTGTGGTCTCAGGGTCACATGTGGCCTTCCAGGTCCTTGGGCGCAACCTTTTGACTGATGGCAGATCCAACTGCTATTCCTACATTTATATTTATTATATTTTTAGATTATATTCTATTTAACTATGTATGAATACGTATCAGGCCATCTGAGTCTAAGGAGCCCCAATACAATTTCAGCAAAATGCTGCTAAATAGTGTACTTTCTGAGGACATTTAAAGGACATATAATGGCAGACACACATATTTTAGATGCACTTGCGAAACACTTTACTTTGTAATCTCATTTGGTTCTTCACAGCTGTGAATGAAGTTGGTGCTATTATCCCTATTTCATATTGAACCTCAGGCAGGTTAAGTCACATTTAGAAGGGAGCTGAGGTGAGTGTATGTTTTAATAGTGTGTTTCCATATGCATACACTCTGAAGTCTGATAGTCTTCCCCCTGGGATTCATCCCTGTCCTCTTCAGTCACTCTCCTCCTTTGTCTGTGCCTTCCACTGTGCTCATTAGAATTCCCAGTCCACTACTAACCCTTCTCTTTGCACTTTATCTTTTCCCCCTACACACCATCATCTGCTCACACTGACACCTGAAGAGAGTACACGCCTTGCTACCCTCACCAAGGCTGGACACTCCAGAATGGTCTCACACATTTCTAGTTTTTTCTAGCAGTATTTAGCAACCCAGGAACAGGACAGAAGAAATTGGATGGCAGGAGGTATGAGAAATTGGAATGAATGAATTGAGAATTGTATGGGGCTAAATATTTCTAGAATAATGCTAGTGAACTCTATTGTTGACTATTGGAAGGCAAAGTGGAGACACAATGAGGGAGGTAAACTGGAAGAAGATGGATTGATCCAAGGACCAGAGGTCACACTGACGTCAAGGCCTAAATTTAGAGGGAATGAGAGAGTAGGACAGTCAAAGCAGGGGTGAAGAACTTTCAGCCTTGAGGCCATAGATGTATGCAAACTTCACAGAACAAATCCCCTTAATAAAGGGATTCCTTCTATAACACTTGGACTCAGATAAAAGACAGCAAACAAGGACCTAGAAAGCCATATGTGGCCCCAAGGCCACAGTTTCCCCATCCCTGGAAGAATAGGAGTTTATAGTCAGGGAGCAGAATTTCCAAGTTCCATATCTTAAAGGTGGTACCTTAAAGGTGGAGATAGTGAGGAGGGTCCATGCCAACTGACAGCTGAATTAGGAGTGGAGTCAGAGTAGAGGAGGTAGAAGAATTCTTTTTATTTTAATTTTTTTTTTTTTTTTTTTTGCTTTTTGGAAGGGCAATTGGGGCTAAGTGACTTGCCCAAGATCACAGGGCTAGTAAGTGTTAAGTGTCTGAGGCTGGATTTGAACTCGGGTCCTCCTGACTCCAGGGCTCTTGTTCTATTCACTGTGTCACCTAGCCACCCCGGTAGAATTCTAATGCCTGTACTAACCATTCACAGGATTGCTGTAGAAACCAGAGAGATAATGAACATAAAGTATTTGGAAAACCACAAAGTATCTACTTCATAAATTTCAGTCTTTTTTGTCTAGTTTATATATTGTCTTTCTAGAACTTTTTAGGCAGAAACGTAGGTACAGTCAGGAAAAACTGAGTTCAAACTCAACTACCGACACTTACTAGCTGTGTGACCCATGGCAGACAATTTAACCTCATTCTGCCTCAGTCTTTTCATCCATAAAATGAGAGTAATAATAGTGCCTGCCTCATCAAGTTATTGTGAGGATAAAATGAGATATTTATAAAATTTACAAGACTATATAAACACTAGCAACTTTTTCATTTTTCAATTAAAAAGGGGCACCCATTAGGACTTGTGCTCAGCTGTGGGTCCAAATTCTGCTCTGAGGCATAACTTGAAAGATCCAGTTCATGTCTCTAGCAAATTACTTGCATTGTAGACTCGGTGTTTCTAAGAGAAAAGCAGTTCAATTAATTTCAAGCTTAAGATCAGGATTTTGCCACATCTGACATGCAAGTCTTAAATTTAATATAAATGATAATGGTACAGGCAGATTCATGTGAAATTTGATTTGAGTCTTCAGGGTTTAAGACTGCTGCCCTCGACCTGACCAAGTGCCTGAATGTTTCTGTTGGGGCACAGTGGGATTAGCCAGGCCAGGCACTCAATTCTGTAGTTTTGTAAACACAGATACTTGCTCAGTTCATTTCCATACCTGCCATTTTTATAAACTGCTAGAGAAATGAAGCAACAAATTCTGTTTATGTAAAAATTGGAGAGGGTGAACAACAGGGAGTTTAAGGTCTGATATATCCTATATTTCCAGGTCATCTTTCTCATTGTACAATACACTGTACCTTTTTGGCAGGCATGAGGGAGGGCTGCTTCAAAAACCTGAATCCATGATGTTCACTCCCACTCTCACTGGGCTGGGCTGTGCTCTGAAAGGGCCCTCCCCCTCTATTTGGAGGATGGAAGAGAATTTGGACAAAGCATCTGCATAAAGCAAGAAAGGAGCTCGGGCAGCTTTGATCCAAAGAACTGTTTCACCACAACTCACTGCCCACACTGAGAGTGCCAGCCAGAACCTGTGGCTTTCAAGCTTGCCCATCTCATAACCTAGGACCTATCATCCCTTTACTTCCACTTTCTAGACATCACTTTCTTACATTTACTACGCGAAAATCATACTAGTGAATTGGTTGCACTTAATTTTTTTCAAAATTAGCAGTTTCCTCACCTCTTGGGGGGAAGGGGGAACAGATTAGGTGACCTTTCAGGCTGTGGGTGCATTCAGAAGAAGGCAGAATTTGGCATCAAAGGATTTGGGTTCTAATATTGCCATCAGCATTTACTACCTGTGACACCTTAAGCAAGTCATATAAACCCTCTGAGGCTTTCTTTCTTCATCCGGAGCCTAGACAACTTCCAAAGGCTCCAGATTTATGATTCTTCCAACTGTGACAACCCAGAAGTCTTTTACAAGGGTAGAATTGTTTTCCCAATGAAGTTGGAGGAGTAAAGACATTCTGTTAAAAAACAGAAGCTTTCCAAGGACCATTTTTATAAAAAACATTAAGACATGTTTATTTTTTTCTTCAAATCACAAAATTTTCTAAAATTAAAAACTTTGGACTTAAGAACTCCTAACAATGGATGACCAAACGTGATTCCAGAGGCCCAATGATGAGACATCCTTCTCACCCATCTCCTGACAGAGAGGTAATAGACTTGGGATGCAGAATGATCTACACAGCTGATATGGGAATTGGCTTTAACTAGTCTTGTTAGCTGGGTGCTAAATTCAGTTGTCTCTATATTATTGAAGGACTGCAAGTGCTATTGCACTTGTTATAAGGGCTTTGTTTTTCTTTCATTCTCCAATGGGAACACAAGAGGTGAAAAGGAGAAAATATGGATTTTTGGTCATTAAAATCATTTTTGGGGGGTCAGCTAGCTGGTGCAGTGAATAGAGCACTGACCCTGGAGTCAGGAGGACCTGAGTTCAAATTTGACCTCACATTTAACACTTACTAGCTGTGTGTCCTTGGGCAAGTCACTTAACCCCAACTGCCCTGCCCCTCCTCCAAAAAGAAAAAAAAATCAATTTTTAATTCGTTGCTACATTCACCCAACTCTTACTAGAAACTGTCTAGAAATTAATATCAGGTATGAATCATCATTCTATCATCAGAGCTGAAAAGAATAAGGTTTTAACATTCAGATTTTAAGGAAGGAAGAAGCAGCATGCAATGGATAGAGATCCAGCCTGGGAATGTGGAACACCTAACTTCAAACTCCCCACCCAGACACATAATGGCTGATAAAATGGAAAAAAAGCTGGCCTCAGAATCTGAAGGAAGTAGGTTCATGTGCCACCTCAGGCTATGTGACTCCAAGCAAGTCATCAACTTCTCAGTGGCCCAGGCAACTCTTCAACACTATAAATTGTACAACACTTGTAGTCCTGTTTGGGTAGAGAAAACTTCCTCAGCAGGAGTGCCCTGTACAAATGAAGTGACAGCATTGGACCAGAAAAAAAAGGGGGGACAAGACAGGCAATTTCGGAAGAAAGATTTGTTTCAGAAAGGGTTTGTTAGTCAGAAAAGTATTAGTAGCATTTTATGAATGTTGATTGTAACCCCATGCCAGAGTCCAGAAATATGGTAGCTACCATGATCTTTGTACTTGGTTAAAGTTAAGTGGAAAATGATGAATCATTTCCCCTTGATATCTACCCAGGTCAAGAGAAGAAAAGGAAGGAGACAATTACCAGCTCTGAGGAAGAAGACGGCTCTTTGAGTTAACACCATCCTCTCTCCTGCCATCAGGTTCACAATCTGATTTCTCAAACTTAGACTTTCTTTGTGCAGACTTAGCTTAGTGTCTGCATTTCCCAGGGGTTCAAAGCTCTAGAACTGCCACGTTTATGTTTTCCCCACTTCTTCCCAGCCTCTTATGGGCTATTACCCCTATTAGCTAACAGTTTACTTTATTTTCATTCTTTCTCTTCTCAGGCATCCAAAATCTAAGTACATGGGCAAAATTATCTTCTAACCTGTACACAGGGCATTGGGCTCTCCTTCTAGGCAGACCCAGACTAGGCTTGGTGGTCAGGGCTTTGCCTCAGGGTAATGAAATTTAAAGGATGCAGATAGCACTTGCTTCAATAACATAGAAACAAGTGAATTTAGCACCCAGCTAACAAGACTAGTTAAAATAAGAAGCTATCTGACAGTAAGTCTTCCTCTCCCAACTCCCAGTAGCTCTACCCCAGGTAAATTCCTGGGAGTCCTAGATGATCTCTGAGATCTCTTCTGGCTGTAAATCTACAATCATACTGTGATCCTTGGATCTGCAGATGAACAACAATTAATAAATCAATTAATTGGCTTTCACATGACTAGTAATGCCCAAGAAAGAATCTTCTGAAATAACTTCTTTATTAACTGATATTTTAATTTGGCTTAAGTAGCCAAGCCCATGAACAAGATAGAGTGTCACAGGCAGCATTCCACTTCAGACAACAAATCACATCCCTGTACCCCACAGGTAGGTCATTTCTCTTACAATCAAATCAAATTATTGATCTATAAGGCCCCTCTAGGGCAGGGTATCTCGGAGACTATTTTTCCCCTTGCACAGCCTATGAATACTTAAGGTCAGTCAGCTGCTCCTGCCAACTGGTAACAGACTGGTATTTTGAAGAACGAGTGACACATACTCAACATGCCAGGTAAGTTGCTAGACATTCTCTTTTTTAAACTGGCACCTCAAGGCTAAGGCAAACAATGTGATTTTTAAAAATATGAATATTTAACAAACAGAAAATATTTAAGGAAAAGTGCTGGGGAGTTCTGAAAATGATTGCTCATTTGTCTTCTTCCTTCTGTCTGCCTGTACCAGGTACAAATGTTAAACAAAGAGAGAATTCCAGAACCTTGCTGGGAGCTGTAGAGATGCATGTTCTGCTGCTCTTGTATTTCCAGGTGAAGTACCACCATTACCGTCACTAATGACTTTTGTTGTTCCTCAGTCATTTTCAGTCATATCTGACTCTTCATGACCCTATCTGGGGTTTTATTGGCAAAGATACCAAAGTGGTTTACCATTTCCTTTTCCAGCTCATTTTACCAATGAGGAAACTGAGGCAAAGAGAGTTATGTGACTTTCTCAGGGTCATACAACTAGTAAGTGTCTGAGGTCTGATTTGAACTCAGGAAGAGGAGTTTTCCTGACTACAGGCCTGGGACTCTAACCACTATACCACCCAGCTGCCCATAAATAATAATAGCTTGCATTTCTGTGTTAGCCTCTGTTTTACAAAGCATGTTAAAAACATTATGTCATTTCAAAGAAAGGATTCTGCTCAGGGGAATAAAAATATAATTATTAACAGAGGCAAGGTAACCTCCTCTGAATTTTTGACTCGTGGGGCCCAGAATTTAAACAGTAAGAAAGGAGGTTATTGAATATGATGAGATGCACCTCCTAGCACCACAAACACTGGTTAGCTGAGATCAGATTGTGACACCTCAAGCTCCTGTAAAACAGGAAACAAAACACAAGCAGGGAAGACAAAGATCATATCCAGCGCCTAGTCCTAGTGATGAGTCACTGGCTGAACCAGCACCAGCAGAGCCGAGGAGCAAGGCCCATCCAAGACCAGGGAAGCAATGGATACAGTGCCAGCTGGCGCTCACAGTCTGTAGGCTGCAGGTCAGGACAGACACAAGGTTTCTGTTCAATTTATTTTCTTTGCAAAAGGCAAGATGTTGGGGGTGGCTAGGTGGTGCAGTGAATAGAGCACTGGCCCTGGAGTCAGGAGGACCTAAATTCAAATCCAGCCTCAGACACTTAACACTTACTAGCTGTGTGACCCTGGCCATGTCACGTAACCCCAATAACCCCTTCCCCCCTCCAAAAAGCAAAAAAAAAAAAAGGCAAGATGCCTCACCTACCCATGGCTACACAAGCAAATTTCGGTAACCCATAGAAAACTTGCTTCTGTAATCATTTATTTCACCAAAGTGTTAGTCAGTCTCATAGATCTAGACTAGGAAGGAACCTCAAAAGTCATATCACCCAAATCCTTTGTCTTTTGAAGCAACAAGTTCGGGGAGGAATCGAGGAATTTACCCTAGGTCATAAAGGTAGAATAAGCAACGGGGGCAGGATTGGAACTCATGGTCCTTTGCTTCCCAGAACCAGAATCTCTTCATTGTACCTGCTCCTCCCACTAAAATCTGTCTGCTAGTATTTGAGACCATACAATCAATCAACAGGCATTTATTGGATACTTACTCTGTGTCAGGAATAGTGCTAAGTCCTGGGGACACAAAGAAACATTAAAAAAACAACCACCACCATCTCTTGCCCTCTGCCCTCAAGAAGCTTGCATTCCAAAGAGATCTACTCAAACTATAGACTGTGATAACGACAACAATAAAAAAATTAAAGACTTTTCTGCAAAACTGAACCACATTGGCCCCTTCTATTGCAAAGGAGAAATATAATTTATTAGAACAAACCAACTGAAGATTTACAGCAACTAAACTAACCATCTTCTCCTTCTAGAATTAGAAGACCTGGAAAGAATTGGGGAAAGGATCTGTGGCAAACATTCCAACCTAAAAGTTCTTGTTGCTGGGTTTCTGCTTTCTGCTCTTTTCTCTTGCCATAACCACGCACTGCTTGGTGACATGGATATAAAAATGGAAATGAATAGGGTCACATTGGGCAGCATATGTTAAGCATTTTGAAGCAAGGAGTTGGAAAGAGAACCCCAGTTCCCCAGGTCATACATTTAGAGTTTCCATGCAGTTTTCATCATGATGATGAAATAGATATCGGTGTCTATTGACGCACTCACTCCTGCGTAATAGTTCATAAATTCCTCCGGCGTAACCTGCAGTGGCAAAGTTTAAAACAGAAAGGAAAATCTTCACATCTCATTGCTGTATTGCCTAGACATAGAAGAAGAAAAATTGGAATCCAAAAGGCTTTCAAGTGAAAGCAGCTAAGGAATGGACCTGAAATAAGAGAATCCAATAATGAACAGTGAAGAGTTATGTGAGGAAAACACTTTCCAAAGGGCATGTGCCTTCTGAAGGAAAAATAAGTGGGGGGAGGACAGAAGGATAAAAAGAATGAAGAAAGAAGGCTTGACAATTTCTAGGCCAATTTAGATTTTTTTTTAAAGTGGCACCATCAGCGTCATCTTGCTTTAAGATCAAGAGCATGCCTGTTGAAGATATGTGAGACTGATACTCAAAACACAACTAATTTGATTTCTTAACTATGGTTAGGATTGTCATTCTGCGACATAACTGAAATTGAATAGGTCGTTGCTATGGTAGGCTAAGCCCAGCAAAGCCATTTTCTGCCTCTGAAAGACTGGAGTTTAGTTCTAAGTGCTGAGACAGAATTCCAGTTTAATGACCTTCTATTATCTGCTTTCATAAGAGGCAAATGTTTCTCTGTATGAAGAGTAGAAAAAGACAAAACTAGTTTCTGATTTTTTTTTTCAGTTTTATATGGATGCTTATGCTCAGTTTTATTAGGCCAATGAGATCCCTCCTCTAAGGGTGGAGTTTAGGGCATTTTGCTTTTTGAAAAAGAGGGGAGGAAACGTTATCTATATTATTTCATAAGCCTTTTAGGCCAGATCAGTAGATATAACCAGTTTAACTATCTAAGCAATTGATTTGGGGGGGGCGGGTTTGAAGGGAGAATCCTCAAATTCCAACCAATTACCTGACTGATTTTCTTGCCTTTTTGACTGACTTTACCCATGAATTCAACTCAAAGAGTACTCATTAATATGTGTAGAAAAAATGGTCATCTAAAAAATTCTCCTTCCTAGTCAATCCTCAATTATCCCATAAGGAATAAGGATGGCAGGGACCCCCGGAATTCACAGAAGAATTTTTACAGACCCCTTTGCAGTCCATTGCTCCAATCTGCTTCATGTTTGTTATGTTTTCAATCACCAGAGCTACTAAGAGTAATAATGATTTGAATTTCATCTTTGTGTCTTTCTAGTGAAAGTGTTAACGAGAACGAGGAGAGAAAGCAAGAGAGAGAACACATAAAACAGGAAGAAGAAAACACAAAATTGCGTCTGAATAATCCACAGAGCAGATCCTCCGAGAAATCCAACAGTAACTAGAGAAACAGAAAAAGAAAAAGTCGGTTAGCTATCTCAGAATTCAAGGCTTGCCAATGACTTTGTTATCTTCAGTGGGTGTGGATAGGATCTAGTGAAATTGGAAATCATTGTTATTTGAGTTCTTAGTTTCACTAATGGCTCACTTATATAATAACTGATTTGTATACTCCTTCTTAAAAGGTCAACTTCCCCCTAGACCCCTGTCTGCCAATGGTTTCCCCTGTGGTTTAATTATTGTACTCATTACTCTCTTCACTTGGTTTTCCACATTATCTGTGACCTGTTCTCCCCTACCATTCCTTCTTACAGATTTCCCAGTCTTTACTTTCTAATCCTCTGTCTAGCTTTTGCACTACAATTTCTTAAACTTCAAAATAGTTCGGTGGCTGTTTCACAAAGGCATGCCTCACTAAAAGAACCCAAAGGGGAAAAAAAAATCTGGGGCTGATAACTTACTTTACAAAGGGATTTAGTGGAGGATTCCTTCATATGGTGGGTTTCCCTAGTACCATTAAAACATGGAACAATTCAAAAAAGTTTGGTTTACATGAAACTTTTAAGGAACACTTCTAATACTTAAAGAAAGGCTTACTAAGTAATCTTGGGCATTAAAATGTTTACTTCTGGTACCTTCAGCCACCACAAAACTAAAGAGCTCTTTCATGTGAAGGATAATATAACATCCTACCTTTTTACCACTATACTTCAAAAGTTAAACTGAGTTGTCAACAGGAAAATTGATACTGCTGGTTGAACAAATGAGTAAAATAGTTCCTGGCTAAATAAGTTTAGGGTCAGAAAGGACCCTAGTCAATGTCCCTTATTTTAAAGATGAGGAAACTGAGGTCAGATATTTTTAAGTGACTTATCCAAGGTCATACAGCTAGTGAGAGAGTG
This sequence comes from Pseudochirops corinnae, assembly GCA_028646515.1. NCBI lineage: Eukaryota > Metazoa > Chordata > Mammalia > Diprotodontia > Pseudocheiridae > Pseudochirops > Pseudochirops corinnae. The sequence continues at coordinate 74,987,250 of CM053587.1, forward strand.
AAGACTAGAACTCAGGTCTCCTGACTCCAAGTCTAGAGTATTTTCTACCATTCTGTAGTACTTTCCTGAACTAAAAGGAAGATTGCTTATTTAAAAGGTTCTATTGGGGGCATCTAAGTGGTGCAGCAAATAGAGCACCACCGGCCCTGAAGTCGGGAAGACCTGAGTTCAAATCTGACCTCAGACACTTAACACAAAACTAGCTGTGTGACCTTGAACAAGTCACTTAACCCCAATTGCCCTACCTTCCCCCCTCCAAAAAGCAAAAAAATTTTATAAAAGCAAAAAATGCTTTGGGAAAAATCGGGGGCTGATAACTTACTTTACAAAGAGATTCAGTGGAGGAGTACTTCTGGGAAAAAGCTAGGGAAAACTCCTTCAGAAGATAACATATTTTTCCTTTTCCCACCTCCATTTTTCCTTCTTTTAGCACATACCCCTCCCCCAGTAAAAGAGAGGTTGATTTTACACTTTTACCAGTTCTTTGACTCCCAGGGTCTCAGTTTTCTCATCTGTAAAATGAGGGGATTAAAGCGGATAGATGATCTTTTAACCCCTTCCAGGGAGGTCCCTAAGGTTCCTAACACTCTCCCACAAATGATGACCCTACACTCTCCCAGCTGCTGTTATCAGTAAGAAAACCAAACAGCCAAAGGAAGTATGCGGAATGATGACTAAGGAATACCCCTCTTTTCTCCATCTGGAATGTTGGTTTTGGGTTTTTTTTCCCCCAGGAAATCAAGTCTTTAGGATGTCCATTATGAGCAGGCAATGGGAATAGAAAGAATTCTAAATTTGGGTTAAGTGCTGCTCTAGGAGATGCTGCTTTCACCTCTAGAGTATGCAGTCAAAAGCTGATATTGGTAATGGTGACTTTGAAGAGGTGAAGACCTTGAAATGCCTTCAGAATCATGCTCAGAAAGATTGGATCATACTAAGATTAAGACATAGGATAGTGAGTGTCTTCGAGGTTGAGTACATTTTATTTTTTCTAACTCTTGAGAAACTGATCATCTGTGGATGATCACTCTCTGTATACAGAATAACGTATAATTAAACAAAGCAGCCCATTCCCCCACCATGCGTGGAGATCAGATAACTGAGAGTTTTCCTTCTGTGGCTACAATGACGACATATCTAGCTGCTTTAGTTATTTTTAGTACTTCACTATTTGTAAACATTTTAAAACTTTGGTAAAGAACTTCCTTGCTTTCTTTATTTCTATTTACAGTCAGATATGATGGAAAATTTGTCTAGTTCTGAACTCACCAGAGCCTTCACACTGAACAATTAAAATTGAATTAGCCAAGCTCCACTTAGCTTAAGCCCCTTCACTCACCAATCCATCCTTGTCATAGGGCGAGTCAAAGTTATCCAGAAATTTTCTGAAAACTTGCTCTTCTGTCCATTCTCCATTCTGGTACTTCGGATGGTGTTTCACATTGTACATCCCACGTAAATCCTCAATTGTTATCACACCGTCACCTGTCTTGTCTAACTTCCTGAAGGCCTGCATGATGACCTCCTTCCTGGCCCTGGACATTGGGGGCTACAGAAAGAAGAAGAAAATTGCAAACCTAATAGAAAAGCATTGCTGTACTGAGTGTGATGAGCTCATTTACTGTCGTTTACTGCATATTCACAAATGGTCCCAATGGAGCATCCTCCATTCTTCTCCCCTGAACCACATTGTGATTGGCTTCCATTGGGAGAATGGAGCAATGCCTACCCTCCGCAGTCAGTACACCAAACCATGCAGAAATTAGGTCCTTGATGACCCTAGAATCCCAGGTTTAGAGCTGGAAGGGGTATTAGAGGCCACTAGTCCTGGTCACCTTCATTACGTACCAACAAGCACCAAAGACAAAAACCAAACCATAGAGCAAATAATTGGAAAACCAAGTACAGATGTAGCACTCTAATCCTTACCCTTAATGTAAGAAGAAATTCATTAAAATCTATTTTCCCATTTCCATCTTTATCAAATTGACTGAAGAGTTCTTGCGCTTCTTCTTTTTCCATCACTACAGCATAATCATTTAACCCTTTCACAAACTCTTTGAAGTCAATGGTTCGGCTGTTGTCATCATCCATGATCCGAAATACTCTGAAGAAAACACACACACGTACAAACACATACACATGGCCCCTGAGAGCAAAATAGGTGTGGGAGTACGAAAAAACAAGGCAAGCCAATGTCAAAGCTTTTCATCATAAAAATATAGGCACTTCAGAAAGGAGATAACGTAAAGTGCTTTGTAAAAAATTTGAGCCAGTAGTATTATTCCTTTGTTCTGTCTTGTCTGGCCAAACTGAAACAATATTTTCTAAACTTTTTCAAAAATGGAAATGAAACTTTAAATAAAACACATACAGGACATGATACAAATTCTCTCCCTGAGATGACCCCTCAGCTAAAAGACATTGTGGTTGTCTGTCTTCCATTTGGGAGAATGCAGCCATACCACCATCCATAGGCAGGAAATCAAACCGTGCAGAAAGTAGGTCTTTGATGACCCCAGAATCCCAGGTTTAGATTTGGAGAGAACTTTAGAGGTCACCTAGTCCACCCCCCTCACTTACAGATGAGGGAGACTATTAATGAATTTGTCCAAGGTTAGAAGAGGTTACAAGAGGTAGAGTCAGGAGGTAAATAAACCCAAGTCTTCGGACTACCCACTCAGCAAGCTCTCCCCTTCTCCACAACAGCCTCCCTGCTGATGGTCATTTTCCTTAACAAGACGTGGAGTAGCAGCATGAGCAACTTTCCCATTCATAGAGAGAGGGCAAGTCCATTCCTAGGTAAAGAGTCCCATCATAGCAGAAAAAAAACAAAACTGGCTTGAAATGAAAACCAAACCACCAAAATGGGCCACAACATCAATGACTGTTAGTATAAGCTTGAGTTTGGCAGCCTCCTGAGTTATGGTGGCCAAACCATCCTGTCCAGGAAAACTGGGGAATGAGAAAACTCGAGGGGATGTGATAACCATCTTCAAGTATTTAAAGAGCCGTGATACAAAAAAAGAGATAAGACTTCCACTACTAATCAATCAAGGAGAGCATTTATTAAACTCCTACTATGGAGGAACTGCATCAGGTATTGGAGAGACTAAGGCTAAAACACCTCCCTGCCCTCCAGGAGCTTATATTCTGTAGAGCAAAGAACATATACATAGATACAGAAATATAAGAGATATAAGAAGTAAATACAAATTAATTTCAGGGGAAAGGTGCCTGCATCTGTTGGGGAGGTTCATGTATAACAGGAAGTGGAAAATGAGCTGAATTTTGGAGGAAGCTAAAGATTCTAAGAGACGGGCTAAGGAGGGAGGAAGTAGATTCCATGTGTGTATGGAGAGCAGCCTGTGCAAAGACATGGAAATGGGAGATGTCATGTGTGAGATGTAGACCAATTTGGCTGAATTTGTTCTGCTTGTCCTCAAAGCATGCCCTAAAAGCGATTAAGAAAGTCTGATTTAAACTCAGTGTGTGAACATTTTTCCAAACAATTAAATGTATCCAGAAGTGGAATGAGTTTGCCCCAGGACATAGTGAGAGGGCTCCTCTCTCCACCCCTACTTGAGGCCTTCAAGTGAAGCCTGGTTGACCACTTACTGTTGATTCTATAGATTTCTATTCTGGTACAAGGTCAGCTTGAACATCTTCTGCATCCTTTCCAATTCTATGATACTCTTGTCCCTTTACAATTCAGACACTGTTGAGAGAAGCCTTGTCCTAGCTAGCTGGGTAACTCAGTGGATTGAGCACCGGACCTGAACACAGGAAGACCTGAGTTCAAATCTAACCTCAGACACTTACTAGCTATCTGACTCTGAACGAGTCACTTAACATTGTCTGCCTCAGTTTCCTCATCTGTGAAACGAGCAGGAGAAGGAAATGGCAAATCCCTCCAGTATCTTTGCCAAAAAAAAATGGTGCCACAAAGAGTCAGATGCAACTGAACAACAAAAAGCTACTAATAATAACACATTCACAATTTCCATTGGAAGGGCTAAGTTTTATTCTTGCTGGATCCCAACTTTAATTTGGAAGCATTCCTGAAGATGGATAAATGTTTGTTGAATTAAGGGGAATTCATTACTTCTTGATAAATACTGCCTCTGGCTGACCTACCTATCTATATCAACCAACTTCGAAGAAGAGGAAATAAGTGATTCATAATTTTCTGCCTCCAAAAGAATGTTCACTCTTCCTTCCTATAATGCCGGAATGTTCCCAGTGTGAAAATGCAATCCCCAAGTGAGATCAGCAACTCATTGGGCAAAGAAAGCTTAGAGAGCTGTTTGGGGGTAAAGGTAAGTGATTTGTGAAGGACCATACAGTAATTGTGCCTCAGAAGCAAGGCTTGAAAACAGGTCTTCCCAAGTCCAAGGCTGGCCCTCCCAGCACTCTGCCATGTCACCCCTCATTTAAGGATCCCTGTTTTTTCCTCTGTTGCTACAAGTACCAGAGTCAGGTCTTCACATCTTTTATATTTCATAGAATCACAGGATTTATAGCTGGAAGGGAGCCTAAAAGGCCACCTTAGTAAAAAATGCAAAGGGAAAGGGTTAGACAGAGCAACCAATAGAGAGTGAACCTACCAGTTTCCTCCAGGAACAGAGAATTAAGGCATATCTGGTCAAGTCAATATGCATTAGTAAGAATGTACTGTGGGGGCAGCTAGATGGCATAGTGTATAGAGCACTGACTCTGGAGTAGGGAGGACCTGAGTTCAAATCCAAACTCAGACACTTGACATTTACTAGCTGTGTAATCCTAAGCAAGTCACTTAACTCTGATTGCCTCAAAAACAAACAAAAAAAACCCAAAACCCCATACTGTATAGCAGTCAGTACAAGGTGCCACACTTGGAGTCAGGAAGGAAATCCTCAATCGGGAATTTATTAGCTCTGTGACCCTGGGCAAGTCTCAATGCCTCTGAACTTTAGCTTTTTCATCTATAAAACAGCCCCTATTTCACAGCACTTGGGGGAGGCTCATGTGAGAGAGCTTGTAAAATGCTTCACAAACCACAAAACGTTGTACAAATGTGAGGTTACCGGAGGCACTGAAGTGGACATAAAAGGAGATGAAAGGTACAGTTCCTTTACTCACAGTACAAAGAAGCTAAATTCTGCCTCCACTCTTTAGATCAGAGATTCCACCCCACTGTACAGCCTGGGGAAAAGAAGCCTCGCCCAGCTCTAGGAAACCATCAACTAGGCAGTGAGTGTGGACAGTGGGTGAGGATGAGCTAAATTTCCACCAGGGATGATGGATGTGGCCAGACAAAATACTGACGGTGGCTGGTACATTCGTATTAAAAGTACCTGACCCTGTCTCACCCAGCCTTTCACCTTCACCCAGTAGGACATGCCCCAACTCCATCTGCAGATCCACAAGGCACTGTTGTCACTGCAAACTCACTATTTGAGCCTTGAACCCCAGGTCCTCGACCCTATGAGAAGACTGCAGAACAAACATCTTTCCCCTCTCTGACCTGCAAAAACCTGTTCGTTTTTCTCCCTGGTCTCTGTGCTTCCTCATATACCTGTTTTTCACTTTCAGATCTTTCCCTTGGTTTCTGCATGCTGAGCTGCACTCCACAGACACAGTAGTAGACTTACCAATGAATGGTCGAGGCTAGCACAAGCCCAGGTCCTTCCAGTGTGTAGCAGCTGTCAGACCCTGCAGGGAATGCCTCAGTGTTCCAAGAAGTTTCTCAGGTTCCTGAGAGTGCCTTTTTTTGGATATCAAAGTTATGTAGTTGCCAAGGGAACAAAAGACATCTACTTTCACCTTATGTGTTGATAGAACATAAGCTGCTTTAGAGAAAGGATTGCCTGGGTTTTTTTTCTTTTTCTTTGTTTTTGTCTTATATTTTCCCAACATCTGGTATAGTACTTGGCATGTGGTAGATAGATGCTTAACAAATTCCTGCTTATTGTTGATTGATTAATTGAATCAAAGGTAACTACATTTGAGCAATTTGAAGCGGCTACAAGATGATCCAGTTAGGCACAAAGGGAGAGGGAAAGGGACCACTGTCCCTTCAAAAAACCCTATCTTTCAGAAACAAAGAGGAAGCCAAGAAAGCTAAACTCGGAGTCTGCGGAGAGCTCTGACGTTTGGGGTTTGGACTTTTGTTGCTGTTGACATTGTTTTAATACCCTCCCTCACCCCCCATTTTTTTTTCCTTCAGAATTTTATTTCAGACTCAAACGCCAGAACACAAATACAGATTAGAGAAAAGAAACAAAATCATGTCATAAACTTAAATATTGGAACTTAAATACAAAGTTGGAAAGAAAAAAAAGCACGTCCTGTGCATCGCAGAACATAAGAGAGGATTCAAAATATGTAACAATGAATTTTCATTTCAAAAAAGCCTCTTTGATAAACAACACTCATTGTACTGACAGCTGTCCATCTTCACTTTGCTTCTTTGTGAGTTTTCTTTTGCTCTCTGCTGGGCACTTTTTTACTTTGTTCTTCTCCCTCCCACCAAGGCCACAATAAAGTTTAGATATGTTTCTCCATAGCTACAGATACATACATGCACATATGCATATATACATGCACATATAGACATATCCATTCCCAAACCTATTCTCCTCCTGATCTTTGTTTTCATGTATGTGCGTATCTCTTGTTTTCTGCCCCTCCTGCCTCCTCTACTGTACTTTGGCCTACCACCTTGCCCTCCTATAATGTTTTTATTGCTTTATTGCTTGCTTTAAGAAAATAGAGGAAAGAGGAGGGATGGAAAGATTAAAACTGTCTCAGGGAGGCTGGGATATTCATGAAGTCCTTTTCAGGTATGGCAAAGAGCCTCCTTTGGATATGGCAACTAAGCATCAAAAAATTGGAAATGCCTTCTGAAATAATCTAGCCCATTACCCTTATTTTATGGATGATGAAAGGCAAAAATGAGAATAACAACTCAGATTTAATTAGCTTTCAAGGTTTTATAAAATCATGGATTTAGAGGTCATCTAGCAAAAGCATCTCATTTTACAGCTGAGGAAACCAAGAATCAGTGTGAGTCAGTGACTCACCCAAGGTCACACACAAGTAGGAAGCAAGAGAGCTGGGGGTTTTTAATTCAAATCTTCTGGCTCTAAAGCCAGGCCTCTTTCCATTATTCCACACTGACTACAGTCACAAAGTGCTTTTTTCCCAATAACATCTGAGGTAGAAAAAAACTCCTTGAGGGCAATGACTTTCTAGTCTTCTCTTCTCATCCCCAGCATCTAATCAATGCCAGAACAGAACATTGCAGTATATATAATACTTGCATAATAGATTTTCACTTGCCTGTACTTGTTCCTTATCACATTGTTATATCCTTCAAGAATAGGATCTGTATCAGCTCTTTCTTTGTATCTCCAGCATCAAACATGATGCCTTGCACACAGCAGGCACTTTATTAGTGCTCAGGTTGAGGTGTGTTGGATGGAGATAGGTAGTAAAAGTGTAATTATCCCCATTTTGCAGATGACAAAAACAAGATTCAAAGAGATGAAGTGATCATCCTGAGGTCATATTGCTTCTCAGCATAGAGATCAAAATGACTGATGTAAGGTCATACAGCTGAATTACTGGCAAAGCCAGGATTTGCCCCCCAGTGCTAGTCTAGGGCTCTGGCCAACACACCATGATGGCATTGGTTCCTTCCTTCTTACCTGCCAAGGCCCTTGATGCCAGCTGACCCCCTGGCTAAGCACTGGAGCCGAAGTCTTTCAACAGGGTCTGTGGCTGTAGCAAGTCTTCTCTTGGCTTGGATCGCCATCTCCCTGTCATGCCTTGCAGTCCCAGCCATCTGGAGCACCGAATCTTTCCTCAGTTCTGCCTTGAGGGTGGAGCTGGGTCACAGCACTGTACACATTAGAGGAAATCAGTTAGGCAGTTTGTCCTTTATGTGCCCAGAATTCACATCAAGCTAACCTGAAGGGTAACTTCCTTTTATTCATCGTTTGCTTTGTCACACCTTCACAAAAATTGACTCAGTTTCCAGAATTTCCGACATTCAGTATGATCCAGTTCAATTAATATTTATGGAACACAGACAATGTGCCTGGAATATGTATCACTTATTTATCTATTCTCAGGCACAGCCGACTTCAGAGATAAACAATACTCAGTAGTTCGAAAATATTCAGCCAATTTCCGCTAGGTTTTGTTGGGTCATATATTTCAAAAACTGTAATTTTCTTACTCTAGGAAAAAAAAAATTTCTATGATGCCTCTGTACCTACCACCTGCCTCCCTGAAACAATGGCCTTAATTCTTGCTCTTCAGAGACCTGAGCCTTTACTTTTACATTCTTCTACCAGGCCTGGTGATAAAGAGGACCCATACTCACTAGCTCTCTACTGATTCTATCTTTGTTGAAATTAGTAATTTGATCTTGACTGAACCTGTCTGTGCCTATAGGTTTTCCTTTATTGATTGGTTTGTATTTATGAAATCCTAATGAAAACCAGAGAGGCAGATTGGGTAGAAGATAGAAAGCCTACTTTTCTGAGACAGAAAGACTGGGTTTGAGTCCCATCAATGACACAAACTGGCAGTGTGACCCTAGGCAACTCACTTAACTTGTCAGTGCCCCAAGGAACTCTCTAAGACCATAAACTGCAAATCAGTTGCTGACTTTCACTAGTAGAGAAAGTTTCCTTACAGGGACTTCCGCCACCCATTAAATCACAAGTCAGGAGAAAAAGACAACAACAACTAGAAAACTTCAAATGAGACAGCCAGACTACATAAAAAACCTGTAAAGACTTAGATGTAGAGAACATGTAAAGAACAGATGCAGAATGAAGTCATTGGGTCAGGAATACAGTAGGCACTACTATTATGGAAATGGAAAGACCACAACTACAAAACAATCAAAAATATTTATTTCAAAAGTGTGAAGAACAAGCTTGGCCCCCAAGAAGAGATGTGAGAGGACACCTCCCCTTACTGCTTGGCAGAGGTAAAGGCCTACACATACTGAACACTGCATAAAATGCCCAATTTTTTCAATATGTTGATCAGGGTTCCCATCCCTCCCCTCCATTTTTGAAAGAAAAAATTCTCTATTAAAAGGCATGGCTATGGGGGCAGCTAGGTGGTGCAGTGAATAGAGCACCAACCCTGGAGTCAAGAGGATTTGAGTTCAAATCCAACCTCAGACACCTGATACACTTACTAGCTGTGTGACCTTGAGCAAGTCACTTAACCCCAATTGCCAAAAAACAAACCAAAAAAGGGGATGGCTCTTTTGTAGGAGAAGCCTGATGGATACAAGGGGAAATTTAGGTGATGTAAAAAGATATCAGTAGAATCTACTGAGATAAGCAGAATGTCTAGGATTAGGCAGACTGAGAAAAATTATTATTTCTCTCTTGTACAAATAACTAATTATTGAATCAAGACTAAATTTTTTCCCTTTTTCTACTTCCTCATCCAGAAATCACCCACTGTGAGAAATCTTTCTCAGAGACTTAGCCAGGTTAAAGATTGAACAAAGACAGTAAGAGAAATTCTAAATTTAGGTTCATAGGAGGATTCCTGCTCATTGTATTTACTCAGATAGGTCTGGGAAAAATGTGGATTTTCCCTTTTGTTAGACAGGTGATAGGGAAATTGAGAAGTCTCTTTGACCAAGACTTGGGTGATCCAAGTCACTGTACAAGAGCCTCACTGGAATATAACCCATCTCTCATTGTTGTATTCATTCTCTCATTAATTGTTAACCAATCAGAGTTAATTGCCACCCTCAGGAACACCCACTCGTCCAAGGGTATATAAACTGTGAGCCTACCACCATGAGGGATCTTCAACATTCAAGAGTGCCACTGACCTATTTTATTAATAACCATGCTAGGCTTATTAATAGAATGATTAAATTATCCAGAAACGATGTCTCTCAAACTTTTTAAATGTCACAAGGTGGTGACCCTGACATACTGTGCTCCAGTCAGACATCTAGAGCATTGTGTTCAGTTCAGACCTCTCATTTAAGGAAGGACAGTCATGAACTGGAAAGTGTCCCAAGAACGAGAACCAGGATGACAAAGGGTGGCAAGTTCATTCCATGTAAGAATCAGATGATGGAAATGAGGATGTTTAGCCTGAGGAAGAAAAGATTTAATGAAGCCTTTGACTGTTAGCCTCAACTCTGCTGGGTAGAAGAGGCATTAGACTAGTCCATCTTGGCCCCTGAGGACCAGGTCAGTCTAGCAGTTGTGAATAGAAGTTGCAGACACAAATGCAAGCTTACTGTAGTCTTACATCCAAGCAATGAGAAATATCCAGAAGTGTAATGGGCTCTCTAGAAGGGGAGTACCCAGACCTTGAAGGTCTTCAAGGAAAAGCCTGTACTTTCACCATGTGTAGAGTCCCTTATGCATCCACTAGCAGCCTCTGGGTTGGTGATTCTTTCTCAGCCCTGTCTGGGGACAGCAGTGCTCCCATACTTTCTCAGCCCTGCTGCAGGATGGCAGGGCTTCTCATAACTGGCTCCCCACAGGAAAACCATTTTTTTCTGAACAAAAGAATGGAGATGAAGATGTAAGATGGGGAAGAAGTGCCCAGGGTTTCTTGGCTAATGTGAAATGGTCTTGTAGGAGGGGAGGGAAAGTCTAAAACAGAGGTATCAAATACAAAATTAAAATGTAATTTGGAAACATTTTATAAAATGAATTAAAATACAATAGAATATAAGTAACATTAATTTGTGGTTTTCTAAGTCAAAATGAAATTGTGGGGCGTCTTGGTTTAATAACCCCATTTCCATTTGAGTTTAACACTACCATTCTGAAGGAAAGGGTGATTTTGGGTACACACACACACACACACACACACACACACATGTTATTGAAGGCTCCATTTCATTCCTTTCTGAAATCAGAACTATTTAAATGTCATAGACTATAAACTATGGAATCTACTGAAAATCCTCCCTAGAATTAAAGCCTCAACAAGTTCATCCTTATTTTGCTTCTTATTGGACTCTAAAGAGGCTCCCCAATTTCCCTTTCAGATTGTGTAGGATGAAAAACCCCATTCAAAATTTAATCAAGAGATAAAAACAGGAAATTTTATTCTCTTCCTCCTGGGAGAAGAGGGCAGTCTTCTCCATGATGGATCAGGGAGAGGAGGTGTGCAACATGGGGCAAACAGAGTTTTTAAACCCTAATACAGCAGGGTTATATTTCCCTCATTGTCCCTCACTCCCATTGGCTGGGGGGGAAGGGGTTGAGCTCAGGCTGTCCCTGACTCCCACTGAAGGACAGAGCCCACAGAGGCGGGAAAGAAGACAAAGGACTGAAGGTAGGGGTGGGTCAGAAGATTCCTAAAAGGGCTTGCTGCTGATTGACAGCAGCAATGAAGGGGGAAGGGTAAAGCCAACCCCAAACCTGACACCAAATTCCAAGACCCATTCTGAGAAGTTTTCACATTCTCCCACATAAGATGGACTCCAGTCTCTCTGCCTGACCTCATGCCTGTCTTATTCCCATAGTTTTTTGTTCAGCATGTCCTGCCTGAAATTTATCTTTACAGAATCACTGATTTGCTTGTGGAACTAATTTGTTTAACTGGTACAGCCTCCATTTACAATTTTCCTTTCTTTTTCTTATTCTGCTCTATTCCCTTTCTTTGATCAATATTTTCTTTTTTTTTTTCTTTTAAAGCAGTGGTTGGAGCCAAGAATTCCAAAGTCCATTAGTCATTTTGATAAATCATTCAAATATATCTGTTGCTTCACTGTTCACATCTTTTAAAAGGAATAATAACAGCCACTGGCACCTTTCTGTCCAAAAAACTTCAAATTCCATCTCGTATGCCTTTGCACAGGTCCTTCCCCATACCAAGAATTCCCTCCCTGTTCACTGTCACCTTCTAGCATCTCTAGCTTCCTTCAAAGCTCAGCACTTGCCACATCTCAAACATGAGACCTTTCCTGATCTTGTCCTACAGCTCTCACCTATGATGAATTACCTCATATTTCCCTTGTATCTATTTTGTATATACGCATATGTATACAAATTGTTTCCCCCACTGACAGGGTGCAGGCTCTGGAAACCCCCTTGAACTTCCCTTGAATCTTCCCACTTGATCTGGTCTTTACCTAAGGCTATAATCCCCTCAACTGGCCTTTCATTATCCTACTTCATTACTCTTAACCTAGCCCAGGCCTTCATTGTTGTTACCTCCAGATTACCTCTGGCTACTTCCCACCTTTGATCCTATCTAAACCCCACTCTGGCCTCTGATCTCTAGTCACCCCAACCTACTGGTCACTCCCATTAAGATCCTCCCTAGACCCCTCTTCCAGTTAGTCATGTGAGACTGCTTGGCCAAACCTAGATCCCTCCCACAGTCTTTCTGTATATAAGATCCATCTTGTTTCCATGAAAGCGCTCAACTTCAATCTGGCCCACTTACATTAGCATTACAAATGTTCAGATCCCTTGAGAGTGTGGCCCACATGATGGATTTTTAATAAACCTTGTTTCCCTTTGGCTGGAAAAAGGCTTAGGCCAAATACATTCTGGTAGAACTTGTGCATCGCTATTTCAGGGTCCCAGCACCCCTCAACCTCAACACAACTAAGCTTTTTGAGGGTAAAGAACTTGATTTTTTCCCTTCATTATCTGCAGCACCCCCTACAGTACCCGGCTCATAGCAGACACTTTAAAAAGGCTGATTGGTGAATCAGAGGGAATTGTGGGCATGAGAAAACTCAGACATTACTGGCAGCTCCCAGAAGGATGGTATGATAATATATTATACTGCGGCCAAATCTGCATGCTGAGTCTTGCCTAGCCATACATTCTGCCTTCTGGACTTCAGTTAAAAAAAAAAAAGCCAACTTTGCAAGTGCAAAGTGAGGGAAGGGTAGTTAGAGGACAATTCAACACAAAAAGATCTGGGGATATTAGTGGACTGCAAGCTTGATATGGCTCCACAATGTGACAGAGCAGCTGCAAAAGCTAATTCAGACTTAAGCAGAGCAAGGGTGATGATGTTATTTTACTAGTCTGTTCTCTGACCTCACCGGGAGTACTCTGTTTCCTAGTGGACATCACCTTTCAGGAAGGATATTGGAAAAACAGAAAAATACCACAGGAAGGTGCTGAAACATGAAAGGATAGAAGATCATGCAAAAAGGAAAAAAATAAAAATAAAAGACCACCTGAAGGAACTGGGGGAGTGGGGGGTGGGGGGAAGCGACAGGGTGGTATCCTGGAGAAGCTATCTGCCCTCAACACCTTCATTTCCTCTCCTCCCACTCATTTCTCAACCCCTTGCAGTCTGGCTTCTAACCTCACCATTCTAATGAAACCGCTCTCTCAGGTCGCCCAGGATGCCTTTATTGCCCACACCAATGGTCCATTCTCAGCCCTGTTCCTTCTCCAGCTTGATAGAACATTTGCCATGGAAGACCAACCCCCGTTTCTACTCTACACTCTCTCTTCCCTGTGTGATGTGACATTTCCTCCTGCTTCTCCTCTTACCTGTTTGATGATTCCTCAGGTCCCTTTAACAGAATATCATTACAATCCTGCCTCGCAACTGGAATGGAGTTAGCCCCACAGCTTTGTCCTGAACTCCCTTACCTCTCTCCATATCTTCTCTCAGAGATTTTACCACTACCCATGGGTTCCATCATTATCTCTATACAGATGACTCCTAAATCCATGTACCCAGCTAGGGGTCCAGCTCTGTATCACTTTTGGACATGTCCAATTGAATATCCCATAGACATCCCAAACTCAGGATGTCCAAACCATACCTAACGATCATCCCTTTTTGGGAACCTCCTCTTCCTCCTATTTTCCCTGTTCCTGTTGACAGCCTCCTTCTGGTTGCCCAGGTTTCTTGGCAGGTTTCTAGCCTCAGGGTCAGCTTCAGTTCTGTTGTAAGGCCTCTTAAACTGTGCCTGTCATGAGTTATTTTGCAGTGTCTAACTTATGGTTTCTCTGACTCCTTTGTATTACAGCAGTGGTTCTCAACCTTCCTAATTCCACAACCCTTTAATACTAGTATGTGGGCATATCTGCATGTGGGTGGACCCACCTGGAGACGGATGGGAACAGTGTCTCGGTTACTAAGACCATCGGAAATATCTGTTTTCCAATGGTCTTTGGCGACCCCTGTGAAAGGATCATTTGACCCCCCAAAGGGGTTGTGACCCACAGATTGAGAACTGCTGTATTACAGTATGTGTAAGGATAGGTTTACTTCTGTAATGTTAATAGGATATAAGATCTTCCCTATCCATTAATAGACCTCACATGGAGCCCATTAAGGGAAGCTTGATTAGGGGAGGCTTGTTTTTCAAGGAGGCCAACACCTTTTGCTACTTTGTAATTAGGCACAAGGGTTGTGATGCTCTCGGACCCTGAAGAAGTGTATATATAGTCTGAGGTTAGCGCTTTTCTTGGGGGCTCACTCACTGGAAGAATGTTCTTGTGATTTGACCAGATGAGACTCTGGGGAGCCATTAAGGAGCACCCCAGCTCTGAAAAACCCAGATGTAGGTGCTTATATCTCTGGTATCTATGTATGTATTGCCTTGGTCTGACAGTTGGATCTATCTGTTGATCTGTGCTAATTTTTCAGACAATTAGAAGCCCCATATGGTATTTATTTCTTTGCTTGGATTTTCTCTATTTTCTTTGCTTGGATTTTCTCTGAAGTTCAGGATGCTGATTTTTCCTCTGAACTAATGACTGTAATTTAAAAAGATTGTTGACCTCTTGAATCTTTCCTAGCAAAGCAGATCTAAGAACCTATGCTAGCAGCCATCCTGGGTATGCCAGTGTGGTTGCCACTACAACTTCTTAGTTGTATGTAAACATGCTGTCTTAACCGTTTGAATGTGACCACCTTCCCAGGAGAGATTAAATCATTCTATGTGTATCCTTAGCACCTAGCTCAGTTTCTGGCACACAGCAGGTGCTTAATAAATGCATGTTGATTGATTGATTGCTGGAACCCAGCTGCCTGAACATGTTCAATTATTCTCTGCTATTTCTAGATGGAACAGATAATGATAGGGTCTGATCAAGAGTGATGAGCTGAAGGAGCTTGGAGGTGTATCTCCTCTTCATGCTTAAAAATAAAGGGGTAGAGCAGTGCCGGAAGGAATCAAGTTGATCCTAATGTAAAGACACTCACCAAGTATTCTGGAAAACTTAGACCTACCCCAGATTAAGCTGTCTTTGAGCGCCCCCTGGTGACACTTATATGAACTACACTGATGCCATTCAAGCAATTGGGCTGGGACATTTAAACATTCAAGTTCCTGGAAAGACTTCTGATTCTTAACTGCTAGGTCCAGATGGATAACCGGTGTCTTTCGGTTTCATCATGTCTAGTCAATAATTAAACGCATATAAGGGGTCAGTCACTGTGCTAAGTCCTGAGCATGCAAAAAAAGACAATGGACCCTACCTGTGTTCAAGACTATTAGCAGTGGCTTTGTCAGAAGCAGTGCCTTAGGCTCTTCTAAAAGCAGAGTAGAAGAAAACATGTTTAACAGGTAACAGGGAAACTAAAGGTGGATCGAAGTCCCTGGGAATTGAGAAGCAGAAATGGAAAAACATGGGAGAACATGCCTTTGTACTGGAAAGTACATCCCTCTGATGGGATTCATCACCAGGTCATTCCACTATTACCATTAAAGCTTTGTACTTGGCTCCCAAAGTCCACTTGGGTCATTGGTCATTCAGTCAGGTCTTGACACTAACTCAGCCCAGAGACTTAAGTTTAAGATTTCTGCTTTCGAACCACAATACCTGCCTGCCCTGCTCTACATTCTTGTGGCGGAGAGGAGACAAACAAATGCAATTTCCTATAAATGCAAGTGCTTATGTACATATATGCACAACTGACTTCAGTTATATGGTGATGTGAGTGGTAGGGGAAAGGAGGGAGGGAGGTATTGGATACTACTGGAATGACTAGATGGAACAGAAGTAAATAATTAGCTCTTGAGTCAATGGACCTGGGTTCGATGCTTATTATACTTCCTACCTGTGTGACCTTAAGCAAATCACATAACCTCTCTAGGCTAAAAACCAATGCTTCATAACAGTTTTCATTTAATACAGTCATTCCATAGGCACTGGCACCTACTGTGTGTAAGACACCATGCTGTAAGAATTAGAAGCAGAATAAGTGCCTAACATTTGGAGAACGGCTGGAGAAATTGTAGCATATGAATGTAATGGAATATTATTGCACCATAAGAAAGAAGAGGGATGAAGAATTCAGAGAAAGGAGAGAAGACACATGAAATGATACAGTCAAAGTAAAGAGAATCAGAAAATTAATAATAACTAGCATTTGCATAGTGATCTAAAGTTTGCAAAGTGCTTTACAACCATTACCTCATTTTATTCTGATAACAGCATTGTGAAGCAGGTGCTATTATTATTCTCTATATTAGTATTATTAAATAACTTGCCCAAGACCATACACCTACTAAGTGCCTGAGTCTAGATTTAAAGTTGGATCTTCCTGACTCTGGGTCCAGTGCTCCGTTCATAGAGATGACATACATAAGTCTATGTAAACAATATATATAACGACAATGTAAACTAAATGAATATATATATAACAACTAAATTATTTTTTAATGACTGACTGATTTATGTTTAAAATGACCAGTGTTGCACCCAGAGAAGCAATAAGAAAATATAGTTACACATTTTCAGAGAAGGAGATGGAGTTCTGTGGCTATGGAATGTTGGACAGGCTTACGGATCCAGGTGATGTGCTGATTGGTTTTGTTAAGCTGGATTTTTTTTTCTTTTTAAATCTTTGTTGCAAACTCACTGGGTAGGAGAAGAGAGAGGAATATATCCAACAATCACTATGACACAAAAACAGAAAGCATCCATGTGATTTTGGATTGTTTGTTTGTTTTTTTGTTTTTTTTTTAATTTTATTTTAGTTTGTATCATTCATTTCCACAAGATTTTGAGTTACAAATTTTCTCCCCCTCTTTCCCCTACCCACCGCCCCAAAACAGCCATCCCAGTGTATCCCCCCTCCCCCAATCTATTCTCTCCTATGTCTTCCCCTCTCACCCCTCTGACCTTCCGGCAGGGCAGGATGGATCTCCCAACCACAGTGCCTGTGTATCTCAAGTTCCAGTTGGATGTAGTTAATAATAAAAATAATTGTAGATAGATAGATAGATAGATAGACAGATAGATTTTTATAACATTTGATTATGGAACTTTAGATTCTAGATTCTTTCTCTTCCTCCCTCGTCACCTACCCCCACTGGAAGGACAAGCCATCAAATACAGGTTGAACATGTGAAATTACGCAGAACCTCTCCATAGTGAGCACACTGTGAGAGTCTGATTACATGTCCCTTCTTCCTATCCTGCCCCCCCAACCACTCTCCACCCTGTCCCTGTCCCTCTACAGAAATGTGA
>CM053587.1:75005205-75032988 GCA_028646515.1 Pseudochirops corinnae
CTCTCCTACACAGTTGTTTACAATTCACTTATCAAGTAGCCTACCCTTTCCTTAACAATTATAAACATGTAACATATGATAGAAAACTATGTTAGATATGTTGGCACAGTAACCACAATTCACAATTAATAAAGTGAACGTATGTTCTATACTAATAAGACTTCAAAGAAAATAGACCTTTAAAAATAAATGGATTCCAGTCTTCCAGTGCTCCTGAAAGACAGAGGATGGATGGACCAGAAGACCTCTCAGAGTTCACTTGTGATTCGTTGATTGAATCAAAAAGGACAATATAAGAATTCATTATAGAACCTCATGAATTGCCTAGTCCTACCCGGTTCCAAAGGCAGAAATCCCATTTACTATGAGTTTAACAAAGAGTTACCCATCATTTCCTTTAGCAATAGGGCTTCCTAATGGGATTGAAGATTTAGAACTAGAGGAACATCCAGCCCAAACCTCTTTGACAGTTGATGTCCAGCAAGGTTAAGGGACTTGTCAAAGGTGACACTGAAAGTAGTCAGCAAGCCAGGGATTTAAACTAAAGTCCTGCAACTCCTGGTTCAGCAAGCACTCTTTCTAGTGCATCTTGGTGTCTTGTTAAGTCTGATGTTCCCCAAGTGAACGGGATTTAACTTTGCAATTTAACACTTTAATACAAAATGCTTAGCTCTGTGGCACCTTATTGACCTTAGTTCATTCTGCAAAGCTTGCAAGAGCCTCTCCCAGCACCCAACACCTGTTTATCTCTAAGGATGACGTCCCAGTGGAAACAATAACACAGATGGATACTTTCACACAGTTTGAAAATTTCCCCTTCGGAAGGTGCCGTAACATCTATCATTTTTTTAGGGTAGAAGAAAATAAACTGTATCACAATAGCATAACATACCGAGCAAATAATTTACCTTAAACGTTAACCTGTTGCAAACAGGGCTTCAAACTGAAACTATGGACGCCGCCTCTTTCATGTGGGAAAACCCAACTCCTCTTTCCATCTCCCTAGCACCTACCCCCGACTCACCTGCCCAACTCCCTCCTGCCTCCCAGGCACTCCCTCTCAACTCCAATTGGATGGTTGGAGCTCCCTGATTCAGCCCACAGGTAACACTGATGACTGATTGGAAGAATTCTCCATCAGGCAATCCCTGTCTCCACCCCCACTTCCAGGCTCGAAGTTTACAAACTCGTTGTCTAGGCAATCCTAATCCCTGTGTAAGGCGGTGCCGCCTCTTTGGAGAGGCTAGCTAAAAACTGTTCAGTCTGAACAATCTGAAATTTGAGTTTTAGGACAGTACTATTTCCACTGCCCTCTCCCCGATATGATTTTTGTAGGCAGGTAATGGCATGTCGCAAAATGGACTCCTTTCTTCCAGTAGACTTCTTTTCTCGGCCTCTGACTTCTTCAGGTGACTTTTTGTAGGAATATCTCGTTACAGTGTGAGACTTAACACTGAAAAGATCTTGTTACAGTGTGTGACAACACCGCAGAGTAGCCCGGTAACATTACAGGTGGATTCATTTTCAATCTGCCCTTCCCCCCAACTCACACCATCAAGTCCCGTGACCGGATAATCAGCCCCATTTTTTCTCCCTGTACACGGTAAGAAAACTATAGGGTTGCCAACGTAGCAGCCTTGCAGAATACAGGTGGGGTAGACCAAGCTCTCCATGGCACGTTTGGACATTGCCTTACTCATTTACAATCTCTTTCTTTCTCAGCAATTACTTGACTCAAACTTCCTCATTAGAGAAATTTTCTTTCCCAAGAGCTATTACTTATTTCCCTATAATTCTATGAATATTAAAATTAGTGGATATGAACAAATTATTAACAAAAGCAACAGGAAATCAGAACAAAAATAACTATTTCCAATATTTTGACTGTATGAAAGTTCACAGTCACCATAAACTCTTTTTATAGACCTAAGTTCAAATCTTGTCTCAGCACTTATGTGCCCTTGGTGAAGGCACTTTTCTGTGCCTCAGTTTCCTTATCTGTAAAATAGGGATAATAATTGCACCTACCTGACAGGGCTCCTGAGAAGATCAAATGAGAAAATGTGCAAAGCATTTTGCAAACTTTAAAGTGCCATTTAAATGCTATTATTGTTATTGATTATGATGATAAAATGATATAACAGTACATAATTCCAGTTCTTCTGGAAATAGTTCCTAATCTCTGAGTTCAGTTCAGATACTGACTAAAGTCTGTTTAAGAAACTTCTTCAGATTTCTCCCTACAACAAGCATTAAATTCAATCTCTTAAAAATAAATGAGATGAATCCCTTTTCTTTGTTTCCTTTTCAGCAATTATAGGAAAGAGTTTTTCCAAAATACACTTTACTTGCCAACCCCTTAGAAATTTTTCCAAAACAAATTTATAAGTTGTCTTTTTATGATATCATATGACAATTCTGACAAGGAAAAAGTTTTGTATCACCTTCATCTCTATTTTCTCCACAGATTCTTCATAGCTACCCATAGATCACAGATGAAACATACACCTTGTCCTTCACTTCATAAAGAAGTCTCTATAATAATCCCTTTCTCAACTGTCACTTCAAAATTGTCAGAACAAACTGCTTTTCTCAACATTCAATGTTGGCTCTTAAAAGATACAATTACACTATGTGCATTCTCTATAAGAAATATTTGAAAGATGGGTTATACCATTACATATATACATACATATATGTGTGTGTGTGTATGTATGTATGTATGTATATACAGCCACATGTGGCTGTGAGGCCCTCTGTGTAGTTTGGATTCAGTCAAAGGGCTGCACTTGAGGAGCTACAGGGCACATGTGGCCTCGAGGCTGCAGGTTCTCCACCTCTGTTAGGTGAAAACAGTCTGGTTCCCCCACGAGAGAAATGTTCAAATCATGTTTCTTCCTCTTCAACAACCCACTTTCCTTCTGTGATAGCTTCCAACAAGAACTGCCTTTTGACCTAGGTGGTAACAACAGTTACTCATCCAGATCCACCTATTTCAAAAAAGTGTCTCTACTAGAAATCTAGAACAGAGACATTAAACACATGGTCTCAAGTGCTACAGAACTCTCAAGTGCTACAGAACCAGATTAAAGTATAATTGGGAAATACTTAACAAAATAATTAAGAATGTAATAAAAGATAGGTAATGTTAACTTGACCTCTTTTGAGTCAATATGTAGACCTCAGGATTAGTGGTCACATTTCTATTTGAGTTTGACACCACTAATCTAAAATAGCCATCAGCAGTACTGCTCTTTGGTTCTAAATGAGTTAAAAATGTTGCAATCCTCAAGGACAGAAATCCAAGTTGTCAATAGCCTAGCCACATGAAAAGGCGCTCAAGTGCAACAATAATAAGAGAAACATAAACTAAAACAACTCTGAGGTTCCAATTCAGGTCAGACTGGCAAAAATGCTCAAAAAGGAAAATGACAAGTGACAGAGAGAATGACGGAGGGCAGACATATTAATTCACTGTTAGTGGGGCTGTGAATTAATAGCCCAGTTAACTCAGAAAGCAATCTAAACTATGCAAAAAAAAAAAATCACTAAATTTTACACATTCTTTGACTTAACAGTACTACTACCAAGTATATATTCCATAAAGTGATCCAAGAAAGACACACACACACACAAGCGCCTTTTTTTGTTGTAGTAGAGCACTAATAAGGAGTGTATATTAATTGAAGCATAATAGGACAAATTATAGCATATGCATGTAATGGATTACTGTATTGTAAGAAAAAGCAAAGAGAAGAGATTCAGAGAAACTTGGGAAGACTTACATGAACTGGTAAAGAATGAACTGAGTGGAACCAGGAGAAACTATTTATACAATGACTATAAAATTGCAAAGAAAAATCACTTTGACATATTTCAAGTCTGATCGATACAATGACAAACCACAGCAATTGGAGAACTAATTATGAAACATGTTACCCACCGCCTGAGAGGTGATGATTAGAGGTGCAGGATTAGACAGCATTTGTAGACATGTTCAGTATGTGGATTTGTCTTGTTTGCCTAAGCTTATTGGTTACAGGAGAAGAGTTTTGTCTCTTTTTTTTTTAATTTGAGAAGATGAGGAGAATTAGTGAGGAGAAAGAAAGAACGAAAGAAAGCAGGGAAGGAAGGAAGGAAGGAAAGAAGGAAGGAAGGAAGGAAGGAAGGAAGGAAGGAAGGAAGGAAGGAAGGAAGGGAAAGAAAGAAAGAAAACAGGAAGGGAGGCAGGAAGGAAGGATTATTGAAGCATTTTTAAAAGCACAGAGGAGAACAGAAAGTTCATAGACAAACAAGAGGATAGTTTAAAAATTACCACGATGAATTTTATACAGATTTAAAAAAAAAAAAAAACAAGGTATACATGAGAGAGATTCATAGTACTGTAGACTTTTCCGCTTCATTTATAGAAAAATGTTTCATTGGTGTTTTTCAAAATCAGAATAATGAAAATTAAAATTAAAAGATGGCCTCTTAAAATGTGCATGATCCCAGAGAAAGATAACATATCTAGCCACTAGCATTTAGTAAATTATTAGCACAGAATAATTTATCTTTGCCTCCTCACAGTCCCTCACCCCACCTATCTAATCAGTAGCCAAATTTTTGCCATTTTTACTTCTCTAGTACAACCCTTTTCTCCACTCTTCACAGCTACCACCTAGCTTCAGAGCTTCATTATTTCTAGCTTGGATAACTGAAAAATCATACAAATTGTTCTCTCTGCCTCAAGCCTT
Organism: Pseudochirops corinnae; assembly: GCA_028646515.1. Taxonomy (NCBI): domain Eukaryota; kingdom Metazoa; phylum Chordata; class Mammalia; order Diprotodontia; family Pseudocheiridae; genus Pseudochirops; species Pseudochirops corinnae. The sequence goes on from CM053587.1 coordinate 75,009,942, forward strand.
TCAACATTGCATAGAAGCCCATACATGGGCCAAAGTAATTTTTCTTGAGAGCAAACTAAGTCACACCCTGACTCAATCAACTCCAGCAGCTTTCTATTGTCTCTAGGATAAAATCACAACTCCTCTGCTTAACACTTCTGCAATCGCAATCTGGCTTCAATCTATCTTTCTAGCATCACTTGACATTATTTCCTCCTGGGTCACTATTCCTGAACTGACCTGATTATCTTGAAAGGAAAAAGAAACAAAAGAAACTGGGCCTCAGTTTCTTTATTTGTAAAATGAAGGGATAAGACAAAAGTACCTCTAAAATTGCTTGAAACTTTAAATTTTATTCTCAAGACAAAGGAGCACCAGGGGTACTAGTTATTTCTAGATATTTTTCAGTATTTATGTTACTCTATATTGCATCTATGTGTTCTTAGGAAAAGTTGATGTAAAAATTTGCATATGCAAAAATATACATTCACAAGTGGATCTTTAGTGACCACTCACAAGGTGCCAATAGTGTTTTAGCTCTAAATTCTTCACAATTTTTTCAATTCTGTATTTTTTTCTCTTGTTTATCTTTCTGTTAGATTTAACTAACTCTGAAAGTAGAATATTAAAGTCTTCTATTATTGTGTTGCCATCTATGTCTTTTTGTAGTTCAGTTCATTTTTTCTTTATGAATTTAGATGCTATGCCATTCAGAGTATATAATATCAATATTGATATTAGTTTTTGTCTATGGTTGATCATGATGTAATTTCTTAATATGGTGAATTTTTATTTTTGCTTTGGCTGATAGTGTAATTGAAGCTGCTATTTTTTTATTCATTTATTTATTCATTATTATTATTCATTTATTCATTCATTTTGTTCTAATTTCTCATTTATATTATGTATGTTTTTGGATTTTTTAGATATGTTTCTTGTAAGCAACAGATTGCAGTGTTTTGTTTTCTCATCCAGTCAGTCACATTCTTTCATCCTTTCGAATCCATTCATGTTTACACCTATTAGAATTAGATTTGCGTTTTTTTTTCTATTTGTGCATCTAATAATTTTTATTGGAGATTTTTTTTGGTTCCTCTTCCTCTTTTAAGTCAGTAAATTGCCCTTATTACCAGGTTTTTCTCAATCTCCTTTGATTCAACCTCATTTTAAGAAGCTCTTCTCTTCTCCCTTTAATAGCCCCTCCCATTTTTAACCATTATCTTAGAGTAAGAGTAATGGGAATGGGAATTTGAAGATCTTCCCTTCTCTTTAATAAGCTTAAGGGAATTTGAAGACCTTCCCCGCTTTGAAAATAAACTCTGACCCCTAATAGGCTGAATATAATCACATGGAGCCTGTGGTGGGAGGAGTTTGTTGAAGGGTAGAGCAGATTCCACAGGAAGCTGGGAGTTAGAGAAAGCTAGATGGTTGGGAGGAGTAGACACTTCCAAGGGGGACAGATAGGCTTGTGAATAAATATTGGTCTTGTGTTGGTTTGTGAGAAGGCTAATGGATGGTGTGGCTCTCTGTGCTATTATGGCTTATTAACTTCTTTGCTACCATGATGGAATCAGCTTACTGATTTTGGGATGTGGTCTTCTGGTGTCTGAATAAATGTTTTGCTTCTGTCTTCTATATGGAGAGTCTGTTATATTTTGTGATCATGCACCATGCAGGTATATTTATAGTGACTGTGGGCGCTGTGAATATTGCATTGGCACTACAAAGGGTAACTGGCAAACAGTCACATGCCACAAGATATATACAGTGTGAATGAGAATGAGAAGTAATCTCTGAGGAAGGCACTGGTAGTAGGAGTAGAGAGGTAGAGGTGGTGAAAAGGGAGGAGGACAAGCTCAAAAGGCCTCTTGCATAAGATGGCATTTGAGCTGAGTCTTGAAAGACAGAAGGTGGTGGTATGGAGGGAGAGCATTCCAGGCATGAGACAGTGTGTGTAAGGAACACCAAGTAGACTAGTATCACTGCATTGTAGTGTACATGGATGGGAGTGAAATATAAGAAACCTAAAAATGTTGCAAAAGGCCTGGGTTGTGAAGGGTTTTTAAAAGCCAAACAGCATTTTACGTTGGGATCCTGGAAGTAATAGGGAACCACTGGGCTTACTGGAATAGGCGGGTGACATGGTCAGATCTGCATTTTAAGAAGATGGCTTTGACAGTGGAGGGAAAGATGAACTTGATTGGGGAGAGAGTGGAGGCAAGGAGACCCACCAGAAAGCTATTGCAGTCATTTAGGCTTGAGGTGATGAGGGCTTGCACTAAGATGGTGGCTATATGAGCAGAGAGAAGGGAATATATACAAGAAATGTTGTGAGGGTAGAAACAAGAGGACAACAGATTGGATTTGGGTATTGAGAATGAAGAGTCAAGAGTCAAGACTGACACAGACTATGGGCCTGGGTGACTGATGGGATGGTGGTGGCCTCAACAAAAATAAGGAAACTGGGAGAAGATAGAGAAAGAGAAGAGGACAAGGAAAGGAAGGAAGAAGAAGGAAGAGCTCATGATGGAGCTTGGGGAGACAGGAGGAAAGAACATGGATGATAATTTACAAAGGAGACTGAGAGAAAGTGGTCAGATCTATTCATTAGATCAGTGGTAATTAAGCTGTTCACATAAATACCTGTTGTTGTTTCTTTTAGGGGAGTGAGGAGGGTCTTGAGCTGTGATTTTATCTGCATAGTGATCTCCCAGTAAGGAGAAACCTCTACCAATTCAGTGATGCAACTTGTAGCCCTAGAGAATTTCCTCAGTCATTGTGAGGTTTAGTGACTTGGCCAGGGTTGCAAATCCAGTATGTGTCATGGGATTTGAACCCAGGTCTTTCTGACTCTAAAAACAATGCCTTAAAGATGACCCTTCTTTTTCACAAATAGTCTTAATTACAACATTTAATACATCCAAACCAAGTATTTCTGTGGTCACCTGCAGGGAAAGGAGAAAAGACTGGGACAGAAGGGGAAATTGTTTTGATGCCCTCACTGCATACTTACATACTTACAGATAGTCAGGACACAATGTCCTTCCTTCCCAATGCAATCCAGGCTACCTATCCCCCTTCAGGCTCTGGTATATTATCAATAAATAAACACCTCACTCACACTCTTCCACAAATTGGATTGATTTTTTAATGCTAGCGTTTCATTTTGTTACAGTTCTCATTGAGGTAATAAAAACTATGCAGGTGTGCAGGAAATAAAGTTAGCAAGCTAGACTTCCTTTCTTTCTCTAAGCACTTTCTAGCGCAACGTCTGCTCCTTCCAAAGCAGAGGCAAATGTATTTTGTGGTTTGCATTTGGGTGACAGTAAAACTGCTTTCCATTTGACTCTGTGGCTCATTTGGCTATTTCCAAGTTGTCATACATCTTAGAAATGAATGAATGAATGAATGAAAAAATAGTTGTAAGAGTTTGCTTCATGTTGGGCATTGGAGAAAGGAGCTTTTGGTCTGAGAAGTCACTGGATTGGTGAATAGTGCCACAGGGCAAACAACTGTCATACTCTTCCCAATGAATTATACTAAAAAAAAACCCCAAAACCCAAAACTATTTAAACTCTCCATTCGCCTTTCCTCACTGCATCCCTTCCAAAGACATTATGAAATAAAGAATTTCAAGATATACACAGGTGAAAAGCTAAAGAGAGAAGACATTGCCCCTGAGGAAAATGAAAGGCTTTGAAATATTTCTTTCAGGAAATCCAGCTATAAGAAAAATAGAAATTCTTAAGAAGATTCTGCTTTGTTACGTGCTGTCAAAATGATTATAGGTCTACATGCTCACACTCTGAGTGAGAGGGAATGCTTGGTGAAGTGTTACAATAAATGTATAACAATTTGGGTTTCAGTTAGCAACTATCTCATTTTGCTCTCAGTGTCTTACTGTCAGAAACTGGAGGACTTGATAACCAAATTCAGAGGAGATGGCTTTGTACTTGTATCTATGAGCTCCACAAAGTTCAACTTCCCACTTTGCATTTTTAAGATGAATGATGCCAGCCCTCTCAATAGCCAAAAGACATCAGGGTGGCAGCAGATTTAAAAACATAGAATGGCTTCCTCCAGACGATCTCTTGGGTAAGGGTTTCTTCCCTGTGAGTATCAAAAGCAAATTCCTCCTTCCCTGAGGTGATATATTGGTCCCTGTATGGGGTGGTTTTTCATTTTCTTTTCCAGCTCATTTTACAGATGAAGAACTTGAGGCAAACAGGGTTAAGTGACTTGCCCAGGGTCATACAGCTAGTACATGTCTGAATATGGCTGGCTCTAGGCCCAGTGCTCTATTTACTGTACCACCTAGTTGCCTAGTATACCTTAGTTGACACTAAGGTTGAGAAACTGGGTGACTGAAAGGGTAATGGTATCCTCAACAATACTATGGAAATTCTAAGGAGAGGTGGATTTGGGGAATAGATCATTCTGTTTTGAATATATTGAATCTGACATATGTATAGGTCGTCATTACTTCCAAATAGAGCACAAGTCTGGGTAAGACATTTGAAAGACAAAGAGGTGCCAGACACAGCCCATGCCCTCAAGAGGCTTGCAATCTATTTCAAGAAATTGAACATGTTCTCACATAAAAAAAATCTTTGATTTGATGTAATGGAGTTAATACTTTCCATTGACAGAGATGAGGGTTGTCCATGCTTTATTAGTTTTATGAGTTTCTGTGGCCAAAAACTTTTCATGACCTGTTGGCCATCCATGTGGTGGTGAGCCTGTTCAAACTTAGCTAGTCTTGTTCTTGGATGGCAGGAATTCAAGCATTCCTGGGCTTGGTAACACCTCCCAGAGTTTGTGTTTCAATGACATATCTTTCAAACACCAGGTCATCTCTTGGTGTCTGTGATAAGGCACTGATAGAGAACACTTACTAAAAACAATGAATATTAGAAAGTCTTCATGGAAAATGAATAATGCTAGCAATAATGGTAGCATAAGAGGAGATCACCGAAGTCTGAGGAAGTCAGGAAGGTTTCAAGGGCATTTGAGACTTGAGCTAGTCCTTCAGGGGTGGATAGGATCTGAACAAATGGAAAGGTCAGGGGAAATTATAAGGAGGTATACTTGGGGAAGAGGAGCAGAAATAAAAAAGAGACAGGGCCATGGAAGAGGAGTCCTAAAGGATAGAAAGGAAAGAACAGAGATAAAGTGGTAGCATGTGTTTAGCATGTGATTCTGCCAGCTCTATAACCAAATGTCATTTTCTTCAACTAACCAGTTCTGTTCTTTGTTCTATGCTCATAAAAAAGAGCTGCACCTTCTCCTCTGGGTCATTGGCCTGAGGTACCTATTTGACTCACTTTATTAACAGGTTCATACCTTGCTAATAAACTGATAAAGTTCAGAATTCTGTGCCTCAGCTTACTTTTATTAAAAGTACAAAATAGGGGTGGGCAGGTGGCGCAGCAAATAGAGAACCAGCCCTGGAGTCAAGAGGACCTGAGTTCAAATTCGGCCTCAGACACTTAACACTTACTAGCCATGTCACCTTGGGCAAGTCACTTAACCCTAATTGCCCTGCCTTCCCCCCTCCAAAAAAAAAGCAAAAAAAAAAGTACAATATTACAAAGAGCTCTTTTTCAGTAAGTTTTTATAGAACATGACCCATTATCTAATTCTCTCTCTTTCTCTGGCATAAATACAAATCTTCAACAGAAGCTGCAATTAAAATCATATACTCCCAACCACTTTCCCCCACTCAGTGACTGCTGGGATGGATGGACCGTGTCTTCCAGATTGGAGGAGGTGCTCACCTCTGGCCCTAAGAGTTCCAGCAGCCCTGGCATGAGCAGTACTTACTGGATGTCATTTTGTTCCTGTTGATGGTTTTCCTTTGTGTGAAGCTGGTGCATCTTGCTGCTAGCTGGCTATGCATAGGGGTCCAGGAAAATGAAGCAGACACAATACGGGATGCTAAACCTAGGTCTGGAGGCCATCAAATGATATAATAACAAATATAAAATTTAACCCAATCCCCATTCAAATTTTGTCCCTTTGACATTTAACCCCATCCTCAAAAAACGCTCACATGATCGGTCCATCCCTGCTACTTATTGCCTTACATTCCTCCTTTCTTTCACGGCTAAATTCACTGAAAGTGCCAACATTGATTCTGCCACTTCTTGTGTTCTCATTCTCTTCTAAACTCTCTGTGATCTGGATTCCAGCCTTATCATTCAACTGGAAATGCTATCTCCAAAGTTGCCAGTGATCTTTTAATTGCTAGATCTATAGCTTTTTCTCAATCCTCACCCTATGTGACTTCTCTATAGTCTGTGACGCCTTTCCTTGACCCTCTCAGTTTCTTTTTCTGGCTCTCCATCTAGGCAGCACCCTCTAACCATGGGTACCCCCCAAGGCTCTATCCTGGGCATCTTCTCTTCTTCCACTGTACTATTTCACATGGGAATCTCATCAGTTCCCTTCCTATGGATTCAATTACCATCTTCATGCTGATTATTGTCAGATTGAATACTGGACATCTCAAATTGGATATCTCATGGACCTCTTAAACTCCACACTATCTCAAACTTAACTTTCTCCCTAAACCCTCACCTCCTCCTCTCTATTACAGTCAAGGATACCATTATTCTCCTAGTCACTCTGGCTCACCACATAAGGGTCATCTTCAGTTCCTCAGCCTCTGTCTTGCCCCAACCTCCCAATCCCACCAACCCAATTCCAATCTGTTACCAAGTCTTTTTAATTCTACCTGTTTGTAGGCAGTAGGGAAGCCACTAATAGCGGGAATGAAGATAAGTGATAGTAGGGATGAACTATATAGAGGGCCATCTAATAGAGAAGATAGGGTGAAATAGAATCACCTGTACACACTTAGCTGCTTGTTCATCCTTGGTTTTCAGAGGATCAATGACATCATGAAGGAGACATCTTGACTTGCTCATGAATTGCATGTAAATGAGGTGGAATTGTGCAAAGTAGTCAGCCTCAAAATCTCCTCCAGAGTCCTCAAAGTCCAGGGGCAAGATGGCCTGGAGATGGCCCAGGATGCAGTGGGTGACCTTGGCCTTTCTAACTGAAGGTCTCTCCCAGGTCTCGATTTGTCTGAGGCCATGTTCATTCAATGATTTAGGGCTAGATAAGAATGAGACAACAGGAGAGGATTCTGGGAAGATGGCAGAGCAGGTCAGAAAATTCCAAGCTCTCAAGATTTTCCCCCACAAGAGTTAAAATAGCACCTTAGGGCAAAGAAAATGTGAGTGGAGATAAATAATAATGGGGCACAACTGGGATCGTTCTGGGACAAGTTGAGAAGATGGAAAGAAAAATCCCAGGACAAGGTTTAGTCCCTGTGAAGAGTAAACACCTCCAGGCTAGGGTCTACTTTTAACAACAACAAACCCTGGGATTGGTTGGTTTGAGAGCCTGCCCCAGCCACAGGAACTTTTATCCCCAGTAGTGAGGGAAGTTGGGCGTTTGAGCCCAGGAAGATTGAGGGAACCTCTGCTGACAAGGAAGGCTAGACCCAGCTATGCTGCAGAGAGCAGCAGAGGCAGTAAAGAACCAGCATACACCTGGTGAGTGCAGAAGCAGTGAGACAGAAAGCCCCTCGAAGGGGGCATTTACAGGGGTTGGATGGAATTTTGGCTTTGGTTTCAGGCTAGAGGGGAGAACTTAAGATCTGGGGCAGGAGGCACCATTTTCCATACCCCAAGACTAGAGGTGACTGCAAGTAACTAAGCTATTACCAGAAAAGATGCACAGGCAAAGGAGAAAGAATCCAACCATAGAAACCTATTATGGGAATAGAGATGACCAGGGTTCATCTTCAGAGGAGGATATTGAAGTAAAGAAACCCCCAAAAAGGTCACCTGCCAAAAAGAATTCATAGAAAATCTTTAAAAAGACTTTAAAAATCAAATGACAGAGATGGAGGGGAAAACTAAAAAAATACGTATGTGAGAATAATCCAAGAAAAACAAGAATGGTATAAAAAGAGTCAACCAATTAGAAAAGGAGATCCAGAATCTTAAGGAAGAAAAGATACTCTGAAAATTAGAATTGGGCAAAGTGAAGTCAGTGAAATTATAATAGATCAAAAAATAATTAACCAAAATATGAATAATGAAAAAATAGAAGAGGAAGCAAAACATTTTACAGGAAAAACAACAGATGTGGAGAATAGATCAAGAACATAGCCCAACATAAAAAGAGGATTCAATATAAAACCCACGAATTCCCATTTCAGTTAACTTTTTTGGAAAAACAATGTAATAAATATTACACATTTTTTTTCAAAGGTAGTTTGCTTCTCTTTGCTTCCTTCTAAGCTTTCTTTTGTTCTCTGATGTGCACTTCCCACCCTCCTTCTCCACCCCACTCTTTTTTATAAAGGAGACTCCTTCTGTTATGAATAGGATGGCCTAGATCGCTATCCTTCCAAAGCTGTTTCTTTTAAATCTCAAAATGTGATTCTGTGAAGCCACAGACCAGCTGATGTGCATTGATAAAATTGTTAAATCTTGACCAACTCCCCTCCCCACCAAACAACAAAAAAAAAAGAAAAAAAGAAAAACGGAATATATTAGAGACAGCTTCACAAGCAGATAGAAGGCAGAGTTCCAAAGTGATAGAGTACTGAATTTCTTTCCCACCTCTTGACACTTAATAGTGCTAGACAAGCCACTTCACCACCAGTAGCTTCAAGAAATCTCTAGATCATATTTACTAAGTCACTTTCTGTGTTATCAATTATAAGGTAGCATTTAAATTTCTCTTTCCAAATTTGTGTCCTAGAACGTAATCAGATGTTATGACCTACATTTTCTTTCAAAGTATATGCCTTACTTTTGCTGACCAAGTCTTTATATGCCTATCAAATCTATTTTCCCCCCACTTTACTCTGTAACATCTTTCTTATCCTTTTGTTGATCTTATTGTTAGGAGACAAAAAAATGGAAAATTTCAATATTCCATTCACTCCTCAACCCTTTCAATCACAAAACTCCTATTGTTTTGTTTCCCCTTGTTAAGAGTAGGTAACAAGAAGCATGATCATCATTATGGAGTAAAACAAAAAAGTATTTAAGGTGTGAAATAATAAAGAACTTAACAGCAAAAAAAAGTTACTGGCGTATCACAGGTATCTGTGTAATGGTCCTCATAATTAAATTGCAAGCTCATTTTGAGCAGGGCTGCCCACTTAGTAACCCCAGTGGGCTCAGTAGGACAGTAAGTCTGAAGAAGAGCTTGCTTTCTGAATACTTCATAGGTTGGGTGTTAATCAAAAAGGAAAGTAAATATTTATTAAATGCCTCCTCTGTGCCAGAACTGTACAAGGTGCTCAGGAAACAAAAACAAAAAGTGGAATGATTCCTGCCTGCGGGGAGCTAATATTCTATACTAGGCTGTCCCTGAAGTGTGCTAAATGCTCACACTGTAGTCAGACCTAACTTTTTTTTTTGGAGGGGTGGGGCAGAAGGGTAAGAAGAAATGATGTAGGGGTAGCTAGGTGGTACAGTGAATAGAGTACCAGCCCTGGAGTGAGGAGGACCTGAGTTCAAATCTGGCCTCAGACACAATACAAAAAACTAGTTGTGTGATCTTGGGCAAGTTACTTAACCCCAATTGCCCTGCCTTCCCCCCTCCAAAAAAAAAGACAAAAAAAAAAAAAGGGATGATGTGTCCTTAATACTTATCAGTCATCAAATATGTTTGGTCACTGTACTGTAAATTCGTTTGATCTGTGGCAGATGATCTCTTTGTGGAAAATCTCTGCCACTTCAAGAGAATAGAAATAGGATAGAGATGCCATACTGGTAAAGGATGTAAGGCTTGAGGCTGACTCAAGAAGGGAGAGGTCTATCAATTCTACCTCAGAGATTTCTGAATTCCACCTCGGGTCCCTTTTCACTCCTACTGCTGTTTCCCTAGATCACACCTTCCTTATCTCCCAACTAGACAATTAAGAGTATTTGAGGCTTTAAAGTCTCAGCCTTGAACTTCATCATTACAAAGAGAAAATAATACAAGTCAACTTCTCCTACATGACTTGGTTTTCCCCTTTCAGCAGAACACAAAGGCATTGCATTCTATTACTCAAATATATGTAAAGTTGCCTTATTCCTTCCCATTCTCAAAACGTGTACAAATCAAATGACCTATGTATTTTGTAACACAAAATCCATTCCATAACTTTAAAACCAGCTGAATACCACTGTTTTCATGATCGTTTTCAGGCAGAAACGTTTAAAAACATTAAAAAAATACTCGTCATTTTTTAAAGCGTTTTACGGACTATATAAAAAATGCTATGCAAACAGTCTGTGCAAATACCTATAAACATGCAATCTGTGACCTGGAACTTAAATTCAGAATTTTTTAGAATTTTTAGAGTTGGAGAGTAACTTCCAAGATCATTGTACAGATGAGAACATTAAAGCACAGAATGGTTACCTGAATTGCCCTTGGTCACACAGGTTAGCAGCATAGCCTTGAATCCCTATAGAAGGAGGTCATCTGACTCTAAAACTTATGTTCTTCTCATTACTACATGATCATCATCTTAAGGATTCTTGTTCAATGTAAACACTGTTCACCAAGAGCTTCCTTCCCTGTGGCCCTCTTAAACATGAAGAGCCTGCATGTTCAATGTATTACTTTATAATACATTATGGTGTGCTGTGGGAAAAAACTTTTCCTACTCCTTCCCATGAGAAAAGTACACTGTTCTGGCACACAGCTCTCAAAGGAGGTGGGGGGGTGGGACAGAAAAATTACTAAACTGCCTTTGGTGGTTTCATTGCTCAGCCCTTTACCGACAACTCACGACTGATTTTCTTAGGACTCATACCTACATAAATGAAATTCAGAGGAAAGAAGCTGTTTTCTTTCCATTTTCCCCAGGAAACATCATTCTCTAGAAGAAAGGCAGAGCGTCACTGTTAGACCAGGAGCAGACCTTAAGAGATCACTTTGTACAATGCTCCCATTTCAGATAAGGAAACTAAAGCCTGCCTAAAGAGGGTATCTGGCTTGTTCCAACTCAGAATCACGAAGTTCCAAAGCTGGACTTGGAAATCAGGCCTCCTGTTAACCATGGTTCCTTCCTTTAGATGCCATGCTGTTCTGCTGTACTGTTTCCCAGAGTCATGCCTGGACAATGAATTTAATCTGTATGACCACATAAAGCTTACTTAAGCTTTTATATTGAAAAGGAAAACTTCCCTTTGCATATAGCAGGTGCCTAACTGTTGTTGAATTGAAATATTTTTCTATACTAGAAATATTTCTCTAAGAATTGTTACTTGAAGACAGGTCGAGATGTAAAAATATAGCTGCTTGTATTCACTGTCACCTAGATACAAAGCAACTTGGGGACTGCAAAATTGGTCTAAAAGGACATTTGCCCCAAATACTAATTTGCTCTGGAACACCATGGGGTTTCTCTAGCAGTTCTAATGTCTATTTCTTATTACCACATTGCTCTCTGGAAGCCTAAAGGAACAGTGAGAAGTTAGTGGTTTCACCTGCCTAAACTTGGCTTGGGTTTTGGTTTTCTTAGATTTATTCTTTTTGGGGAAGGGTAGTTTTTGTATATTCCACAAAAAAAAAATTATGACGGAAATGTAGAAAATCAGGTACTGTCCTTTTAAATCAACTCTCTTTTGGGATAAAAGTACAACTCATATGTGCCCTAAAAGATAGCACAAATTGAAAAGTACACTAATATTAAGCAAATTTGTTGAGAGATACAAGTTGAACAGCACTTACTAATTTTAGAAATGGATTTTATTTCATGCAAGTCTACAACTGATCAAATATACATTCTTCAAAAAAAATCATTACATCACCAATAATTTAACATAGTACAGGAAAAAAATACTGATTTTATTGTATGTCATAACCAAAAAGAAAGGCTATTATGTAGCGATAAGGCAAAAGATTGCTAATCTGCTAATAAGCAGCACTTCTACAGCCTTTTCTAAATACAAATTGAATATACACTGAAGTTTTACAGCACAGGAATTGCACAAATAGCTAAAACTTCCAACCCACAAATTTTCAGACCATATGAAACTAGTAAAATGAAAGGAGTAGCAGGTGAGAGAAAGTCTGTCACTGAATTTTGTGTAGTAATTAATGGCTGACTGAAGATAACATTGGCGTTGTGCACACAAATAGCTAACCTACTGACAAATTATGTGCTAAGACACATCGGTTAATTTACAGACTGGAAGGAATAAACTAATACTTTACTTGATTTTCAAATTAAAAAGGACAAAGTAACACCAATATAGTTCATTCAAAACATTAGATTCCCATCACCTTTTGATAAACCTAAAAAAGAGAACAAAGAAATGGAAGTGTTTTTAATTTAATACAACTGATAGGTTAAAGGTGCAATTAACAATAGCAGAACACTGCTGTAGGGAAGGAGTCAAATGACTTCAAATTTTCATCTGAAAGCAACAAAATACTGATATTTACAAAAATGGAACAGAAAAATTAAATGCCAGGAATAAGAGCATCAACATGAGAGTACTTTTGTCATCATGTGATTTATAAGTGTAAATCTGACAGCAGGAAATTAAAAGGCAACATCCCAACCTTTAAAGAAAACATTCTGCTTTGTACTTTTCAAAGCAGAAAAATCCATTATTCTCATACCATTTTTCAATGTGGTCAGAAGAAAATCCATTGTTTTACTGAGAAACAATCACCATAAAACCCTTAAACCTAATATGCTAAGTGTCAAAGATATTGGCTAGCGTCATACTGAATAAAAATAGAACTTTAGGTGGCCATAGTGAGAAGAAAAATACCACAATTGATTTGTGCTGCACAGTAACTTCCAAAAATGCTGTTTTCCATTGCACATGTCAGTCCTGCAAAAGTAAAGCACTTCTACCCACATGCAAAAAATACCATCAAGTTCTACTTTATCAGATCATTGCACAAAAGAGAATTTTCAAGATAAATCTATTAACTGTTTAACCTAAGGATTTTATTAAAAATAAAATGTATCCTTTTAGACTGAGAAAACATGGCAGAGGTCCTTAGTTTCCTTTTTATTAATAAACTAGACATGTCCTGAAAAGAAAATAAAAATCATACCGATATCGAAATTAACAAATTCTCTGGGAACAAAGATTTCTGAGCATGGAATGAATTGGGGGAAAGATCAAGCCTCCTCAGCACTGGCTCCCCAGAGGCACTGGAATAATCTCAGCTGCCAACCACTCAAGGACAGACCAGCACCAGATACTTCTCAAGTCCTAGGACTCACACTGCCCCATCAAGAAAGACTGAAGCAGCCATCACTCTATCTCTGGTGTATTATGGTCTATCACTTGGCCAGAGATAGTTTCAAGAGAGGCAGAATTACTCTTCATTATGGGGAACAGGGAGGAGGAGAAGAGTGACCAGTTGCAGATAGAGAATTTGGACCCTGAAATGTGTTTTTCCTAAATCACAGATGTTTTTATTTTTGGTAATGAAGTTTCTAATTAAGAAAATATCATTAGAAAGCATTCTTTCTGCAAATAGAAGCATTATTACTATGACAAAATCATCATCCAAATATTATCATTTTCTTTATTTGTAAGCGAAGCACTTTTGTTCAATATCGTTTAACAATCAGATTTTATGGCAGTAACCTAGTGGCCTGAAGAAATCGACACTGTAGTGCTTAAATAACATTCAGTTTAATCATCTAGCACAGTGTCTTCCAATAGTGCAATATATCACTGCTATTTCAAATAGTGGAGCTGGAAGCCAGAACCCAATTCTTTCTACAATCTTCAATGTTCTGAACATAATTTCTAAAACAATTACTCCTAAGTAAGGAGATAGTATAAAGATTTAAAAAAAAAAATATTGGCAGTAGAATTTTAAAAAGTGATGCTGCAGGGTAATAAGCCTTAGAAAACCAATTACTTCTTAACATCTGAGGTTAATAAAATACAATCTATTACTACGATTATCATTTAAATGGGATTTAGGGACTTAAGTTTATGAAGACCTCTTAAATTCTGCTAGGGAGGCTTAAGAACAGTTTTTGCCAATTATTGCTTCTATAACTATTTTCTGAATCTAAGGCATAATCAAATAAAAATCAAAAAATTTTTAAATTTACCAATTTGAATTACATTAGAGTGATTTTAAAAAAATATTTTTTCTTCAATATATTAACTTTCTAAGAACTTCCCATTATGGTGCAATAAAATGAGGAAAATCAAACAATTTTCCCATTTGTAGTCAATTTAATTAGTACACACGACTCAGATTTTGGTACTGACAATTTGACCAAATATATCAAATTACATATAATCCAAATATTTATTACCATCAGCATTTAGTTCTATGCTTTGTACTTCCTAATTTTCCAAACGAAAATGGGAAATTGTTTGTCAAAGGCAACCCTTAAAAGGTTTAATTTAACTATAATCACTGTTGTTTATTAAGTGTCTTTTTGTATAAGAGTAGTCTGAGAAGAGGTATTCATTTAGTAATGGAATTCCAAGTAATCATTAGGACTCTGTCTTCACAGAACTGGAAATAAAGATCTTCTAGTCCTACCATTCTGATTTAAAGATAAGGAAATGGAAGTTGGGGAAAGGGAAGTCAGTACACAAGCACTGATTACGACTCGGGTGCCTTGCTCAGTGTAATACAGCTAGTCAGCAGGCTGAATTGGGGCTAGGTCTGGACCCCAGGTCTCCCGACGGCCAGCCCAGTGTTCTTTGTGCAACACCAAGCTGTCCTCTTAGTTTGTCTACTATTTTAAGGTTTTACATGATGCCCCTCTGACCATAAATATTATATAGAAAATGCAATATAGTGGAGGGAAAAAAACCAAAACCCCTCTTTTTCCCCTTTAGCAAAGTGATACATAGTAACTTATATGCTGTTTATGAAGACAACCTTGCAGGAGTATTATTACTAGTTTCACCTCCCAGTCCAATGGTTGGTTTGGAACACTGTCATTACTGACTTCATTATAACACATGGGGTATTACTATGAGCGAGCCATGCTTTAAACATCTGCCCTGCACATAAAAAGCGTAACCATAATAATAATGTTCTGAATTAGATGCCACTGGACCACAAAATCCTTGAGACAGAGTTTAACTTGATTTGTAAATCTTCAAATGACCTAGTACCATGGGTTTTCTGTTTTCTTTGCTTTCTGTCTACACTGTCATTTGAAGTTCATGATAAAACTTGAAAAGAAATACCACAACATTTAAGGGAAAATTTCTAAAGTAAAGCCACATGATAGAAAACATCAGCTATAATAACCAAGTTATTTTCACATAGGTGGAAAAAAACCCCATCCTATCTACAGGTCTTGCCAGAGAGGTGTGTTAGTTTCCACACAAGAATAAGGAAACATTCCATTTTGTATTCTTTCCATCCAATACTTTCAAGTGTAACATCATGGTGATGATAAAAGGACAGCTATGGTTCTTTGACTGTAAGTGTTATAAATGTTACTCTAATACCCTCACATTATCCTTGTGAGGTAGGCAGATAAAAATGTCTTCATTATGTCAATGAAGACACCGAGGCACTGAGAGGTTCCATCTTGCCCAAGGAGAATCCATGGTGGCTCTACATTCAGTACCAAGTATTATTATATCCTGCTGACTGCTCTGTGACCAAACACAATTTACAAAGGGAAGAATGTAACTCAAAAAAAGAGTACCCCCTGAAACCTTCAAAGCAGTACAGCGAGCCTTCCCATTAGTATTTTGTTTGAATGTACTCAATTTCATTCGTTTTAGAAACTAAAAATAACTAGATAACAGGGGTAACTGTGATCCTTTGAGCATTATATTAAATTTATAAAATTACCTAATACTAATTTTAAAAAATTAAGCTTTTTTGAAATAGGATGACTTGGGTAAAGTTTGCTTTTCTGAAAATATATAAACTATTAAATTGTGTAGGAAGTGGAAAATATTTCAAGGATTTCACTCATTCATATTCACTTTGCAAAATAAAGATGGTGACTTAGAAACTAACACAACTTTGGCTTAAACATGAAACCAAAACAAATTACTTTTTAAATAAGCATAATAAATTATTTACAATCTATTTTGGTTTTGACACATTTCATAAACCGCAATGTAAGTACTAATCTATAGCATCTTCTGTGTTAGTATTTTTTTCTTTGAATGGAAAAGAGCATGTGTCTTTTGTAAAAGCTTTACTGGTATATACAGGCACATTTTAAAATCTCAGATCTCTTTTTCGTGTTCTTTGGATATCAAAAATATCTGCCATTAATGCACATACTTTTCTTGAACAGAAAGCTCAGGAGTTAAGAATACAAAAAAAGCACTGAATTGGAAAATTTTAAACTCATCTCCATCAAATTAAAACTACACCAAAAAAATACAAAGATTTCCAGTTACTATCAAAGACTTAAAAAGAAAAGACCACTTGGTTATCACACATGCTAAAAAAATACTAACGTTGCCAATTGAAGTATCTTAATTATACATGCAAAACACGTTTATTTGCATATAAAGTTAAAGCACAAAGATTACTGTGCTCTGTGAATCATGAATAAGCCTTATTTTTTTAAGATGAGTTCTGTGCATATGATCATCACTTGATTTCTCCATTCAATTACATAGCCTTGAAAAATGCTTGACAAAATATCTTCTTTTTAAGTAACAAAATATATGCCACAAACGACAAGAGAACTGTAGTGTAATACAGATGTGTTACGTTACTTATTATTTGTTAACTAACTTTCGGCAAAAAAGTTCCTTTCAACCAACCTGAAACACACAAATGTTTTTGCATGAACTAATTTTTAATATGAATTAAATGGACATTCCCATTATCCACTGAGAGAACACATAAAAAGTTGCATCATATGCAATAAATCCTGTGAGAATGTGATACTCTACTACTTGATGAGAAATAAATTATTATACAAGCTGCAAGTTATGTACTATTTTTTAACCGTAACTTGACTTTTCTTCTTCCAGAACAGAAAGCGAGTTCTGAGGGTACACCAATGTTGCAAATACTTTACAACATGAAAAATGACTTGGATATACAGACTTCCAAGAGTTAATTGTCACCTAAATATTTTCAAGCTTTAGACATCATCAAATATTTTGCTTCGAGACATTGACAGATACCTTCCACCAGGTTGATACCTAAAAAAAGCACACAAAAGAGTTAACTGAAAGGTTTTATGAAGTCAGGTTGGAAAAAAAAGATAAGGAAATATAAACAGGAAGGAGTGCTATAATTCAACACCCACTATGGTATATTATGCAAATTATTTGCTTCCAGAAACTGGTGACACTGGCCTCGTTCTTCATAAGTGACAATCCATCTCCAGCATTTCCACTGGCTTATCCTCCATTTGTGGGGTGTTCTCCTGCCAGATTTCTGCCTTCTCACTTCTCTGTCTTCACACAAATCTCACAATGAGTCTTACTCTGCTAAAAGCCTTTCCAAGTCCTCCTTAATCTTAGCGCCTTCCCTCTGAGGTTACCTCCCCCTCCCCCATTTATCCTGTATATAGCTCGTTTGTACAGGCTTGTTTTCTATCAGAAAAAAGTCATCTTCACTGCACCTTCCTTCTGATTTCTCAGCAGCCTATATATCCTAAAATTAGTATCTGGTACAACAGACTATCAGGACATATATTTTGTCAAAATAATCTTTATTCCTGACTGCTGGAGGCCAAGGATAAAATTTAAGAATATCAGAGAATGACGACTGCTGTTAATGACAACAATTAGCAGCACGTCTCAGAGAAGTTATAATGACCCACAAGCCTTAAAGAAGTGATAAAGAGAATCTGAATAGACACAGCTGTGCAATCCACCAGAGGCAAGTGGTCACTACACTGGACCTTTTCTGTACACAGGCCACTTGTGTATACCTACGATGGGGAGCTGATACCACACTTCACCTCAGGCATCTCTTTCTTTAGCAGAGGTAACAGGAGTGGAGAAAGGTATGGCAGGAGCCTGCAAACACAAGCTGCCCTTATACCTCCACTTGCTAGTGCCTTAGAAGACACCAGAGCTCAGTGGTGCTGACAAATCAGAAGGAAGCTGAAGTGAAGATAACCTTTTTATGAAGGAAAGAAAAGTGCTTGGGAAAATGCTGCTTCAGCCTATTTTATTCCACCTAAAATTAGCCCTGCTAAGGTGCACACAATTCACTTTACCTTTTTTGAGAATATCAAATGCAAGCTGACATGAGGGACTTTTTGAAAACAAACAAACAAAAAACAAACAAACAAACAAAACCAAGGGCCATGGATGTGTCTATAGTTCCCCTTCCCCCCCAACACCCATCTTCCATCTCAATCTAGAGCACGTCACACAATGATAACTCAGGGTTATAGGATAGGGGTGGGGAACCCTTCTCAGTGGAAAAGGACTTAATTACACTGTTTCTGATGTTTAACAAGGTAGGCATGTACACAGTACATTTCAGAAAATTCAAAGCATATCTCTTGAATGAACAAAAGGTAGCATGAATCCAGATCTTTGCAGTGATTTAGTGCCTTTTCTACTTTATAGATCATTTGATAAAAAGCAGTTACTTAAGTAATAAAAAGAGTTCCCCTTTCCCCTTTTAACTTGATTCTACTACAAAAAATCCATTTTCAAAAGGAAACAAAATTCATATTTATTTAACTGTTAAATCCACACAAAGTAAATTTTTCTGACAAGGGTTAAAGTATAGATACAAAAACTTCTCAATGTCTATTTATTTACAAAACAGAAAAATCTGGTCAAATTTGTAAAGCGATTTAAATTTGCATAGATTCAAAACCTATTTCTGTTGATTCACAGGAAACATTTCAAAAATAATTTTTAAACCAGTAGTCAGTTATTAAGTAGACACGGGATGGTTTCCTTGATCACTCTCCAAATAGAACTATTTTTGGGATACTGTAGAAAATCCAATTAAGTCAATCTAGTTAAGTCAGAAGGTTAATAAAACCCTTTAAAATGGATGAATACTATAGTCAAAAGATAGGAGCAAACTCACCTCCCTGATTCAGATTCAAGAGGATCATCAGTGAACGATTCTGCATTAAAATCAAGAGGTTCTGCATCCTGAAGTAATTCAATTCTATCTCTTTCAGTTCGATTATTAGATCTTGTATACTTAGATACTGCTGTAAAAGGAAGTAAAGAGGGGGAAAAGTTCACATGATGATTTCTTTTACAAGAATGATTTTTTAAAAATTTGTGGATAACGGTCTCTTCATATGAGGACAGAGTGGAGTCCAAGTTACAATGGGCTTAAATTCTGAATCTAATAACAATACAATAACAGAAAGAAGAAAACCCGATAACATAGCACCTTGAGATAAGACTATAAATAAGGTAATTTAATAATCTTAGGGGCCATGATTTCACTTAGAGAGAATCCCTTCTTTCAATTCCCTAATGAGGTAATTTCTCCATGTCTCAGTAAATGGATAAATGAGTTGACGAGGCAAAAAAAAGAGAAAATCTCAACAGATGGTGGCCAGCCCCACTAGTGAGGTGCCTTTTCAAACTTGGCTAGTCTGGTTCTCAGCTGCCAAAGATAGCCGGTCACCCAGCACACACTCAGCAATTGCGCAGCTTAGTACTATCTGCCTGAGCCTGGGATTTTTTGGTTTTGCCTTAAATAAGCCATGATGAGAAATTAGAATATGAGTTTTGTGGAAAACATAGCACAAGGGAAATCATTTTGGATGATTAATAGGTAGTCCAAGCAAAAGAAGAGATTTTTAGAGTAGTTAGTTAAGCTACTAATGCAAATCAGAATTAGCTATTTTATTATTTATTTAAATAATTAGACTATTTTACTGAGGACAGCACTAATCAGCCTTTTTAAAAAGCCTAAAACTGACCAGAGAAAAGGAAACAAAGCAAAACCCAAATAAATTAATCATCAAAATAAAGTTATCTGAAAGCTAAGGATAGATGCTAACTTTGCTGATACAAGTCAATACACTGATATTCTCTGGTTTCTGCTCCTCTGATCACTCCTGCCAATGTTTTTCTTACCCTGTAGCACAGTTCCCTGAATTTGTGACTACAAATTTTACTTCCAAGTATCTGCCCAGCACTGATTCTTAAGTTGAAGACTGTCAAGCAACATAATTTACTTCCCTAAACCAAACGCAATGACCACTTACATCTGTTGGTATTGTTTTCTGTGTAGTTTGACTGCTTTGAGTCAGTAGCAACATTTCTACTAAGGGCAGAATCTTCTCGACTGCTTCCATAACGTTCTTTCCATTCCTCGAAAATAAAAAAATATAAAAAACTATAGCAAAAATAATGCAGTGAAATAGGTATGAAGAAAAATGAACTTAATTCTGTTTCATCAAAAATATAATTAACTAAAATATATACACCTGGCAAGAAAGGCATTTAGGCGGCAGTTAGGCAGCGCAGTGAATAGAGCACTGGCCCTGGAGTCAGGAGGCCCTGAGTTCAAATCCGACCTCAGACACTTAACACTTGCTAGCCGTGCAACCTTGGGCAAGTCACTTAACCCCAATTGCCCGGCCCTCCCTCCCCCCAAAAAAAAGCAAAAAAAAGAAAGGCATTCAGTCATTCCATTGAACTTTATGAAGTGCTTACTATGTGTCAAGTTCTGGATACAAAGAAAGGCAAAAATAGTGTTTGCTCTCAAGGAACTTACCTTGTAAAGAGGGAAACAACAGATAAATATACAAGATATACACAGAGAAGATGGATGGCAACTAGAGGAGTAGGCACTGGCAGCTTTAGGGACTAGGAAAAGTATCCTGTAGATGATGCTGAAGGAAGCCAAGAATGCCAAGAGAAGTCCCGAGGGGAAAGCCTTCCAGGCTTGAGATGTAGCAAGTGGAAGAGCAGAGACTGCATGAATACAGAATGCGTGGAGAGAACTAATGCACACAAAAGCTAGAAAGGTAGGAAGGGACCAGGTTATGGAGAGCTTTCAACGCTAGACAAAAGATTTTATCTTTAATCTTGGAGTAATACTGAATACTGGGGTGACTGAATACAGGGGTGACATGGCCAGACTTAAGGTTTAGGAAAATCACTCCGGCAGCTATACGGGGGATGGACTGGAACGAGAGACTAGAGAGAAGGTCACTGTAAATGTCTAGGCAAGAGATGATAAGAACTAGAATCAAGGTGGTGGCTTTGTGAGTGGAGAGGAGATGATACAAGAGCGACTGGGAAGGTAGA
Source organism: Pseudochirops corinnae (assembly GCA_028646515.1). Taxonomy (NCBI): domain Eukaryota; kingdom Metazoa; phylum Chordata; class Mammalia; order Diprotodontia; family Pseudocheiridae; genus Pseudochirops; species Pseudochirops corinnae. The sequence goes on from CM053587.1 coordinate 75,031,139, forward strand.
AACAACAAAACTCTGCAACTGACTGGATATCAAAGATGAGAATGAGAAGTTAAGGATGACAGTGAGCTTGCAAACTGTCTTCAACATTCATATGGAATCTGGAAGATAGGAGGGTTTTATGGGAAAGATAGTGCATTCAATTCTGGACATATTCAATGTAAGGTGCTTACAGGACTGGAGCTCAGAAGAGAATGGGGTGTGGGAGGGAAGACATATTACCCCTGGAAGTCATCAGCATAGAAATGATCATGGAAATCATGGGAGCTGATAAAATCACCAAGTGAAATAGAGGAGAAAAGAAAAGGGCACAGGACAGAACCTTGGAGGACACCCACTATTATGAGGTGGGACACAGATCTAGCAAAGGAGTGAGGAATGGTCCAACAGATAGGAGCAGAAACCAAAAGCAAATAGTATCATGAAAACTTGGAGAGAAGAGACTACTGAACAGGAAAGGGTAATTAACAGTGTCAAAGGCTACAGAAAGGTGAAGGATGAAGACTGAGAAAAGGCCAGACAACTCTAATAGTACAGCCTGTTGTCAATCTAAGTGAACTATTGTGAAGACCTCCACCTCTGGTCGTGGGGCTCCACAGGGCCCTGCCCCCTCTAAAGCTCCATGACCCTACAACCAGGAATGGGGAACCGGTGGTTTCAAGGCCACATGTATTCGCCATCCCTGAAAGCTAAAGAGCAGGTGCTAAACTTCAGAGGTAGAGAGACTTCACATACCAGGAATTCTCTATTCCAATGAAATCACACTGTAGCTCCCTGATTTCCTCTCCCCTCCCTGTAAAGAAATAGCATAGTGCTTTCAGCCTAAGAGCTACTATAAATATTATTTGATTTGGTTTTAGTAAGTGAAAATAGCTTATACTTACAAAGTAAGATAGTTTTAAAAATATTTTCCAGCCAAAGTTATATCAAACCATACAACTCTTATATTAAAAAAAAAATCAAGAAAATATATAGAGCACCGGCCCTGGAGTCAGGAGGACCCGAGTTCAAATATGACTTCAGACACTTAACACTTACTAGCTGTGTGACCTTGGGCAAGTCACTTAATCCCAATTGCCCTGCCTTCCTCCCTCAAAAAAAAAAAAAAGACACTACTTAAAAACTAAATGAAAACTTAAGACTGATGAGGTAATGAAAGCAAAATAGTTACCTTCTAATAAAGTTATTATATAAATATGAACCATATTAAAATTATTTTCCCCAGGAAAACTAAAGTGCTCTAGACACACAAAGTCACATGGCACTAATGAAAACATCTTGTCCTGCATAATAAAACCTCTTTAACTGGAGCGTACTAATAATTAGAATCATAAAATTTAAGTGAAAGAAGGCTTAGAGGTCATCCAATTCAACCCTCAAATCAGCTGAGGGATAAATTCCACAGATTCCCTGAGAATTTGGTATTCAGCCTCTAATTCAGCTTCTGGTACATGACAAGAAGCTTTATTACCTATGGAGATAGCCCATCTCATCACTGGACGGGTTTAACATTTTATAGAGTACTTATAGAGAGCTGAAATTTGCTTCTTTGTATTTTGCACCCATGGGTCCTAGTCCTCCCTAAACAACGCTTTGAGCATATAGAGACAACTATCATTTTTCTCTAAATCTTTTCTACACCAAAGGTACACCTTTAGGAAGTAGTACCTGTGACTGGGCAACACTAATGATTTTTTCTATCAGAAAAAGAGGAGTCTGACTAAGCAAAAGGATAGTATAAAAAAATTTCAAATACATTTAATGTGTAAGAAAGCATCAACTTTTTACAAAGGTCAAAGCTACTCCTGTACCTGTGTATACATGTATATACCTATTTAGGTATCATATATATA
>CM053587.1:75033488-75053640 GCA_028646515.1 Pseudochirops corinnae
TACAATAGAGGGGGAGAACAGGAAGGCAAAAGGGAAAGAGTCAACCTTACTCTCACAGAATTTGGCTTAGGGAAGGAATGACATAAACTCTAAACTGGGCATCTTGCCACATAGAAGAGTAGGGGGAAGGAGGATGAGAGGTGGGGTGATAGAGGGGAGGGCTGATGAAAGTTCACACTTCTGTAGAGGGAAAGGGACGGGGACAGGGTGGAGAGTGGTTGGGGGGGCAAGATAGGAAGAAGGGACATGTAATCAGACTATCACAGTGTGCTCAATGTGGAGAGGTTCTGCGTAATTTCACATGTTCAGCCTGTATTTGATTGCTTGTCCTTCCAGTGGGGGTGGGTGATGAGGGAGGAAGAGAAAGAATCTAGATTCTAAAGTTCTATAATCAAATGTTAAAAAAATATATATGTGTGTGTGTATATATATATATATATATATATACATATATACAATTATGATTATGATTATGATTATGATTATTAACTAAATCCAACTGGAACTTGAGATACACAGGCACTGTGGTTGGGAGATTCATCCTGTCCTACCGAAAAGTCAGGGGGTGAGGGGGGAAGACATAGGAGAGAATAGATTGGGGGAGGGGGGATACACTGGGATGGCTGTTTTGGGGCAGTGGGTAGGGGAAAGATGGGGAGAAAATTTGGAACTGAAAATCTCATGGAAATGAATGATGTAAACTAAACTAAAATAAAAAAATTTAATTAAAAATAAAAGAAAAAAGAAATGCAATGAGCAACTTTGAAGTTTCATCTCACACTCAAAGATGACAAAACACACAAAAATGTTGCAGGCTGGGGGAAGACAGTCGCATGAATGCAATCAGCCAATAAATGCCTACTGTGCATCAGGAAGTACGCTAATGGAAACAAAAAGAAGCGAAGGATAGTGCTTGCTCCCAAGGAGCACATGATTAATGTAATGGGAAAGAGGACAAACAAGTAAATACGCACAGACAACAAATGGTATCAAAAAAGAAATGATTAACAGATAAAAGGCACTAGAAATAAGAGGGATTAGGAAATGCTTCCTGCAGAAAATGGGGAACATAGAGCCACTAGAGGTTACTGATGGGGGGAGTGACATTGTCAGACCTGTGCTTCAGGAAAATCATTCTGGTGGCTGAATGGGGACTGGGGAGAAACTTGCAGCAGTTAGACCCACCAGCAGGTTATCGCAATAGCCCAGACATGAGGTGATAAGGGCCAGCACTAGAGTACGGCAGTGTCAGAGGGAAGGAGGTATATTTAAGAAATGCTGCAAAGGTGAAGTCAACAGGCCTTAGCAACTGATCGGATATGGGGGAAAGAGAAGAGGAGGTGAGGAGGACCCATGTTGTAAGCCTGAGGGCCTGGCAGAACAGTGGTAGCCCTGACAGTAACAGGGAAGAGTGGAGGCAGGGAGAGTTTCAGGGAAAAGACACTAAGTTCCACTTTGAATATATTGAGTTTAACATTTCTACTGGATATTCAGTTAGAGACATCTGAAAGGCAGATGGAGATGTGAGATTTGAGGTCAGAAACAAAGGTCAAGACAGGAAAGTTAGATTTGAGAATGATCAGCACAGGGACTGTAATTAAATCCTTGGGGCCTGATAAGATCAAGTGAAGCAGTATAGAGGGAGAAGAGGGATTAGGAGAGTCCTTATGGGGCACCTAAAGTTAGAGGGCATGATCTGAATAAGGATCAAGGAAAGGAGAGGTCAGATAGGTAGGGAGAGAACCAGGAAAGACTGGGGTCATGAAAAGAATATCAAAGAGAAAGGGTGGATCAAAAGCATCAAATGCTGCAGAGGGGTCCAGAATGAAGACTGTGGAAACAGCCACTGCATTTGGCAATTAAGAGATCACTGGTAATGCTGGAGAGAGTAGTTTCAATGGAATGATGAGGCTGGAAGCCAAACAGTAAGGGATTAAGAAGGGAGTGAGAGGAGAGAAGGTAGAGGCATCTATTGTAGATGGTCTTTTGAAGGAATAATCACAAAGGAGAGAAAAGTTATAAGGTAACAAGCATGGAGATGGAAGGATCAAGAATTTTTGAGGATAGGGGACACATGGGCATGTTAGTAGCCAGAGGATACAATCTATTAGGAAGAGATGGGATGGGATGGGAAGGAATTCCTTGTGCAAGTAGAGGCATTAGCCTTGGTAAGGAGTAAAGCACCTTCTCATGTAAGACAGGAGTAAAGATGAAGATAGTGGTGGGTGGCATCTGAATGATAGATAAGGAAGTTCATGGCAAATAGTTTCAATTCTTCCTGCAAAATGAGGCAAGGTTCTCAACTAAGAGGGTCAGGGGAGAGGTAGCCACGGTCGAGGAAGGATGAAAAGGTTCAGAAGACTGGCTATAGAGAGTGGGGAACACTGAGTTGATGAGGGAGGATTGCCTAGCAGTAATAAGGGCCCAGTTGAGGTGGTATAACGTGAATCTGTAGTGGATCAAAACAGCTGTGTAATTCCTTCTGCCTTTGTTCAGCAGCACATGTGTAGCGCACTGTATAGCTGAACTGGTTTGCTAAGTAAGGGTCAAGGAGGAAAGAGTGGTTAGTATAAGAGAGCATGAGTGAGAACTAAGGGGCTGAAGGTCTAAGGTAAGTGTGGATGAAGAACATGGTTCTGTAAGGGAAGACAGGGGAAGAGGTGGAAAGCCAATAGATCGTGGTCAGATATAGGAATTTCAGAATTCTTGAACACAGAAATGGTGCAATTGTGGTTGATAGCATGATCAAGGCTATGAACCACCCTTGTGTATGGCTAAGGCAGGGTAGAGGAGGTCATGGTAAGTAGGCTGAGGAAGTAAATGGTTCGAGTACTTGAGAGACAGTCAATATGTATGCCAAAATCCCCACGTATGAAGACAAGAACTGAGGAGGAAAGAAAAACTGTGAGCCAGGTAATGAATTCATTAAGGAAGAAAGGGGAATGATCTTGAGGTCTCTGGAGAATAGCTACCAGGATTGTGATTGAGTGGTAGATATGAATTGCATGAACTTCCAAGGAAGAAAGGTTGCTGAGTGATGGAGGTAAAGTGAGAACCTGGAATTGGCAAAGAAGAGCATGGAACATTTCTATTACCCTTCATGAGTGAGCCAAGTGTAAAGAGTGAAAGCGTACCCAGTACTGGAAAGAGGTGCCAGGGAATCTGATGTCAGAGGGAAGTCAGGTTTCAGTAACAGCTAGAAGATGGAAGGAATAGGAGAGGAAAAGATTTAGGATGAAACGAAGTTTGTTTCATAGGAAATTGAGGGCACAGTGGAAGGGGTTGAGGGAATGGGAATAAGAAACTGGGAGGTAGGGAACAGAAAATGGGGTTTGGATGATGACCTAAAGGAATGTTCAACTTATCACTAGGCTTAGAATATTTATTATTGTGGGGAAGGCACCAATCCTCTTCCCAGAAGAAGACAGAGATCAATGGAAGGACTAGAGACAAATGAAGGGCAGAGGGTCACAACTCCTCTTCCTTCTGAAGGTTAGAGATGGGGCAGGAAAATACTCAGAAGGAGATGGAAGTCAAATCTAAATACAGCAAGAAAAAAGTCCTAGACCCACTGACTTTCCTCTTCTTCCCTCAAGGTAGAGGAAAAGCAAGAGATGGAATGCCTGGGGTCAAAGGGAAGGCTGTTCCTCTTTGCACCAGAGGTCCCCCATATCCTGGCTCGGAGATCAGGCTGACAGCAGGAAGAGGAAGTTGCCTTGTGCTAGCACAGATGGAAACATCTCTGTTGGCCTCCTTTGCAGCCTTCCCTCAGGGGACAGGAGAAGCAAGAAACAGACTTGGCAGAATACTCCTGAGACCTACAGAACCTCCTTAATGACTTCTTTTAATATTCTTGCTTGTAGCTTTTACTCACTTCTTAGAACTGTTTCTTAAAGTCCTTGAATAATGCGTGTGTGCGTGCATGTGTGTGTGTGCGTGTGTGTGTGCGTGTGTGTGTACACAGTGGAAATCCCAAAAGCTAGAGTACAGTTTTAAGCTTTAATAGCTCTATGCCATGTACATAAAGTGATGTGCAAACCTTAAAGTACTACATAAACGGTAATGTCCTATATAAATGTGAACTATCATTGTTTTAACAGTTAATTAATGTTTGTAACATAATTTGTAAATGTTTGTTAAAGTTGGTTAGATACTGATACAAAACATTCTGATAAAAAAGATTTACTAAAGAGTTAAAATGAAAAGTGTACCCCCAATTCACCTCTTAGGGGCTGTTTGATCTTACATTACTAAAAGTTTATCTAATGTAAAAAAAAAACATATTCAACCATAACAGATGACTGTTTCCAATAACTTGTGCTACAGTATTTCTTATAATGTTATAATGCAGCATTATTGTGTTAATGATGAGGTGCAGGCTCTGGGACCCCCCCCCCTTGAGCTCTCCTTGAATTTTTGAGGTGCAGGCTCTGAGAAACCCCTTGAGATCTGACTGAATCTTCCCACTTGATGAGGCATTTGCAGAGGCCATGGGTTTTTCATTGTGGCTGGGCTCAAACCTCTGTTACTAGCCTAGCCCTCCACTGTCCATCTACTTCCCACCCTTCAGCCTATCAAAATATCAATCCACCCTTGCATTAACCTCATTAACTCCTCCTGAAGACCCTCCCCAAACTCCTCCTGTAGATCACCCCTAGATTCCCACAACCTTTCTGTACATAAGATCCCATCTTCCCTCCATGGGTGTGAGAGCGCCACAGAATGCCCTAGCACAGATTTGCTGTGTGAGAGCACCATAGAATGACGTAGCACAGACTTACTCTGTCCTGCTTGCCCAATGCAAGCATCACAGATACCTAGGCTCCTTAAGAGTCTAGCCCATATGGCGAACTTTTAATGAAATTTTAATAAACTTTACTTTTCTTTGGCTGAGAAGACTTGAGTCGAATTCTTTCGGCAGGACCTGGTGTGTTGGTATTTTGGGGTCTCCAGAGCAACTCTAACCCTCTTTATGTTTAACCTATTCATTTTGACATGCTTTTTTAAAAAATGCATAAAATTCAGTGCTTGGGACATATTCTCTACTCCTCTATCACATATGTAAAGGATGAGTACAGCTTTTAGTGAATACAACCAAATACATTTATGTATAATATCAAATAGTGAGTAAGATAATGACTAAAAGTTAGACATCCACTCTATACAAAAAAAATTTCCATTTTTGACTTGTCATAGCATTTTTCTTTTTGCTTATTTTAAATCTTACCTCGTCTAATTAATTCTTTTCCTTCATCAACTAAGTCAGATGTCATATCATTATCTCCCATGAATTGTTGGAAACCTAACAGATTCAGACACCGTGTTCCTAAGCTGGAAAAAAGGGAAAAGGGGAAGAGAATAAAGCATAGATTAAACTTATATTATGGCGTAATTGCATCCTAGTGGAAGTTAGGCTTTAAAATTATTAGCTAAGGCCAAAAGGAAAGTCTCCTATAGTCAAAAATACCCTTGAAAAAATTTAAAATTATCCATAAAATACAGTTTATAAAAAGTTGGTAGTTGGGAAGAGATTAAGGAGGCAGTCTGTATCAAGAGCAAAGGGATCCAAAGTGGTTAAATGAGATAAGATTTATATTTAAATAACTGAATGTTAAAGTTTCAGCTAAGCTACTGAATAGGAATAGAGACCCAGGACATCTCAAATACAAGAAAAAGCTCCTGAAAGTGCTTCATACATAAATGCGATTACATCATTTATTGCCCCTGATTCACCAAGAGACAAAAAAAGATACAAAGGAACAGAGAAAAAGCATTCTCACTGGACAAGAATGCTAGTCGGCCAACAAAGATCCCTCCTCTTTAGCCAAACCAAAATAAATAGGTATGAATGTAGGTATGATGAAAATGAGATCCCATAGTGAAAATGAGAACCATACTCATCATGTGTGATATTCATACTATGAGAGGCAAGGAGAACTGAAACCACGAGAAATATCTAATCCAAGTATTTTAATAAATCCTCCACTGAGGCTCTATACACCCAATACACTGGAACACAAAAAGTACTGACTCTGGAATCACTTATAACCTAAGAGATACTGGGTCAGAGTCACTTCACCTCTTTAGGACCCAGTTTCCTCTTGTATAAAATGTAGGGATAAAACTAGATAACTAAGGTTCTTTCCAACTCTAAATATATAATCCTATGATTCCAAAAGGACTAAGAACCATTCATTAAGTACAAGCCATTTCTGTAAAAACCAAACATGAAATCAATAATTCAGTCACAGAATGCACTAGGGCTCAGATAAGAAAAGTATTTGAAGTATACAAATATTTCCATAGTTTTCCTATTTCTTTTGAGAGAGCTAAAGACAATAATTACTTTAAAATCTTCCATATACTTGTAATATCCACAAAGCCTCCAACATTAATGTAGCATTTTGTTTTCAAAATGGTTGTACCAGTTCACAGATCCACCAACAATGTCTCTGTGTGCCTGTCCTTCCATAACACCCAAAACACTGACTACTGATATTTTTTGTCATTTCTGCCATTTTGAAGATGTGACAGCATTGTTCTCATTTGCATTTCTCTTACTGTAAGTGATCTGTGGCATTCTTTCAAGTGGTTGTGAATATTCTAGAGCTCCTCTTTTGAGAACTGTTTGTTCCTATCTTTTGGCCACTATGATTTGGGGAGTGGCTATATCTATAGATACGTATCTATATCTCTATATATGCTGCTATGTCTCAGATACCAAACCCTTATTTGAGAAATTTATACAAAGTTTTTTTTAAACCCATATAACTTCTCTTAACCTAGACACATTAATGTTGTCTGTGCAGAAAATTTTTCAGTTTCAAATAATCAAAGTTATTTATCTTTTGTAATTGCCTTTATGCTTTCTTGGGTAAAGAATATAACTCCTATCCATAAACTGTGAGTGGTTTCTCTTCTAATTTCTGGTTTTCTAACCTCTAATGATGTTTCTCTTCTAATTTTTTTCATAAGTAAGATCATAGGGGACGCTAGGTGGCACAGTGAGTCGAGCACCGGTCCTAGAATCAGGAGCATCTGAGTTCAAATCCAGCCTCAGAAATTTAACACTTACTAGTTGTGTGACCTTGGGCAAGTCACTTAACCCCAATTGCCCTGCTTTCCTCCCTCCAAAAAAAAAATCATAATAGATTTAGAATTTATTGTGGAATATGATATAAAATAAAAAAGGGTTACAACCACACACCCCTTCCTCATGTTATGCCAGAGAGGTTCTTCGAACAATAGACCTGATTGGTTGTTGTCATTTGTGCTTGAAGAGTACCAAAATGACATCACTATGACATCACAGCAGATCTAGTAAATATCTTAATTGCCAAGAAGGTGGGTATCCAGCTTAGGGTGAGGACATAAGGAAGAAAATTAATGTTAATGCTCTAAGTTTCTTACCTAAAATAAGTAGCAATACAGAGAATAACAACCAACATAGGATAATAAATATAGAATCCGTCAGCAATAAAAGACAGTACTTTCATGGAACCCATAATCTGAAATAGAAGAAAAAAAATTTAATTTGATTTTTTTCCCTTTACATTAAAATAAAAAGTCTATATTGCTTACCAGCCAAATTACAGCAATTAACTTGTCCTTTCAATAGGAAAAAAAACATCATTAGGATCACAGTTTTAGAGCAAGAAGGAACTCAGAGCTAATCAAACTCCAGCTTCCTCTATGAAATCCAGAGGAGTTAGGTGTCATACCCAATGTTACACAGGTAGTTAAGTGGCACAACTAGGATTTAAATTCAAGTCCTTTGACTCCAAATCCAGAGTTCTTTTCATGACATGAAGTTTTCATCATTACTAATTAGTCTGAATATTTAAACTTATATTTTCCTTTCAAATGTGGCTTATCAAATATTTATAGTAATGTCAATATTGGCTGTAAAATAACCATATGGCAGACTATGAAAATAAGCACTATTCTGAGATAATCTGAACACTAGAACTGTTACCATGGCCAATAAGAAAATCAAGCAAGACTGTAGTCAGTGATTCTCAATCTTCCTAATGCCACAACCCTTGTGGTGACCCCCAACCATAAAATTATTTTTGTTGCTACTTCATAACTGTAATTTTGCTACTGTTATGGATCTATCTGATGTGCAGGATATATTTTCATTGTTACAAATTGAACATAACCCACAGATTGAGAACTGCTGCATGTGGATGGAGTTGGTTTCTGACTGAGTCTTGTATGCATCATTTAAACTAAGATACTTAAGGAGAGAAGGTATCTATCATATAACTTTACTGGCAAATGGCAGGCTAAAATACAGATGTTTTGGGAAATCTGGATTAGGAGTGAGATTTAGTAAGAATGGGGAGGATCATGGTTATCTAAGCATTTCTTCTGTGTGTATGCTTTTCTGTTATAATTATAGTGAGAAGACATACAGCAGACTGATGGTAGTATATGGATATTTATGTATCTTGCATACTGTGACTATGCTTCCTAGCCCTAAGATCTTATTGACATCAGTCTTACAGGCATGTCTGTTATGAGATTGTAATTCAGATGCAGTGAGAGGTTTCTTATTCTGAGAATCCACTCAGAAACTCCTTCCCATCCCCTAAGAAGTGATTCCAGTGAGTAACAAAAACAATTAAAACTACAAATAAGATGCTTCACTATTCGGTGTTAGCCTACTTGCTTCAGAGGTCAAACAGTTAAATTAACAAATTAAATCAAAATGTTAAAATAAAAAATTATAATCACTTGCTCAGAATTATCAATTATATAAACTTAAAGAGAATGTTGTAATTAAAATGAGAACTTCTGAACCAAGAAACCACAAGTATAAGCTTCAGTATCACTAACTGCACAAGAAAAAATTTTTAGTATTAACTCCTCATGCAAGTCATTAGTCAAGTGACCTTCCTGAATGTTATATTACACTTCTTTTGACTGAATTTGTAGTAGGATATATTCCATTTACTTACTGATGTATAAGCAGTTGGTTGAGTATCCTGGTGAGAGATTGTTGAATCCATGTGTGTCAAACCCAAAAAATTTAGACACAAAGGGGGAGTCAAACGACAGAATAACCTGCAGTAATAGATGGTTTTAAAACAAAGTACATACATAGTAAATTCTTAAAAATAGAACTACAATTAGGCAAACACAAATTTTTAATCACTTGAAAAATATTTTGCTGGCAAAATTTATTGATAAGACATTATTTGAACAAGATTGTATTTATTTTGGATTTTGAACATAAGCTGTCCTTACTTATCCAAGGATCATTTTGAAAAAGGTGGTAGTCAACTTTCAAAGGCTACCTGCTTTTGCTTGCATTTCTATTGCTACCCGAAGGTTGGGGTAGAGGGGCATTGTAGAGGGGGTACTGTAGCTTCAGGAATGTAACCTTGTACCCTCTGATTCTCCAGTCTATATCTGCTCTCAGCAGCATGGTACTAGTAGAAATACATTCACAGGTCCCTTGTGTTGAATGCACAAAAACTCCTTTGGTATGTTTTTTTTTTAAATCAGACAACAAAATACAGGCAGGCACAGAGTTGCCATAGCACCCAACTATGCACAGATCAAGAGATAAATTTTATCAGTTCCCCAGGTCTGATGTCCCAGTCTTCTATCTTAAGTCTAAGTCTTTCCTCATTCCCATCTTCTTCTGTATATCTAAGAAATCTCAGCTAACATTAACTTTATGGTGGCAAAGATGTTAAGAGTTCATCTAGTTCAATTTCCTATCCCATGAAGATATTTCTCCTGTCTGATAAGTAATCATTTGATCTTCCCTTGAAAGTGTTCAAGGCATGTTAAGGGATGGGAAACCTACCATCTCCCAAAGCAGAACATTCCATCTGGGGATTACTGTCTTAGTTCCCATCTATTTTTAGGCATAGTTCAAGGTAAAGGCCTTTCAATCCTTAATTTATAAAGTCAACAAACATTTATTAACAATACTGATTTTCTGGTCTCTGAGAAAACAAGTCGTTCTAATTAGGACCTCAATTCAGATCTAACTGTACTTCAGCAACAAGGTGACACTTTTGTACTGTCTCCTACTTAGAAGAGTTACTCTCCTATTCTACAGCAGTTACTACCATCACTGATTTATCAGTAAGAATTTCTCCTACCAACTAATTCATCCTCATACTCAATTATTTGCAGGGTGTCCAAAGACAATAACATATAAAGGAGGTATATACAAGAATATTTACAAATGAAAGATTATTGTGGCAATTTTTAATCACCATTGTACTTACATGCCGCTAAAGAGAAGACTGTAAGCATCAGTCTGGTGATGTGATGCTAAATAATAATAGTTAAATACACGGATCCTGAAGACAGTAGAATAAACACAGATACTTAGGAAGAAGATGGAAAGAAAACATGCAATCTGAAAGCAAAGGAAAAATGGTTATATTTATAAACTGACTCACACTATCACAATATTAAGTAAATTCTGCCTAATTGTCTTCAGGAAATGTACTCTGTAGGTTTCATAATGGTTTTTATTGGGAAGAACTATGTCAAAACAAAATGTCTACAAAAAATATGGACTTAATATAACATTTTATAAACTACACAGTAAATATTATATGTATATACATCATCCATAAATCAGATTAAAGGAATTCTAGATAGCATTATTAGTTTTAAAAATCAGAAGAGAGCTATAACTAGGAAATTAAAATTATGAAGGGAATACATTTTGATAAGGTCAAAATGTGGAAAAACTTAAGTAAATAGTAAATAGCTTAAATATTTTAGGCTCTCTGTATACTATCTATGATTATTGTAGATTACTTATAACTTATTCTCAAATAACATATTATAGGCTTTTTTGCCTTTCATTATTACCTGATAAAAGGGAAAATGAATGAAATTTATAAAGTTATTTAAGAGATAGCACAGTTATTGTAAGGAAAGTGCTTTTCAAACCCTAAAGTGATATGTAAATAAGTTACTATTATATACTGATAGGTACTGCTATACGATAAGATGCCAAACTGACCTCAATATATATATAATTGTATGTTCTTTCTGCCAACTGTATGAAGACTGCAAATAGGGATAAGACAGGTTTAGTGCTAAAGAACGTGCATTCTGACCACACGACAATCACAGAGAAGATGGCCAAAACAACAGCAAGTATCCTGTAAAACCAGGGCCTCAAGAGACATTCCCAGTACCATTCTGGAAAACAAAAGAAAATTAAAAGGTTAAAAGAGCTCAAGGAAAGAAAAAATAAATGTCATAATTTCACTTAAATTGTTTTTGAGCTCAGATAAAATGCTTTATCACACAGGCCACAAAGATTACAGAGAATCAGAACACAGAGGCAGAGCTCTCTCACTTGTCAGAGGGTAGGGCAAAACACAGCTACAGCTCACCTTGGCATCAAGGATAGTTAAGTATTCCAAGTTAAGTATTCCAATTTCCCTAGTTGGAGGGTTAACTGTGGCAGAAAAGAAAAGATGACTAACAACTAACTCAAGTTTGTGAAGAAAAGGGAAATCTCCTTCCCTCCCAAAAAATCCAAGGTGAGAAGGGTTGGATTTTATGAATCCTGTAATTCACATGGTCTTAAGAATTTATAACGTTTCAAGTGATAGTGTAAATGATACATAGGAAATAATACAGCACATGAAACTAAAATTTTATTGAAATGTATTCATCATTAAATAGATAACTAAACTAGGCTGTCATTACAGAAAACATAAAATAGCTAGGCCTGAGTTTGTTCTGGATATTTATTCTGTAGGTTTAAGGCTGTACATATCAAGGAAAAATCTATTTAAGTTTACATCATTTGGTTAAACAGCTAAAACTCAAGAAAATATAGATAAGAGAAAATTATTTTTGATCAGTTTTGATTCCCATTTCCCAAACCATATCAGCTAATACTAAAGTTCATTTCTCCACCAGAGATGATGATTTTTATGTATGTGTGATAATGGGATTGACAGAAGGTTTGAGGTGGTTGGGGAGGGAGTGGCAAGAACAGAGAACATTTTGTATGAAGATTGGAATGTGTGAATAAAAAACGATCAATGGGCAAGTGGCACCTTGGCATATCCCAAAATTACATCACAAACTGAAAAGGGTTAGGCACTGTGCACTCTACTGTGTGGCTTAGGATAAGAACAAAAAAGTGCCAAATTGGCAGAATCAACTGCTTCAAATTTTAATTACTGAAGTTATGACTAATATGGTGCAAAGAAAATGTCTGAGTATTTGTATATACAGAGTTAAATACATAATGCAGAATTATGAAGATGACTATATTAAATGAAGAATACTATAGTAGTTGTGAGGTTTTTTTCTTGTTTTGCTCAACACTGATGAATACTTACAGCTCAGTATAAATGGAAATAAATGTCAAATAAAAATAATTAAATTACATACATAATTGGGAATAATACATGCACAAGAACAGGAAAAAAGGGATTTAAACATCAATTACTTTTGAAGTTTACAGCTTAGCACATACCAACTGTAGGATTATAGAAATACTGAATAAATCTGTTTTCTGGCTCTTGTGGCTGAAACGTATGAACAAACTGGCGGGTAGCACTGGTTTCATTTTTAGCCACATCTTCAAGATAAAATGCTCGTTCCAAAAGAATCTGCCACTGTACTTGTGTACGATGCTGTCTCTGAACTGAATAAATGACCTACATGAGAGAACATGAAGTAACCAGTTAAGCATAAGGTACTTTAATGATATGGAATGTTTAATTCAAAAATTCTTAGGAACATTATTAAAAAATTGATGATGTGTGATGTGCAGATGGTATCTAAGCAAATCTTGCAGAATAATGTGTAATGAGTGAAATGTACAAAAGACAAGAACGTAATCAAGTCAAGTTTATGACTCATACTTAACTAAAAATTCTACATTTGTGGGCAACAGCTACACTCTTTAATAAATGAAATGGTTAAAATATTTTTTTTTACCTGTTTATGAAGTTTAACCAAACTTTTTTCACTTGGGTAAGTATTATGTTTTTCATCAAAGTCTTCATAGTCATCCATGTTTCTACCCATTTTTTCCTGGTATTCTGCAGGACACTATTAGAAATATATACATATATATTTTAAAATGAGTACTTCTGCATGCACAAATAAGTTTTTCAATTTAATGAAAATATCTGCATTTCCCATCATAGCTACCTTTCTCAAAACTTTTACTTTGTGATTGGTATTTTGAATTCAATTCAAAAAGTACTGTGGAGGATTTGTACAACTGAATGGAAATAAGGGGTAATGGACAAAATTCAGGGAACTTTAAGTAGTCCAATGTGAAACACTGACTATGTGAAGGGGAATATAATAAAAATGGCTAAAAAGACAGACTGGTATCAAAATATATCCGAAACGTCAGGTTTAAATGTTTTAGGCTATTAGAATAGGAAGTCACTGTTTCTGAACAGCAGAATGACAAATCTGTGTCTTAGGAAGAATGGAAAGGAAAAGGGTGAAGGCAAGGAAACCATTACAAGGCCAAAGTGGGGATAAGGACCTGGAATAAGGTGATTGCCGGTGAGTAGGAAAAAAAAGGAATTTATGGGAGCAATATTGTTGAGGCAGAATCTGCAGTACTAGGCAAATGATTAGGGGTGGAATTCAAAAAGTGAAGAATGAAAGATGAGTGATGTTTTGAACCTGAGTGTTGAAAGTCTAGGGGGAAGGAGAGATGATTAGTAATAATTTAGGGGCATGTTGAATTCAAAGTGTCAGCAGAGATGACCAATAGGCAGTTAGAGATGAATTCAGGAGACAAATTAAGTCCAGATGTATAGATCTGGGAGTTATGGGTACAGAAAAGTAAATAACAACCATGGGAATAAACAAGATTCCTAAGGGAGAGAGTGAACAGAGAAGAGGAATTAGGATAAAGACCTATATAGGACCTATACAACGGTTAAGGAAACTGAAGTCCAAAGGGTTTAAAGTAACAAGCCCAAAGGCACAGAGGCAGAGCAGATTTGAACCCGGCTGCTATAACTCCAAATCCAATATTAATAATGAAAGAAGGGGGTATATGGAAAAACAGTGAAAGTTTGCAGGGTTCACAGAAAACTTTTTAAGGGACCAGAGACCTAAGCATATCTGTAGACATTGGGGAAGTAACAAATTAGGGAAGGAAAAAACAAATAAGGAGTGAATGAAGATGGAAAGAAGAGGTGACAATGGGCATGTGCCTGAAGGAATGAAGAAGAGCTTAGATTCTGGGACACAAGTAAGGTATTTGGTTCTTTGACAGGGACAAAGGTCTCCTCTTCCTCTGAGGGTGAAACAAAGCAAAGGATAGTAGAGATGTAAAGAGGTTTTGGTGGGCAAGAGAGGAAAAAAGGAGATGATCTCAAAATGTATATCAATAAAAAAAGAAGCACAGGTCTATTGAGAGAGGGAGGAATCAAGAAGTGGTTGCTGTGGGATGTATAATCAATAATCAATCAGAAACAAATACAAAGACTGGGAAAGGCCTCCCACAAAAGGTTGGGATTGTAGTTGAATCTTAAAGGAGTATATGGAAGCTAAGAGGCAGTAGTGATGAAGCCAAGCCTTCCGGGGTGAAGCCCAGCCAGTGTAAAGGCACAGAGACAGAGATGCCAGGGCTTGGTCCAGGAAGAACACACAACTCAGTGTAGAAGACTCACAGAACAGGAAAGTGTAAGAAGACAGAGGTGAGAGGAATGACAAGCACATTTCTAAATGCTTTAATGCAAAGAGTTTTAATGTTTAAAAACTGGTAAAATTATTAAAAATAAAAAAAGATCCTACTACATTCTACACTCAGAATATTTGCTGGTTTAAATTTATTTTTCAAATACAATTAACACCACAATCATGTTTTTCATACATTTCTAAGTTTGGAGAGATTAAAAAATCCTTATTAACAAAGCTAGTAGTGTTGCGGTTCTAGAGAGTAGGCACATGATTAATTCATAAATAACTTTAAAATTTAGGCATGTGGATAAATCTAATACATTGATTATTTAATCATAAGCATCCAAAGTATACTAACTAAATGGTTCATTTCAAACAATAATAATGTAAAAGATACTTAAGAGAACAATTAATCCATCAATTTAAGTAACGATGGAGATATGTTCAACAGAACTGAGAGAAACACTGGAGGCTTAAGATACTGATACAGAAAAAAATGGCTAGAGTTAAGCCATGTGACCATCTTTCATCTTTACCAAAGTCAACATGACTGTCAGGTAGCAAGACAAAGAGCTTAGAATATGGAGGAGAAAAGGGAACAATGGCTTTAAATAAGCATACTGAAGATACATTTAGTAAATCCTCAGATAATTCAATTTTCAGAACTACTTGGATATACCTGCTCACAATACTGAAGCCTCAAAATATTCCTTGCTATTCTTTCATCCATTCCATGCTGGATGTTGTGCAAACATTATAAGATGACAAAGGGGGAGCTAAATAAGCAAACACAATTAGATGTATTTTTTTTTAAAGAGAGCTGTACCTTTAGTAACTATATATAAGAGCACTGTGAGGGGCACAAGAAACAACTGCTACTCACATGTAGCCGGGCATACTCACTATCACTCTGGCTATGGCACCTCCTCTACTGCTTACTACATAATAATATGAAAATGTTTTGTGTAAAGCATATTATAACAAAAGAAAAAAAATTCATGTGGAAACAACTAAAAAGAAATTCAATTAAGCTAAATTATTCACAAAGTTCTTAAAAGAAAAAAGATAGACTCTTCATGTTCTCTAGCTACCCACTATTAAGGCTGGCTATCTAAAATCACAATCACAGCATTAAAAACAAATTTTTGAAAAATCTTGGAAAAGGTTATAGAGTTATAAAAAGTTATAACTACTTTCAAGTATTATGCAGAATCTTAAAATCTTTATCATTAAGAAAGTAAATATTTAAAACAGTATCTAAGATATAATAGCCATTTAGTTACCTTTTTTAATATCGTATCAACACATTTTCTCAAAGGGTGGTTATACTTTATACTTTCATTCACTTTTCGAACCTCCTGTAAAACAAGCAAAATCCAAAGGTTTCAATATTTTCAGGACCGCAGGTTAAACTTCAAAGGCAGACAGAGTATATGTAATACATGTGAAAATGATTTCCCATGTCAAATTTCTTAATATTTTCTATTACCATGCTTGTTTTGGACCCTATGCTTTGAAGCTTAAATTTGCATCAGGTTTTTTGTAATTCAATTAAAAAAATTCCTTTTAATGAATATCATTACTGCTTTAAAAGACAGACCAAAATTTAAGACCCACAAGATTTTAATGTGCAAACTTCTTACTTACACCTTTATATTTTAAATTTGTCTTCCAAATCATGATTGAGTTCTGAAAAACCTGTAACTGCCACAACTACTACACAAAGACAAATATACAAAAAAAAAAAGCTGCATAGTACAACATTTTCAGGGAACCTTTGAAACGCCTCTATTCTTAATGTTAAACTATGTTTCCTAAGGCAGTAAAGCTCTCTCATTATCTGATCAATTATTAGGTAACTTAAAATATACAGAATATGTCTATGAATACTATAAGAAATATGTTGTTTTTTAAAAATCTGATGTATAAAAACAAAGTCCACGCACTAAAATGCATATATATCTAACTAACAAGAGAAGACTGATCAAAACTGTCTACAAAACTTTTGAAAGATCAGGTTGTTTCAGGACAAGAAACAAAATACTTTTGTGTTTTACCATTAATGGATAATCGATAATTTTGCTTGGTAAACAGTATGAACTACTTAAAGCAAGCTAGGAAAATTTATGCTTGCATCTACTGACTTAACCTATTTTTCTTGCCTGCAAACCTATACAAACTACAGATCACTTCACAAGCCACAAGACAAATATTCAACGGCCTTCTGAAAATAATACAATCATGTTTAAAAGTTGTTTTTATCAATGTTTTAGAAATGAAAAATTATCAAAAGCATTATGTAATGTTTCAGAAGGCAAAACTTCCTCAACTTCAACGAGCTCTACCTCCCTTCTAAGTCACTCACTCACCAGGATAGCCATATCCTGTCTCTTGATATTATTTGTCCTTCCCATTCACCACCAGCTTGTTCACCACTGTAGTCATCTATGACCTCTGTTCTGACTTCACTTTCTTCCTCATAAAGCCATAACCCTATAGCAATCCACTTTCAGCATGCCCGTTCGCCCTTGAATCCCTTGCCTCTTTGCCCTCTCACCATTCCTTCCAATCTTCAAACTAACATTTTTCAGCATCCACTATCCTAGAAAATATAATGAAACTAAAACTAACTGGGACCATGAAAAATGTATGTTATGTAATCTCGCAAGCAGAACCTTACCAGGGTATGACAATACTCTTAGACCTTTCTTACCAGGTTTTTGTTTGGTTTTTTTTTTCCCCCAGTGGGAGGGAGGTGTAGGAAAGAGGAAAAAGTTTGATAATTACAAAAAAATAATAAAGAAAGAGTAGTCTGTATTTGCTGTCTATACTACCTCAAAACCTCTTGTAATCTAGGTAACAAACCCCACCTGAAATAGTACTCTCCAACATCCCTCATGAACCCCTTATTATTAAATCCAATGGCCCTTTCCTCCTATGTTTATCTTCCTTGAACTCTCTACAAATAGCACTGTGCGCCAACCTTTTCTTCTTAATATCTTTCTCTCCCTTAACTTCCTCACCAATGCACCTTCTGGTTCTCTTCCTATGGTCATAATGACTTCTTTTTCTGACTCTTTTGCTGGCTCATCTTTTTCCCCCATTCTTTTAAGTGTTAGTATCTTGTCCTTCATTTTACTCTCTTCCTCTGTGATTTCACTGATTCCCATGCTTCAAGTACCACTTATATGCAGAGTCCACTCAAATCTATCTCTATCTCCAACTGTTCTCCAGAACTCCAATTTCACTTTTTCAACTGCCTGCTTTACTTTTTTGGGGGGGGGAAGGTGGGCAATTGGGGTTAAGTGACTTGCCCACAGTCACAAAGCTAGTAAATATTAAGTGTCTGAGTCCGAATTTGAACTCAGGTCCTCCTAACTCCACGGCCGGTGCTGTATTCACTATGCCACTTAGGCGCCCCTGCCTGCTTTACTTTGGAGCCCTCATGGCACCTCAAAATCATCTTGTCCAAAACTGAATTCACCTTGAAAAACCACTCTCCGTGAGCTTTTATACTTCTGTTGGTGTTCTCTCCACATCTGGTCTCATTAGCTCAATTATCTCTGGTCTTTCCTTTACCTTTGGCTCACATATCTGAGCAACTGACAGATCCTACTGATTCTACCTCCACACAGTCACCCTAATTCAGGCCCATATGCTGAAGATGAGAGGGACAGTGAATACAATGAAAGAAACAATTAGAATCCAAAAGGATCTCAATCATGTGAAACAATAGGCCAGATCTCAACAACGTGTGGTATAACAGAAAATATAAGTAAACTCTCACTTTACCCTGAAGCTTCTATCTATAATGTCATTAATGTATCTATATTGCTCCAAATTCCTAATGATGTTTTCTCATGAATTTTACATAAAGGTTCAATCAAAAAGAATCTGTTTTATTCATGAAGTCCTATTCTTAAAATAAAAAAATTCAACTGCAAAAATTGAAGATAGGTAAGAATATGGCTAATAGCAACTCAGATGAAAAATGCATACCGTTTAAGTTGACCATTAAGTTTTTTAGGAGTTGAGGTAGTAGAAAGAGCACTGAATACAAGCCCATCGTATGCTACCTATAGAAGCTTGAGTAAATTTACCTTAGTCTCTGCATCTATACAATGGGGAGTTTGTTCTAGATTGAGTTATAAGGTCCTTTTCAACTCTAAAGCCAATTAACAGTGTATAACTGCCACAAAAGTTAATGCAAGCTGAGATTTCAAGTACAGAGTCTTTAACAAGAAAGGTAATAGACAAAAGTCATGTTAGTCAAACCACAACTGAAGCTACCATATTTTAAGACTGAGAATGAAAAATTCCATGTACAGAGGATGGCCAGGAAGTTTCACATGTCATTATCATATGCCATATTGAGTCAGGGAATTAGAGATGTCAGAACTGAAAAGAAAACAATGTAGGGAACACGACAACTGTCTTTGTTTATTTCTCTCTATCTCTATCTACATGAAAGACCATCATGCAGAAGATAACACTAGACTTGGGAGAAGTAGCTGTGCTTGATTATGCATATTTTGTGGTGGGGATTTAGCAATGGAGGCATGGGAAGGGATAAAAGTAGATTTTTCTTCATTGAAAAAATTCCAATTGATTAAAAAGAATGTTTTTAATGCCAGGCCTTACTGTCTCCTCCCCTCTCCAGAAGGAAGCAGATCTTGGCTGATAAGAACAAAAAAAAAATTTTAATAATAAACACATAAATGAAAGATTGTGGATCACAGGACAATCACCACAAGGACTACATATGGGTCAGACTGTAAAAAAGGTGAAGAGAATGAATTCTGTAAACTTGGGCCAGAGGGCTTGACGTGGATCCCAGGCAAAATTTTAGAAAATAATAGGAGGGATAATTCGTGAATAACTGGAAAAGCAAGTGGTAATAACAATAAGCACATAGCTTTATCAAGGACAGGGCATGCCAGATTTCCTTTCACAAGATAAGCAGACTAGCAGGATACTTTGGACAGAGTTTACCTACATCTGAGTAATGCATTTGACAGTGTTTTGTGCTATTCTTGTTTCTTAAAAAAAGAAGAAGAAAGATGTGGCCTACATAACAATCCAAAGTATATAATTAGCTGCTCAATGCTGGTCTCCAGGAAGGCTTCAGCGATGGAAGAATCATAGTGCGATCTAGGTTTTGTTCTGTGAGGCTCAACATTATTAAGGACTGAGATTGTGGCATGGATGGCATGCTTATCAAATGGCACAAAGCTGAAAGGGATAGTTAACATACTGAATGACAGTCAGGAAGCCCCCGCCCCCACACACAAGAAAAATATCAAAAAGTAACTGACCCCTGTAATTAGTCAGAAAAAAGAAATATTGTTTTTATTTTTTTTATTTTTTTAAATTTTATTATAGTTTGCATCATTCATTTCCACAAGATTTTGAGTTACATATTTTCTCCCCCTCTTTCCCCCACCCACCACCCCAAAACAGCCATCCCAGTGTGTCCCCCTTCCCCCAG
>CM053587.1:75054140-75070011 GCA_028646515.1 Pseudochirops corinnae
AATCCTTCTTCAGCTCATCTCTAGCTTTAAGGCATTCTTCATGTTTATTGGAGGCCCCTGGTGGGGGCGCTCTGGCTGCGCTCTCCTCCTCCCTCTCTCTCCCATGATCTTTCTTTTCCCCAAAGAAGGAATCTAGGGTTTGGGAGCTGTTCTTACTTTGCTTCTTATGCTTATTCTTACTCATGTTTGTTCAGTCCATGATTTTTTAAAAAATCTCTGTGGGGCTCTGCTTCCAGGAGGAAAAGCTCTGTCCCAAATCGCTGGGGTCCTCCCGGCTGCCGTAGCTCTCAGGAAGAGGCTGGGAACTCTTCCTATTTACTTCCGGCTGACTGCATAGTGAAGACTCCAGAAGTGAGGCTCAAGACCACGATCCAAATCCAGGCCGCTCAACACGAGAGGGCCTGAGAACAATCGCTCAGTCCCCCTGCCGTCTGCAGGCCACGGGCAGGAAGTTACAACGCGGAGGCGGGTACAAAACCTCTGCTCTTTTCTTTTCTGCTCTGGAGGCCTTTCGGCCAGACTGCTTATCTCCCCCTTTCGCAGTCCTCACTCGCAGCTGGTGCTAATCCGCTCACGTGAGAGGCTCCTCCAATGCTCCCGTCCCCGGGGCATAGCCACGGCTTCAGGCCAGGCTGGTTTCGGTTTGCAGTGCTGATATGGTTCCTCGTAGCCGAGCTGTCTTTAGTGCGAAGTATCTTTGTGTGCGTTTTGGAGTTCTAGGATTGGTTTAGAGTCCTATTTTATGGGTATTTTGGGGTGGCTATGTGAGAGCTGGGATATGTTGCTGCTGCTACGCCGCCATCTTGGCTCTGCCCCCCGAAATATTGTTTTTAAATGTAGATTGCAAGATAAATACCAGTTAGCAGCATAATATGGCAAACAAGAAAGCTAATGTAATCCTAGGCTACATTAAGAAAAGCCTATATAGAGTCTGTCACCTTCACTAGAGGTCTCATGAAGCAAAAGCTGGAGAGCTGAACTACCTGGGTATGTTTCATATGTGGATTGGCCAAAGACCTTTGACTTTCTTTTCAACTGTGATTCTTGAACTCAATGAAACTATCACCTCCTACATTATCTCCTGACATAAGTCTATGTCAATGAAACTTACCATAGCATTAGCTTTCTTACCTGTCCTATTACATTGCTGACCGTTTGAGTATGAAGTCCACTATAGCTGCCTATCCCTAGGAGTTCACTGCCAAACAGTCCATTTCTTTTAATAATAATACCACAGTTTTGTAAGGTAGGTAATGCAAGGAAAGCACTTCATCAATCCTTTTACACTACAGAAATGTGAATTATGTTTTACCAGTGATTTTATATGGTTGCAAACCATGTGATTTCCCTATCTCAGAAGATTCAAAATTGTAGGGAATAACAACCTATGCTAGATATAAACAGGCCTGAACATATTATTATCTATGACTTGCATGCAAGAAATAGCATTAATAAGACTTATAAGAATCATGAAAGATTAAACTGACAATTCTGATTACATAAGAACGATTCTGCATTAACAAAATAAATGTAGTTAAAACTAAAAGGGAAAGAATTATTTAACTGGGAAAATTCCTTGCTGCAAGTTTTTTTGAAAAAGTTCTCACTTTTCCAAGATATGTATGAGGAACTGATTTAAATTATAAGAACCAAAGGACACAAATAGGCAGTTTTCAAAGGAAAAATGCTCCAAATCATTAATAATGAGAGAACTGAAAATTAAAATAATTCTTGGCAAAGAAGGAAAATGTTGGAGGGGCTTTGGGAAAAACGGAACATTGATACACTGTCGTTGTAGCCACAGTCATTTTTTAAAACAATCTGGAACTCTGCCCCAAAGTCATTAAATTGTGTATACCCTTTGGCCTAGTGAGTAACACTACCAGGATTATAACCCAAAGAGATCAAAGAAAGTGGAAAAAGGACCTATATGTATAAAAATATAGTAACTCTTTTGGTAGTAACAAAGAACAGGAAATTAAGGAGGGTATGCAACATTTGAGGAGCAGCAGATGGTTTCAAAGAAACATGGTAAGATTTGTAAAAACTGAGCAGAGAGAACAGATTCAGAACAATTTTATAAAAAATATCCAGGAAAGACTTAGGAACTCTTATCTATTTAGTGACCAGCCATAACTCCAGAGAACAAATAATGAAACATGTTCTCTTGAGAGAGGTGATGGACTCAAGATGTAGAATGAGACACATCATTTTGGACATGGTCAATGTAGGAATTTGTCTTGCTAGACTCTGTTTGTACTCTCCCCCTCTCCCAGTATTTGGGAGGCAGAGGTAGGAAGGATACAAATAAATTTTAGCTGAAATAAAATTAAAGTTAAAAAAAAATCCAAGAAATATGTGGGCTGGAATACTCAGACTTTGCCTTAATTATTTAATCCAGTGGTTCTCAACCTTCCTAATGAGATGACCCTTTAATACTCGTATGTGGGCGTATCTGCATGTGAGAGGACCCACCTGGAGACCAATAGAGGAGCAGTGTCTCAGTTCCTAAGACCATAGGAAATATGTGTTTTCCGATGGTCTTAGGTGACCCCTGCGAAAGGGTCATTCGACCACCAAAGGGGTCGTGACTCACAGGTTGAGAGCTGCTGATTTAATCTATCTCAGATTTCTGTGAGGAGCAAATCTGGCAAATATTTTGTACATTTTAAACCACTACATGAATATCACAATTTTCATAATTATCTACCAAGACAGTACTAAGCAAATCATCTTAAAAATGTTTTCGACGTGAACTTTTTTTCTGTACATTTTTCTTAACCTCTGACTTTTCTTTACGTTCAACTATAAGGACAAGATTGCCACTCAAGAGAATTTATTGGCTGTGGTATCTCATGAGATTCAGTGGCCAATATGAACATACAACTAGAGGGAAGGGACAAAGTATTTTGGAGGATTTCCCACTGCCTAATTTTCCCTAAGCCCACCAGCATATGTTTTTAAAAAATGACATATTACAGGCAATTTTCTCAATGTTTTCATGGGTAGAAATGCTTACTATAATCCAAGAATATCGACTTACTTCCATTATATCCTCTAAATTTTCTTCGGCATCTGCTTTCTCAGTCATCAGTTTGGCAGCCTTGAAATATGTTTTCATGAGTAGGTACCCTTTCTTAGCTCCATTCCAATGGGACCTAGGAATTTCTACCAAGCCATACCCCAACAATAAAACAAGGAGAAACAGGCCCCATGTATTGGCAGCAGCGATCCCAATTGTCTGAAGCTGATTCCTAAGAAGAAATAATGATCAAATATTATTTCTAAATTTCATTAGTCTATAACAGATGAATGAATGAATGAATATATATTTGAATATCACCCAAGACAGAATCTGTTCCCTCCTTCAAGTAAGTTCTTTATTTTTAGACTATTCTAATTATTAAATGTATTTTTTTTAACATTGAACCAAAACACTATTTTTCCTATGTCCATGCTCTGAGGTCAAAAAGAATGATATTTCCACTTTCTTTTTGGCAACATGTCTAATAGGAAAATGTGTTTTACATGACTTCACACTCTATGTGGCATCAAATTGCTTATCATATCATATCACATCTCAATGGGTAAGAGAAGGGCTAGAGAAAAAGAATTTGGAACTCAAAACTTAAAAATGAATGTCAAAAAAATTTTTTTAAGAAAAAAAAGGCGATACAGGCAACCAAATTTATGTTATCTAATCTCAAGTGGACTCTTGCTGCAGGAGAGCAATCATTCTACTCCTCTATAATCCATTCATTATTCCACTTTCTACACTGGCTATTTCAAACTTTGTCTCTACTCAAGCCTTTCACACCAGCTTTGCCTCTAACCCTGCCTACTGAGTACCTCTCTTCATACTTCATTGAAAAAAAATTTGAGATCATCTGCAATGAGATCTTACTTCTCCCTTCCTCATCTTCGGCTGCTCTGACATCTTCCCCCATTATCTCCTCTTTTTCTTCACTCTCAGATAAAGAGGCTGTTCTTATGCTTATCAAGGCCAACCGTTCTACGTGCACCTTCAATCAAACTTCCTTGCCTCTTAAAGATTGTCCCTATTATGCTCCCCACTCTCTCTCTTTATCTTTGTGTCTCATCAATGCATATTTCATATCATATCATCAATAAATTTCTCAAATATAATCATGTCTCATCCATCCTCAAAATACTCTCAATCCTACCATCTCAAATTACTATCCTCTCTCTCCTCCTTCTTGGTTAATTAAACTCCTTGAGAAAGTCACTTATTTTTAGGAGTCAATACTTTCTTTGCTCTTGATCTCTTCTAAATTCTTTGCACTGTGGTTCTCAAAATCATCATTCAAATGAATAGACTTGTCTATTTTGGACAAATTAGAATGAAGAAATTTTATAACAACAAAACATATTTGTAAGTTAATACTAATATGACTTAAATGTAAAGGACTTAAATCAGAATACTAGAAAAAACCTAGGAAAATGAATTATATAATTTAAAAAGCACAGGTAATAGTATGTGCATTCAGAATGAATGTATGTTTTTAATTAACACAGTCTACATAGACTTCTATTTTACGAATCATTGAGAAGCACAATTTGTGTTTTATTTTGTGAAATCTATTTATTTAATGCATAAAACACAAGGAAGTTTTAAAAAAACATGCCAATCTAAGAGTATTTTTGTTTCTTTTCTTGAGTGATATTCTTACCATTCTAAGTGCAAATTTGGATTTACAGCCACATAAATTAAAAATGCTCCAAAAATCAGCAAATAGGTGCCATAATAAATTGCATTCTCAATCAGTGCTGTTTTGATCTTTCCAGTAATGGAAAATCCTCCTGATCTTGCATATGATTGCATAAAAGGTAACAGGATCCTAAAAGTAAGAGGAGAAAAAAGAAGAGCAAAAATTGCTTAATTTCATCTACTTGATATTTTTGTTTATCAGTTACTACAATAAAATAACTATCAGTCTCAAATTAAGAGTTTAAGAGGATATTTAGATGGGTTTGTATCCTTATGTCTTATAGTCAATACTAGCTCTATGACCTTGGGCCCGCTGGTTAATTTCTCTTGAGTCCTGGTTTCCTCATTTTTAAACGTGTAAAATATCTATCTAGTTTACTTGCTTCACAGCTCATATCTGGAGATTAAATGAATGCAAACATAATGTGATCAACTGAAAATGACAAAGTACCATGCAAATGTAAGGTATTATTAAACGTGAACACGAACAAAGAAAAGTGGGATAGCATAACTATACTAGCCAACGGGATATTGTTTTTGGAAAAAACCATACTCAGCTCAATATATGCAAAGTCTCATTTTTATGAGTATTTTTAATTAATAGCAGATACGTAATTTTCCTTATGCTTACATACTAGTCTATATTCCAATACATTTAATCTCTTATAAATAATATAATCCTTCTCATAAAGTGCTATTTTAGCAATAAATGCTGCATATAAGTAAAGGCAATGCAGTGTAATACATAAAGATCCAGAATTGGAGTTTGGATGATCTGGATCCAATGCTGCCTCTGACACATAATGGTTTTGTGACCATGGGCAAGTGATTCAACTTCTCATCCCCTCGGTAACTCCTCCAAGACTTTAAGTTAGAGAAATGAATTGCCTATCTGTATTAGCAGAGGGAATTTACACAATGAAAATTCCCCACACCATAGTTCTGACCCTCCAAAAAGAAAAACTGAGACACTTTTGGATCCTAGCATGGAGTAGCAGCTACGAAGTTAACATCATTATACTCAATCAAAAATAATAAACTGGCACATACATTCAAGAAAATACTAAGAAAATCTAATAAAGAAGTAACTCCTGCCATGTCATTAACATTTTGCTAAATCCTAAGCAGTGAAATCTTATTGAACGCTGGGGAGGGAGGAAGAAGACAAAAGTAGAAACATTCATTACCTACCATGTTAAAAACTGTGATGTCCAATATACAACACGCCAGAAAATTGGCATTATTCCATCAGGGATATAGCTCCATGGCTTGAAACAGGGATGTTTTCTGTTTTATTAACACCACCATACACCACCATCCCCAGGCCCAAAAAAAAAACAGTTAAAAACTGCTTGCAACTTAGTAAGTCTTAAATTCATTTTATGTTAACAAAAATTGAATTTTCTATTACATCTAAATTCTATTGCAATAACATTTCAGTCTTCTTTTGTCATTCCTGCAACATATTAATTTTAAATTCAATTCAAAATGACAGTAAGCTAACATGCTGACTAAAAATAAGCACTTTGTTCTAGCAAAGAATATAGTTTCAACTTCAAGTGCCTGTCTTACTTTAATATTAACTTTTGGAAAGATACTTTTGAAAAATGTTACTTGCAAATTTTTTAAAAGAGCTTCATAGAATCAGAATACTAAGGGAAATGACGTAGTAGCTTTAAAATACTGAGTTTCAGGCACTTTTAAATAAATAAAACTATAAAAAAAAATACACAGACACATAACCAGATACAGCTTTAGACTATCTGAAGAAGTAAAACTCAATATATATTACAGTTTCAATTGGAAGTTTTCTAGAAATTTAATTTGTTAAAATTAGAATTAAAATACTCTGGCTCACTTTGAAATTTTGTATTAATTCCATGGCTTTTGAATCTATTATTCTCACTTTCACAGGTTTTCAGTACAAGAAGAATAACCAATACAGTGAGTTAAGAATTCCTACCACCATAAGTGCCTTGCACACTTAAATATTTTTTCGTGAACTGTCTGTACTATTAAACATAAAAGACATGTCTTTCTTTATGGGGGAAAAATATCTTTTTATATGAAAAAAGTTATGTAGATGAAATTTACAGTAATGATAATTTTTAAATGGTAAGTAATTTTTAGATTTTAAAACAAAAAGTATTACCCTGTAATAGGGGTAGCAGCAGAGTAAGATCCAGTTATGTTGCTATTTTCCAAAGGGCTAGAGTTGGTAGCTTGTTTGCATCGGTTGTATATTGTCTAAAATGTTGAAAATATATTTGTCAAAAATAAGGACAGGTTATATAAATCTCATTATACTTTAAAAAGTAACCAAATTCAAAATATTTCATTAAAAATTAAAACTTATATAAAACATTACCCAACTGAGCTGTTTTCTTTTTTATGTGTATATCTTGAATAGATTTGTTAAAAGTATACAAAACTCAGATACAAAGAAAATGTGAACTCTTACCGTACTAACATCCACGGGCAGGATGAAGACTATGAGAAAGCAGAGATACCAAGCAAGTAGTGTTGCTAGAATAACAAGTCTATGCTGTTTCTTAAAGTCTCCATATCGATGAAGTATTAATAAAGCCAGAAAAAAGACAAAAACAATCTCAAGTCCCAAAGCTGCACCACTCATTATTGTGTGCTCACTCCAGCCAACCAAGGCTATTCATCTGAAGATAATGACCATAACTGTAAAAAGAAGGGGGGAAAAGGGCACTATCAGCATATAAAAACATTATTAAGAAAAAGTTATCAGATCTTACTTTTAAAAACATTTAGAAATATTTTGATTAAAGAATATTAATCCAAAGTAGAGCCCAGCACCCCTCCTCATAGAACTGAGACATTTACTGTTTTAAAACCTATAGTTCACTTCAATGTTTGTTTGCTCATGAAAATTCAAGATAGTATCATCAATTATTTCAATAAACCAATTTTATCTAAACTCCAATGAGAAATTACAAACTTTAACATAAAATGAAAAGTATCTAATCTATATTTGATAGATCATAACTTTTTCCTCTCAGCTACTGCATTCTAATCACTATCCCTAAAGTATTTGATTTGTTCCCTATTCACTTTGTTGGATTACTTTAAAAATGTGAAAAATAATAACATCTGGTGTTAAATATTTGGCAAAGTACTTTATATTCATCATCTCATTTAAGCCTCACAGAAAGCCTATAAAGTAGGTATTAACTAACCTTATATTTTGAGGCAGTACAGTACAGTGGAAAGAATGTTTGATTGGGGAGACTAAAGAGTCCTCTTGGGATTGAATCCTATCTCCCAGACTTATACTGTGGCCTCCAATAAATCACTTAAGATCTCTGAGCTTTAGTTTTCTCCTCAGCAAAACAGTTTTACAAATAACATCTGCAGTACCTATTGCTACAGGGCTGTTATGAGGATCAATGAGATAAAGCACTGTAAATTTTAAAATACTATGTAAAGTTAGATATTATTAAAAACATGTCACATAATATATGACTAAGACTCATTACCAAAAAGATACATGGGCAAAGGACAGCAACAGTTTTTAAAAGACTACTATTAGTATTATTAACTACTAATTAATTATTAATTACTTTTATTAACAACCATATGAAAGGTTGCTCCAGATCACCAAAAAAAAACCCCAACAAATTCTGAAGTTTCTTTTCACACTTGGTAAATGAGCAAAGATGACAAAAGATAGAAATAGTCTATGTGAGGAGTTATAGAATGCCAGGAAGACAAATATACCATTGGTAGAGCTGTGCACTGGTTCAACCACTATGAAAATTAATTTGGAATTATGTTAAGAAAGTGACTAGAAGTCTTATACCCTTTCTCTTTGAACTAGAGATTCCATTGCTGAATGTATACCCTAAAAGTTTGATTAAAGAAACATTCAATATTGACAAAAACATCTTACAGCAGCACTTACATAAGGCTGTCTAATTATAATTATTAAATCCAGAAGTAACTATAATAAAGACAAAAGGTATAAATAAAACTTGAATTTAAAAACTGTAAATAAAACTTCATCTTGTAAATAACATTTGACTATAACATAAGGCAATCACACATTTTCAACTAGATATAAATCATTAATACTCTCTTTACCTCAGTTCTTCATCTTAAAATGAGCTGGAGAAGGAAAAAGCAACTCACTTCAGTACCTTGGCCAAGAAAACCTCAAATGGGGTCATGAAGAGTTGAATATGGCTAAAACAACTGAACAACAATCAAAAAATCCCTATGATTCCTTTGCTTCTTTAACATTCTATAAGGCTATGAATAGAGAAAGGAACATACCCTGAAAGAGGATTCAGACTTACCATCCATAAATATGTGTGTTTCATGACAGAGCATAGGTCACATTTCCTAACTGTATTTTACTTTGTTACTTTAGGAAAATTATACGAAAAGGTCTTCTTACTAAAGAGACTTAAAATTTAAACTGTTAGAAAATTTTAATTTGTGTGAATAAACTTTATTCAGCTATGGAATGCTGGATGGGCCAAAATTAAAGGGAAAATGGGTAATTAAGAAACAGATCATTTAAATCCCCTAAAAATTCTTTCAGCTCTGAATTACTTAGCTGGACATGTATATGAATGTAATGGCAATCAATTTAGCAGATACTTAAGGCTAAGTATGGAGGGTGTGAACTCTATCCCCTGTTGAGAGGGCATGAACTCCCCTGCTGAGGTAGCAGAAGGGACTGGCTGAGAGATGAGGCGTGTGTGTGTGTGTGTGTGTGTGTGTGTGTGTGTGTGTGTGTGTGTGTGTTAGAGTATCTCTCCCAGCATCTGGAAGCCAACTGAGAACTGAGTTGAAGTTTTCCCGAGACCAGAATCTGCTGAAGGCCACCTGGAAGGCTGAGAGGGCTTGCTTAGAAGGCCTTCTGGAAGGCCATTTCTCCTGGGTCCTACTGCCAGCTTAACTGCTGGAGGACTAAAGAAGCATGACTGGGATAAGCCTTTGTTTGTTTGTGGCCTGGCTGATCCTTGAGTTCCTGGCAGCAGAAGTGATGAAGGGTCTGAGATGTGCCTGACTGTGAACTTCAGTGTGTACCAGGGACTGCCTGGAGGACTGGACAAGGACCTGGGGCCTGTCTACCTCTGAGGACTGGATGAGAACCTGGGAGCTGTCTGCCCCTGAATCCAGGTGACTGTTTGGTGGATTCAGGTAGGAGCTGAGACCATGGAAGGGGATCCAGGGAATCAGAGAGATCATCCCAAGTCAAGATGAAGAAAAGGCCTCCCCTTGGATGAAACTGAGGTTTGCTAGACACCAAGGGATGGAGGGTTTGTGTAATTTTCTAATGATTGTATTTAGTGATTAATGATACTCAGTGACTGATTCTTAGATGAGTGATTCATTAAGGTACTGATTTGCCCCATGAATGGAAAATTGATTAGTAATGGAATAATTGGAGTGTTCACTATACTGTGTAATCCGAATCTTAAAAGCTGTTCACAGTAGCATTCTTTTGGGAATCTGCTGGGGCATGGCATTACTTACAATGATCTAAAATAGCCAGACAATCCCTTTATAGAACTTAAACACTGCTAATCATTTAATAAATATTTCTGACACATTCTTAGGGCCTATCTTCCTAAAAGGAAATATAATATCAAGTTTCCCTTTGACTATTATGATATAATAAAGTAATATTACATAAAATTGGATCAAATGATAAGATAATGGAAAAAAATACTTGAAGAATGAAAAATATAGCATGACCTCTTGGCAGTGAGTGGAGTCTATAATTGGCATAACTTCATTAAAAAAACTACCTTTATCACTTATAATCCTTTCATTCAACATTTTAGTTTATTTATAAACATCAAAAAAAGTCTATCTCTGCATTCAGTTTCTTCAATTTTTTTCATCAATCTCTTCATTTCTTAATTCTTAAAATAAAAAGGAATCTATATTCTCTTGGTATACTATATATTTACTCATAAATTATCTTTATTTGCTCATCACAACAATCTCCAGAATGTTTTACAAAACACCTAAAATGAAAAAGTCATTAAAAGTTTGATTTTTAAGGACTTCATGTAACTCCTTATCAAAATTTCAAGCTTCATATTCTATTATTGGTATTCTCCAATTTATATAATCCTAACAGTTTAACAGCTCACCAAATTTATGTGATATTCCAATCTTCCATCAACATCAATTTTTCCTAAACATTTTCTATTCAACATAAGAGACTGAAATTAAACACAATTATTATTATGCTGACCAATTAAAAGTTAGGTCCAATATTTTCTTGTCTGATATTCTATATGAACTAGGAATTTGATGGATAAATAAAACTGAAAATTATAGTGACTAGTATACACTATTAAATTTTTGGTTTTCACTATTGAACAAGAAAAATTCATTGCTTATATTTAAAGCTCTGAAAATGAAGAAATGGCTAAAGAAACATCATGTCCATATGCTTGGTTATCCTTTTTACCAGAAAGCACTAAAGCAGAAGCATCAAACTCACAGCAGGCAAAATCTCCAGAGAGGAGCCCTAACCATAATAAAATCCAATTGAGAAATGTTTAACAAAATAAAAATATAATACAACATATATAGTGTGAACTTGTCTAAGTCAATACGAGGTCCACAGA
Source organism: Pseudochirops corinnae (assembly GCA_028646515.1). Classification (NCBI taxonomy): domain Eukaryota; kingdom Metazoa; phylum Chordata; class Mammalia; order Diprotodontia; family Pseudocheiridae; genus Pseudochirops; species Pseudochirops corinnae. The sequence continues at coordinate 75,065,493 of CM053587.1, forward strand.
GATCTCTTTTTATTTGAGTTTGACCTCAGTGCATTAAAGTACTAAGCAAAAGGGATAAATGTACCAAATCTGGGTTTCTTAACATTCCTAGTTTCTATATTTTCTTCATTAATATAAGCCAGTTTTTGGTTACTTTATCCAGTGCACAAAAAGCTAAAGTCTGCCTCCCAGAGAGAATGGGGTGGAAACAGGTTTTTGTATTACCCCTTTGATGTCAAGATGATAGTTCCTAAGATAGCTTACCTAGTGCCTACTTCTGAGTCACTGAATTCTCCATGATAATTTCTCTAGGTTCCTTATGTGAGGGATAATTTGTAGTGAAGTTTCCCCATTCTGAGGAATCAAGTCTAGAGTGGTTTCAGTATTCACTAGGCCTTCGTCTGGAGGTCACCTGACCTTTCAGGAGTCTGTGACATGGAGCAATGGAACCCTGGTCTTTCATTGGACACCCACATGTTTCAGGGTCCTCTGTCTCAGAAATAGATTCTCTCACTTAGATTTCAGAGCCAGGCTCCCTACCAATAAGAGTCAAGGCCAGTTGGGGGGGAGGGGGTTGAGTTTCTGCATTAGAAGATTATATAACCATGGGCTGGCTTCTACCTGTTGCTCTCTCCCTGCAGACACCATGTGAGCAACAGGGACAGACAGAACCCTTTCTCACTTACATATTCAAGTGCTAGTTTTTAATTTTTTGTTGTCAGGTTGTTTTTTATGTTATCTTAATGTCCAAATATATACATCCTTATTTCCCTACTCAGCAGATCATATCTTGTAGCAGATAATAAAAAAGAACAACAACAACAAAAACAAAAGCAGCTCAGCAAAATTTATATCAACTGAGTCTAACCACATATGCAATATTCATACCCAGAGTCTTTTACCACTACAAAAATGCAAGGGAAGTACATCTCTAATCTGGAGTTAAGCTTGCTAATAGGTTGATTAATGCAGACAGGAAACTGCTCTACAACTTAGGAATCTAAGAATGTTGCACAGGGCAGAGAGAGGTTAGGTGGTGTCCTAGGAGGTCACATAGCCAGTATTATGGGCAGTGGGGAGGGAAAGAAGAGAGGAGGAATAGAAAAGGAGACTTGAATCCAGGTGTTCCTATCTCCCAAAAGCAGGCTTCTACTACACCAAGCATTTCGCACATAATTATTAAAAATAAAAAACTTTATAGCTTTTCAAAATTTTTATTCCTTTTTTTTTTGGAGGGGGGAAGGCAAGGCAATTGGGGTTAAGTGACTTTGCTCAAAGGTCATACAGCTAGTAGGGTGTCTCAACTGACTGAGGCTGAATTTGAACTCAGGTCCTCCTGACTCCAGGGCTAGTGCTCTATTCACTGGGCCACCTAGATGCCCTGAAATTTTCTATCTAAATGATAAATAATAGTTTTTGAGCATGGTTGTTTTAACTATAGATTTAAACCAGACCTTAATATCTGATCTAAACTAGACTTTAATGGATTAATTTTCTTTTCAAGTATATTAGCCCAAGTTAGTCCTTGAGACATGACAAGTATAATAAAAGGGAAGATAAGAGTATTTGGTTCATTTTATTAGTGCTATACAGTCACAGAGATCTGATTAGCCAGTGTAGACCCCTCCCCAAACCAAAGGCCTAAATCTGGACTGGCTAATCAAGAGAAACATTTTGGCACATTCTGAGCTTAACCTACCATAATACTTTGCATGCTCTGGTATAAGAGACATGCTTTGTTTTGCACTCTTAGTGAACTCAAAATGCCCTTTCTAGTGTCAGCAGCTATAAGGCCAGATGAAGTTGACCAGGAGCATTCTTCTCTTTTTGACTACCAAGAACAAGACTTCTTGAACCAGACACTATCTTGAATAATGGGACTTTCCTTATGTTATATTATGTCATGTTAATGGTAAAAAAAAAAAAAAAAACAAAGACATCCTGGATCTATAATTTCAATCGACACCTTGACATACTCCTATTTTATTGTATTTACAACCTATTCAATTAAGAAATTCCTTTCTCATATCATGGTTAACACATCTGAGACTAGAGGCAATAAAGTCTATTATCAATTGATTCTACTAACCTTTGGTGGCAGATAATGATAAAAATCTAAATAAATAAGACTTTCTTCAATCCTTCTGAAATTCTTTGGAAGCACACTCACTGCTAAAGTGATATTCCTAAAGCACTGTTCTGCCAAGTCATTCCTCAGCTGCAGGAGCTACAGTGGTTCCTCCTTTGCCTTTAGGCTAAAATAAAAACTCCTTTGTTTAGCACTTAAGTCTTTCACAATGCAGATCCAGCCAATCTTTCAAAGCTAAAGACATTCTACATAACAGCCAAAATGGTCTATCTCCCAGCTCCAAACATAGGTTATCAGTCAGGCACCAGGAATGATTTCCAGGCTCACCACTACCTCAGCTCCCTTGCAAGTATAACTCAAAAACCTGTCCAGATTTCTACAATTATAAGTACCAATCCCATCCCAGAAATTACTTTGTATTTACCCGTTTGCAAGCTATTCCCAACCCCTAAACACAGCAGAATGTAAATCAACTCCTTAAGTTGATTTTTTTTTCTTTGTATACCCAATCCACAGTACAATGCTTGGAATATTGAGCATTTTTGTGCTTTATGAATGGTGATTAGGTAGATTTATATTAGAAGAGTGGCAGCCTTGGAATTAAGATTAGAAAGACCGGCATACACAAACCTTCCTCAGACACTTCCTGGCTCTGCTAAAATCAGTAAGTCACTTAACTTCTCACAAGTTCCAAACAGTTCTCTACAATTACATATTCCAGGGCAACCTGGTGGAAGGAGTTTCCTCACTGGGAGATAACAATGGAATCAGTTGTGATTCTCCCCCTACCCCACTAAAATCTATTCAAAGCACTTCAAGTTTTGCTAAACACAAATACTCATAAAGTCCTAAGAATTGGAAAGGACCTTAGAGCTCTTATTTAGTCCAATCCCATGTAATACCTCTTCTTCAGCAACTATAAAACATGGTCAATCCAGGTTGAACACCCTTCTAATACTATGAATTCATTACCTTTATTTTTTGTAGAGCAGAAACCCGTTAAAACATATATCCCATCAGACTGTAAAATTTCTGAGGGTAGGGACTGTTTCATTCTTTCTCTAGAGCCATTTAGGTGGTACGGTAGATAAGAGTGCTGACTGTAATAAGGTGCCACCAGCCTCCTCCAGAGCCATCTGGGTCCAGTGGCAGGCATGCCTCACATACTCACTAGTTCTGTGACTTGGGACAAGTCCTTTGACCTTTCCATCAGTAAAAATGGAGGTAATAATAGCATCTAAGACAACTAGCCTGGAATAAAGAAGTTTGCTCAGTTGTGTCCAACTCTTAATAACCTCATGGACCATAACACACCAGGCCCTTTTAACCTGCACTATCTCTCAAAGTCTGTCCAAGTTCATGTTCATTGTTTTCATGACACTATCTACACATCTCATTCTCTGCTATCCTCTTCTCTTTTTGCCTTCAGTCTTTCCATCAGCATCTTTTCCAATGAGTCCTGCCTTATCATTATGTGATCAAAGTACCTAAACTTTAGCTTTAGCATTTGACCTTCCAGTTAATAGCCAGAATTAATTTCTTTAAGGACTGACTGATTTATCTTCTGGTTAAGGCACTCTCAAAAATCTCAAGCACCACAATTCTAAAGTGTTAGTCATGTGGTGCTCAGTTTTCCATATAGTCCAACTTTTACAGCCATACATCACTACTGGAAAACCATAGTTTTCACTGTACAGACCTTCATCAGCAAGGTGATGTTTTTGCTTTTCTGTATGCTGTCCAAATTTGCCATAACTCTCCTTCCAAGAAGCAAGCATCTTTTAATTTCAAGGCTCCCGTTGCCATCTGCAGGGAACTTTGAGCCCAAGAATATAAAATCTTATACTGCTTCCATTTCTTCTCCTTCTATTTGCTAGCAAGTACCACATGGTCAAAGGTTTTACAGTGTATTCAATGAAGCAGAAGTAGATGTTTTTCTGGAATTCCCTTGCTTTCTCCACAATCCAACAAATGTTGGCAATTTGGTCTCTAGTTCCTCTGCCTTCTTTGAAAACCAGCCTGCTATTCTGGTAATTCTCAGTTTATTGCTAAAGTCAAGCTTGCAGAATCTTAAACATAACCTTGCTGACATGTGAAATGAGTGCAATTGTTTGGTAATTTGAATATGCCTTGGGATTATCCTTCTTTAGAACAGTGACATAAACTGACCTTTTCTAATCCCGAGGCCACTGTTGTGTTTTCCAAATCTGCTGACATAATGAGTGCAACACTTTAATAGTTTCATCTTTTAGGAATTTAAATAGCTCAGATAGAATTATGTCACCTCCAAAAGATTTATTGTTAGCAGAATAATTCTGTCAAAATTAGAGTGGAGCAAATGGAAGCAAATGACTTCATGAGAAATCAAGATACTATCAAACAGATCCAAACCAATGAAAGAATAGAGGGCAATGTGAAATATCTCCTTGAAAAAACCACTGACCTGGAAAA
>CM053587.1:75070511-75124784 GCA_028646515.1 Pseudochirops corinnae
GTGACATAGGAGAGAATAGACTGGGGAAGGGGAGACACACTGGGATGGCTGTTTTGGGGCGGTGGGTGGAGGAAAGAGGGGGAGAAAATATGTAACTCAAAATCTTGTGGAAATGAATGATGCAAACTATAATAAAATTAAAAAAAAAAAAAGATTTATTGTTAGCAATGTTTCCTAAGATCTAGGGTCCACTTGACTTCATTCTCCAGGATGTCTGGCTCTAGGTCAGGAACCATATCATTGTGCTTAACAGTAATGTTAAAAGCCTTTTTGCATAGTTCTTTTGTGTAATCTTGCTACCTCTTCTAAAATCTATTCTGTTTCAGTTAACTTTCTACCATTCTTATCTTTTATCATTTTGCTTTCTTGTTCTTTTTTTTTTAGAAATGTTTTTGTTACAGCTTCTTTCACTTGACTCTGAATGCTTATGCCCTGCCACTTTGTTCATAGTTTCTCAAAAACTATGTATACCATCTAGGTGCTACTGGCACCTTGTTTAAAATTATTACTAACCTCTAAGTTCTATAACATTCATAAGCAATGCTGAGGTCAGAGAGAGTAATATCGATTCTTATCTGCTCCCACTCCCTCACTTTCAGAATGGGAAACACCTCCAGAAAGGTAACTTTACCTAGATCACACAGGAGGATCACACAGTCTCAAGACCAGGCATACTAGAGAATATATTCGCTATATCAGAATTATTAAGTACATGAGGAATAAGGGAATAAACATTTGTTTAAGTGCCTATTATATAAGTTAGACTCTATGTTAGGTGCTTTTACAATTTATAAACATCATCTCATTTGACCCTCACAAAAACCATGGAAGAGGAGTGATATAATTATCCCCATTTTACAGTTGAAGAAACAGAGGCAGAAGTTCAGTAACCTGCCCAGGATCATACAGCAAGTGTCTGAGGCCAAATTTGAACTCAGGTCTTCCTAACTCTAAGCCCAGCACTTTCCATACTGTGCCACCAGCTGCTCTTTGCCAGTTGCTAGCATAGAAACACGAAAGTAAGAAAGTTGATACCCTCAAGGGCCAAGATTGGGGGATGGGGGTGAAAAATAGAAGGGTATGTTACGTGTTCACAGGTAAGTAAATCAAAAAAATTTTTTTATATATGTATAATAACAGCACAAGGTAGGGAGAAGGAAACAAAATATCTAGGGACTGGTAAAGGCTTCAATATGAAGCTAATATCTGCAATATGGAGGTAACATTTGCAATAAGGCTTAAAGTGAACCAAAGGCAGAGGGGAAGAAGGAAAGCATTCTAAGCATACGAGATAGCCTGTTTAAAAGGTACAGAAACAAGAGACAGAATGTCATTCTTTGAGGCAGCTTAGTTCAGATAGCTATCTAAGGTCATATGATGATTTGGGGGGAAGAATCAGAGACAAAGGAAAAGAAATTAGTTTAGAAGTTTGACATCACCTTAGCAAGACACCTAGATTAGAAATGTCAAAACAGCAACAATCCTGAACCAGACTAAAACATAACTGAGAAATAAATTAACAAAATAAATAAAAATATAACAAAACTGATAACATTATATTTTAAAACTAAGTCAATATGCAGCCTGCAGGGATCCTTAAATACAGATTAAAGGCCCCTCCTTTTCCTTTGCATTTGATACCACTGATCAAGATCAGAGCCTCGCTTCAAAGGTACCTACCTTCCAAAATCGCTTTAACTTTTGTGTTTAAAGATTTCTGTTGTTTAGCCAATAGTTCACTTGGAGTCTTTGTGACAGTTTTTGGAACTTTCCTGGCAAAGACACTGGAATGATTTGCCATTTCCTTCTCCAGCTCATTTTACAAATGAGAAACTGAGGCAAACAGGATTAAGTGACTTGCCCAGGGTCACACTGCTCTTAAGTGTCTGAGGCTGGATTTGAACTCAAGATGAGTCTGTCTGACTCCAGGCCTGGTGCTCTATTCACTTAGCCAACTAGAGTTCCTCCCATATATACTGAGATTGGATAACTTCGAGGTGAAAAGGCATGTGGCTGAACAGTCAGGAAGACATAGATTCAAGTCCATCTTCTGACATGTACTTACTGGCTATATAACCCTGGGCATGAATCTTTTTCCTAGGAAACTAAAGCTACAAATTTCAGAATAGCTGTTGATCTTTATTGATAGATGGAATTCCCCACTTTATTAAAATCAAAATTCCAAATAAATAGTAGCAATGACTTCTCTCTAAAGGTCTGACAAATAAGATATACAAGGAAGAGATTCAAATTTATAATAAGACTCATTCCTCAACTGATAAACAGCCAAAGGCAGTTTTCAAAGGAAAAAAAATACAAGCTATCACCAACTATACAGGAAAAAAAGCTCTATATTAATAATAACTAGAGAAATGCAAATAAAAGCAACTTCAGGTTTCAAGCCGGTCTATCAGACTGGCAGGTAATAAAACAGTAAAATAACAAATGTTGGAAGGGCTGTGGGAAAACTTGTATACTAGTGCATGGCTGGTGGAACTTTGAACTGGTATAGTCATTCTGTAAAGTAATTTATGTCTCCCAAACTATGAAAATGTTCATTCCTATTGACCATTACTAGGTCCATACTCCAAAGAAATGAAAGAAAGAGGAAAAGGACCTGTATGTACAAAAATATTTATAGCAACTCTTTTCATGGGAACCCCAAACTGGAAACTAAGAGTGTCCTCCCACTGGCGAATGGCTAACCAAACCACGGTGAACAAAATTAATAGAATATTACTTTGCCAAAAGAAATTTTTTAAATGGGACAGTTCAAGAAAGACCTCTACGAAATGCAGAGCAAAGAGAGAGAACTAGGAAAACAATTTTCCCAATATCACAATTGTAGAGTAAAACAACTTTGGAAAACTTTAAAAGTCTGATCAACACAGTAATAAACCATAAGTCCAAAAAATGATGACACATAATACTTTTTCACAATGTGATGATAAATTAAAATACATAAGACATACATTTTCAGACACAGTCAAAGTGGGAGTTTGTTTTATAGGACTACAACTGTTGTAGTGAGGGCTTTATTTTATGAGGTTTTTTTTTTTCTTACTCTTAGCCATGGGTTAGAGAGGGGGAATGGAAGAGACGGATTAATAAAGAAAAAAAATGGCACTTAATTACAAAAACAAACTAAAAGAATTCTCTCTTCAATTTAAATTCATTTCTCTGGTTCAATCCTTTATGATAAAAACAAAACAAAACAATTTGGTCCATAACCTTCACCTGAAAATTCTTCCCATGCTTCAAGATAAACGTTAGATAATCCCTATTTGTTTCATCTATCAACTGCCTGAGAAACACCTACAATGCTAAGGATTGGGAAGCTAAAGACTCAAAAGGCTGAACCAGAGTCAGGAAAAAAAAAGGATAACGTAGTAACCTAGATGCAAGAATGTTGTAAAGAGAAAATAATTCAGACCAATCTAAAAGAACACTATTAAACTTCCAAGAAATACTAAACTTTCTGAATTGGTTGAAGATTAACTGCTTATGTAGCTACGGTGGGTGGACATCTCATGAGGGTAAAGCAAAAAGACAAGGAGAGTCAATTTTGATTAAATATGCTGTCATTAAGGCACACAGCTATTTTAGCCTTTCTCTGAAGATGTTTTCTATTTAACAAAGGAACACTTTCTGGAATAATCCGATGAAGCACCCCAAATTTTGGAGATACATCATTGTCCTTAGCCATTTATCTATACGGTAAGCAAATAACACCAATACTTTTACCTCTTTGTGTTAAGAGCCAGGAGAATTTAAAAGGCTCACATCCCGGTTCTTATATTAATGTAGGTGATATCATCAAAGCTGATGGGGCAAGTATAAGCAGTTGGGATCTGTGATTTCACTGGTATAGAGAACTTTTTCAAGTATAAACTTTCACAACCAAAAGCTGAGGGACTAGAGATAAAGTGACTTGTCCAGGGTCAGTCTGGTATATGCCGGCACAATCCAAGTTTCCCTGAGGCCAGCTTTCTCTACCCACTAATCCCATAATTTCAGCCTGGCATCAGTGCCATTATTTCTGTTAAAATGAATTCTTATCACATTCGATTTTTTGATACTAGTACACTACCCATATCCCTATAACTCATTCCACTTATGGTCAGCTGTGACTCCCAGTTATTATTCCGTTATGTCTGTGTTCTGTCAGATGGTCCCCTGTATGTGTTTATTTGTTTTTTGCCACCAAGTACCTCACACTTTACATATGCCAATAGGATAAGCCCAATGGAGATATGTCTCCTTTGCTATCACTTTGAATTGTATTTCAAGCTTCCAAAGTGTTGGCAAATCCTTAATTAATGGCATCAAATATAATAAGCATATTATTAACTCACAGTTAGGTCACTAATAAATAACTTTACAATAATCCTGGCCATGGAAATAAGAATATTTCTGCCTAAATGAAAATGAGGTGTTATGGAAGTGAGATTTAATACAAAAAAACCTAAAATTTATGAAGGATCTGCATTACTCAGAAAATGCTAAATCTAAGTCAGGAGCAATTAAAGCTTCTGGAAACTATGTAACTGAAAACTGATGGGCTGGATGACTCCAAATTTAAAACAGATTAAAAGTTATTGTGGTTTTAGATAACATTATCAATAGCTTAAATAAATTTTTAAAAGTTAAGATAATTGGTCAGGATCAAAAATAATGCATAATAAGTAAGTACATTAAGTAAGTTTAGGCATTCTGGTTTATCCGTGAAATAATGCTGAAGCTGCAGTCTGCAAAACACCTGTTCCACTACTGCAGGACTTTGTTCTCTAGACGTTTCTTTCAAGATGTTTAAACAAGAAGTGCTCTAATGGGAGGCCTCTACTAATCAGTACATCAGCATATGTTTAAAGTAAGGGAAGTTTCAGGGTCTGAATAAGAGACAGAATGCACAAAAGATGTTTTTAATTTATAAAATTAGAATTTTGTATCTTACACTAAAGAACACAAAAATACTAGAAGAAAAAAAATCTAGATAGTTTACATGCAGTAAAGAGAAAACCCGGCACTGAGAACGGATAACACAGATAAACCTTACGGTGAAGGGACCCCTTCCCTTACCTCAAGATTTTCTAACCACAAAAAAGTTAATAATCAACGATCTGTACAAAGAAAGAGGATGAAGATATGGATAAGGAAAAAAAATTTGCATTTCGTTTGGGCATGCATTTTCTTTGACCTAAATATACTTTTCCTGGAAAAAAAATATAATTATTTACATTTAAATAGTTTTTCCCCTGAGGAGAGTAGTCAAATCTTTAGGAATAAGCCTCCAAACTACACTGATAAAACAAAGAGGTGGGGGGCGGAGAGTTTCAGGATAAATAAAGTTGAACGCCTGAGAAAATGAAGATAAGCTACTTAATATAACCACTTTTAGTTTAATGAGCTATGCAGAGGAAGCATTAAAGCTGATGTTCTTTACGAAGCTTAAAATAAAAAATCAATTCAACAAATATTGATCGTCGCAGTAATTTACGAATTACCCACAACTCCTTTTGTTTCCCCAACACAACACCAACAATTTATTTTCAGTTATATGCATAATAATAACCTCTGGGATCAAGAATTCTCTAAAAATAAAGAGATGAATCCCCTCCTCCCATCCAGCCAGCCAGCCGTCCGTCCGTCCGTCCATCCATCCAAGCATCCATGCATCCAGCCAGCAGTCCATCAATCCATCTACCCACAAAGAATAGGCTAAACAATGAAATCAAGAACAAGCAAACATCCAGGAGTAAGGAGGCTTAATTCTATGAACAGGTATTTCAGCTTTCCAAGGTTTCCGAGGAAACCTAGAAAAGCGACCCAGAGCTTACTGGGTGACTGCCGCATTTTGGCAGGGGGAGGGGAGGAAGTGTCTACATAAACCCTTTTCCATTCCGCAGAGCAGAAACGCATCCTCCCCGCCCCCTCCCCGGGCGCGCCCGCCCCAAGCCGCAGGTGTTCGTCTAGCCCCGGGCCCCGGAATTCTCTCCGTCATCCCAGAGTGATGAAGGCCGGCTCCGGACCCTTACCCCACTCCAAGCCTCGTCCCCAGAACCCGTAAACCCACAACTTTTGGGGTCGTGATCAGGGAGGTAGCAAGTGACGCCCCCTCCCCTGACCCCACCCCTCCGTCCCCCGAACTCGGGCCCCTCGTTCCTTTCCACACCCACCCCCTGCTGCAGTATTGTGATGCTTCCCTGGGCAAGCTCTGGAAGCTGGGGAGGCATAGCCCGGTCCTCGCCGAACTCCGGGGAGCCGCCTCCACCCCCACCCCCAGCCGGCCGCTGCCTCGGACTTACCGGGGCGACTGTGCTCCCCTCAGCAGGCGCGGCGGGCCCCGGGGGTCGCCATCACCTCGGCCGTCACCCACTGCGTGTTCCCCGAGCCCCGATCTCACCGTCCCGCCTGGGGCTCCGCGGGCCAACGGGCGGAGGGACCGCGAGGACCCGCCGGCGCCTCCGTCGTCTTGGGGTGAGTACCGAACAGAAGCGCCGAGGCAGCTCAGGAACACCGGCTGCCTTCAAGCCGGTGACATTTCTCCGCCGGCCCCCCTCCTTCCCTTCCGCTTCCTCATGCATACGTCACTGCTCTCTCCCGGCTTGCGGGCGCCCCGCCCCGCAGGGGCTTCTGGGTTATCGTAGGCGGGGCGGGGGTGGGAGGAGTGAGAAGGAGCTCGCGAGAAATACGAAGAGTGGGATGAAGGGACAGACTCAGGCCGATGATTTGGCAGGAGGAAGGACCAAGGGATTAGTAGTTCAGAGACTACAAATCCCAGCAGGCAGCGCGCCATCCCCAAGGCCGCCTACCAGGAGAGGGAAAAGGTTCCGCGCGCGGGTTGAATGGAACATTGCGCTCCTGGGTCCCGATCCGACAGTGAGGCGTGGTGGTGCTGCTGCTAGTCGTTGACGCGGGAAGCCTCGAGATCAAGAGTTGAGCGATTAATGCAAGGACTTAAATCCCCACCTCCGCTCCGGCCAGCCCATCATGCACAGGTAACCAAACCTATTTGCGACGATGAGCAGCAGATGTGTGGAGGAGAAGGAAAATGTGGATGTTATGCTTCTTACCTTTATCTTTACTTTTTAGCATTCACCGCTCAATGGCTTTAGGGTCATGGTGGATGGAGTCTGTCGCCTCGTGGCTCTGGAAGCTTTTATTTGACCTCGCTGGCTGGGCTTGGGTATTAATGTTTTGAATGACTGGATGCTAGTTCCCTTTTTACCCCTCTTCCCCACCGCACTCCCCCATTTAATTTGGGTAAACTTCTAGGCTGTCTGCGATGAAAAGAGTCGTTTTTGATAAATGCACATGTATCCTAATTTACCAGCTTTAGCCTCCCTAACCCCCTCCTACGCCACTTTATGAATTTACTCGTGGTTTCCAAATAAGCAGTGTTAATCTACATGCAAAAGGTGGCTTTGCAAGCCTGTTTCTGTTTGACTTGGACGCATCCGTTTTGGGGGATGCTAATTAATGGAAAGCTATGAGGATGCAACTTGTCCATTTCCTGCAGGAAACACCTCCAGGAGATTCCGGATTCGAACAGCAATGTTAATATCACCTTTTCGTGGGGATGGGATCTTAACAAGACTCCGGATTTGCTCTCAGGAATGGGGGTCTCAATTCTGGAGAAGGAAAAGGTAGACAGTGAAAACATCCCCCAGGAGCTGCTCTTAAGTCAAGCCCCTCCGCCAAAAAAGCAGAAGGTGAAAGCGAAGGAAAAGGACTTTGTAATTGCCCGTAGGCCGAGGCAATTCAAAGAGAACAGTTCAGGTATGTTGTGGGGGCAGAGTTGTAAGTCTGAAAGACTTAAGTAAGTCTCCTTGTTTTTACTGCAAAACGGTTCCAGGAGTTAGTAGAAAGCTTTTAGGGATGACTCTTCAGCACCAGATCATAGGTTCAGAGATGGAAGGGGGGGCCAATGGAGACCAACTCCTTTTTTTGCACAGATGATTAAACTGAAGCCTGGTAAGAGTAAGGTCTCCAGGCAACACAGGTAAGTATTTGGCAGAACCAGGACTTGAATCCCTAAATTCAGCATTCTTTCCAGATGTGTTATATTTGCAGATCTCAATATTGAGAGTCACTGAATTATTATGTGGTATAGTGGGGGCAGAGCCAGGAGGAGCTGGGTTCCCTCATGCTGGCTTTGTGACATTTGACTAGTCACAGTACTTAATACACTTCTCTTGGGAGAGGGATGTTCCTTACCTTTTGTTTTCTAAACTGATTAAATCACTGTTCCAGACCAAGAAAAAAAAAAGATTACTTTAACCACTGCATTCAGTCTTGTCCAGCAACATTTAAAATTTTTATCTTCTGGTCATGATCTGTTTGAAGATATATCCAGTTGTTACATGTTCCTGCCTTTTCACTAGGTCAGACTGAGGCACTGGGTTTCTAGTGCCAAAGTGAATGTATAAATTATGGGCAAGGGTTTGTAAGATGAAGACTTTGCAGGTTCAAGCTTTGGTTTATACTGTGTAATACTACCCTGTACCTATGCATGGGCCTTTTATTCACAGTCTCTACATTTGTTATTGGACAAGTATTTGAGCGTGAAATTGGCACTGTATCTTAGGTGGGCAGTTAAAGACCATAGGTTTACTTCTAGGTTAAAGTGACAGGCAGGGAATCAGAAAGACTCATCTTCCTGAGTTCAGATCCAGCCTCAGTCACTTACTAGTTGTATGACCCTGGGCAAGTCATTTAACTCTGATTGTCACAGCTTCCTCAAATGGCAATCCACTCCAGAGTCTTTGCCAAGAAAACCCTAAATGGGTTGGGAGAGAGTTGGACAAAAAAGACTGAACAACAAAAGGCTTACTCCCCTGGGGTAAGAAGCTAAGTAAATATTAATTGGATTAAGTGATGACTTTGCCTGAGAAGTAAGGGGAGGAGTTAAAAAGTTTGTTCTGTCTGTGAAGTTCAGGAACAGAGGCAGCCTAAGTCTGGTTTCAAAGGCTACTGACCTTTTCAGTACATACAAGCAATTTTAGATTATCCCTAGGGGAAGAAAGGCAAGTGGTGAAGCCAAATATCAAAATTATAGACCCATTTCTTCCACAATGTTTGTTGTGTGCCTGTCCTTTACCCAACACTATCAGAGATACAAAAGATGTTATAATGCTGGTGAAGCTGTACACCCTAGGAGGTTGGACTGGGTGGATTGTTAAGACTCCTCAACTCCAAACCAGCTGTCATGGGGAAGTAAACTGAGATAAATTCCCAACTAAGATTGGTCCAAATATACTACTCCCTAATTAAGATCTTTTTGAAAGGAAAAAAATACCCAAGTTTATGCTGGAAAATAACCCTGCATTCAGGTTTTATACAAGATAGATTTAGAGGATTAGAACAATATTGTAGTTAGTTCTTAGAAGAACTTTTCAGAAAGTACTGCTGACAAAGTCTGCTGTGGCTGTTTGTTGTTCAGTCCTTTGATATCCAACTTCATGACCCCATTTTGGGGGGGTTTTTCTTGGCAGAGTTACTTTGGCCATTTCCTTCTCCAGCTCATTTTACAGATGTGGAAACTGAGGCAACCAGAGTTAAGTGATTTGCCTAGGGTCACACAGCTAAGTGTCTGAGGCTGGATTTGAACTCAGGAAGATAAATCTTCCTGATTCCCTGCCAGATACTCTATCCACTCTGGCACTACCTAGCTGCCCCTCTCCTGTGGTTTAGTGGATCAGTTACAGCAATAACAACCACCACCTCTGCTTTTTTAAAGCAGAAAGGAGCATAAATTTTTGAGCTATGGAGTAAAGCCCCGAACAAAATGACACTGACCCCATTAACAAAAAAAAAGGGTGGGATTGGCTCCAGTGTAGTGACCAGGTCAGAAGTTGGGAGACAATGTAAAGAGCTGGTTTTGGAGCCAGAAAACCTGAATTCAAATCACAGCTCTGCCACTTACTTCTGTGTGGCTTTGAGCAAGTCACTTAATTTGGCTGATCCTCAGTCTGTAAAATAGTGACCTGTTGATTTAGGTGACATCTAAGGTCCTTTCTAGCTCTATGACTACATAGATAAGTATGAGATTTTTAAAGCTGTAAGTTCATTTCCTGTTCAGTTTTACCTTTTCTTTAATACAATTGCTATTTAATGTATTTAGTACACTAGGAAGCAAGAGTGACTTCTTTGTTCTTTGAGAAAGCACAGTTGAAGACAAACCTTTCTAGGTGATCGAGATCTGGACACACCTGGAAGCTGTACTCACAGTTATCACTGAACTTCGACATCCTGTCCCTTTTACTTGCACAATTAATGACCAGCCTTTCATTACCTGACCCTTTGTGGAAGTCCCTGATCTAGGCCCTGTGATCTCTATGATGCTTATGTGAATCCATGAACTTAGAAGACTTGCCTTTCCTGGCTGTGAAATCCCTGCAATTTCTACTTGCTTCTCTTTATCCTTGTATTCTTTCAGGCTCCAAGTCACTTTCCCAATTTGATCATCTCTTTGACATCCTGACCCACACGAGCCCTTTCAACTTCTTAAGACTCCAACAACCAGCTTCCTTCTCTACCTTTCATCTACACACAGGCTCCTTCCAGCCTCAGCTTTCCACAGATCTGGCCACCTCCCAAGAACCTGACCCCCTCTTTCTCTGTGCCTATCCATATGCCTACAAACATTACTTTTTTGTTGTTTTTCAGTCATGTCCCACTCTTCATGATCCCATTTGGGGTTTTCTTGGCAAAGATAGTAGAGTGGCTTGCCATTTCCTTCTCCAGCTCATTTTACAGATGAGAAAACTGAGACCAAGAGAGTTAAATGGGGTCATCTAACTAGTGTCTGAGGCCAGATTTGAACTCTGGAAGATGTCTTCTTGACTCCTGATTGGAGACTATCAACCATTACACCCAGTTGCCCTCACAAACATTATTAATTCTAACCTTAGGAAAGCTTTGCCTTAACCTCTTTTGCTCCAGTTCTCTTCCTTCCCCTTCTCAGCCGCACTACTTGAAGAAGTAATTCATATCCAAAAGATTCCACTTCCTCACCACCCATACTGTCTCCTTGAAGTCTGTCGTCTTCTGAAAGTACTCTCCAGAGGCACCATTGACCACCTAATTGCCAAATCCAGTGATTTTTTTAGTTCTTACCTTCCTAGAACTCTCTAACATTTGGTAGATTCCCTCTTGATACTCTTCCTTATCCCTTAAGGTTGGTATTGACTAGCATTCAGAAGTTAGCCACCTCCCTATATTATTCTGTCCTTTGGTAGTCTCTGTTCCTCCTATGATTTCATCTACTGTCCCTATCTAGGTAACTGCTAAATCAGTATCTCTAGCCTTGGCCTTTATTCTTAGGAATGTTAGCTACTTAAAGAACAACTTGGACCTTCCCACCAAATCCAAGGTGTACCATACTGATCTACTTAACATTCCAAGAATGGAATGTGTACCTTGTTCCAACAGAGCTGGCCTCCATATACCATGTTCTTCCCTGAGACTGTGTGTTCCCCAATCCTCCTTTACATATTGAATTTAACCTTCTTTCACCTCTAAATCTCTGACCTTGTTATTTCTGTCAAGGGTGCCAGTTTTCATTTTGTCTCCTATGTTTAAAACCATGGTGTTATATTTTACTCTTCCTTCTTCTCAGCCCATGTAGCTAATCAGCCAACTTGGCACGTGAAATTTTTTTTTAATACAATACTATTCACCCCAGAAGTAAAGGCAGGATTTAGTACCTCAACGCAGATGCCAGGTTAGGATAAAGGTTATATAGGACACTGACTTGCTAGGATCAGGAAGTGGGAATGTCTCATACAAACTTCTGTTTCCTGGACTGAGATTTTTTTTCCTTTTTTTCTTTATAAATTTATTTATTTAGTTTTCAACATTCATTTCCACAAGATTCCGAGTTACAAATTTTCTCCCTTACTCCCCACCTCAAGATAGCAAGCATACTGAATACCCCTTCCCCCAATCTGTTCTCTCTTATGTCCTCCCCCACCGCCTCACCCTTACTTTGTTATAGGACAAGATGGATTTCTACTCCCCATTGCCTGTATATCTTATTTTCCTGGACTGAGATTAAAGTAGGAAAAAATAGCATAGTAAAAATTGGGCAGCTAGGTGGTGCAGTGGATAGAAATTTGGGCCTGGCATCAGGAAGACCCGAGTTCAAATCTTGCCTCAGACATTTACTAGCTGTGTGACCATGGGCAAGTCCCTTAATCCTGTTTGCCTCAGTTTCACCATCTGTAAAATGAGCTGGAGAAGGAAATGACAAACCACTCCAGGATCTCTGCAAAGAAAACCCCAAATGGGGTCGTGAAAAGTTGGAAAAGACAGATATAACTGAACAGCAACAAAGACAAGAACAAGAACAGGAGGCAGCATTGTACGGTAAAGAGTTTTGGGCTAGGTCCATATCCCACCTCTGACCTTTACTAGCACTGTGACCCTGGGTAAGTCTTTTAATATCTCTGGGCTTCACTTTCCTCATCTACAAAATGAAGGGGTTAGACTAGATGGCCTAGAAGAACCCTTCTGGCTCTAGATGTATGATTTTGTCTGTTTTATCGCCACAATATCCTGGTCATCTAATCCCTTTTCTTAGTTCCCATTGTCATCACCTTAGTACAGGAATAAATCATCACCCAAATGGACAATTGCAGTAGCCTCCTAACTGATCATTTTCTCTCTACTTTTAATATGTCTTTCATACTGTTTCCGAATGCCCCCTCATATTGGAATGGTCATGCTCGGATATGTATCAAAGTGTAAATTCCTTCCCCTTTCATTGAAAACCCTTAGTAATCTAGCACCACTTTACTATTGCAAGAATAGAATGTGTGCCTTGCTCTCCTCCCAATATGCTATGTTCTTTCCTATGACTGGCATGCTTTCCCATACTCTTTTATTTGTTGAATATCTACCTATTTTAAAAAATATATTTAATTTTTTTCCCCAATTCCATGTTAAAACAATTTTTGACTTTTTTTATTTTGAGTTCCAAATTCTGTTCTTTTCTCCCTCCTGCCCCAAGATGTTAAGTAATCCAATACAGGTTACACATGAGAAATCATGTAAAACAACTACCATGTTATTAATTTTCAACAAGAAGACTCAACAAAAAAAAAGAAAGTGAAAAATAGTATGCTTCAATCTATATTTAGACACCATCAATTCTTTCTCTGGAGGCAGATAGCATGTTTCATCAGGAGGCCTTTGAGATCATCTAGGATCATTGAGAATAGCTGACTGAGAAAGCTAAGCCATTCACAGTTCTTTATCATACAAAATTGCTCTTACTGAGTACAGTGTTCTTGGTTCTGCTCACTTCACTTTGCATCAGTTCATGTAAGTCTTTCCTGGTTTTTCTGCAATCATCCTGCTCTTCATTTCTTTTTTAAAGTTTTTAAAAAAATTTTATTTTTTAATTTATTTATTTACTTTTAGTTTAAAACATTCAGTTCCACAATCCCTTGAGTTCCAAATTTTCTCTCCTTCCCCCTTTCCCCCCATCCAGCAATCTGATATAGGTTCTACAAATACTTTCACATTAGACATTAGTCAGGTGGTAAGGAAGAGTTATAACCAATGGAGTGAACAAGAAAGAAGGAATGAAACAACAAAACACAAAAGAAGGAGTAAGTAGTTTGTGTCAATCTGCATTCAGATTCTGTAGTTCTTTTCTCTCGATGTGCACATCCCTTTCCATCATGAGTCTTATGGAGTTGTCTTATAACCTTGCATTGTTGAAAGGATCCCATTCCATCAGAGTTAGTCATCACAGATACAATGTGTCTGTAATTATGTACCAAGTTCTCCTGGTTCTGCTCTCCTCAGTTTATATAAGTCTCTCCAGGTTATTATGAAGTCTATCTACAATAGTATTCCATTACATTCATATACCACAACTTGTTTAGCCATTCCCCAATTGAGGGGCATCCCCTTGATTTCCAGTTCTTTGCCACCACAAAAAGGGCTGCTATAAATATTTTTGTGCATACTGGTCTTTTCATTTTTTATAGCACAATAATATTCCATCACAATCATATACCTCAACTTGTTCAGTCATTCCACAATGGAAGGCATTTCCTGAATTTCCAGTGCTTTGCCACCACAAAAAGCTGCTATAAATATTTTTGTACAAATAGGTCTTTTTCCCCTTTTTTTGGTGTTTTTGGAATACAGACTTAGCAGTGGTATTGCTGGGTCAAAGGGTATATGCAGAGTTTTATAGCCCTTTGGGCATAGTTCCAAATTGCTCTGCAGAATGGTTGGTGCAGTTCACAATTCTGCCTTAATACGTTAGTGTCCCAGTTTTCCTATATTCCCTTCAACATTTATCATTTTCCATTTTAGTCATGTTAGCCAACCTGATAGGTGGGAGGTGGTACTTCAGAGCTGTTTAAATTTGCATTTCTTTAATCAATAGTTATTTGAGCATTTTTTCATAGTGACTATAGATGGCTTTGAAATCTTTTTCAGAAAAATGCCTGTTCATATCCTTTGACCATTTGTCAACTAGGGAATGACTTGTATTCTTACAAATTTCACTCTGTTCTCTATATATGTGAGAAATGATTCTTTTATCAGAAATACTTGTTACAAAATTTTTTTCCCAGTTTTCTGCTTTTCTTCTGATTTTGGTTTCATTAGCTTTGTGCAAAAAACTTTTTAATTTTATATAATCAAAATTATCTATATTTTGTATTGCTCTCTTTATCTTGTTTGGTCCTAAATTCTTCCTTTATCCATAGATCTGACAGGTAAACCATTCCTTACTCTCCTAGTTTGATTATGGTATCATTTTTTATGTATAGATCATGGACCTATTTTGACCTTCTCTTGGTGTATATGGTTTGAGATGTAGGTCTATACCTATTTTCTGCCATAGTTTTCCACTTTTCCCCACAGTTTTTGCCAAATAATAAGTTTTTGCTCTAAAAGTTTAGATCTTTGGGTTTATCTTATACTAGATTACTATGATCATTTATTGTAATGTATTGTGTACTTAATCTGTTCCACTGCTCCATCCACCACTCTTATTTCTTAGCCAGTACCTAGATTGTTTTGATAATTATATACCTTTCTTTTAAAGCACAGCTCAAATGCTTCCTTGTCCAGGAAGTCTTCCCTGATCTTCCCCCATCTCTTTATCTAAACTTTGTTCCCCCAGGGCTTATCCTATAGACCAGTGGTTCTCAATCTGTGGGTTGCTACCCCTTTGGGGGGTCAGACAACCCTTTCACAGGGGTCACAGGGGTCACATATTTCCGATGGTCTTAGGAACCGAGACACTGCTCCTCTATCATCTCCAGGTGGGTCCACCCACATGCAGATACGCCCACATATGAGTATTAAAGGGTAGCGGCATTAGGAAGGTTGAGAACCACTGCTGTAGACCCTTAATGAAGATTTGTTGAACGAAATTGCTTTTAAGTATAGAATCTAATTGGGGGTAACGAGATATATGAAAATACAAGTGCTAAACCAGTGACACAGACCTTGAGTGACCTAGGATTCTAATCCAGAGTGATTGTCTTGGGCTGGGTGGTTGGAGGACGTGGAAGTCAGAGAAGAAGTGAGATTAGAGCTGAGCCAACATCCTAAAGGCATTAGTTATGGACCAGTCAGGTTATAAACCTTTTTTTGTTAGTGGCCCTAAGCAAAAAATAGAGGGTTGGGGGACTTTTTTTCTCTTAATTGAAAAAGTACAGCAATGATATACTTTCAGACACTGATGAAATGATTTTTAATGATTTTCCTTCCTAAAAGAAAAGTAATAATGTAGTAATAAGTAAAAATAGTACCAGACACTTAGTATGAAGAGCTTCCTTATTAATAACCCTGGAGGCACTGCAGGTGTCACTAGCCTTATTTCACAAATGAAGAAATTGAGGCCCAGGGTGTTTGAGTGTCTTGTAAATGGTCAGGTGCTAAGTGTTGGGGATGAGATGTGAGTTCCCAGTTCTGCTCCCAAGTCCAGCCACTTGCCTTGCTAAGCTGCTTCTCAAAGAAGTAATGTCTTAGCAAATGAAGATAAAGTGTTAGAACAAGAAAGTTGAAAAGCGGTAAATTCTCCTTTTGTCTTCTTCCCTGGATGTTTTCCAGGGGTGGTAGAGGACCAGTGTAGAAGAGATGATTGTGCCTGACAATTACAGTGGAAAGACAAGCAGCCAGGATGCCATATGATGTATGGGAGAGCATTTTGTAAGCTTGTTATTTGTGGGTACTTTGTGCTGCAAACATCTCTGGCTTTATCACTGTGGGTGCTTCCTTAGGAGAACAGACATGGGGGAATGAGGGAAGAGGACATGATATGGAGAATAGCACAGTTGTCCAAGAACCTGGGGCCATTAAAAATCTTAGAATCTCTCTAGTTGGAAGGGAACCAAGACGGCAGATGCATCTTCTATCAAGAGGATCCTCAACAATTGATCTTTAAGCCTGGTGCCATCAAAGCCCATTGTTCATTGAAAGACACCTACATTTGGAATCAAGACAGCCAGGGTTACAATCTGGGTCCTGCCACTTAATACTTGTGTGACCTGGAGCGGACCCCTTGATCTCTCTTGGATCTCAATTTCTGCATCTGTAAATGGAGGGAATTTGAATAGATGCTATTTCAAGCATTAAATCTATGATTCTGTAGGTCTTAAGAGATAAAGAACTCACCACCTACCAAGGCAACCCATTTGAGTTATCTAATCGTTAGGAAGTTTTTTTCATCTATGAAGCACAAATCTACCACTTTTGACTTCCATCCACTGCCCTAATCCCACCCTCTGGAGCCAGGCAAAACAGTTCATAAACACTTGCTATGTGCCAAGACTCTGTGCTGAGTGTACAAAAAGTCAGATATATTCCTTGCCCTCAAGGAGCTCCCAATCAAATGGGTTGGACGACATGCAAAAAAAAAAAATGTATAAGCGAGCTAGCTCTATACAGAATAGATAAGAAATGATTAAGAGGCAAAAGGCACCGGAATTAAACAAGTCTAATTCTTCCATGTGACAGTCTTTCAAATACTTACAGACCTATCTTGTGTCCATCCCCTTCTCCAGTATGAGCATTTCCTGTTTCTCCCACTTGTTCTCATGGAGCGCTTTTTTAAACCTGTTAGCATCCTGGTCTCCTCTCTGAACACAATCCAGCCTCAGCCTGAGCTTAAAATATGGTGCCAAATTTTATTCATGCATTCAGGTTGAAGGAACTTTTCTGGTCACTGTATCAGAATTGCCTTATCCTGAGCTGGCAGTTTGTTAAAACCCCAAGGCCCTTTACAGGTTAACCATTCTGTACTAGTGCAATTGCCCTTTGAACCTCAGCATAGGACTTAACATTTATTCTTATTAAATTTCATCTTATTAGACTTTGCCGATTATTCTGGCCTACCTAATTGGTGATCTGGTGAAGCTTGTGGACCCCTTCTCAGAATAATATTTTTAAATCTACAAGACAAAATACACAGTATTACAAAATAAGCCAGTTATATTGAAATAGAGATGTGATTTCCCCTTTTACCTAGGAGGCTAGTTAGTGAATGGATAGAGCACTAGGCCTAGAGTCAGGAAGACTTGAGTTCAAATTCAGTCTCCGATACCTACCAGCTGTGTGACCTTGGGCAAGTGACTAAACTTCTCTCTGCCTTAGTTTCCTCAACTTAATACAAAACTATAAAATAAGGATAATAGTAGCATATTAGAATAATTTCTTCCTACCTCTCTTCCTTCTTACTTCCCTCCCTCTTTCCCTTCTTTCATCACTCTTTCCCTCCCTCCTTTCCTTCTTTCCCTTCTTCCCTCTCTCTTTCCTTTCTTCCCTCCTATCCTCTTTTTCTTCCTCCTCTCTTCCCTTCTTTCCTCCCTCCTTCCTTCCCTCTTTTCCTTTTCTTCCTTCCTTTCTAGTTCATGGATTCTCTGTAAGTAAACGGACCCCAGATTGAGGTCTTCTTTGTTCCCAGTCCTGTCATTCAAAAAAGTCACCCTGTATCATGAGGAGTCATAACAGACTATATTGGAGGTGTCATTGAGCCCATGACCCCAGATAAGGAAGAATCACCAAGGAACTCCCTGAAGAGTCCAGGCACTACTTCCAGTGTGTCAGCATCAGCATAACAGGTAGTTTTTCTATAAATGAGTTTATAAACGAGTATGAAGAAACTCATTCCATTCCATTCCTCATTACAGATGAGGAAGCTCACTGGGCCTGTCCACCTGTCATCCTCTGGTGCATAATGAGGGTTGCTCCTGTGAAGGAGGTGTTGGCCATTGCCCCATTAGGTTTCTATATCTGGTGAAAATAGCCCGGAGCTTCCACCAGCCTCTGTTTAAAGAGGTTGAGTCATGTGGAACTCCATGAGTGTCCTGTATGAAGTGCTTAAATACCTAGAGGTGGAAGGAACCTCAGGTGCCGTCTGGTCCAACTCCCTCATTTTATAAATTAACTTTTGTTTATTTTTAGTTTACATCATTCATTTCCACAAGATTTTTAGTGACAAATTTTCTCCCTGTCTTTACCCTACCCACCACCCCAAACCAGCGATCCCACTGTATACTCCATCCCCCAATCTGCTCTCTCCTATATCCTCCCCCATCACCCCTCTGACTTTCCAGTCGGGCAAGATGGATCTCCATCATTTTATAGATGGATAAACTGAGACTCTAGAGGTTAAGGGACATGCCCAAGGTCACATTGGTTGTCAGCATTAGAAGTGGGATTTGAACTCAGGTCCTGGAAGTACTGGGCCAATGCTCTGTTTTCACTGCAGTAGTTTTCACAAACTACTCTTTATTTTAGTGTAATAAAAACTACATGTACTAAAACAGATAAGTCCTTCCCAAGACACCTCTCAGTAATCTTCAGGATAAGTTGTGTGTGTAAGACACCTGTCTTGTAGAACCCACCCTTCCTCCTGGTAAGGGAAACAATCCAGAGAACGTGCCTCCCAGTTGAGTCAGATACCTGTGGGGAAAGAAAGCGTTTATTTCATCCACAGGTGTTTGTAATTCTGACTGCAATGTAGGCTCATAAACATGGGATGAGCAAAAGGTGATAGGTGCCATTAAACAGATGCCAGGATGGCTGACCTGTCAGCTGTGGTTACTTAAACTGCCCAGGATTTTGGCCTTCACCAGAATAGAGCTCTTGCCAATCTATTTTCTCCCCCTGTCATCCAGTTTGACCAGAAAAAAGTGGGGAAGCTCAGGAGGAGCCAGATTCTGGAAGGCCTTCAATGCCAGGAGTTTAGTAGGGAGCCAGTGAATATTTTAGACCAATCCAGCTCCCTCATTTTACAGATGAGGAAATTGAGATCTCGGGTAATGAAGTAATTTGCCTGTCACACAGCTCAAAAATATAAGAGCTGGGATTTCAACCCAAGTACCTCTTATTCTGAATCCAGTGTTTACTCTATTTCAAGGGATCCTTTAACAGAAACTTGGCTCCATGTGAAGCAGTGCCCACTTAACCACTGCTAGACCCTAAGGAGTCATTTCTCTGAGATATGAGATCAGAAAAGGAAATGATGTGCTTAACCTAAAGAAAGAACTGTACCTGCCTCAAGATAAAACACCAAAGCGCAACATGTAACAGGACCTCTCTGTGCATCATGGTGGAAAAGCAAGCTCTTCCCACATGACTGGTTTTAATTCTTTTTTTAATGAATTTTATTACTCTTGTGGGTAAGCGTAAGCTACTTCCTCTGAACAAACTGCAGCAAAAGTAGCTAGATTTGAAGGAAAAGATTGAGGCAGGTGTGTGAAATTGAGCTTGTTTATGTTACAAACACAGTTGGCAACAAGACAGATTTATCTTGTTTGGCCTTAGCATTTTATTTATGAACAGTTAAAACCGGGAAGGACCTTCCAAGAATGTTTAGGCCAAACCTGTCATTTTAAAGATGACCCAGAGAAGAGAAGGTCACATGGCTTGTTAGTGGTCTTGGGTGGGTTTTGTTCAAATCTGGGCTGTCTTGTCAGTAAATTGACCAGACTTCATATGCCCTTCAGAAACCTGGCTTGAGTAGAGCAGAAAAGATGTCTGATTTTCCTTTTCTCAGCATGTAATCTGTAAGCATAGGGGTTTATGGTCAGAAATTTTAAATTAACTTTTTCTTCCTTCCTTAAGTAAGCAAAATGATTGTTTAAGGTTGCCAATATGCTACGTAACCTGAATAATTTTTCGCCCTTCCAAAGACATTGCTCCTTCTTCCCCTTCTATAAATCAAGTATTTATTAAATTCTTACACTATGCTAAGGGAGGGCTGGCTACAAAGAATCCATAGTCCTTGCCCTCAAGGAGTTTATGTTCTAATAAATGCATGGAAATGATTAGGTACATACAATATACATGCAGAATAGATGAATGGTAAGCAGAGGGGAAGGTTCTAGTAGTTGGGGGCTGGAGCGAGGAGTTGGGGCAGGGACAGGAACAGGAACAAGAAAGGCATGAAGGTGGCATTGGAGCCAAGTCTTGAAGGAAGCTAGGTATTCTAAAAGATAGAGGGTAGGGAGCCTTCCAGGCACAAGGACTGTGCCAGATGGAATGTAATGTACAAGGAACATTACTTTGTTATCTGTATATTTGGCGTAAGGAGAAAAGCAAAGGAGGCTGAAACTTGCTGTGTAATCAAGCGGAGCCTATCTTATGGTGATCCTTGAATCTCTTCTTACTGAGTTTGGTGCGACCGCCTGTCTGGGATGTACTAGGGGGAAAGGAGTAGAGTTTGTGGTTAGATGTAGGTGGGATTAGATTAGAGAATTTGCCACCCTCTCCAAATTCTTGAGAGCCCAAACAGTTTTGTAGCCTGTCCGAAACTGGGGGAAGCTGAGACATGTTCCAAACTGCCAGCATGGGTTCTAGTAAGACAGCAACAGAGGACCTGAAATTTGCTGCCAACCATTGAAGTTGTTTATCCACTTCCTTCTGGGGCAGGAGCTAGTTCCGGGACACAACTGCTGATAGAAGCAGGAAAATGTGTATATTCCTAATTTTTAAAGTGGGGCATATCTTTGTGGAATATCCCTGTATAATGAGCCCAGGAAAGTCCTGAGAATTTTAAGATTTTAAAATACGCTCACTATAATTGGAAGTTGGTATGGGGTAAAAGAAAGAGCACCGGAATTGGAATCCCAGACTGGGCATGAAGTCCAGGCTGATGGTGTGATCTTTGGCTTCTTAGAGGCTCAATTTCCTCATCTATAAAATAGAAATAAGAATACTCTGACCATTTGTATCATGGAGTTACTATGCCCATCAGATCAACACTACCCACACACAGAGCTTTGGCCTAATATTGTATATACATTTATATCAGTTTTAAGATTTACAAAGTACTTATCCTGTGTATTTATACACATGTAAACATGAGTGTGTGCATTCCCAAACATAGACCACACACACTAACAAGTTGATTAGCACTGGCATGGTAACCCAGAGAGAGAGAGAGAGAGAGAGAGAGAGAGAGAGTGTGTGTGTGTGTGTGTGTGTGTGTGTGTGTGTGTCTGTAGTACACAGGATAAACCCTTTGTAAATCTTTTTTTCCCCCCTTTTGGAGGGCCATTGGGGTTAAGTGACTTGCCCAAGGTCACACGGCTAGTTTTTGTGTTAAGTGTCTGAGGCTGGATTTAAACTCAGGTCCTTCTGACTCCAGGGCCAGTGCTCTATTCACTGTGCCACCTAGCTGCCCTGCCCTTTGTAAATCTTCAAATGTTATGTAAATCTGACTTATTGTCTCTGTATATTTTAATTGTTTATGTCTCCTGGATGAATCACTGCAACACATTGATTCTACTCTAAATGAATTTTGTTGTGTCATTATTACATCCTGTCAAGTTTATTTGTCATCAGGTCTCTACAACAAATATGCATCTTTGAAAAGGTCAGAGGGAATGGCTTTTTCCAAGGCTATTGAAATCATGTTTTAGAGGTATTTCTTTGGTCTTTGCCACCCACGTTAGTCACCTTCCGTTATATTATTGTGGCTGGTGGTTCTGTCTTGCATACTTTTCTCCTATGAAACCCCTATCACATGGGGGAAAAGGGTGGAGATGCTCTATTGGGGATAAGTGGGAAACTCTTCACATAGATTCAGAACTAAATAGAAAAAATAGATCAGAGAGGGGGTGCAGTAGAATCTGGGCCAAGTATATGCTCATTTCTTTAGTAAGATAAATGACCCTCGGAGTTGAAGCCGGGAAGAGACTCAGAGATCAGATCGCCTTCTCTGTTGCCAAATCTTGTCATTTCTCCCTTGTACCCATCTGCTCTTAGTAACCCGTGGAGCTGGCATCACCTCTCACCTCAACTACTACAATGACCTAATTTTACCTTGTGTCAAGCCCTCTCTCTTTTCCAGTCCATCCGCCACTCAGTTGCCAAAGTTTTTTTCTCTGTTTTAAGTCTGACTCTGTCATGCCCTGCTCAGTAAACTCAAGTAGCACCTTATTGCTTTTAAGATAAACTATAACCTTTTTTTTTTTGGCTTTTTTTTTTAAAAAGCTCTTCAGGTGTTATAAGAGGAAATGCAGGCTAGATATTTTTTTTTCTGTTTTAGATTGAAGTTATTCTGCAGAACTATGAGAAATACAACAGTACAAAGTTTGTTAGATGTGTTAGCTAATTATCAAGTGCCTCATCAGTAATTAGTGTTTTATCAATTGTAAATCCTCTGGGCCTTTGTAACTCTTGCTTCCTCTGCTCCCCCATCTTTCCAGTCTCGTTACACTTAACACCACTGTTAGCACCACCCTACTCTTCCTCTCCCTACCTCCCCAAACACACATACAGGCTGATCCAGTGACCCTGGCTCCTAGCTGTTCCTCAAACAAGATGCCCCATCTCCCATCTCTGGGCATTTTCACTAATTGTCCTCCATGCTTGGAATGCTCTTCCTCTTCCTCTCCCAAGTCTTAGATTTGCTGGCTTCCTTCAAGTCCCATCTAAAATCCCTCCTTCTATATAAACCCTTTCCTGATCCCCCTTAATTCTTCCCTCTGTTGATTATTTCCAGTTTATCCCATTATTGCTGCTGCTGTTTGTCCTTCCTTCTCAAAGGACCATGACATCAAGAAGGTGATGCCATGACTTGCAAGTGAATTGGATTTAAGTGAGGCAGGGCTATGCAAAGTCACCAGCCTCACTGTCTCCTCCGGAGCCATCTGGGTCCAGTGAGGGGAACAAATCCTGTATTATAGCTTGTCCATTTATAGTTGTTTATGTGTTGTCTCCTCCATTAGACTCTGATCTTCTGGGAGAGGGGGGACTGCCTTTTGCCTTTCTTTGTTTCCCTGGTGCTTAGCACATAGTAGATTCTTGGTTTATTGACTGACTGAGTTGTCACAGCCTGAGGCAGACTCCTAATACTTTAAGCCTCATCCTCTTAAAAATATATATACATATGTTAATATAAAATATTGTATTATGTATTAATATAAAATCACTCACACTGCTCCCTGGCACCTGGCCCTACCCTGTCTTTCTAGCCTTGTTTTATATCACTCTACTTAATGCCCTCTATAGTTCAACTGAACCAGCCTCCTTCTTAGTGTACCTCTTTCTATGACATGCTGTCTCTCATCTGTGTTCTTTGGCTGTCCCCAGTGCTTTGAAAGCACTTCCTTAGTTCCTTTAAAGCTTGGCTGAAGTGCCACCTTCAAGGGGAAGTCTTTCTTAGTCCTCTTCTCCAAGCTGCTGTGACCTCCCTTCTCAAAACTGCCTTGTATTTATTTTAATAATTATTCTGTACTTGCTTATGCATTTACTTATACATGTAAGTATGTCTATAGCCTGATATACGTATATGCTGTTCTTTCCCCCAGTAAAGTATAAATTCCTTGAGGGCAGAGGCTGTTCCACATTTTGTCTTTGGATACCCAACACAGAGTAGCTGCTTAGTAAACGTTGATTGATGAAATCTATCCCCACCCCTTTACAAATAGGGAAACTGAGATCCCAGAAAGAGGAATGACTTTATCATGATCACACTAGTAGTAAGTGGCAAATCCTAGATTCAAACCCAATTCATCTGACTCCAGATCTTAGCCTCTTTCCACTCCCTCCATATATGTCCAGGTTTTGAAGTGCACAAAAAGGATTTTGTAGAATTTTGTATTACCTGCATGCTCAAATCAGAATTTTCAGGAAACAAACCTGGGTTGTTTTTGTTTTATTAAAGGAATTTCTTGGGATATGCTTCCAGACGAATTGCTCCTTGGAATCTTTTCATATTTATCTCTGCCCGACCTTGTGAGAATCTCCAGGATTTGTAAGAGGTGGCATCGCCTCTCGTGAGTACTTTATTGTCTTTGGCTTCTTGCTTCAGGTGGACATTTTTAAAAGAAATGCTGGTTGGTTTCAAAAATTTGACGATGCAGTTCATCAGACCTGTGAGCTGATGATCAATGGTTCTCAATAATGAACGCTTCCTAAGTAGGCATAGCCAAAGGAAGGTAGGTGATTTCTTGAGCCCCCTAACACTGAGCCTCATCCTCTTTTTGGTGGTTTTGTGGGTTTTTTTTTTAACCCTCAGGGTGGCTTTAAGCTTTCTTTTTCATTAACAGCTCTATTAACGTTCACAGTGTTCTTGTCTCTTACCCTGAGCCCTTGAGTAACCATCTGCTACTTTTGTTTTTTTTACCAATCCTTTGGGCCAGAAATGATGATAGAAATCCTAGAAACAGCCTCACTCTGATTTGGGGCTTCTCTGTCTGATTTACATTAGTTCATTAGCAGGATCGTTACCCCCTTGTCCCCCCCCTCAAAAAAATCACAGATCTCAGGACCTCTGCTTTGGAGAGTGCCTAAAGGTCATCTAAAAATTTCATTTTTCAGTTATCATTTTCACTTCTTGTTCTTCTCTCTATATCTTCTTAAAGAGGCTCCTTCTGAAGCAGTGGTTCTCAACCTTCCTAATGCTGCAACCCTTTAATACTTGTATGTGGGTGTATCTGCATGTGGGCAGACCTGCCTGGAGATGGATAGAGGAGGGGTGTCTTGGTTCCTAAGACCATTGGAAATATGTGTTTTCCAGTGGTCTTAGGTGACCCCATTTGACCCCCAAAGGGGTCACGACCCACAGGTTGAGAACCACTGCTCTAAAGGGAGTGTGTGTGTGTCTTTGAAAGACAGTGGGAGCTGCTGTTTCCATATAAAAGCTAAGGGTAGGGCTGGGAACACAGAAAGGCTCTCTATCCGGGTCTTCTGGAAAGGGTCCTGCTCCTGCGGTTGTATGGGCCCCAATCCCTGGACCATTTGTCTCCAGACATCAATAGATATTTTCTTGCAGGTCTGGGAGCTCAGTGTCCTTCCACTCAGCCTCCTGTCACTGGGCAGTTGTGGTTTTGTTCTCTCCACTAGCCAAGTGAATGAAGTATCCAGGGGCCAGTTAAAATGCATCCTCAGCTTGGAGTTGCTCCTGAATTCTGCCTGCCACCTAATGGTTGAAAGGTTGAATTTCATGGAAAGAGGATTAAAATCAGGAAGGTAGGAAAAATAATAAGTAGTAAGCACTGGGTTGTGGAATTTTATTTCCTCATTTGGAGTGATGACCTGAAATGTGGTAGCTGAGCCTTTTAGAGCAAAACTGGGAAGCCATTTGAAATAGGCAGGCTCATTTCCTTGGGACAGGCCAGCAGCAATGATGAGTGAAATTACAGAAGCTGGAGCCCCAGAGCTCTCACATCTCCTTCCCAGCGTCCAAAATGGCCAGATTTAAGATAAGAGCGGTCCTTTCCAGCATCTAGGGTTCCTGTATCGCCAGCCCAACAGCTTTCAGTAAAATAGGGCAGAACCTATTAGAAAAAAATGTTATAGCAACATATAAAAAAAGATTACACATATTTCAAATATAAGAAGTCTGACTGTAATATGATAAATCACTAAATATGTTTCTAAAAATGTAAAGAATTGGAATAGACCCTTGGAATTTGCTGTAAAGTTTTTTAAAATAAGTTTTTATTGATTTTTTTTCTATTTTCTTACATTACCATAGTTATCCCAAGTATCCATCCCCCTCCCAGAGAGCCACTATTATCATCAACCTCAGCAAACATTTAAATGGTTATTATTTTTGGAACTTTGGATTTTTGGAGACTATTCTGCTAACAGACTAATGGGAGCCTTAGATCAGAGCTAGGCTGGCCATGGTATCTCTTGTCATTTTTTGGCTGAAAGGGTTGGTGAGATTTCCTAGGGTTTAACTTTTTGAAACAACTCTGCCTTTCCTCTAGGTTTGACGAATCACTATGGCAGACCTTAGACCTGACAGGGAAACATTTATTGCCCGGAGTGATAGGGCAGTTACTCTCTATAGGTGTGGTTGTGTTTCGCTGCCCAAGATCGCACGTGGATGAACCACTGTTTAAAAATCTCAGGTAAGATTGTCCCTTTGGGGCGGAAAACAAAAGTAAAAAACTATAATTGTGTGACCCAAAAAGGATGGACTCTTAGAGCTAAAGGGACCTTGGCTGTCATCTAGCCAGGGGTGGGGAACCTGCTGCCTTGAGGCCACACAGGACCCTCTAGGTCCCCAAGTACAGAAGACTTTGAATACAGACTTCACAGAACAAATCTCCTTGATAAAAGTATGTGTTCTGTAAAATTTGGACTTGGTCAAAAGACCGCATCCAAGGCCCTAGAAGGCCACATGTGACCTCGAGGCCACAGGTTCCCTGCCCCTGATCTAGTTTCAACTCTCACCTGAAGCTCAAAGCCCTGCCCTCTATAGTATCCCTGGCTGGTGGTTGTCATGTAGAGCACAGAGCTCAGAGGGGCAGCCCACTCCACTTCTGAACAACTGGAATTATTAGTTCCTACCCCATTTTACTGGTAGTCCCTCCACAGAGGCAGATTGAGCCCTCCTTCCTACTTTGGGAGACTGTTGGTTATGTGGCATACCGTAACCAAAAGAAACCTAATCCCCTACCGTTGACCTTAGGGGGAGCCTGTCCAGATGTATGCTGAGTGTCAGATGATGGACACATAAGCATTTCTGGGCCCATACTAAAACTGGGCCTTAGAACCATGGTGGGGAGCTGTCTGAGTTCTTGTTTTGTAGGCACTCCCCTCTGTGACAAGATGAGGCATCATAGGTGGGCTTAGGAGAGGGCTCCTTGTATTTAGCAAAAATCCACTTCTGAATTAGTCTCATGTGTAGTCATAGTAATAAGTGTAGTATAGTAATAAGACCCCAGGAACATCTGAGACTTGAGTTCAGCTGCTCTTCTTTAATATATGTTACTATGATCCCTCTCCTATCCCTTCAGCAAGTCATCTAATCCTATATTAGTAGGAAACAGGAAAGTAAGCCCCAAATGAGCCTCCTTTTTATTTTTCCCCAGACCTATAGCTTATCAGTATAAGACATTCTTGATGTAGAAATACCCTCCAGCTGGCAGTTCATTGACGATTTGTAGTCTCAGGGAGTTGCTCTGGGCAGGACACAGTTAAGTATTAAATTACACAGTCATGTATGTCAGAGGTAATATCCTTGAATCCGTATCTTCCCATCTTCTGGGCTGGCCCCATTCTCCACTTCCAGTAAGTCAATAAGTAAGCAATAGGTATTTGTTGAATAACCTCTGGTGTAATAATACTAAAAAGAAAGATAATCCCTGCCCTCAAGGAGCTTACAATCTAATAGGGGGAAACAGTATGCAAAAGGAATCTGATAAAAGGCTGGGAAGAGGGAGGAAAGGTTTTTGATGAAATCTCAAGTAGTTCACCCAAGTAGAAAATGAAGAGATGGTCACCTAAGGTTCTTCCCTAAATGGAAGTTCTCCGCCCTCTATTCCTAGGAGTCCTAGGAGTAAAGGATACTGATGAAGGATGGGTACCAAGGCTCATTTCATCTTATAAGATGATGAGGTGTCTGTGGGCAGATGAAGTCCACATTGCCTCTAAGGAGCAGTGCTTATTTCTTTAAACCACTAAATCAGATCCACAGTATCTGGTCAAATACATTTATTTGTTTCAAAATGTTATCTAAGCAGAAATACTGTGGTTTGAGGAACAGAAGTCATTTCAAGTTTACGCAATAGTGAGAAGACTGTGGGACTCAGAATCACGAGACCTGACTGTGTCACTTCCTAGATCTTTGACCCCAGGAGGAAAGGCATGTAACCTTTCCAGTCCTCAGTTCCCTTATATGTAAAATGGTGACACTAGTAATCTTTACACTTTCTCCCTCCTGATTCTCTTGTGAGGATCAAGTAAGATCATGTCTGTCAAAACAATAGGTGGCCACAAAGTATGACAATGATGGAACCTTTTGTTATTGTATAAGTAAGCATGGCCTTGTTTATACACAGACCACTTCGGGTACAGCACATGGACCTGTCTAACTGCATAATAGATGAGGCTGCGCTACAGAGCATAGTGTCTCGCTGCTGCAAACTACAGAACCTGAGCTTGGAAGGACTGAGGCTTTCAGATGCCATTGTCAGGTGGGGCGTGATTACCACCTGTAACTGAGAAACACACCACGGGATATGGCAAGGGGGTGGTCACAGAGTTGAGAATCTGGCATTAAGTGGACTTTTTATGCCCATCTCTTCTTAGGCAGTTGTGAAGAAGACGTGATAGTGGGGCATCCCCAGTTTTGGGATTACTCTTAGAAAATCTCTGGGAACCATAGGAATTCTCACTTGCCCTTGCACCCTTACTGATGTGTCCCTAAGTTGCTGTCTCCAGCAAATAGAAGCTTTTTAAATAAGCAGAATTTATTCCATTTAGGCCAACCTTGTACCCCATCTTGACTTTGTGTGGGTTTCTGGCTGTTGGTTTGAGTTTGGAGCACTGAGCTTCTCTGCCTTTTGATCTTAAGCATAACATGCAGTGTTTCTACTCATTTGCACTTTTAAGCCTTTTCTCTCCTTTAATGCCCTCTCATCCCTTCCTTTTCCCTTATCAATCTGTATATCCTTCCCTTCTGTCAGGGCCCAGATTAAGAGTGGCTTTTTTCATGAAATCTTACCCAACTAATCCCCATTCTTCCAATTTCTTCATCCTTTAAGCGCAGGGTCTGTACCATGCTATCTTACACTTAGTTTACATTAGAACTTTTCTCTAGTTACTTAATGTATATCAGGTTTTATTTTTCCAAACTGTTCTTCCTTTTGAGGTATATCTGTATAGTTTTTCATATTTTTAGGCCACACACACACATGCACACACACACACACGCACACACGCAGTAAATGCTGAATGTGCCCATTTGTGTATTTCTGACCTTTCTTTCAGAGATCTGGCTCAGAATTCAGACTTAGTGCGATTAAACCTCTCTGGGTGTTCCGGATTCTCGGCTCCCGCGCTGGAGGCTCTGTTGAGCGGCTGTACTCGGTAGGAATTGCTTTGTAGTAAAGCTGTTGGGCTAACTTATAGTGGTCATAGCTCTTTGTTCATCCATTTAGAAAAGAAAAAAGAAAGAAGGCAAGCTTGTTAGGATGTTTCAAGCCCATGTGATTGAAAAAACAGTACATTTTAAATGTAGAACTCAGTATTTTGAACAAAGTCTTTTTTCCACAATAATTTTCCACTTAAATTGATTGACTTTGCCAAACTTGGGAGATACTACATACCATCAAAGTAAACTTTAATTTTTGTGGTGGTTCGGATTTTTTTTAAGAAGTTACTTTTTTCAGTGTTTACCAGATCTCAGTGACATTTGATAGCTGTTACTGAGAAAAGGGATGGGACAGAGGGAGGATTATAGCTTCTATAATCACAGGTATATTGTATTTCTCATGTGCCTCTTAGAAAATATGCCCTTCTGAACCTATTCAAAATGGATTATGTGGCAGTGAGGTAATTCATCAAACTAAGTATATCCCAGGTCTCAGGTGCTGGGTTTAAGAAGCAGTACCAGAAAAACCCATGTTCTCTGGTGATACCATATATCCTGCAGGCTTCCATAAGCAACTTTTTGCAATGTTGTTGTTTCTATACATAAGAACTACAATGATAGCATGATATGTAATGCAGTCATGCTTGCCTAGGTTTGAAATGGGGACTTAGATTGCAAATGCCTCGTCTTTTTCCTTAAAACAGGGTTCACTTTTTTACCTATTAAAAACATGTTTTTATTGATGCCTTCTGTTTTTATATCCCATGTCTTTCTCATTTTTTCACCCTACTTTGAACTCTTCCTTTGTGACTCATATAATTGAACCCTTCTTTGTGACTCTCCCCCTAAAAAAATAATCAGTTATAAAACTGACATGGCATCATCCATTTAACAGTGACCATGGCAGTCTGCACCTGTAGTTCTCAACCTGTCTACTGAGAGGAGAGAGGGGTTTGTATTCATACTGTTCTCTAGGGCCAAAATTGGTCTTAAAATTAATCAATTTGGCTTCCGGTCAGTGTCATTTTCATTTAGGTTGTTGTAGTCATTGCAGAATTCACCCTCTTTTTTAATCTTTTTACTAACTCACCATTAATAGCACCTTTTCCTCAGAGCAGTACAGTTACGAGAAAACACATTGTTCTCTACTCATTACCTATTTCCTGCTCGATTCCATTCCTGGAATGGTGTGGACTATGAAAAGGAAAGAGAAATTATTCAGTGGAATTTAATTCAGTGGAATTATTTCTGTCAGAATATTTGACAGAAATCCTCCATCATTTTTCTAGGAAACAAGCACTGGATGTGGGGTCAGTGAGGATGAAATTTTCTTTCCCAGTATGTAAAAGCAGCTGGTTATTATGTAAGAGTTCCCTGGATTTAAATTTTCTTCTGTCCCCTCCAATATTTCAAGTACTGGGGCAGCTAGGTGGCACAGTGGGTAGGGTGCTGGGCCTGGAGTCAGGAAGACCTGAGTTCAAATCCAGTCTCAGACATGAGTTGTGTGACCAGTAACCAGTTGTGTGACCCTGGGCAAGTCACTTAACCCTGTGTGCTTTGGTTCCCTATCTGTAAAATGATCTGGAGGAGGAAATGGCAAAACACTCCAATATCTTTGCCAAGAAAACCCTCAATGGGGTCACAAAGAGTTAGACATGGCTGAACAACAACCTTTCAGTTATTGCCCCAAGCAACACTGACCTCTCCTTTCTGGTCAGTTAGTTACAGTCAGGTGACTTGGCCTGATTTGAGTACTGGCTCACCATCCAAAGAATATTTCCTGTGGAACCTGTTCTGAGTCATTGTCTCAGACCCAACTATGATTTCTGTCTTTTTTGCAGCTTAGATGAGCTGAACCTCTCTTGGTGCTCTGATTTCACAGCAGAACACATCCAAGTTGCCGTCAGCTCTATTACAGAAAGCCTGACCCAACTGAATCTCAGTGGGTACCGACAGAATCTACAGAGATCAGGTAACTGGGAAGGGACCACCTGTAAGGAGCAAAGTTTAAGTTGCCAAATGCTCCAGAGGAGGACTTTCCCTTCTCTCCTCTGACATCCCCACACCTCGCTAGAACCTTTTAGGTAGGTCATCTTTTACTGGAGCACACAACAGAATTAACACCAGTCATACCCTGAGACCATTACAACTGATTGGCAGATGCCCCACCAATATATATTCAGATATGGGAAAATTTACTTCATCTGCTTAGAGGAAGAAGTCATTTCTTGATTTCTCCCCCTTGCTCACAGTTAGCCTCTTCTCTGTCTTCTATCACTCCCATCCCTTCTGTTCTACCTTTGTGTCCCATTTCTTCCATGTCCCACACGCCAGAAAAGAAATCACAGCACATTATTGTCACCTTATAAAAGGGGGACAAAATGCCATATATTAGGGGCTCTCCTTCATTGCTTTTTTTAGGAGAGAACAGAGTTAGCTGATGACTGTAAAGGTTCTGGGCAAAATACTGAAAAGTCTGTTAGAAGCCCTCTGGATTGTTTTAGAAACACTAGGGCAGGAAAGATTCTCCCAGCCAAGTCTTAAGAGGTTAACCTTGGACGTGCATTGACATGCTGAATTTTAGCAGGGATAGTGGGTGATGGTGGTCCCAGATGTCTGGCAGCCATAGAAGAGGAAAGAGGGAGGCCCAGACAGGCCCTTGTGGTCTGAGCTGGTGGAGGAGAGAGTGGTATTGATCACCCAAGAAAAGTTGAGACACAAAGGAGCTCTTATGTAATAGCAATGATCCAAATTTTCTGTTGTGTAAGGAGTTTGTTTTGCCCTAAAGAAAGGTAATTTAAAAACAACAACCACCTTGAACTGACCTTTCTAGGCTCCTATTGTGATGTGGGGCTAAAGATACATGGAGTTAAGAGCCCAGGGTTTGCCTTTCACCAGCTACGTGACACTGGACATGTCATTTCCCTTGTCTTTCAGAAGAAGAGGCTGAATTAGATCAGCAGTGTCGCACGCAGATAGAAATAGCATATTTATTGACTCAGAAAACCACAAGTTAACATTATGTTGTATTTTTATTTATTTTGTTAAACATTTTCCAGTTGCATTTTGATCTGGTTTAGGAGCATTATGGAGTTTTGCAGGCCAAAGCTGCTTGCTAATTTTACACTGTATTCCAAGAACTAACTTTCCTTTTGATACTTCTGGAGAATGGTTGCTACACAGGCATTAGAGGGAATTTGGGTGACATAAAATACTTAATCAGGGTTCCACTGTTTAATAACTAAGTTTCCAAATGATAATAATTTTATGAAGGGTGGAGAAAAGGAGTGGGTTGCCTTACTTTGAAACAGAAGATATGACATTTTTTTTTAACACTTATTTTGAATAAATTTTGCCCTGTACATTCTGAGGTTTTTCTTTTCATTGTGTTTGGGTTTTTTTTTGAGAAAGGAAGTGTTCCTTTTGAACCCAAAGACAGTTGATGCAGATTTGTGTTTAACAAATCGCCCATAAAATTGCCTATATATTTTTTTTCCTTCCTAGACGTGACGACATTAGTGGGAAGGTGCCCCAATCTGGTCCACTTAGACTTAAGGTATGGATTTGTGGAAAATTTGCCATAGAAAGATGCAGTTACCTCGGGAAAAGGGAGAAGGGTGACTGTTAAGGGAAAAAGCGCTATCAGAAGTTTTTTTTGGGTGGTGGAGAGAATTGTTTTGGACGCCATCTTTTTCCCCTCTTTTAGTGACAGTGTCCTGCTGAAGAATGACTGTTTCCAGGAATTTCATCAGCTCATCTACCTCCAACACCTGTCACTCAGCCGATGCTATGAAATAATGCCAGGAGCCTTACTGTGAGTGCCTCCTTATAAAGCTTTTCTTGATCATTTGATTTAATAAGTATCACCAGCCATCATCATTAATAGCAAAGGTGTTGAATAAAGCACCAGCTCTGGAGTTGAGAGGACCCGAATTCAAATTTGGCCTCAGACACTTGACACTTACTAGCCATGTGACCCTGGGCAAGTCACTTAACCCCTCTTGCCTCATAAAACAAATTAAGTAAAAATAAATAAATTTTTAAAAAATAGCAAAGGTATCAAACTTGAATTGGGTGACACTGACCAAAGGCAGGTGGAGCCTAGGACCAGGCAGAGTTTTTCTGTTGAACTTTGAAAATATCTCAGGAAAAACCAAAAGCACATTAACAGGCTGAAGAAGGTCAAATGAGGCAACGTAGCTTTTCCTAAATAATTATTTTCATTCTGAGTGGCAGATACCTAACCACTTAACAGAGACTCATAGGAAGAATAGAAAGGATATAAAATAGAACATGGGAGTTGGAAGACCTACATTCAAATTTGGCCTTTACTGCTTACTACCTTTGTGCCTTGGGCCAGTCATTTAACTTCTGGGCCTGCTTTCTCATCCGCATGTCACTGGGGTACAAACCACACCCCCATTTTTCTAGGCTTACTTTCCCTCAGTATGCATCTACTCTCTCACAGGTTTTCTAGGATAGGGCAGCTGCTCTAACCACTGCTCATGGTCCCAGGTATAGCCTGAGCCCTGACCAGTGAGAAGATCTGGGTTTGAACTCCACCTTTGCCACCCAGATGGGGTCACAGAGTTGGAAGCAACTGAAAAACAACGATTTTCTGCAATAACTTTTTTTAAATAAGTGCCCAAAACAAAAAAGAAACTTTTATCTCTCTGCCTTTTCTAGTTTGCTCTTAGTTACTCTTTAGTAATGGGATGATTCGTTGATATTCCAAAACAAATGTTTTCCTTTTAGAAACTTTGTACAGGGTGTGTAGCTTCAAATAAATAGGTGCTGAAGATAAGAGGATTCCTGGGCACACCAGTCTGGGTTGAGAAAGCAGATATTTCCCAATAACACTGTTGACATTTGGCAAACAGTCGCCCTTTTCTGTGAATCAGGATTTCATTGCCATTGAGATTGTTTGTCCTCATTTCACCAAAATGTAGTAGTGGGTTGATTGCCCCGGGGGGAGTGAGTTAGGAGAAGAAGGGAGTTGGGTGTGCTTTCTGTAATGTGGCACTGGCTGCCAATAAGCACTGCTAACGTGTTCTTTTCACCATCCGTTCCTAACTGGGATGCAGTGTTTTAAGCGTATGGGATAAGCTCAGTTTTAAGGTATACTATTTTGTCAGGTTGACTGAATGATAGTTGATGGTATTTTGTTACTTAAGATGTCATTTCTTTTTGAAATAGGAAGCTCAGCTCATAAAGTTTTCTCTCACACACACACACACACACACACACACACACACACACACACAGGACACACTTGACACATAGGACACATTTTCCATGGGAGTAATGCTAAGGCTGTTTGTTACATGTGCACCTACATGTACAAAAAAATCCCTTTCCTTTTGCCCTCAGGTAATGAACATTAACCCTTCTCTTATTGTATGATTGCCCAACTTGGAGATGGAGAAATGAGGTGAACTGGTCAAGAACAGATTCTGAACAAACTTCAGCCTTTATATAACATCAAATGCCCCTTTTCTGAGCTAGTGATTGTTTTTTTGTTGGCAAAAAGGAACTGAGATTGAAAGCTGAAGTGCTTTCAAGCTGAGCCACTTAATATAGGGTCCCGTCCCCCCCCACCACCACCACTTATGTAACTTTAAAAAATATTTGTCTTCTTAAAAATTTCAGAAAGGTTGTCATCATTTACCAATGTTAGAAAAACAAATGCCTGTTTTTCTTGGCATTTATGTCCTTAGCACCTAGCAGGATACCTTGCATGAAATAATGCAATTCAACGGCACTTACTAATAACAATCACAGTACGAGGTACAAGACTGTGGGAATACAAAACAACACGGCCCATGCTTTCCAGAAGTACATTCTAGAAGTGGTGGGGGCAGAGATACAGACTCAGGCACAGAAGCATGTGTTGTATTTGGAAGGAGGAGAAAACAGGAATCACTTGATAATTAACCTCAACATGTAGGATCTTAGTTTGTTTTGCTTTATACTCTTAAACCTGAAGAGAGGTGAGCTAGAGATATTGATGGCCTTCTGCTCATTTTCATATCTTCCAAAAATTTTTTCATTGAATCTCTGTGGAATTTGCAATTGTCCAACAAAGCAGATACATCACATATTCACAAAGATTATTGTGTTCAAGTGATAGTGCCAGGTGACAAGCTTGCTGTTTTTGTATTATTCCATCTTTTTTTTCCCCCTCCCATATTTCTCATGTTGGCCAGGGGTTATGATAGAGCATGTAGATCAGCGGTTCTCAACCTGTGGGTCGCGACCCCTTTAGGGGTCAAATGACCCTTTCACAGGGGTCACAGGGGTCGTCTAAGACCATCAGAAAACACATATTTCTGATGGTCTTAGGAACCAAGACACCACTCCTCTATCCATCTCCAGGCGAGTCCACCCACATGCAGATATGCCCACATACGAGTATTAAAGGGTAGCAGCATTAGGAAGGTTGAGAACCACTGATGTAGATAGATCATGTGTTATGTTATTTGGTGGGGAAACTGTACAGTGCAGATTAGCTGGTCTAAAAGTCGTCTATGTCTCCCTTTACAGTGAACTTGGAGATATCCCTTCATTGAAGACATTACAAGTTTTTGGAATTGTAACAGAAAATTCCCTTCCTGTGCTAAAGGAAGCGCTCCCACATCTGAAGATCAACTGTTCTCACTTCACTACCATTGCCAGGCCAACTGTGGGCAACAAAAAGAATCCAGAGATCTGGGGCATCAGATGCCGCCTGATGATGCCCAATCCAAATAACCACTGATATAAAGTGACTTCACAGAACAGAAGAGCAGACAGAAAGGCCCCATTGCTTGGAGCTCCTCTGAGTTGTACCTTTCACTGTTTTGGCTCGAGGATCACTTGAGAAAGAACTATTTCTTGTCATTAACTCATAAAAAATTTAGGAATAAGTGTTTTGCATTGAAAACACAACCTTTTTCAATGCCCTTTTAAAGCCTGCCTGCAGAACCATAACATTTCAAGTATTTATGAGTTTTAAGGGAGTAAACCTGTACTTAATATTAAAAGGTAGTTCAAGGTAAGTACTTCAAACCATCCCTCTCAGACATTCCCACTTCTAAAAATCTTCAGAATGCAGCCAGTGCTCACTAAATGAAGTTTTATAGAAACTGTTTCAGTAATTATACATGCTTTTTCCATTTTCTTTCTGTCTTGCCCTACATAGAATGGATTGGAAGAACCCCAAACCCCTTGTTTTCTGAACTGAGCACAAATAGGGGTTGGGGGGGGAAATCCCAACTCTTATCTTTGGGTGCTAATCACTGAACCTTGAGGTAATAAGAATCATGGGAAAGGAGACCCCAGAAAAGTATTTTAAGAGTCTGAAAAAAAGTGTTGTCTTTTAGCCCAAAGGTTGGGGCGAAGAGTAAAGTACATTTCAACTTCGTGATATATTCATACCAAAAATGCTTGGGTACCTAAGAAGGCAGAGCAACAAGCCAAATGACAGCTGGTTCCTGTGATTGATGAGCTTGGCGTCTTCTTGGACCAACTATATAAGGTTTCTTTATTGTAACTTCAAGGTAGTTTTTCTAGGTTTTGAAACTAGCTGTGGGGTGATGTAATTATGTTGCTTTTTTATGCTTTTTTGCAAAATTTCACATCAGGATCATGTATCTTGACATTGGTAAAGACTTCCTGCTTTGTTCCTTTTTTTTTTTTTCATACTGAAGGTGCTTTTGCTTCTTATGGTTGATGTATCATGAACCAATTTCTGTTTTAGGTGCTAGGTAGAATTTGGCCTTGTTCCCCGTTCTTCCTTGTAACTGAGGTCTAGAAGGGGCTATTTTAAATTTTCTCCTAGAATCAAGTACTGAAGAAGAAGAAATGAAAAATATTTGCATCCGTTGTTTGGAAGGCCCCATTTGAAAGAGCTCTGGGGTATGCATCTCCCTCCAGGTGCGTTTTTAATTATCAGGGAGCACTAAGAAACTTTTTCACTCTTGTGAAAGAAAGGCAAATTCTTGACTTACGGCAGTCTTGGAGCAGGAACCCCAACTTAAAAGCAAAAAGAAATTATTCATATTGCTAAAAACTAGGTCCAGAAATCATTTCACTTCTCCCCATTGATCAAAGAAGACTAACTTTATTTTGTTTCTGTGACTGACTTTAAAAAATCAAGCTGGGATTAATAAGTTTGCCTTAGATTGAACTGCATCTCCACCAAGGACACTCATCTGTTAGACTGTGGGAAAGAACACTTTGGTCCAGTGTTATACAGAGATTAACTGTTACCAACCTGTTTTACGTGCTGTCACTAAATGGTACACCTTGAAATGTTTACAAAATAGCCATAAAAGAGACTTGAGGAGAGGTGGGGTGTCTGCTTGGACTTGGACCCACATCTTCCAACACTCGAGTCCAGCTATAAGCTATCTTGCCAAGATTTTAGTGACTTTCATGATGTCTACTTTTACGTGTTTTTTTTTTTAATTAAAAGAAAAAAAGAAATTTGCACAAATGACTCATCTTTTACGCAGTTAGGCCCAACTTGTGAAGAGCATGCTACAAGGGCAGCATGTGAATAAAATTAATGCAATAGTAATATATCATCACTTTAAAAATGGTACCAATAGTTTAATGGATTGAATTTACATAGTACACTTTGCTTGTACTTAGATTCTCCTTAACCATCTTGCCAAAAACTGTTGCCATTACTACACAAAAGATTGTCCAGAATACTCACTTTTGAATCAACAGATCTGATTTGGGGAGACCCTGGTACACAGGGTTATAGAGTCTTCCCTATGTATATTTTTCTGTATGTAGGAACTAGGCCAAGCACTAGGGGGGGAAACCCTTTAACAACGTTCCTTGAGCCTAGAAGAAGGAAGGCAACACGCATTTATTAATTACCTACTATGTGCCAGGCATTTTACAGTATCTCATTTGATCCTCACAACTCTGTGAAGTAAGTGCTATTATCATCACTATTTTATAGTTAAGGAAAATGAAGCAGTTTCCCAGGGTCACACAGCTAGTAAATGTCTAAGGCTGGGTTTGAAGTCACTCCAGGCCCAGTGCTCTATCTTTTATGCCACACTAGCTGCCTCACTGGGTGGGAAAGGGGAGGGGACTCATCTTTATTTCAGTGTAATTGGTTTATTTTGTAATCCTATTTTAATTTGTACATTTAAAAACATTCTGAGAAGAATCTCATAGGATTCACCAGATTGCCAAATGGGTCCATCATACAAAAAATGTTAAGAATTGTTGGGCTAGAGTGATGGGCAAAGTCTAATATTTAAGAATTAGCCTTTTTTTTGTTATAGATCCCTCTGCTAAGTCTAGTGGAGCTTATGGAACCCCTCTCAGAATTAAGTTTTTAAGAACAAAATACAAAGGAAACCAGTTATACTGAAGTTAAGAATAAAGTTTTTTTTGAAATTCAGACTCTATGTAGGAACATCTGGCCCACTTAATCTTCTCTCCCCCAGGTCCTTAAACTCCCCAGAGCTAAGGTGAATCTCAGTAAAAATTCCCTAACCCAATTTTAGGAGCCTCCCCCAAATTTCAGCCTGGTCTTGTTCTAATTCTCTCACTTTTTCTATGAAAAGTTCTACTCTAAATCTTGGCACTGTCCATATTTAAGGATAGGAAGTAGAGGGTAGAGATGATGAGTATAATAACAGGTCTCCTCCTGTTATCTTTTCCCATTTCAATCTAGTAATTTAGTAAAAACCTGCCAGGTGCAAGGGCCTATGCCAAGTCCTAAAAATGCAAAAACAATAAAAGAGCCTCTGCCATCAGAGAAACTTCCACCACTATTACCAAGTCCCTATACATATTTTGATATGTTGAGTTTAATTCTTAAACCAATGTTCTGCCTGATTTGTATTCTATATCAGCCTCTCCTTGAGACTGGCATAGACTAGATGGGCCTAGCCATCATACTTGGATATACAGCTTCTTTACTTAAAATACAACTTTCATGCTTCAGAAATCTTCATTGGTTGAACTGCTTCCTAAAAGACTGGGGCCAACACTTCATTCAGGCCTTCAAGACAACATAATTTGGTTCCCACCCACATGTTCCATGTACCCCCTCTGAATTTTTTATTCCAGTTAGAAGCAGTTGCAAGGTTCGTCAGAGACTCCCCTATACCATTCTGTGATGTTGACGAGGTCATGCAGTCTTGACTACTTGAAAACTTCAGAGGAGGAAACCCTCCACTTAAGGCAGCTCGTTATTTTGGAATTGTTTTCTCCCTACATCAAACCTAAATTTTCCTTCATTGTCAATCTGATTTTATCTTCTGTGGCCTAGCAATAGAAAACTAGCCTCTCTTCCTCCAGATAACCCTTCAAATACCTAAACATAGGTATCATCTCATTTCCCCCCAGAATGAATATCCTTTTTCTTTGATTACTCTTCATATGGCATGGCCTCCAGGCAATTGGTCAATAAGCATTTATTAAGTGTTTAGTGTGGTATAGACACCATGCTAAACACGGGTAAGGGGCATGAAGGTAGATAGACTTGTGGAGATGAGTTAGCAGTAGAGTCTGGAAACAAACGTCCTCTTGCCTTCCTCACTGCCCATCTTGTGCTTCCTTAGATATGGCACCTGGGACTGAAAGCAGTACTCCAGATGTTCTCTGACCAGGATGTAAGAGAGGAAGCTGTCATCTCCCTCATTTAGCACTGATTCTCAATGCCCTAAAAAAAAATGCGGGCTCTTCTTGGCTACCATGTCACAATATTTGAGCTTGTACTGTACAAAAACTCCCAGATTCTTCCCCATCAACTGTTATCTGGGCATTCTATCCATATCCTTGTGTAGTAAACTTAGGTGTAATTTTACATTTATTCCTATTTACTTTTCATCTTACTAAATTCAGCCTCTTGATGTGCCATATCAAGATCTTTTTTGGATCTTAACTGTTTTCCATAACCATCCTAGATAACCTTCATTTCACCAGACTTGACAAGTATGTCATGGACATCTTCAAATCACTGACGAAAGGAAAAACAACCACCACTGCTAACCAGGGTCAATGACATTGAGATTCCTGG
Organism: Pseudochirops corinnae; assembly: GCA_028646515.1. Lineage (NCBI taxonomy): Eukaryota > Metazoa > Chordata > Mammalia > Diprotodontia > Pseudocheiridae > Pseudochirops > Pseudochirops corinnae. The sequence continues at coordinate 75,110,861 of CM053587.1, forward strand.
GGCATTGTAAGAGACCTTCAAGTTGACAATCAACCCATTAATTTACCACTCCTTGCTTTTGATCTTTAAACCAGTCTAAATTCACTTAATTATACTATGATTTAGCTTGCATCTCCATCTCATTCATAAGGATAGCTATACTTGAGATTGTTACATTATGCTGAAATCCAAGCTAGAGATTCTACTCTTCCTCTGGTGCAAGGTCGTTTAGTCACTATTTCCTTTTATATGTCTTAGACTTTGTGCATACTTTGCCCTTTCCCCAGCCCCACACTCACCCAATCATCCTTTGTGTAATAACCAACTTTGAAGGTCAGTTTAAATCCTTTCAGCCCTTTCTAATAAGCCTTATCTCCATCCTCATCCTTATCTGCTGCATTCCACAGTTTGCCACCCTCCCCTCCTGGATATTTGCTCCTTTCCAGGTTTTTTTGAGTCTTGACACAGGTTCTCCTCTTACCTGTTTCCTAGTCTCAGGTTGGTTCATCATCCATTACACCTCCTATGGGTATTTCCCAAGATTCCTGGATACTCTTAGTGATTTCATTGGCTCCTTTGGGTTTAATTATTTATACACAGATAAGTCACAGATCTATATCCAAAGCCAGTTTCTCCCGAGTGTTAGTTCTGCATTATCAGAACTACTGATGTCTCACAACTACTTGATGTCTCAGAGATATCTCAAATTCAAAATGTTCAAACTCAAACTCATCTTTTCACGAGAATCCACTAAAATTGTCCCTGTCCTATTTCTGCCCAAGACACCTGCCATCATTCTTCATCTCCCAAATCTGTAACCTCAGGGTAATTATCCTTACCTCGCATCCAATCAGGTGCTAAATCTTGCTGTTTCTACCTCCACAGTATCTCCTCTAGTCTAACATTTTCTCTAGTCATATGGCTGTCACCTTATTTCATTCTGGTCCGGTCCTCCACATCTCTCACCTAAACAGCCAGAAAATCTACAATCAGCCATACTGGCCTTTCTGTGCCTCACAGACAATACTTCACAAAGGCAGGTCCCCCTGCCTTTGTACTAGTTGGCCCTGAGAGTTGGGATGAACTTGCTTTTCACCTCCATCTCAGAGAATTCTTCTCTTCCTCTTAAGATAGCTCAAGCACCATCTTCTACTCTTCCTCCCAAACTGCCATTTAACTTATGTATTCTCTATATTCTGTGTCCATTTACATGTTCACTTAACATAATACTTGTACACATGTAAATTTACGTATACATCTAGGGAAGACTCAGAAAAACTTGTTGACACCAAAGTCATTGGCACCCTTATATGATCTTTATCAGGAAATAATAGTGATGATGTATTACCATCTGTTTTGCATTTAGGACAGTGGGGATTTTCCATCTGACTGGCAGCTGAAACCTCTTCCATACCCCATTAGAATGGGAGCTCCTTAAGAACAAAGCCTGTATCTACTTTTTTATCTATATCCCCCAGGGCATAATCAGCACAGTGCTTTAGGATATACAGTTTAATACTTGCTTTTCCCATTCATTCATTCTTCCTTCCCTTCTCAGAATGTCAGCTGAGAGTGAAAATTTCCCTTTAATGTGTATATCCCTAGCGCCTTTCATACAGTAGGGACTTAACAAGTACCAGGTTGATTTCCCAATCACTCCAGCTAGAAATGATCTATCCCTCCTTTGAATGCCTACCACACTTACAGTCCCCTACATTCACTTGTTTACATAATTTATGGCCCTAATTCCTACAATGTGATCTGACTAAAAAGCAGAAGACAATCTTCCTTAAGTCCCACATGAAACTGTTATTTTAGTCACATCATAGACTGCTTTTGTATTTTGCAAATCAACTATCACAAGTATACCAAAAAGCTAAATGGAAAGCGTTTGCATGAAAAGTGGGTAGAGATCCATTAACATTAAGACTTTCACAATGTGTCTGATGACCAAAGGCCGACTACTTTGGCTAATATTAAAAAAAATTTTCATTCCTTGGTCACACACCAGCCCAGGAGAAGAAAGAATGAGATAAAGTGGATAATCTCCATGCTGATGGGTTTAATACGTATTTTGAAAGTTGGGCTGCCCAAGTGTTAGAAAAATCAAAATAAATTTTTTTTGACAAATAACTTATTTTTCAAACAAGAGGCTCTGGGTGAGAGATTTTATGAAATAAATGAAGCTAGGAACAAGAATGAAACTATTGGATTAATGTCATCCAAATGTAGCTGGCAAATGTTAAAAACTGGTGATGAGAAATGAAATCGATTTGAAACATAAAAATTATGAAAATACTTAGGCAAATACTGTGTCATTTTGTATTTAATAAACACTCAATTACCAACACTCCATAGTCATTTTTTTTCCATAAAAGCAAAGGACTGTCAAGTTTCAGTTTGGCAAAACCACGTACTGAGATCGACGGTTTCTGGACCAGCAAACTGAGTCAGCGTGTGATTATTCACGGTGTCATTAAAAATGCAAGACATAATTCCCTGCCCTTCTAAGGAGCTTACACTCTAACGGCATGAAAAAGTGACAACTTCAGAAATCATGTCATTGCTTTTCAAAATATCAACGTAGACATAAGAATGTGTATCGTGAGAGTTTTTCCTAAATTTCATTTTTTCAAGTATGGAGTTAGAACTTAAGCATTTGCTAAACCATGATAAAATTTCCAAAATATTAAGGAAAATGTTCATTTTTCTCCCTAACACCCTTTTATTAGTGTCAGTAAAGAAGTCCATTTGTTCTTTTAGCCAGTTACATTTACTAAGTGTATTTTTAAAAGTTGTTTTGCCTTGCCTTCCTTAAAAAAATTTTTATAAAGTCCTCCCACTTTATAGAACCCAACTTCTATGTATATTATATGTATGTATACAAATACACATATACGTATGCACATATATGTATGTATCTATACACATATATGGGGTTCACTTTTTCTGTCATTCTTTCAGTTGTGGTATTCATTAATGACTGTAAAATCAGAACGAACCCAACATTAATATGTAGCAGTTTTGAACAAAAATCACCAGAAGATGCAGTGCCTGCCCTGATGGAAGAGCCACATTCCTAAGATCATGTCTTCACTAACACTATACCCGTATACACTGGCACAGTGGAATGCATGACTAAAGTAATATGAATTTAAACTTTTCATTCCTGTTTGAAAGATGACAAAAATGGTAGTATATTTAATTTTTTAAAAAAGTTGTATATATTGTTCAGTCACCAAGATATTTCAGAGTGAAGAAATGTTTACCTGGTAGAACCATTAATTTCCACTTGGGCAAAGTGCTTGCTTCAAAATTTTAAAAATAACTAACAAAATCAACACAAACTAAAAACTTGAACTCATTCTTAAACAAGTCAGGTCTAGTTCTAAAATAGTGTTTTTCTTAGTTGAAAAACGTTATTAAAATAAAATTGACATTATCCATCTAATATAGACAAGCTATTTTAATTATTCTCATTCTGTTACATGGTGCAAAACCTGGGCTCTCTCTGAAGATTCACAAGCAGTTTGTAACTTGGTGAGTAAAAGTAACATGATAAATTAATTATATTGCATGGCAAAACATTTTAGTTCACTTATGTTTCTAATTATTGTTATCGTTCATAAATTATTTTACTTATTGCTACAAAAAAGTTTTCAATGAAACTTTTTTCACACGAATGCAGTGTTATGCATAAGCAGTAGTGGGAGTAATGGGAAAAAATTACAAGGCAACTTGCTAATGGGCTGAAAACTAAAGAGATTTTCTTGCATTTTTATTCACAAATTTTCATCTAATTCATAATGTGAGAAAAAAAGGAAGTAAAATCATAACATACAGAACAATGCAGCTATGTAAAGCTTGCAGTAAATTAGATGAAAACTCAAAAAAATAATAATAAAACTATAACCAGGCATTCAAAAGAAAATGAATACAAATGTTTCATTGATTCTAATGTTGACTTTCAGATTTGGTACCCAACCAGTAGATTCAAAGAGTAAATGGTTTTTCTTAAGGTTAAAGTAAATTCAGATTATGCAGATATAACTTCATTTTATTATCACATCATAATCATTTATCACTATCATCACTATCATCATCATCATCATGGAACTATAGAATTGGAAGGAACCTTAGAGATTACCTACTCCAATGATCACATATTTAAAAGTCTTTGATTCATTATCAAGACAATTCTTGAGCAGTTAGAAATTTTATAATAGCAGCATGATTTTCTCCAGATAAATGCATTTCAACCACAAGTGAACAGCATAATCTGAATCAAGATATAAATGAAAGGGTTCCTGTAAAGTTTTTTTAAAAAAGGATAGGAAACATGGGGCAGAAAAGGAAAAAGATTTAAATTTCACATTGGCCTTAAATCACTGAAGATGAAAAAATAAGGTATTATCATCACCGTGTTCTGAAATTATAAAAATTCTTGAAAGTACATATAAAAAACATTTACCTACTTAAAATAGGTTAATGTCAGCATTTATAAAAATTATCTATCATCATCATCAGAACAATAAATCTTAACATTCAAGTTGTTTTTCTGTAAAAAAAAAAATATTCATGAGTAATAAGTATGTTTGGTTTGAACAATTGCAGGAATGGGGGATGAGGAAAGAGGTGAAGGGACCCTATCATAGTTAAATCACACCCTATACATTTAATCTTTTCTTTGAACCTACCTCCTTAAATTAAAAGGTATTACCACTTTAAAACGTCTGTAGGTTATACAGCTGGCACCAATTCTAAGAATTCCATGTAGTTTTAGTCCATCAGTTTTCGTAGGCAATAAATACTTTTTCTCAAGCTTTCTCAACCACAGAGGTTCTCTCAAGATCTCCCAAATTTCAAAGCTGGCTGTGTATCCAAATTGTAAGGAACAGCCATCAACAATTTTTTTTTAAATGCAGCACTATGACATGCAGTCTGTTTCTGCAATTAAAATGTTTTTCTTGGTGTGATCAGAATTTATTGTCCACTGAATAAATCCTTCACTGCTCTAGCAGCACAGTTCTAAGTTCATCATCTCTATTGATCATTATTGAAGCTATTGCTCCATCATTAAATTCAAAAGAAGTTCCTCCATCTATAACCATACAAGCATCCCAACAACGAGAACGAACACAAACTCTGCAAATTAAAGAAGAAACACATTATCATTAACCTTAGGAATAATTTTCTGCAAAATAATAAGTAAATAAAAAACCACAGCATTTTAGCAGTCTGGTCATCTTTGAAATATTAAGAAGTTCATGTAGATTAAATATAATTATAACTTTGCTAACCTCAAACCTCCAAATTAATTTTTCAAGGTATATGAAGTTGGATGAACCCTCACCAAGTTCACAGAATGTTCTGGTGGACATGTTTTATTAATCAACTAATAAAACTTAAGATATTTGCAAAAGTAAAATGAGTTTTCATGAAAAAGAATCAGTATCTTTAAGATCACCAGCAACATCATGAACTTAAAATACAGTCTACCAAAATTAACTCAAAAATGACTAAAATGAAAATGCTTTTATGACCTGAAAACCTGTACATATAAAAAAAAAATTACAAAGTCTAAACAAGTTTAAAGCTAAACTTTTCTCAATAAGGAAATGGTGAGCGGCAATGTGGGGTAGCAGGCCATAGTCAGGAACATGTAAATTAAATTCCTATCTCTGACACACAGAGGCAAGTAACAATCCCTCAATGTTACATGTCACACTCAAGAATATTATTTGCAGAACAGTAGATGGTCTGAATTATTAGGGAATCTCTTCACAGACAAACACTGGAAAAGCATGACTTTTGCGGGAGAGGGGAGTCAGAAGCAAAACACTTTTAAGGAGGAACAGGGTGAAAGGAGAATGAAAGAACAGAATAAAAAGAGGAGAATAAGATAGAAATACAGTTAGCAATAGTAACTGAAAAAAATTTGAAGGAAGTTTTTTCTGATAAAGACCTCATTTCCCAAACATATAGATAACTGTGTAAATTTTATACAAATAAGAGCCGTTCCTCAATTGATAAATGATCAAAAGATATGATCAGTTTTCAGATGACATAATCAAAGCTATCTATAGCCATATGAAAAAATACTCTTAACTCACTACTGACTGAAGAAATGCAAATTAAAACAATTCTGAGGTATAACCTCATACCTATTATTTTGGTTAATAGGGCAGAAAATATAAATGACAAATGTTGCAGGGTATGTGGGGAAAAATGAGACATTAATGCTCTGTTGGAGTTGTGAACTGATTCAACCATTCTGTAGAGCAATTGGAACTATGCCCAAAGGGCTATAAAACCATGCATACTCTTTGACCTAGCAATACCACTACTAGGTTTGTATCTCAAAAGAGATAAAAAACAAAGGAAAAGGACCTATATGTGCAAAAATATTTACAGCAGCTCTTTTCTGGAAGCAACGAATTAGAAATTGAGCGGATGCCCATCAACTGGGTAAACAGCTGAACAAATTGTGATACGTGATTATGATGGAATACTATTAGAAATGAAGAGCAGAATGCTCTCAGAAAAACTGGGAAAGATTTACATGAGCTGATTCAAAGTGAAATGTACTGTGTACAGAGTAACAACAATATTGTAAGATGATCAGCTGTGAATGACTTAGTTATTCTCAGTAATACAAGGATCCAAGACAACTCTGAAGAACTCATGATGAAAAATGCTATCCATTTCCAGAGCATACTTGTTTTTTAACTTAATTTTTCTTGAGGTTTTTTTGTCCGTGTTTTCTCTCACAATGGCTATCATGGAAATGTTTTGCATGTCTACACATGTATAACCTATATCAAATTGCTTGCCTTCTCAAGGGGCAAGGGTATGAAGAGGGAGGAAAGGAGAGAATTTCGAACTCAAAGTTTTAAAAATGAATCTTAAAAAATTTTACATGTAACTGGGTAAAAATAAAATAAATAAAATGGAAAAGAAAAGTACGATTTTTGTCAAAGAGTTCAAATTTTCTTTCAACAGTAGGGCTTCCTGAAAAAAGCTGAAACAGAAATCACAGTTTCTAAAATAAGCCATTAATTTCTCTTTTGAACTCTAAAATAAATTTATAAGAAACATCCAGTTATTTTTAATACCATTGTTAACTGAGGAAAAGCTGAAAGCACTGAATCTGATTACTTTAATCTACTTAAGTAGAATTAAATTTCTGTAAAGTATTAGCTTCTATCCAAATTTTTCTCAATACATTCATCTGGTTTTTAGCATTCCATTACCTTGTTAGATTAACAAATCAAAACCAAGTGAAAGATTCAACATCTCCAATTAACACATAAACTGCAAAGTTTCTCTTGAGACATCTACCAGTTCAAAATAGGATTGAACAGAGTATCCTTAAAGCCAATTTCTTATTACCACTTTTGTTCAACAGGTTGTTTTTCTACTATGTTAACTACAAATAAGTGAAATTAATGAAAAGCAATTCACATTAGTACTTAAAAGGGAAGAAAACAGTGTCTAGTGAAACCTTATAAAACTTACTTTGAAGAGAAACAACGCTGACGACTACTTGAGAATATGCGATTTGCTATAGGTTCCCGAATGCTGAAAAGCATCTTTGGCTCTTCCGGACTATACAATAAAGATTCATTATACTCATTTGTTACTGAAAATAGAGAAATAAAAGTAAACATAACAAGTTTCAGTGATATATACAAAAATATAGTAATTCCTTCTGTAGTAACTAGAAATTGGAAAACTAAAGGGATATCCTTGTATTGCGGAACAGCTAAACAAATTGTGGTATAAGAATATGAGATTATTGTACCATAAAAATAACAGAATGGATAGTTTCAGAGAAAACTGATAAGATCTTTATGAACTGGTATAGAGCAAAGTGAACATAATGAGAAATTTGTACAATGATAACAAAAACATAAGAGCATTGGTTCTCAAAATATTGTCCAAGAAACCCTTTGAGGAGGTCCATGAGGTCAAATTTATTTTTATAATAATAGCCTATTTTAAGATCTAATATGGTAAATACTGGTAGATAGAACCCACATAAACAAATGCTCTTTGGGAGGTATTCAATAATTTTTCCCCCAACACAATACAGACTTTTAATTATTCTGGATCATAGCTTCCCAAATACTGCCCCTGGGAATAAGTAGGGGTGGAAGTGATAGAAGCCTTAGATGCAACTGAGGGACAATGAATAAATATAAGAGTTAACCTAACCTAACCCCAGGGGGAACTGTAATTTTTTTAAAAAGGGGGGCAGTAAACCAAATAAGTATGGGAACCTATGCTCTGGATTAATGTTACATTTCAAGGGTTGCAGACCTGAGGAAGTCAGTAGGAAGTCTGTAACTGTTTGCTAGTAGTAACTTCCCCAATGCATATATCTTCCCTATTTTTTTTTTCAGTAGTCATCTTTCTGGTCTCTTAAAATAACCTCAATAGGTACTCTGCTCATGGTTGAAGACATTCATTGTTTTCCATCAAGCTGCCCAGCTCTTCTGCCAGCTGTAGGACCAGGCTCTGTCAGGCTGTGGGCTCTGTGCAGTGCATCACCACTGTCTGTGCTGGCTAGTCCAAGAATCCATAAACTCCTCACCGATGATCATTTTGCCAATTATGGAGTGAACAGCAGGTAGATCCATCTGGAATATTTTAGACACTATCTGCATGCTTAATAATAGATTTGTAGACATTGCTATAGGTGAAAAGACAGATTGGATTTAACTAACATGGTATGGACTTTGTTGGCCTTAGGGAACAAATCCCAAACTTTCCTTTTCATCTTCTCAGTAATAATAAAACTGTGGCCAACTCTTCCAGTTACCCATTTTCATTGCTTTAGAAGCTTCTACTTCCCTCATTTATCCAAGTGGACCCAGCAAGGGCTGCTGCTCACCCACCCACAGCTAGTGTTGGAACTGTTTGCTAATAATACACCTCCAGGTGTCATTTTCATGGGCTGCTATGTATGAGGTTTCCAGAAACATGGCAGATAACAAATAGACACATTTAAGCAGGTCCAGGTTGTTACGCAAGTAGAAAGAAACTTGGCAACAACACTCCACTTTCTCCACTCCTGGTTTCTGCCCTGCCCCACCAGTTCCTTAGCATGACCACCTGATTGAAATGTGCATCCTTGGTTAGACCCTGGCAAAAAACACAGATGCCAAAGAGTGTTATGGTATGGTTATAAAGGATCTGCATAAAAGGTTCTGCATGCTGAATTTTGTCCTGTACATAGCTCACAAGCATAAGGTACTAGGCGAGAATGAAGGACATGTTAGTAGATGTGGCAGAAGATTGCACATGTCTGAATTCGGTCAAATCTTAGGTATATATGTACTTGCACATTTGAATCTTCCCCCTAATTTTCAGCTTGATCTTGCTGTGACTTTGAGGACCCTTCATGGGAGCGAGCTACCCGTGATGGGCGTTGCTGTCAAACTTACAGTAGCGTTGGCACACATGATAAAGTAGATATGGCTCTTTCTTTTTTTCCTACAGCTAGCACTGAACATGCTCAGACAGGAGCTTCATCCTTGAGATGCTTCACCTATTCTTAGGAATGCAGATTTGTATTCTGTACAATCTTGGTAAACTTTCCATCTATTCTTCTCACCAGAGTTAGGACACAACTACAACTACAAAGTGGCTGCTCAAAGTTAAATAGGTTCTTATTTTGCCCCAGAATATTCTCTCCAACAAACAAAGATGTTAGAATTTGAAAACAAGAAAGTCTATCAATTCACTGATGCAATCTAAGCACTTCTACCACAGCTCTGGTTTCATGTATGTAGTGGCCATGTTGGGACTGTAGTCATAGAGGGAAGTAACAATACTGAATTTGATCTTAATCACTCCTTCCTATAGATTATTTTGCGGACCAGCAGTGGCAGCAGCTCAATCTGTGCTCACAAACCAGTTACTTTCTCATCACAAACTTACAAGAGTTTATTCAACTTCTTGACTACCACTGTCTGGGTAATAGCTGTTCCCTTGGCAAACATTTTAGGCTTGACAAGTGGTGCCCCTCCTCAAACCCTCTCCCAATTCCCACTTTCATTATCCTCCTCCTCATCTAGACACATCAGATTTTGAAACATGCTTTTTCTTGGCTTTTTCTCACTTCTTTTCTACAGTCTTTTTATCTGTGCTGCTTTTTTTCCTAAGGAATTTGGAAACCAACAAGGTATATTTTCCATCATCCTCCTGAGTCAGAATCTGAGGAAGTAGAATCTGAACCCCAGTCTTCATCATCATCCAAATTTCCATCTTCATCCTCCATCTTCTTGAGGAACATGCAACTTTCCTAAATGGTGCCTCCGAATTCTTCAGGAAACTTGTCACACTGACACTATCCTCATCCTCATCTGAAGACGAAGAACTTTCTGAACCCTCATTTTTCTCAACATCTTCATCTGCAGACTGCCCAGGGTAATGCTTATAGTTGGTGATCTGGACTTTGTAATCCTGATTATATTTACGAATCTTCTGATGCAAAGTGCTCAGAGCTTGTGCACTGCTCTTGTTCATCTTCATTCCCTCATTATCCTTCTGTAGCTCAGTGAGACAGATCAGTCAGGATGTGGATGTACAATTAGGAGACAACCTCTTTGTCCATGATGCTCTTGGCCTTTCCCAGGAGCTTAAATTCCTCAAAACATTTAGTGACATCTTAAATTTTCAGGGCATTCCAGATGGTCTAGAAAAGGTTGGTCGGCTCCTCCAACACTGACTTAAGAGTTCTCATCCTTGAGCAGCAATGACTATTTGCTGTAGTTGTCCCTCTATGGGGTTGGGCACCAGCTCCTTCTTGTACAGAACTCAGTATTGCTATCCAAGGTGGTGACATGTCAGTGGGCACTCAGGAGGCTGCTGGCCAGGCAGAACATGGACATGGACCAATCTTTAATTTAAGACCGCAAAGGGCTGTTTTGGGGTGGTGGGTAGGGGAAAGACAGGGAGAAAATCTGTAACTCAAAATCTTGTGGAAATGAATGATGTAAACTAAAAATAAACATAAAATTTAAGTTAAAAAAAAAGAGTACAAAGGAGTTCTGAGGCCAAAAAATTTGAGAACTGCTGTGTAAAACAACTTTGAAAAAGTTTAGGACAATGGTAAACCACAAGTCCAAAAGAATTAATATGAAACATGACATTTACCTCCTGACAGAATGATCATGAACTTAAAATGCAGAAAGAGGCATATTTTCAGATACAGCTAATATGTGAATTTGTTCTTCTGTGCTATGAAGCTATGTATTGAGGGGTTTTGTATTTTATTTTGTTTTGTTTTTTAATGTGCACAATGGAGGAGGGAAGGTTATACAGTAAGAGGTACAAGGCGAAAGGGATTGGGGGAGGGGTGGGAAAACTTAAATGTCCAATAATGAAAAACATACACACATTGATGGATTCCATGATTTCACTCAAGGGATCAGTACATGTTATGGTGGTGACATTCTTCACTACGAAGCATAGCATTATTTAGAACCAACATAAGCCAAAGTAAAGAAGTTAACTTCACTAACCTTTCTCAACTAATTCCTTATTCAATGGAAGATCCAACTTTGCTTGCTGTTTAGCTGTTAGAAGAAGAAAAGCACTAGAATTAAATAAAATTCTTTAAAAAAAATACAACTAGAATAAAGTAGTCACTGTGGTACTTACCAATCTTTAACACATCTTCTACAGCTTGTGTTGCAACCCTGTTAATATTATATGACCTAGAAACAAAATCATAATTTTTGTTGCTTTACTTTAAGTACATGAGTTTTAGAAAAATCTAGATTTTTGTATACCTAGTTTATTCTCTCTTAGCAATAAGGTATACAAGAGGATTTTTAATATAGAGCCAAGACGGAAATGTGTACTTGTGAATAAATGTAATAACTAACTCAACACAGGGCTGTACTAAATACAATTATGAGGTTTAAGGCAAAACTAAAGTCCTAAATATAAACCTCACTTTATCACCAACATCTTAATAACAGATTCAGACTCCAGAACCTCTCCTGAGAGTGCACTCACATGACAATTCTGAGGAATCAGAATACTGGAATGGTTCATAAATGTCCAACAACTAAAGATTAAACAATGTTTTTCTTTGAATAATTATGGTACAAAGAAAAGGGCAGTCTTTTAAATGATCTCTCAAAAGCTAAATAGCAAAAAAAATTTACACAAGGTACAATAAAATGCTTTATAATAAAGAAAGAATGACAGAGTCTGAATGCAAACAGAAGCATACTGTTTGTTCTCTTTTTTGGTTTTGTTTTGTTTCTTCTTTCTCATGGTTCATTCCATCCATTATAATCCTTCTTTACAACACGACTAATGTAAAAATGTTTAATATGAATGTAAATGTAGAGCCTATATCGGACTGCACATCATCTTAGAGAGGGGAGAGAGAATAGAAGGGGAGAAAATTTAAAACTCAAAAGCTTGTGGACCTGAATGTTACAAACTAAGAATAAATAAATAAATAAATTTAAATTAAAAAACAAAAAACAAAAAAACCAGTTAGGAGTCTGTGGGGCAGCTAACTGGCACAGTGGATATAGTACAGGCCCTAGAGCAGCGGTTCTCAACCTGTGGGTTATGTTCAATTTGTAACAATGAAAATACATCCTGCATATCAGATATTTACATTATGATTCATAGCAGTAGCAAAATTACAGCTATAAAGTAGCAACGAAAATAATTTTATGGTTGGGGGTCACCACCAACATGAGGAACTGTATTAAAGGGTCGCGGCATTAGGAAGGTTGAGAACCACTGCCCTAGAGTCAAGGAGGAACTGAGTTCAAATTCGGCCTCAGGCACCTGACACTTACTAGCTATATGACCCTGGGCAAGTCACCTAATCCCAACTGCCTGTCTGAACTTTAAAAAAAATTGATAATTTTATTTCAAGATAATTGGTTGCTCTGCGATCATACATGTTTTGTTTTATGCATTTAAAAATATTCTGATAAGAGGCCCAAAGACTTCACCAGAACTCTCTTTAAATAATTTAAGAAAGGCAGTCTGTCATTACAAATTCTAATGCTCTAGCCCTTCTACCCAAAACCTTGTTAAAAAATGTCAGAGAACTGAGGTAGTTGAGATCTTTAAATAACAATGTAGACATGTGATATGGGTGTGTGGAAGGTTTTAGAGTGGTCGCAGCAATTCCAGAATTGGGGGAGGAGTTATTATTCAGTCACGTCCAATTCTTAGCAACCCCATGGACCAGGCCCTTCTATCCTCCACTATCTCTCGAAGTCTGTCCAAGTCTGTCTGTTCATTGTTTCCATGACAATATCTATCCCTCTCATCTTCTACCACCCCCTTTTCCTTTTGCCTTCAATCAGGATCTTTTCCAATGAATCTTGTCTTCTCATCATGAGGCCAAAGTATTTAAGCTTCAGTATTTGACCTTAGTTTCTTTAAGCACTGACTGATTTGATTTCCTTGCTGTCCAAGAGATTCTCAAAAAATCTTCTCCAGGACCAAAATTCCAAACTATCAATTCTGTAGAGGTCAGCTTTCCTTACAGTCTACCTCTCACAGCCATGCATTACTACTGGAAAAATCAGAGCTTTGACTATAAATAGACCTTTGCCAACAAGGTGATAGCTCTCTTTTTTAGTATGCTGTCCAGATCTGCCATAGCTTTTCTTCCAAGGAGCAAGTATCTTTTAATTTCATGGCTATAGTGCTCGCTTCGGCAGCACATATACTAAAATTGGAACGATGCAGAGAAGATTAGCATGGCCCCTGCGAAAGGATGACACGCAAATTCGTGAAGCCTATTTTTATGAACTATTTACATGACAACATGGAAAAGTGACAATTGTAACTGTTGAAACTTTTTTCAGTATGAGGATAGGGCAAGGGAATACAAATGTATATATACATAGACATACACATAAATTTATATAAGAGGGTTTACATATGCAAA
>CM053587.1:75133069-75145633 GCA_028646515.1 Pseudochirops corinnae
ACACACATGCATATATAGGTTTATATATACATATATATATATACATATATATACATATATATATATATATATATATATATATATATATATATATATATATATATAGTTAATATTAGCAAATGTCTTGACCATTTATATTTCTTTACCTGCAGGATCTGAGGTTTCTGGGCCACAACTTTTGCCAGTGAGAGCACTAAATGAAGTCTTCATTGGGGAGAGTTTGTCATCCAGGTATGTTAAAACTTCTGCTCTTAATTTTGCCATTTTTATGTTTGTTACATAGTTCTTTGGAAATTCATCGAATTTTCAAAACATAAATTTGAAAGATTTTATTTTTACTCCTTGCTTTAGTTGATTAATTAATGGTTTTGCATGGAATATATGTTTTAATTTTGTATTTTTTCGTTCTCCCCTTTCTTTTAAATTCGTTCCTCTATTTTGGTTGCTTCCAGACTTTAATTATTTAAGTTTGCATCCTAGAGTTAAAAAATACCAGGGAAATGTTAGATCTCAGATGGGTGTATAAAACACTATAAAGCTGACTTAGTTGTTGGTTGTACTTCCAGTACTTGTGTAATTTCTCTTCCTTTTGCTAATTTTATTGTGAAGAGTAGGAGCTTGAGACTTAAAGCTATCTCTTTGCATGGTTATTTGCCATCCTATCAACCAACCACTAGGAACCTGATTTATAACTTATCTTTCCGCCTCTTGGTACATCTCTGAATTCTCTAATAATTACATAAAGTCTGTAGTTTGCTCCAGATCAAATCTTGTCAACAGTTGATATTTACAGTGAAAAAAAAAAATTCCTCAAACTCTATGTCCACTTACCTCAGGCAGTATTGTATAGGACAAAAATTTGATTATCTTCTTTGGTGTTAATAGATTTGATCTGTATGTTTCAGTATAGTAGAGAAATGATTGTATGAAGACAAGTATTTATAAGGCCTAACAAGTCTAAAGTGAAATAAGATCAGTAATGTATATTTTTGTGTGCTGGCAATAATAAAATGAGAACATTCTTTTTTCTATTTTATTATATACCAAGGAGAAAACTTTGAAGGAAATTGGAAAAAGTTCACCTCTTTCAAGTATTTTTGTGCTATCCAGGCCCCTTGTTACTTCATAGGTTCATAGGTTATTATCCCTGGAAGGAACCTAATTTCACTTCCCTCTTTTGAATTGATAGGAGTCATGTTACTTTTTTGGTCCCTTTCCTTCTTACGCTGTCATTCATATTTATTAGATAAAAGTCTGTAGTCATAAACATTCTGTGTACTGTACTGTAAGACTGCAGCATATTTATTTGTGATGCTGTTCTTTAGAGTAAAATTTGGTATATACTGGTTCAGGTCTTCAACCCCATGCAAGAGATTTTGGTTATTGTACCCAAAGAGTTTCTATATCACAGTATCTGATAGACACAGATACCAATCATATTATAATGAAGTTAATCTGTATTTTATATTTTCAAAGTGCTATATATTCCTAATAAATCTGCCTCATTGATAAGCCTAAGGTATGTTTAAAGTTAGGAACACTTAACCCGTTAAACAACCCAAAAAGCCCTTTTTTTTTTTTCCATTTGTCCTAACCTTAGAATGTCTCATTCTTGGGCTGTCGCTGTGGACAGTATAAGAAGAGGTATAACCACTCTAAAGGGACTGTGAGTTTCTTTAAAAAATCGTTTTCCTGGAACAAAATTCCGAGGATTGACTAATAAATCTGCATGTGATAATCATGTTAATTTGTCCAGTATAATCTGTATTATCCCCTGTACCCTTTTCTCTTATTCTTAGTTTTTTTTCTCTCCTCAAACTCTAATCATTCTTTTCTTGTGTTATCTTACTCTGGCCCTACCCTCCTTCTTACTTTCTTTCATAAATCCTTTTCCATCCTCTTTAATTTCTTCTACTCCTCCCATTTCCTTAAATTTCCTTTCTTGTTGTCATAATATCCTTTACTATTATATCAGGCCATTTTGGCTTTTGCTGGCGTTCTCCTTTTTAGCTTCAGATGCTTTTGGTTTATTACATCGCTTTCTCTTTTCCTTTTTGCATCTCTTGTGTCTCCATGTGCCTTTGATCCAACCATTTGTCTGTTTGCTCTCAGTATGGTGACAGCCGTTCCTCCTGCGTACGCGGGCCTTGTTTGTCTGGACGTGTGCAGTAAATGGGCCACCCTCATTGTACATTTTCTACACAGACCAAACACGGCTGTGATTAAAGAGAAAATACAGATGAGGAGAACAAAACCTTCTGTTTTGTAAGAAGAATTAATGATATGGGAGATACTGACCAAATTGAACCCTTTCAGAAATAACAAAAAAGTTTGTGTTAGAAGATAATTCTTTCTGGGACCGGTGTGACAAACAAGTTTAATTGCTTGAAAGGCTACACCTACAAGTTTTTCCTTACCTTCTGCTAAAATGATTACTTTTCTCTGCCAGGGATAATACCCACTGCAACGAATTAATAATGGCATCTTTCAGAAACTCCCAAACACTTGGAAATCACTCAAAATTACATTTCAATTTAAAAATTTTCCCTTGCATTTGAAGGTAAAGGTAGCTCATTTGATCTGAGATGCATCTGTTGCGAGCGAACGTTCTTTGCTCTTCATCACCAGCTTTACTAGTGCTCTGTTTTGGAACGCTAAGAAGCAGTTGAGATTTTCTTTGCGCTCTAACCAAGTATTACTGTTATATGGGCCGGTTATACGCAGGCAGGCGTGGTAGACCACTTAAAATGTAAGTAGTTCTCCTTTAACCTGGTTCAGGGGCTGCTAGCTACGGCGTTTAGTAAGTACGAAGCCCACTTAAGCTCCGTTCTTTTGGGCAGTGAGCTGAGCCATTTTACTGTATGCTGTGAGGACAGGAGATACCTCCAAAAATGACCTGAAGAAGTTTCTTTTAGAAATTTTTTACAGAGCGATTGTGAAAAAGGAACAATGAGTCAGACAAAGTGGGATTTGATTTTATTTTTTAAAACAAAAGCTGAATCAGTTTCACGGTCACAGTAGAACGAAGTACCTTTACCTAATTTAGAATTTATTTATTTAGAATTCAGTGGTTCTAATAGTGGGCTATGTTCTGTTTTACTCAGGGTGAACTATAAGTCCTGCAAACCCAGTTTTACATTTTCAATTCATAGGGCTTCCTACTATGAAATCTCAGTTGATGATGGTCCCTGGGAAAAACAGAAGAGTTCAGGACTCAATTTGTGTACTGGAACAGGATCAAAAGCCTGGTGAGTCACTGGATATTTTGCTTTTTAAATTTTTAGTGGTTGTTAGCACTTCAGTTTACTTGACTGTCTTATATCAGGGCTTCTGAGAGTTCTGAGAAAAAAGAAAGAAAGAATCTAATATTAACATTTTTGCCCCTCCTCAGAAGTGATCTGTGTGACTTTGGTCAGGATACTTCCTTTCTGGAATCTTAGTTTCTCAGTATTTAAAATGAGAGTATTGGTTTAAACAATTTCTAAGATCTCTTCCAACTTCAAATCCTATAATCTACGTTGTCCAAAGAGTGTGGGTTCTTACCATATTTTGTGTCATGACCCCTTTGACAGATGTGGTAAAATCTATGGAGCTCTTGTCAGAAGTATGGTTTTAAATGCGTAAAACAAAATACATAATATTACAAAGGAAATACAGTTCTCAAAATATTAAAAAAAAAAAGTTCACGGACCCCAGGTTAAGAACTCCCACCTCAGTAGTAGAGGGACCTCAGAAGGTCTGCAACTTCTTTCATTACTTTTGAAACACAGCAACAGCCAATCTGTACCACTTACCATAGCAAGAGCTTTGGAGAAATGTAACCAAAATGGAAAAATTGATACCACAAGCTGGAAGGTCTCCATAGGAGTGCAACCAGAATGGCAAAGCTCTGTCTTGTGGCAATTATGTAAAAAATCAGGGAATATTAAGTTTGAGGAAGAGAGAACCATGGCAGACACGGTAAATATTTAAGTATTTGAGAGGGCTGTTATATGAGAGATGGAATTCAGTCTGGCAGAACTGGGAGTTATTACAGAAAGGTAGATTTACACTAAATGAAATGAAAAAAATATCCTAACAGATTATAGGGAATGGGATGGACTGCTGTTCAGTAAGTAGTGGCCTCTTCCTCACTGGAGGCCTTTAAAAGAAAACACCTATCTGTTGTAGAGGCAATTGTTATTCAGGTACGAATTGAAGTAGATGCCCTTCAAGGTCCCTTCTAACATTAAGATTCTGTGATTATCTGAAATGACATGTGACCTTTTGGTAATGCTTATGCATAAAAACATGCTGAAGAACAACTAAGAGTAATAGAAAGAAGTGAAAATTACGTAGTGTGCATAGATGCTGAGGGCATGTGCCTTTGACTCCATCCCTTCCCATCTTCAGCAGATGATTGCACAGTAACACCAAGTCACTCCCCTACTCAGTGAACACAGTGGCACCCTGCTGCCTCTAGGATCGAATGTAAGCTCCTTGGCTTAGTTTTTAAAGCCCTTCGTCACCAGACCCCAACCTGTCTTTCTGTCCTGGGTGTGCATTACTTCGGCTACACTCTGTGATCTAGCCAACGTGTCCTGCTCTCTTCCTTACACGCAGTGCTCCATCTCCTGTCTACCTTTGTATTGCCATCTACGTGTGTGGAGTGCACGCCTTCCTTTCTTGACTCTCATAGAATCCCTCACTTCCTTCAAGATTCAGATCAAGTACTACCTTCTAGAAGAAGTGTTTCCTGGTTCCCTTCAGTTGCTAATGCCTTCCCTCTTGAACGGTTATATTTGTAACCGTCTGTCTAGTTAGTATCTATTGATTTTGTTTTGTTCCTTGTATTTGTATCCCCAGTACTCTTAGCCAGTGCTTCACACATAGTAGGAGCCTGAAAATATACTTGTTGATAGATGATAAATGGTGGTTGGTTGATTGATCATGGAATAAATGAGTAAATGGGGAATCTAGGCTTCTTGAAGTTTCTGTGTCCACACAGTAATAAGTTAGAGTCACCCTGATAAGTTTATCTCAGGATTTTGTTATGACATTGTGGTACTCATTGTGAGTTGGTCCAGAAGACCTCATTAATAACACAGACCTTGAAGGTCTGTATGAACTATGTGACATTCTGCCATTTAGAGATTTTTAAATTATTTGCCCTCTTAGTCTGTACAAACAAGGTTGTTTCCAGCTCTTGGTCTGTGATTCTTTTAACTCTGAGACTGCTTATCCAGTGCAGAGGTAACTGATGAAATCTGAACTTTTACCTATTTTGTAATGCTCCGTTCTTATCAAGCTTTCCCAGGCACTGCGACTGATAGATGACCTGAAGGCAGCAGTTGTTTTGGGAGCTTGGATCCTCATGGATCCTTAGGCTACTTTCCCACTTGGTGTAAACTCTGGTAACATCTGTGCTGCCATGTATCTCAGATTTCAGGAGGGCTGATATCCCCAGGGGTGGATGCAAACAGAGGTGGCACATTTGTTCCTAGTAAAGAAGCCTGTTCGAACCGTTAGTGAGTATACTTACTGGCATGTTCCTTGGCTCCTTGGATCCTGAGAGAAAACTTTCATCATCTCAGTTGATACGTCTTGGCACAGTCGGCATGGTGCTGTTCCAGTTAAGCCCTCTTTTGTTTAATAGACTTTCAGTGAATTATGAACTGTGTATCTTTAAACTTGTAGTAAAATATATTAAATTTAAAATTCTACGTTAGGATTTCTTTGAATATTTTCGATCCTAGGTTTTGCTGACCACCTGTAATAACTTGTGAAGACAAGTGAATTAGCTAATATACTTTTCTGACCCTTTTGTTTTCCTCCTTTGGTATACCATTTTCTCAACACCCATTTAAAAGAAATTGAAATAAAACACAGTCACCAAATTTCTGTGTGAAAATCAGCCATATGAAATTAATTTATCAGTATCTGATAGCATTCATAAACTCATAGACTTAGCTATCCCAACTTACAGTTAGAAAAGACCTTTGAGGTCATCCCAATACAATATCCCACCAACTTTCTCTGTGATTTAACTAAAGGCATGCCTCTTGTCTTTTAAGCAAGTGCTGCTTCCCAGAGACCCCCAGGGCTGTGAGAAAGACCTAGCACAACAGGAATGTTTCCTCTAATGTACACGTTCACTAATTCTCCTCAGAAACAATTTGGCTCTAAGCATGGGAACAAAAGAGACAAATTCTTTATCAAGTTTAACATAAGTAAGGGCGGTGCTTTGTATTTTTTTAAGATTCTCTTTCAAAAGCAACAGCTGTTGGTGTTTCACTAAAAAGAATTAAAAGGCAAAAATATCATTAAAGCAATAATATAAGAAGTGCAGAAAAGACCAAATAGCTCTCTTATTTCATACTTCCCCTTTTTTCCCCACAAGATGTTGTGATCATCGTTAATTATCCCTAAAAGTAGAAAGAAGGTTAGGAGACAAAGTGTCTCCCCCAAATATACTGTAAGTCTCTTTCTCTGATACTTTTTCTGGACAATTTTGATTTAAGCAACAGCAGTTATTAAAATAGTATTTCTTAAGATAGCTATCTTTCTTCTTTATGAAGCACTTAATGTGGGCCAGGTACTATATGCTGGGGCTGCAAATATAAGCCGACAAAATAGTGCCTGTCTTCCAAGACTTACATCCTAGTGGGGATGGAGGAGAAGACAACAGATAAAGGGAAACTGGCCAGAAGGCTTTACGTGCTGCAGTGGGCAGTGGTGTCGAGTCCTGGGCCTGGCAAGATGTGGCAAAGGCTGAACTCAAGGACACAAAGCACCTGGAAGCAGAATTTATATCCCTGAGGAGGTGATAGTTGGTTTTGTGCTCAGACAGTTTACTTCTGGGGAGGTGAGAGCCTATTTTGGACACGGAGAAATATAATATATTCCCTTTATGTTTACAAAATATAAATGTGTGAAAAGTTGAATAATAAGATGAAATAAATAACAGTTCACTTACTAACAAGAGATACAACGAAGTATGTAATTGTCAGGGGAGTGATATAGACAGTAAGTGCTATAGTAGTTCCAAGGAAGAAGAGAGTTCTTACTACCTCTACAGTCAGACTTAAAATGGTTCTATATTCCTTGGCTCTATTTCCTGACCTCCCAGTCTTCATTTCCCAACCCTGTGCTAGTATAGTGAAACTGCTTTTCACCAAGGTTACTGGTGACTTTTTAGCTGCAAAGTCGAGGAGCCCTTTTTCAGTCTACATCTTTAATTGGCCCTACATCTTTTGATATTGTGAGCTGTATATTTCTTATGGATATTTTCATCTCCCTTAGTTCCTGTGATGTTACCTTTTCTTGGTTTCTTCATACTGCTCTTCTTACTCCTCAGTGTCCTTGCTAAATCATCATGCTTGTTCATATATTAATGTGGGTACTATATTAGGTTTTATATGTATATACTCATAGTGATCTCATTGACTCCCATGGCTCTAATTATTTTTCTGTATGTGACTCATAAATCCATGTATATCTAGCCCTAATTTCTCAGGAAATTCAGCACCTGTTTACCAGCTGTCTGTTGGACTTGTCTACCTGCATGTTCTGTTGTCATCTCAAACTTAACACATCCAGTGTGGAATCCATTCTTTTTATCTCCATATCCCTTTTTCCAAAATTAGGATTTCTTTTGATAACCCCACCATCAATTTCATCTATTAACAATCTTTTTTTTTTTTTCTCAGCCAAAGGAAAACAAAGTTTATTAATAGTTCACCATATGCGGTAGACTCTTAAGGAGCCAGTCTATGCTAGGTCATTCTATGGCACTTTCACAGAGCAAGTCTGTGCTAGGGACGTCCATGGCGCTCTCCTATCTATTAACTATCTTGGAGGCACTTTAGACTTTTTTTTTCCGTCTCTCTCAGCTATGTTTGTTAGCCAAGTCTTGTTTCACTCTATTATCTTGAATCTGTCTCTCATCCATTGAGTCTGACCTAATCAAGGCCCTCATCTCTTCTGTACTATTACAGCAGCTTCCTGATCAATCTCCCTAAGTCCCATCTCTCTCTTCCAATCCATTTTCCACACATCTGCCAAAATTTTATTACCAAAACATATTTGACCAGGTCATATCACCCCCATCCAAATCTGTTTTGTAGGATAAAACATAAAATCCTTCCCTACCTGGCTCCCATCTGCCTTTTCAGGATCATTTTATGTTACCTCCTTTTATGTACTCTCTGTTCCAAGCAAACCTGGCTGCTGACTGTCCTTGTACACAGCATTCCATCCCCTGCCCACCTAG
Organism: Pseudochirops corinnae; assembly: GCA_028646515.1. Lineage (NCBI taxonomy): Eukaryota > Metazoa > Chordata > Mammalia > Diprotodontia > Pseudocheiridae > Pseudochirops > Pseudochirops corinnae. Next base: position 75,141,321 of record CM053587.1, read on the forward strand.
CTTTGCATAGATGTTGTTTGTACTTCCCTTCCTTTTTACTTTGGCCTCCCAAAATCCTTAGTGTTCTTCAAAGCACAACTTATGTTCTGCCTTCAACTTGAAGCTTTTCCTGTTTCTCCCAAACTGTTAATATCCTTCTTCCCAGAATGGCTTAATTCTTAGTATATAATGTGTATATAGTAATGTATGTGCATAATGTAGGCTTCTTAAGGCCAGAGACTATTTAATTTTTATCTTGCCCCCAGCCCCTTCCACAGTGCTTGGCACACATAGTTGGAACTTAAAAAAGGTTGGCACAAAAAATAAATTGGGCTGGGGGAGACTGTAATTCAGATGAGTTGCAGTGGGATATCTTTCTTGTATACTTTATTTTATTAACATAATTTGACTTATGCAATCCTTCAGAAATTCCTTTTGCATAAAGTAGTAGCATAAGAAAGTCAGAGACAGAGAAATTCCATATATATATATTCATAGGAGCACTTTTTTGTAGGATAAAAGACTTGAAAACCAAATAGCTATCCAACAACTGGAGAATAGTTAAATAAATTGCAGTATATGATTGTACCGTAAGAAAGAGAATTAAGAATTTCAGAGAAACAGAAGACTTATGAGCTGGTGAATAGACCTTACCATTTTGTAAACATCATGATAGAAGTTGAAAGACTAATGTATGTCATATTCATTGCTTCAGTATTCTTTCCTATTAAATCAAAATAAGCATGAGGCAGTATGAATACAAATATTTTTATATACAAAATACAAATACAAATTTTTGTCACCAACAGTGAGACTCTGAAGTAATCTTTCTTCTTAGTTAGTTGCAGTTTAGGCACATGTGTTTTAGGTTTAGGCGGAGAGTTGTAAAATAGTGCAAATGGTCGTGCTTCTAAGTTTGATTCAGCAAATATTTGTTAATCATCTATAATATGCAGGGCACTGTGCTAGATGTTAGAGATAGAAAAACAAAAATGAAATGCTAATTGTCCTTACACACTTTATTTTCTCCTGATTGAGTGTAACATATAGACAGATAAGTAAATAAAACTAACTGAAATAGTTAGAGAACTCCAAAAATTTCATAGAGATAGAGGAGGTAGATGGCACCTAAGCTGAGTCTTGAAGGAAGATAAAAGATTCCGTAAGAGGTAATTAAAGAGATTGTTAGTAGACATGTTGGACAAGAAGTAGTAATTGCTGACAGCCAGGCTATGATCATTAAGAATAGTTTATGGTGCTAAATGTGGTTATTCATACTTAGGATCTGTACCACTGGGGAGGTTGAGGTGGTGGGTCATTGGAGCTTGTGAATTCTGAGCTGCAGTAGGGTTAAAGCCAGTTGGGTATTTATACTAAGTTCTACACCAAAGTGATGAACCCACAGGAGTAGGCAGCCACTGGGTTTCCTTAAGGATGAGTGAACTGGCCTAGGTCACAGAACAAGTCAGACAAAGCTTCTGTGCTGATCAGCAGTGGGGACAGGCCTGTGAATGACTGCTCCACTTCGGCCTGGTTGACATAGGGAGGCCAAAACTTGTGGTACTTTTTATAGTAGCAACAAAGTAGATAGATGCCAGCAGTTGGGTGATGGACAGACAAGTTGTGGTGCAAGAATGTAAAGGAATATGACAGCTTTGAAAAAATGTTGAATATAAAAAAGTGTGGGAAGACTTGTGAAGTTTTACAAAGTCAGTCAGATTAGAACCAGGAAAACAAATATATGCGAATGACAACAGGGTCAGTGGGAAGAATGATGACAAAAAACTGAAATGGAATTCTCTGGTTGTAATGACCAAGACCGGCCTCTAGAAAGATGTATGAGAGTATACCTCTTTTCGTTTTTGTTAGAAGGGAGGGAACACTGTATATAATTGTAATCTTGGTTGATGTGTTGATTAGTTTTGCTGAGCAGTTTTTCCTATCTCCTTGTTAGAAGAGATGTCCCTTTAAGAATTGGAGGGGAAAGGGAAATACTGTGAAATACAAGTAATGTAAAATAAAAGATACCAGTACAAAGATAAATTTGTAAAATAGGTCATACCAGAATTACTTTCTTTTGTTAGTAGTGTTACAAAAATGATAGATCAGGTGAATGCTGTGTATTTGGTTTACCTAGATTTTGTCAAAGTATCTCATAAAGTTCTTGTGCAAAAAATGGAGAGCTATAGTCTAGGCAGCATGGATATTTAAATTTGAAGTGGTTGGAGGGTTTATTAGACTCTAGAGTCGTTGTTAATATTGAATGTCCGGCATCAGGGATCTCTGGTGTTGTGCCCCAGGAATCTTGTGCTTGATGTTCAAAAACAAATTTTTAGCAATAACCTGGAAAAATATAAAGCTGTCATATTTATAACATTTTCAGATGACACCAAACTGGGAGAAATAGCTAACATTGGATGACATTGTCAGGATCCAAAAAGATCTTAACATGCTGTAATGGTGATAAGAATTAGAAGATCTTCCCTGCCCTAGCCTAATAGGCTGAATGTAATCACATGGAGCTTGTGGAGCTGAAGGGTGGAACAGAGCCCACAGAAAGCCGGGAGTGAGAGCAGTTAGATAGAGGGAGGAGAAAAGATGCAGGCAAGGAGACAGCTAAGCTTATGAGTGTTTGTGAGAAGGCTAGAGCTATGGTGTTGCTCTCTCTGGTGATAGGGTGTATTAACTTCTTTGTTGCTATGATGGATTTGACTTTCTGGTGTAGGAATTTTGCTTTCTTGTTTGGGGATTTGGTTTTCTGGTGTCTGAATAAATGTTTTGCTTCTGTCTTCTATATGGAGAGTCTGTTATATTTTAAGATTAAGAACTGTGCTGGCATATTCATAATTGCCATTGGTGCTGTGAATATTATGTTGGCACTACACATGCTTAGAGCAGGGATTGACAAACTATCCATGGGCCAATTCCTGCCTGCTGCCTCTTTTGGTAAGGAAAGTCCTAAACTAAAATTTATATTTTAAATGAAGTTTTATTGTATTTTAAAATGTAAACACTGGGGTGGCTAGGTGGCACAGTGAATAGAGCACTGGCCCTGGAGCCAGGAGGACTTGAGTTCAAATGCGGCCTCAGACACTTAACACTTACTAGCTGTGTGACCTTGGGCAAGTCACCTAACCCCAATTGCCCTGCCTTTCCCCCTCCAAAAGGCAAAAAAAAAAAAAAATTAAAATGTAAACACCATTAGGCAAGAGCATTGGTTTGAATGTAAGAAGATGAATTTCAGTAGGGATAAATGCAAGGTCTTATACTTGGACTTTTAAAAAAAGAGTTTTACAAACTCAAGATGCGGAAGACATAATTAGATGAAAGTTTGAAAAAGATCTGGGACTTTGGTGGACTGCAGGCTCAATATATGAGTCACCATTATGATATGGTAGTCAGAAAAGTTCAAGTGATTTTGAAATGCTTTTAGAGAGACAGCTTTTGGGAATATGAGAGTGCTAGTCCATCTTTGAAACAACAAGGTGGTAAGGGGGCAGTACTTTGTAGCTTTCTAATGAATTAGAACCCAGAAGTTGCTAAAGTAAAAATGTTTCGGCTACTTTTGGAATGTCAAGGAATGTTCAAATTACTGAATAATTCCACCCGTTTCACATGGCAGCAAGGTTTTGCTTAAGATTCTGCAAATTTGACGCAGTATTGTGAACTGAGAATTACCTGATAGCAGGCTGGTTTTCATACAGGCAGAGGAACTAGTATACCAACTTGCCAACATTTGTTGGATTATGGAGAAAGCCTAAAGGAGTTGTAGAAAAAACATCTCCTACTTCATTGACTACACTAAAGTCTTTGCATGGATCACAACAAAATGTGGCAAATCCTCAAAGAGATAAGAGTACCAGATGATCTTATTTGTTTACTAAGGAATCTGTATATGGGCCAAGAGGCAACAGTTGGAACCAAACATGGAACAGATGATTGGTTTAAGATCAGAAAAGGAGTAGGACAAGGCTATATATTGTCACTTTATTTATTTGACTTATATGCAAATATGCAGATGAAACCATTCTGATGGCAGTAAGTGAAAAGGAATTTAGAAGCCTCTTGATGAGGGTGAAAGAGGAGAGTATAAAACCTGACTTGAAGCTTAACATTAAAAAAACTAAGATCTTGGCAACTGGTCAATTGCTGGCAAATGGAAGGATAAGAAATAGAAACGGTGTCAGATTTTATATTCTTGGCCTCAAAGATCACTTCATATGGCTTCTATAGCCATGAAATTATTATTATTTATTTTTTTAAATTTTATTATAGTTTGCATCATTCATTTCCACAAGATTTTGAGTTACATATTTTCTCCCCCTCTTTCCCCC
>CM053587.1:75146133-75270981 GCA_028646515.1 Pseudochirops corinnae
ATATATTTGTATACATATATATGTATGTTTAGGATGGTATATATGTTTACAAATACATATATAGTGTGTATATATGTGTGTACATGTATATATAGACAGAGGACAAAGGATCAGTTGAATATGAAGGGATGATATCTAAAAAATAAAATTAAGAGGTGAGAGGAATATAATGGGAGAAGGAGATAAGGAAAGATAGAATAGGGTAAATTATCTCATATAAAAGAGACAAGAGAAAACTGTTACAATGGAGGGGAAGAACAGGAAGGTGAAAAGGAATGGGTCAATCTTACTCTCATTGAATTTGGCTTAAGGAGGGAATGACGTACACACTGAATTGGGTATCTTACCCTACAAGAAAGTAGGGGGCAAGGGGATAAGAGTGGGCATAATAGAAGGGAGGACAGATTGGGAGAGAGAGTAGCTAGAAGCAAACACTTTTGAAAAGGAACAAGGTCAAAGTAGAAAATAGAATAAGTGGGGGGTGGGATAGGATGGAGGGAAATATAGTTAGTCTTTCATAATATAACTACTATGGAAACGTTTTGCATAACTATACATGTATAAATTATATTGAATTGCTTGTCTTCCCAGTGGGGGTGAGTAAGGAGGGAAGAAGGGAAAGAATCTGGAAATCAAAGTTTTAAAAACAAATGTTTAAAAAAAATTGTTTGTTTTTCTTTTACACACAACTGAGAAATAAGATATATAGGCACTGTGGTACAGAAATCTATCTTGCCCTACTGGAAAGTTGGGGGAGATGAGGCATATAAGAGAGAGCAGATTGGGGGAAGGGGTATTCAGTAGGCTCATTATCTTGGGGTGGGGGTAGGGGAAATACAGGGAAAAAATTTGTAACTTAAAATCTTGTGATAATGAATGTTGAAAACTAAAAAAATAAATAAATAATAAAAGATTTTAAAAATAAATTTTTTTTAAAAAAGATATGATTAGCCTTTGGAAAAATCCTAGAAGATATTGTATTTTAGGGTACAATGGAATGGAAATCAACTTACCTGCTCGACCTGTGGTGATTTTAAGCATATCATCATCTTCATCACAACTATCACAGCTTAATAATTGGATGACTGTTTCTGACTCAGTTTCAATTTCATTTACATCTAGTTCCTGCTTATAAAAGGTTCTCAGTGCAACAAGACGGTGATGTATTGCTGCATAAAGACATCCAACATCTTTGGCACTTGCCTGCACAAAAAAAGAAAATTATTAAGAATAGTCATAGGCTAGTATTTTTAAACAGATTTCATATATCTAAGAATTCTTTTTAAAGAATTTTCCATCCTCCTTATTAATGTGATAACTTGGCTTGGGTTCCTTGAAGGAAAAGTGCCTATGTAGCATAAATCTAGTGGAGTGTGTAGATAATAATCACTTTTCCCCTCCAAATGCTGAAAAACAACCCATATTGAATTAAACGCCATTCTACAATGAACAGTTGTAAGGAGGTAATGGCACATGCACATAGATAGTATCATTGAAAAAGCAAAGTTGAGTGATTTTAAAGACATTTTATTTGAATTTAGAATTGATTCTATAGAATTTAGTTCTATAGATGACTGTAGGACTTTTCGTGGAGGAAAAGGAAGTTATTCCTGGACCACATGCACACACTTACTGTCACCCTCAATTGCCACTATAGAGGTAAAAAGATTTTTTTTTTAAAAGCGGGGGAAGCAAACAAATTAATAAAAAGTATTATAAAATAGAACATTTCTTAAATCAATTTTAGAACATAATCTTTTTGGCAGCTTACAGACTCTGCTCTGGAATCAAGGTAGCACATGGCCATGGGCTAACTGATAAACACTGAGGCATTATCTCATTTGATCATCATAACAAGCCTATAATATAGGCATATCAGATATGACACTCATTTTGAAGATGAGGAAATTGTATCAGATCACACACTAAATGGCAGAAATAGAACTAGAATCTAAATTTTTAAAATTTTCTAATTCAATTCTTTTGCCACAATTTGATGCTGCATTTTCCTCAATCTTTCTAAATATCTTTGATTTCATTAGTATTAGTAAATCTATCATTTATGTAAATCAGAACATCTTATTAAGATAGGCCTTAGAAGTCTATCTTAATTAAATTTAATTAAATAAATATTTAAGTTTTCTATTCTGTGGAGTGAACCTGGATTAGGTACTATAGATATGGAGCTGTCAAAATGACATGACTGATTAGCATACACAAGAATTATAATACATATCAGGATATAATTGATCCTTTGGAAAAGTCAAAGTAAAAGGGAAAAGAGATTAGGTATAGATAAATTCTAGCTTAGAGAATCTGGGAAAGTTTCATATGAAAGAAGGGGCACTTGGTGAGGATCTTACAAGAAGAAGATTCCAAAAGGCAGAGATATAGAATAGCTCCCCTTATGAGCCTACTTACATAAAGAAAGGATAACTTGATTTCAGGAAATGACTAATGGTTCAGGGTGATTGGATCTGATTGTGTGAAGGTTACCATAAAACAAGTCTGGAAAGACAGGTTAGAGCCAGATCTTTTTTTTTCTTTTTTTGGAGGGGGGGAAGGCAAGGCAATTGGAGTTAAGTGACGTGACCAAGGTCACACAGCTAGTAGCAAGTGTCTGAGGCCAAATTTGAACTCAGGTCCTCCTGACTCCAGGGCTGGTGTTCTATTCACTGCACCACCTAGCTGCCCCAACACTGGAGACAGATTTTAGAGCGCTCTGCATTTCATTATAAATTTTTATTTTATGTTGCTTGTTTGTAATGCTAGACAATGGGAAACTATTGAAGCTCTTTGGGCAGGATGGTGACATGCTCAGACCTGAAGATGGAAAGATTACTTTGGCACTAATGTGAAGGATGGATTGGAGAGGACAGAACTAGAGGAGGGGAAACCAGTTAGGAGGCTTTCAAAATAGTATAGGCAAAAGGTAATGGATGTGAGATATATTACCTTTGAACCAGCAATACCACTACTAAGTCTGTATCCCAAAGAGATCAAAGAAAAGGGGAAAAGACCTATTTGTACAAAAATATATATAGCAGTTTTTTTTGTGGTGGCCAAAAATTAGAAATTGAAGGGATGCTTATCAATCAGGGAATGGTTTAACAAGTTGTGATATATGATTGTGATGGAATATGAGTGTGCTGTAAGAAATGGAGAGATTGTTTCAGAAAAAACCTGGGAAGACTTATATGAAATAATGCAAAGTGAAGTGAACAGAACCACGAGGATACTGTACACAGTAATAGCAAAATTGTAAAAATGATTAATTGTGAAAGACTTAGCTTCTTTGATCAAGACGATAATTTGAGACAATTCAGGACTTATGACGAAAAATGCTATCCACCTCCAGAGAAAGAAATTACAAACTCTGAGAGCAGACTGAAGCATACTTTTTTCACTTATTTTTTTTCTGTTTTCTTTTGCAACACGACTAATATGGAAATACGTTTTGCATTACTTCACATGTATAATTAATATCAAATTGCTTGCCTTCTCAAGGAGGGAAGGAGGCGCTTAATAAATGCAAGTTGTTTCACTGACTTTCAAGGTTTTAAATATGGTTCACTGTAAAGCTGGCAGTGCCATCAGCAGAGAAAGAAGTTAGAAGAGGGAACACTTTGGAGGGAAGACAAGGTCAGTTTTGATTGTGTTGGATTTGAAGTGCTGCAGGATAACCAGTTAGTAATGTGAGTTGCCAAATTTCTAACTTCCCAGTATCACTTCTATATTTTCCCTTCTCTCCATTCATTTACCACTCTAGTTCAGCTCCTTATCACTGTTGCTTTTACAACTGCAATTAGCTTCCAACTGATATCTCTACTTCAGCTCTCTCCCCATTTTAAGCCATTGTCAATACAGCTGTCAAAACAATTTTCCTGGGGCAAAGTCAAAGTGGTAGAGTTGAATGAAAGCATTTGTGCCTAGTTTGCCTAGCATACCTCCTGCACAATTATCTAGAAAATGTGCCAGACCAAATTCTGATTGGGAAAGCCAAAAAAAGTTACAGTGAATCATTTTTCTTCAGAGTAGCTCAGGGAAACCAACAGGAAAGTCTGCAGATGTTAGTCATGGCACATGGTGGCAGTGATGGAGAGAATTCCACTTCTTAAAGACAGAAATGGGGCTGAGACAAAGCATCAGAGCAGAAAAAGATCCCAGGGGATCCCTTGACTAGGACTGGGCATAGGAACGGGCACCAGATGCTAGTTCTGTCACCTATTACCCAGTTCATTTACCCTCAAAGAAAAATTCAAATTGAACACAAGCCCAAACAAGAACTTTTAGAAACATTTTTAAAACAGTTTAGAAAGAACAAAAAATAAAAACCAAAAGAGAATTGTAGAGGAAAAATGGGGAAAGAAATAAGAGCAATAGAAGAAAGACAAAAAAAGAGAATCAATGGCTTGGTAAAAAGAAGCACAAAACCTTATTTAAGAATATAAGAAAATAATATAAGAATATTTAATATTTAAGAATATAAGAAAATAACTCTTTAAAAATTAGAACTGGGCAAATGGAAGCTAATGATTCCATAAGACATCAAGAGATAATAAAATAAAACAAAAGGACTGAAAAAGTGGAATAAAATGTGGAATATCTCATAGGAAAAACAATTGATCTGGAAAACAGATTGAAGAGAGATAATTTAAAAATCATCATACTATCTAAAGCTATGAGCAAAAAAAAGTGGGAAAAAAAGATTTAAGGACTCATATTGATACAATTTTTACTCTCTGAAGGCCTATCTCACTCTGCTGAATAGCTGTTTTTTTCCCTCTTATGGAGACAACTTTGGGCTTAAAGCATTGGTCAGATATCACATTAGTGTGAGGACATGAATGGCTGAGGACATGAAGAGCAGTGAAGGAATGAAGGGGAAATGTTGAAAGACTCCCCTTCAATAAATATGTAACATGGAAATGTGTTTGCATGACTACATGTGTATAACCTATGTCAAATTGCTTGCCTTCTCAATGGTGAGAGGGAGGGAGGAAATTTGGTACCCAAAATTTGAAAAAAGAATGTTAAAACTGTTTTTATATATAATTGGGGGAAAAAAATTATTAGATTTTTAAAAATTAAGAAATAAATATGTAACAGTGATTTTTGGATGGACTCATAATGCCTTTAATTCTTTCAGTTAAGGTGCAAGTACTTACTAAGGTGTGAGTTAGAAGTGACCTCAGAGCACTCGGTTTCATCCCCATATTTTGTTTTCTTGAAATGAAGGAATTGAATCACATATTAAATGACCTGCCCAAAATGACTCAGTGGTAACCTGGAATTCTAATCTCCTGACCTGGTCCAGATCCAGGTCCAGGGTCCTTCTCACTATTTCACTGTTAATTGATGTTGTTGTTGTGTTTGTCCTTCATTTTCAGAAGAGGACTATGGCATCAGGGAAATGATGACATGACTGGCAGCTGACTTTGATTTGAGGGAGAGAGGACTGTGCAAGGTCACCAGCCTCACTTTCTCCTCCAGAGTCATCTGGGTCCAATGGGCAGATATTTGTCAGGATGACTGGAGATGATCCAGGACGCAATGGGAGACCCTGGCCCTTTTAGGTTAAGGCCTTTTCATGTACTCTCTTAGAGTGAGGCACTGCCCATTCAGTGAATAGGGCTGTTTAAGAAGTGAGTTAAGTGATGCCCCCTTTAATTAGAAAAAAGAAAAAAAAATTAAGGTGCGATGGAAAGATCCTCAGGGTTGTGGTTCCAAAGACAAAGAGTTACCATTGACATTCACTCTAAGGTTGGAGGGCCCAAAATACAAAACACAGGCATTAAGTGGAGAGGGGCCTATTGTGGTCCAATCTATGAGCTTCAGAGTGAACTGCGTTTAAGGTTTTAAGGGTGTGTGTGTGTGTGTGTGTGTCTGTGTCTGTGTGTGTGTGTATGTGTGTGTGTGTGTGTCTGTGTCTGTGTGTGTGTGTGTATTTAAAAATTTGAGAGTGCTTCAGCTGCTGACCTTATTAGTCAAATAACTTGACAAAAATGTGACAAGATCTAAATATTAATTCCTTAATAGCTACCAATATCCTAGGCAAAAAGTACCAGCAAAGATTGACAGCTGTAATACTAGAATAAATTCTATGTCAGTGTTTGAATAGCACAGGTGTACTGTGTACTTTAAAAGTATAAAGTGTAGGGGCTGCTTAGTGGCACAGTGAATAGAGCACTCGCCCTGGAGTCAGGAGGACCTGAGCTCAAATTCAGCCTCAGACACTTGACACTTAACTAGCTGTGTGACCTTGGGCAAGTCACTTAACCCCAATTGCCTTGCCTTCCCCCCTCTAAAAAAAATTAAAAGAAAAAAGTATAAAGAGTGGTCTGAACTTCTAGTAATAGCTTTGAGGATGGGGCTGGAGGAGAGACACCAGAATTATGATTTCACCGATATGCAAGAATGAGTGTGAGAAGATTCCTTCTCTCAGCAGGTTGAGCACTTTATTCTTCCTTTTAAAGTCTTAGAGTAGATTAAGGACACTGAGTAGTTGTGATGATCTCAGTGTCAGGCTATGGTCAAAAGCAGGACTTTAACCCAGATCTTCCTGACTCTGAAACCACTTTGTTCTTTTATTCTGGTCATTTTCTGCCCTGCCATTTACTGCTATTCTACCTTCCAAAGTGGACCTGGCAGAGACATGCCTGACATGAACTAAGTAACTTAACTTGGTAAGGTGAAGCCTTTTCTTCTCCCTTGCCATTTTCCCACCCCCGTCTCCCTTCCAACTTTGTGCTCTGAAAACTGTAACAAAATCAACATGACCATTGCCCCTTGAAAGGGCATGCCAATCCACTGCACTAATGTTCAACTCACCATTTTGGGGACTTTTCTGACCATAACTCCATATCTTGCCTCCACTTCCCTAAAATGGATTATTTCCCATTAGAATGTCAGTTCTTTGAATGCAAGGGTTATCTTATTTTTGTACTTACATTTTCCTAGTGCTTAGCATGTAATAAACACGATAAATAACTTATTTCATTCATTCATTTATTCTCTCTCTCCTATACTAATGCTATAATGCTGACCCTTATTCACTTATTCTAAAAAAAAAAAATCAAGTCATTTGCTTACTGCAGTGGGATAGATATATACCATAAGATAATTACATTTCTTAAAACAGAAAAAAGCCCTCAAGCATCTTACCTGGATTAAAAATATTTTGATGGAACAATCATCTAAATCTGTGGCCGTGATGCGTAGATTTTTGTGACTTGCTCTTTGTATCTCCATTTGTGCCCAGAGTTTGCTGTTAAGGATTAGCTTTAGACTGCCTTGATTTCGCATAACTAAAACAGGAATGCATATGTGTTAAGGGGTGTAGGAAAAAAAAATTAATTCATCCATCTTACTAGGATTTGCTATCACCTGAAGAAAAGCAAATAGAAAAAAAATTGTTCTTTTCATATTTTGTACCCTTTATAAATTTTTTGATTAGGATTGAAGCCTTATTTTTAAATTAGATTAAGTTTATTTTATTTTAAGTTTTGTTTTTTTTTTAAAGAATTCAAGGCCATGAATTTAATATAAAAGGGAAGGTGAGTACTTAGAGGGAACCACAAAATTCATAATATCTTTAGCAATCTGTAGTATCTGAAGAATCCTGCCTTACTCCGGGAAGATGCATGGGCCTGAGAGTGCTTTTCTGTCCCCAGACCTTCTTAAACCAGGGCAAAGGACAAAAATCCCCCACCCTCAAACCAGCAGGCAAGGCAAACCTTGGTTATAATGATTTACGTGTTTAGCCTCAGTTCCATTCCTTATCTTTTTCTTTGTGCAAGGCTTCAGCCCTGAACCCTGACCCATGCTTCTATATTTGAATTCCTCTGATTTCCTGCATGTCTCTTGCTCTGATACTACCTTTCTCATACTAATGCTCTGATTTTGCTTTTCTCCCTGTTTTTTGGCCCAGACCTGTCAATATAATAATCTGTCCAGGCCTCTGATTCATTGCAACTTGCACAGACCTCTTAAAATTGATCCTGGCCCACCCACCTAATCCTAAACTTTATCTATGTTTTCCAGTTTGGCCTGATGCCAAGGAATATGACTTAACTGCTCTTTATTCCTTTTTCTATATAAACTGGCCTTTGGATGTGGTTTCTGCATGCTATATTTGCTGTTCTGTCTGCTAACTTGGCTTCCAATCCTGGTTTCCCATATCCTAAGTATATCTACAACCCGATATAATAGAAAAACACCCTACAAATGGTAAAAAGTGACCATCTAAGTCAGAAAGTCTTGTCACACACTGGAAAAGTAAAGTGGATGGTTGGCAATTATCCAGTGAACTCCAGCTGAGCATCTAAGAAATATATAATCAGATGAAGAAAAAGTGAATCTGCCCTCTAAGAGGCAGAGCCTTAATATTACCATGGCCATTTGTTTTTTGTTTTGTTTTTGAGGCAATTGGGGTTCAGTGACTTGCCCAGGGTCACATACCTAGTAGTGCCTGAGGTCACATGAGAACTCAAGTCCTCCCCACTCCAGGGCTGGTGTTCTATCCACTGTGCCACCCAGCTACCCCCATTTGATTTGAAATGTGTTTTTTTTTTTTGGTGGGAGGGTGGTCCTCTGAATTATCTGGGTCATTTCCATAACATATTTACACATACATTTATGTATGAGCAGCTAGGTGGCAGAAGGGATAGAATGCTAAGCCTGGAGTCAAGAAAACCAGAGTTCAAGTTTGACCTCAGACACTTACCAGTCATGGAATGATACCCTGGGCAAGCTGCTTAACTTCTGTTTGTCTCAGCTTCCTCAACTGTAAAATGGGAATATTAACACTATCTCCTTCACAGGGTTGTTGTGAGAATCAAATGAGGTAATTTTTGTAAAGCACTTAGCAAGTCTCTGGTATTATAAATAGGTGGTAGAGAAACGCTTCTTCTATTCCATTTACTTTTCAAGAGAGCTAACTCACTGTATCACCTTGTGCTGTACATTTAGGGAAAAATCTTACAATTATTATAATCATAATTAGGAATTCGGGTACCTGGGCTGATTCACTTGAGGGGAGAAGTTTAAGGTATGACCTTTTCTCTGCTTGGCTAGGAATACTGCAGATGGGAGTCAGAGGAGCTGAGAAGATTCAGAAGCTGTGAGGTCAGTGTGTTAGAAGGGGCAGAAGCTGGGGTGGAGAAAACATTATGAGAGTTGTAGTTATTGGAGAGGAAGGAGAGATGTTTCACAGACTATAAAAACATCAATCCAAACAAGATAGTTTTAGAAGTGGAAAGGAGGTGGTTGATGAGTGACAGTGACCCAGGCAGTGTCTAAAAGTCCCAATGGGAAGCAAGTAATGTTACAGCTCCTCCTTCTGGCCCTGTCAGAGAAAGAAGCAGAGAGAGACAGAGAAAGACAGAGACAGAAAGACGGACAGACAGACACGACACAGATGGAGAGAGACAAATAAAGACACAGAGATAGAAGCAGGAAGCTTTTTTTTTTTTTTTTTGCTTTTTGGAGGGAGTTGGAATTAAGTGACTTGCCCGAGGTAACACGGCTAGTTTTTGTGTTATCTGAGGCCAGATTTGAACTCAGGTCCTCCTGACTCCAGGGTTGGTGCTCTATTCACTGTGCCACATAGCTGCCCCAAGCAGGAAACACTGAGACAGTGCCAGTAGATGGGGTGTCTTCGGAAAAAAAAGTTGTTATCATTGAGCACCAGAATTTGGGAGGAAGGTGACAGAAAAAGATCTAGGGGGAAAGAGAGTTTAGTAACAACAGAGAAGAGTTCCAGAGGAGATAGTGGAAATGGAGGTATGGGAAAACAACATGGAAATATTTCAGTTTTAATTAATGCACTGATCAAGCGTAACTTCAGAGGACTGACAGGTCCTTTCCATAGGATAAGAAAGAAGAGATGATATAGTCTTTCCATCAATAAAACATTTAAAATGAAAAATAAAGGAAGGAAAAATAGAGGAGGCTAAGAGCTAGAGAGGACTAGTCTTGAGTTTATCCTGAGAGGGAAAAGCAATGTCTAAAACATGCTGCCTTTGTTGCTGTCCTACTTTCTCCTTCCAGATGATCCTGGGTATCCTGCATAATCCAGGATACAAGTCTCCAAGCCAGGTAGTAAGTCAAGGGAGGTCTACCCTACGGGGGGAGAGAGTCCTAGCAGAGAGGCTACAAGACATGGCATCCTAGAGACTTGAGCTGACCACTCTGTTGTAGGAGAGGAACTACCTTCCTCACCTAAGTGTTAGTGTTGGAGTCAAAGACCTACAAGTCCTATGCCACTTCTGGCTCTGGCAATTGATGTGATGTCAACAGTATAAAAATAGGATTAGACAGGCAGAAAGCAAATCTGTATGAGGAAGGAGTAGGAGGGAGAAGAGCCAAAAGAATAACATGAAGAAGATGAATAATAACAAGAATATTAGCAAGGAAGAAGAGGAAAAGGAAGAAGTAGAAAGGTATCAGATCCGTATTTTAATTACTGTCATTTCCTTTTCTCAAACAGTAGGAACTTGGAGACTGCTAGAGTTTTGAAAGCCTTGCTTTTAGGTTCTACTTTGAAAAAAAGGCCTAACGTCCTTGTTCGGGAGCTGAAGGGGACTTCAGAAGCCACTAGTCCAGTCCCGTCTCTTCAGAGATGAGAACCAAGGCTCAGGGAGGTTAAGTGACTTGCCCCAGGTCACACAGGTAGTGAACATCAGAGGTAGAAATCTGAACCCAGGTTCTATGATTTCCTGAGCCAGTGCTCTTTCCACCATACCAAGGATAAAGTGATTTTTTTTTAGTCTAAGTAAATTTTATCCATCCTTTAACACTCAACATAAGTTTTACTTCATATGAACATGGATTTAAAGAGGGAAGGGAACTTAGTGGCTGTTCATTTTACAGCTAAGGAAACTGAGGCAGAGATCCAGTGACTTGCTTCCCACTGGGACTTTTAGATCCTGGCTAGGCCACTGTTACTCATCAACCATCTCCTATGACACCATAGCTCGACAGAGACTAATAAGTCTCTGAGTCAGGACTTGAATCCAGGTCTTTCTGGCTTGAAGGCAGATCCCTTATGCCCCCATGCTGCTTCTCATCTTACATTGTTGTTTAAAGTAATTTAATTCTGTTCCTTAATAAATGGTCAAAGGATAAAAAGTAAGCAGTTTTCAGAAGAAGATATCCAAGCTATTGATAACCATATTTTAAAATGCTCTAAGTCATTAATGATTAAAGAAATGTCAATTAAGACAACTCTGAGGTTCTACCTCATACCCGTCAGACTGGCAAAGTTGACACAAAAAAAGAGAGAATGACAAATACTGTGGGGAAACAGGTGCATTAATGCACTTCTGGTTGAGTTGTGGATTGGTCCTGCCATTCTGGAAAGCCAAGTTGGAATTAAGTCCTCCAAAGCTATTAAATCATGCATACATACCCTCTGCCCCAGTGATATCAACACTACATTCATATGCCACACAGATCAAAGAAAGTGGAAAAGAATTGATATATACAAAAATATTTACAACAACTCTTTCCGTGGTAGCACAGAATTGGAAACTGAGGTGGTATCCATTAATTGGGGAAGGGCTAAACAAAATATGGTATATAAATGATAGAATACTATGGTGTTGTAACAAATGATGAAAGGGGATGGTTTCAGAGAAACCTTAGAAGACGTGTGTAAACCACTGCAGAGTGAGGTAAAACCAAAACTAGAAGAATTTATACAACAGCAATAATATAAAGACAAGCAACTTCGAAAGCTTAAGGAACTCTGATTAGCACAATGACTAATGACAATTTCAGAATGCTCAAGACTAAACACTTGCTTGTTGATAGAGAGGTGATTAATTCAGAGTACAGAGTCTCTCTCTCTATACATAGGTACGTGTGTGTGTATGTATGTATGCATATATGTACACATGTATACACAGAAATATTTGGACACAGGCGATGTGGAAATTTGTTTTTTTCTCTATACATGTTTGTAACAGGAATTTTATCTTACATTCTCAGTTGAGGGAAGAGGTGGGAGGGAAAGAATTTGGATCAGAAAATAAAATTTAATTTAAAAACAGAGTTATTTAACCATGCCTGTGTAGGTCCTGTCTCTTTTTATAAATGTCCCTGACAGTAGGCACTATGACTTCTCTTTTTCTGCTTTTGCATCACAAGGTGCTGTGTATGTATAAAGTACTGAAGGCCACTCAGTAAATATTTTCGAATGTGTGGAGTTCTGTCACAAACAAACATAGTGACTTTTTGAATTAAGAGTCGGTATTGTGAAATCTTATTTCTGGTTCTGCCTTAATTTGCAGCTATGTTAACTACTATGGCACTTTGCTTCCCTTTTCTCTGTCCCCTGTTGTACTGCTCTGGAATTCCAGGAAGCAAAGGAATTCTAACAGTGCCTTGAAGGATCCTTGCTCTGGAAAAACTGAGTCAACAAAACATGCCCTGGCAATATAAACAAAAGGGCTCAATGTAGCTGTAATTTCTCTGACGGCTTGTGCTTGTGACCAAAATTATAGTCTTTGGATATGTTGTTTCAGAGTCAAGCCTGAGGAGGTCATAGTAAGGGTCAAATTTCCCCTAAGAGGTCATTTATTCTTCAGCACAGCTGAACTGAATGTTGAGCACACACTAGGAAAAGTACTTAATTGCTGGCAAGGAGGCCCACCCCCCCCCCCCAATTAAAACAACAACAACAACAACAACAACCACCTTATCTTTGCCTTTATGGTAAATCCCAAACGCAATGAAATTATATCTTCTTTCACAAATATTTTTAATGGTAGAATATGAACTTTTCCACAAAGTCCTATGCTGTTGCCTCATGGCACAGATGCGATTATGGGTTCTACAAACCTAAGCCATAGAGACAGAAACTCTGACTGTTTCTTCCAAGGAAGCTATCCAGTTGCTCTGGGCAATGGGCCCAGTTACAGTATGCGTTTGTCATCAGAGTTTACCTAGATCAGTTATGGATAAGCTTGTCACCAGAAAGCTATCTGCTATATGTCTAATATTTTGGCTCTGGTAACCCATGAAGCAGATACAGAATAAGATTCGATACAATGAAGTCTCTTTTTCCTTTTGTTCTGACAACAGTAGAGTCAAAGAAAATGGAGAGAGTGGGGTAGGAAATGGAGAACAGAGGGTGCTAGCTCTTAGACCAGCAGTTCTCAACCTGTGGGTTGTGACCCCTTTGGGGGTCGAATGACCCTTTCACAGTGGTCACAGGTCACCTAAGACCATCAGAAAACACATATTTCCAATGGTCTTAGGAACCGAGACACCGCTCCTCTAGCCATCTACAGGCGGGTCTGCCCACATGCAGATACGCCCACATCCGAGTATTAAGGGGTCGCGGCATTAGGAAGGTTGAGAACCACTGTTCTTAGACCATCTGCCAATAGTAACTTAATTCTTGGTACTCTTTATATTGATCTTCATTCAATGACCAATCATTGGCTACCTTATTGAAGGAACTAAATGACATTCATATTGATATCCTCAAGATAAATGGAAGCAGAAGTGATAAATAAGACTTAGGACTCACATTCACACAATTCTTACTCTCTCCAAATACCAGGGCATCTGAAGGCCTATCTCACTCTACCAAACAGGTGGGTTTTTTCCCTCTTATGGAGACTATTATGGGCTCAAAACACATTGGTCAGACATCATACTGGTTAAGGCTCTCTCTCCTTTGCTCCACAAATGCTCCTATAACTGTGTGGAAGGAGGGCACCAGAACCTCTAGCCTTCACTCCCCACTTTCAGCTCACCCTCCCAGCTGCTCCAACTCCACAATGGCTGCCTGGCAGCCAGGAAGCTTGGGGATCAAAACTTGGAAACTTGTATCATGAGAAAGCTCAGGTACCCTGCTCTCTCCTTTGTATTTTATCTTTCTCTATTTATTAGAATGTAAGTTCCCTGATAGTAGGAATTAGTTTGTTTTCTTTTTTTTTATCACCAGGATTTAGAACAGTGCCTGGCATGAAGAAAGCACTTAAGTGTATTCTCTCTCTCTCTCTCTTTCTTTCTGTGTTTCTCTCTATATCTTTGCCTCTTTCTCACTATCTATTACCATTTATAGTTTAAAGCAGGGGTGTGGAACCTGTGGCCTTGAGGCCACATGTGGCCCTCTTGGCCCTCAAGTGAGGCTCTTTGACTGAATCTAAACTTCACAGAACAAATCCGCTCAATAAAAGGATTTGTTCTGTAAGACTTGGACTCAGTTAAAAGGCCATACTCAAGGACCTAGAAGGCCTCGAGGCCTTGGGTTCCCCAACCCCAGTTTAAAGGATTGAACTATCAATAGTCTGTGCTTGCTTCTGCCAGTCTCAATACCATTCCTTCAATACTCCCACAAATCCAGGTGCAATGGAGTTTCACAGCAGCCATACCCTCATTCTCAATTTTATTTACAACTTTATAGGATCATAGATTTAAAGCTGGAAGGTACCTTCCATGCCTCACCCATGCATGGATTCACAATCATGCTATATACACTCACCCTCTAAGGCAATAAATCTTAACACCAAATCAGTCGTTCAAACAAACTGCTAATTTTGTCATTGTCCTATACTGTACACCTACACTCTGCTGGGTCACAAGCCCCCAAGGGTCAGATTTTGCACTGCCATGATAAACACATCTAATTGACATCAATGAATTGATGCTCTTTAAGTAGCAGGAGAAATTACAGTGATATCTAACAACCTAGGCCTAACTCTGCATCATAATTTGGATAGCTCTAGAGTCTAATAATAAAAAACTGTGCAGTTAAATAAAACATTTTATAGTTTCTTCTCAGAGAGGAAAATAAAGGATTTGGTAAAGCTGTTGTGCCTATCATGTACCCAGACGCAACAACAACTATTCTTTTTTTTTCATCTTTCCTCTGCGGTTTATTTGAACCGTCTTATATTCCAGTTTAAGTATTAGATCTATTTGCATATTTTTCCTTTTTTTCTCTATTCTTAGTTAATTTCTTTATTTCTAGTTTTCAACATTCACTTCCATAAGTTTTAAATTTTCTCCTCCTCCTTACCCCCTTCCTCCTCAAAGATAGCACATAATCTGATATGGGCTCTACACATACATTCCTATTAAACACATTTTCACATTAGTCATGCTGCATAGAATAATTATAATGAATGGGAGAAACCATGAGAAAGAAAAACAAAACAAAACAAAAAAGAAAGTAGTCGGCTTCACTCTGCATTCCAACTCCATAGCTCTTTCTCTGGATGTGGATGGCATTTTCCATCATGAGTCCTTTGGAATTGTTTTAGGTCCTTGCATTGCTGTCAGAATCAGTCATTGCACACTGTGGCTGTGACTATGTACAATGTTCTGGTTCTGCTCACTTCACTCAACATCAGTTCATATATGTCTATCCAGGTTTTTCTGAAGTCCACCTGTTCATCATTTCTTATAGCACAAAAGTATTCCATTATATTCATATACCATAACTTGTTCAGCCATTCCCCAATTGATGGGCATCCCCTCAATTTCCAGTTCTTGGCCACTACAAAAAGAGCTGCTATAAATATTTTTGTATATGTGGGTCCTTTTCCCATTTTTATGATCTCTTTGGGATACAGACCTAGTATTGTTGGGTCTAAAGATAAAGAACTATTCTTTCAAAGGCTATTTGACCATCTTATTTTGTAATGCTTACCTTGGGTATAAGCAAAAAGACTGTAACAAAAGTAATTTCAGCTTAAACGCCAACATCGATGCCGAACAAAGCACAAAAATAAAAAATGACTAATGACAGGAAATTATTTCCTACCACTATTAGAAGTCATTTCAGAATCAGTAATCTACATATAGCAAGCTAACCAGCTATATAGAGAAATGGTCAAAATTATTATGAAATGAGATGAAAAGCTGATATTGTAAGTTCTAACCTAACCTGTTCCAATAAGCTGTCAACTCCAAAAAATGCGAGATGAACAAGAGAATCTGACTCTATCACCATTTCATAGAGATATTTAACTCAAACAAAACAGTTACCACTAAGAGGAGACCAAAAGAACCCAGAAACCAACTCAGATAGCAAACATTTAATCTCCTTGGCAAGCAGAGACATTAGAATATAAGTTAATTTATAAAACACTATAGAACAGTAGTTCTCAACCTTCCTAATGCCCCAACCCTTTAATACTCGTATGTGGGCGTATCTGCATGTGGGGGGACCCACCTGGAGATGGATAGAGGAGCAGTGTCTCGGTTCCTAAGACCATCGGAAATACGTTTCCGATGGTCTTAGGCGACCCCATTCAACCCCCAAAGAGGTTGCGACTCACAGGTTGAGAGCCGCTGCTATAGAGGAAGCTAAAACAAGATTATAAGCATTATCCCCTCAGAGGATAGTAAAAAGCAGCTGAGGGAAAAAATGAGCCAACAAGAAAGTTTGAAGTAAGATACAGTTAAACCAGATTATCTGAAAGGCATTTGATATTGAAACTACAAGTAAACAACTAACAGATAACAAATAGAATGATATATTCTATATATCTAGATACATATGCTATATTCTATATATAGAACAACATAATATAATATACATGTAACATAAATAACACATGTGTAACATATATAATGTAGCTAACATATATGTTATATTTATAACAGGTAAGTTGACAATTTAAAAAATTATTCTTATAATAAATCATTATGACAACAGTGAAACAACCATGTTTGGCCACTACCAACATAGTATCTTTTCTGCACTGTTAGGAAGCGTCAGTGGCATTTAAGTATAGAAAGATGGGCAAGAGGAGCTAAACTTTATGAAATATATGCAGAAGGAGTCCATGTTCGAGACATTATTTTAAATGTGACAGATTTTCAAGATATCTTAAAGAGAGGATGATTCTAAAAGAAAAGGAAAAAAATTGGAAACAATTTATCTCCTCTCCCCCAAAAGGTGACTAAGAAGATAGCAGAATTATTGGCAAATTTTTCTTATATTTATAAGAAACTTTGTGAGAATGATCTGTGCAAACACAGAGTATATTTGAGAAATATGAAAAAGGAACAAGAAGGTTTTAACCAATTTTCTACAGCAGATCATATTTGCATAGTCACAACTGATTGAGAGCTTGAGAAAATGTAAGATTCTGCTGTTTCTTTTCTTTGTTAATTTCAAGAAAGTGTGACTCAGTAGAAGAAAATGTAGTCAGTCTTAATGTAGTACATATCACACAATGTCTCCCATTCATATGTTAAAATTAAACAAGAGTCTAATAAAGATTCAACTCAGAGATGACGTTAGGCATCTAATTGTTTTGTATCAATATCAAATGAGTCATAAAAAAGGAAGATAAGTGCTCCTCTAAAGTCTTTATGGGAGTGAAAAAGCATGTCCTAAGCCAACTCCAAATAGAAGAGGATGTCTATATGATGGCAAAATTCTCCAAATGTTCCCATTTGCTGATGACATTGTATGAATTTGAATCAAGCCCTGGTACACTTACAAAGCCTCCTTGATAAAAATCTATAATTATTCAAGACATTGTTCTAAATAATTAACAACACCAGAAAAACCAGAGCAGATGAAAAGTGCATCATGCCAAGATTATGAAATGAAGTCGGATGTGGTCTCCATTAGAATGTGTGCTCCCTGAGAGAAAGAACCACATTTTTTTATCTTTTGTTGTATTTCCAGTGCCTGGCACATAGTAATACATGCATACTGATTGCCTGACTGACTGTATGGGCAGCCCACTGAACTAGTCCAGTGGTCCGTATGTAGTGGACAAGAGCTATAGGTGGATAATGTTCTGGGCCAGAAGCTGAAATACATTTGGGAAACTGTACAATCTTTTCAACAATACTCAGGTGCCCATTGCTACAGGAGTCCATCTCTTTTTAACACCAATGTTCTCCTGGTGATCATCCATTGTTCCTAATTAAGAATCGCCATGACATTAGAAAGACAAAAAACTATAAAGTATCCCAAAGAACAAATGAAAGCTGTGTAGGGGGCTAACATGTAGTACCTTTAATGACTTGAACTGGTATTAGTAAGGACATGAATATCTAGACAGGGAGGGAGGTTGGCAATGTAGAGTGCTTAGTAATCCCAGGATAAATGTTAAACTGACCTTAAAGAAACAATGAAGCAATTAGAGGAAAACGTGTAGAACACCAGGTGAATGCCTCTCAGAGGATAGAAAGGGCAAGACTACACAGGACAGAAAAACTGTGAAAGGGCTGTGGTCTAGAGGGAGAAATCACAGGTTTACCAAGTCAGTCAAGTAAGGAATACTAAATATCAAGTAGAAGTTGGTGTTCAGTCATGTCCAACTCTTTGCCACCCTTTTTGGTGTTTTCTTGGCAAAGATACTGGAGTGATTTGCCATTTCCTTCTCTAGCTCATTTTACAGATGAGGAAACTGAGGCAAACAGGGTTAAGTGACTTGCCCAGGGTCACCCAGCTAGTGTCTGAGGCCAGATTTAAACTCAGGAAGCTAAGTGTTCCTGGCTCTAGTCCTGGTGCTCTCTCCATTAGCTGCCTTTACCAAGTGGCAGGCGTGCCTTTAAATATTCCACAGTTACACGTGTACTCACTAATTCTCCTACTACTTTTTGAAGAAATAAAAATGCCCTATCATTCATCATTGTTTCCATTTTATAGAAGTAATCGAGACAAATGCTAAACAAATTTGCCCTACACCAGTTCCAGTATATGGTTACTCTTAATTAGTTCTAACATGCCTGAGCTACCTCCTTAAGGCAATGAACTTATTCTATTTCTCATGGGGATAAGTTGATACAGTAATGAATATTTGAAAAGAATGCTCTGTGGCCCCTGTGGCAGTTTATAAGAAAGGTGGAATGACATCTTTTTTCAGCTTGGGCAGGTTCAATCCAGGTACAGAAAGGTACAGAAATCCAGGTACAGAAAAGAAAGGCTCAAATGGTATATAGCTGGAGGCCAACTGGAGAAAGGTGGCAGTGAAAACACAGCTTTAGGGATAGGTGCAGTCAGTTTTCAGATGAAGAAATCAAAGCTATCTATAGTCATATGAAAAAATTCTCTACATCACTGTTGACTAGAGAGATGCAAATTAAAACAACTCTGAGGTAGCACCTTATACCTATCAATTTGGCTAATATGACAAAAAGGAAAATGATAAATGTTGGAGAAGATATGAGGAAATTGGTGGAGTTGTGAACTGATCCACCTATTCTGGAGGGCAATTTGGAACCATGCCCAAAAGGCAACCAAACTGTTCATACCCTTTGATCAAGCAATACCACTACTAGGTCAATATCCCAATGAGATCATTATAAAGGGGAAAGGACCTGCATGTACAAAAATATTTACAGTAGCTCTTTTTGTGGTGGCAAAAAAATTGGAAATTAAAGGGATGCCCATCAATTGGAGAATGGCTGAACAAGTTATGGTACATAAATGTAATGGAATACTATTGTGCTATAAGAAATGATGAGCAGGAAGATTTCAGAAAAACCTGGAAAGATTTACATGAACTAATGCAAAATGAAATGAGCAAAACCAGAAGTACATCGTACATAGTAACAGCAACATTGTGTGACGATCAACTACGAATGACTTAACTCATCTCAACAGTACAATGATAGGAGACAATTCCAAAGGATTGACGATGATATCATCCAGATCCAAAGAAAGGACTGATGGTGTCTGAATGCAGATTGAAGAATACTATTTTCACTTTATTTTTTGTGGTTTTTTTCCCTTTTAATCTGTTTCTTTTTTTTGCAACATGATTATTACGGAAGTAAGTTTTACATGATTGAACATATATAACCTATATCAAACTGCTTGCCATTTTAGAGAGAGGAGAGAGGAGGGGAGAGGGAGAAAATTTGGGAGTCAATTTTTTTAAAATTAATGTTAAAAACTGTCATTATATATAACTGGAAATAATAAAATATTATCTTTATTTTTAAAAATAAACAAAAAAAAAAAAAAAAAAAGAAAACACAGCTTTAGGCAGCAGCTTATCAACACTCCCTCTGCAAAGAAACCCAGAAGGGTGGGAGCACAGCCAAAATTTTTTAGAAATATTGAGGGAACATTTCTAAATCATCCAAGTCAGTAGGATTTGGACTAATCTGAAAGAGAAACCTTTAACAATCTTTCTTTAACCATCAGTTCTGAAACGATGTTCTACTTCCTTCTTTCCAAAACAGCTACAAGAAGGACCCCTTTCTTGATATCCTTAGGGCAGTGATCCGATAGAGACAAGGCCTAGGGGTCCTTGAATAGTCCATCAAAAGGAATTAGAATAATGACCCACCTAAAGGTAGTATCAGAGCAAGTAGATGTCCTCACAGTGCACAGAGTGACAGGCCTGGAGTGAGGAAAACTAATTTTCCTGAGTTCAAATCATGCTTCAAACACTTACTAGCTGTGTGACCCTAGGCAAGTCACTTCACCCTGTTTGCCTAGTTCTCAGAGCTAGAGAAGTAATGGCAAACCACTCCAGTATGTCTGCCAAGAAAACCCCAAAAGGGGTCAGAGGGAATCAGAAAGGACTGAAAAAGTGACTGAAACTGAACTGAAAGGGCAGTATCTTCTTTCCTTATTTCATGAAGTCAGGGTTCTTATCGGAGGGAAAAGGACCTTTTAATTATTACAGGTAACCTATGACTAGCTGGATGGGGAAATGGGGGTGAGGTATGAGCCCTTGAGAATTTTGTGGTTTTATGGAGAAGATTCTCCGAGGACTTCTGAAACAAGTGAGTGAATGTTGTTCTATTGAATGTTAACCCTAAACTGTGTAACGTGCTTTGTCACATTGTGAAATGTGCTTTGTCATATTGTGAAATGTGCTTTGTTCAAAATTCCTATGAATGTTATTTCAAAATGCCTTGTATCAGAGACATGTCAGAGGATATGAAGGGATTCTGTCAGTTTAGTGACATTTCTCTCTTAAACAGGATAATGCTTGAATTTAAGTGAATAAAAATGATTAAATAATCAAATTATGAAAACTACAATCATATTGTTAAACAGTAATATTATGATAGTTAACAATAATATTAATAACAAACAGATATTTAACAATAATATTAATAACAAACAAATGCAGAGCATGGTACATTACAAAAGCGAGAATGAAGGCAGAATATTGTAGCTTCCTCTCCCTTGAAGGGTGTGTGTGTGTGTGTGTGTGTGTGTGTGTGTGTGTGTGTGTGTGTGAACCAAGTCCCAGTAGAGAGCTACAGGCATACCTCACTTTAAACAAATATACAAATCTACATTTCAATCAAACATTTGTTAAATACAGTCTGACCCTGAAGCACCTTTCTAGGCTTGTCACATATAATGTTCCTTTGCATTCTCTACAATTCAGCTAAACTGGCCTTTTTGTTGTTCCTAATACAAGACATTTCTGTGTCTTTACACTAATTGTCTACAACAATCAATCAACATTTATTAAGCAACCTATTCCGTGCTAGGCACTGTGCCAAGTGTCAGTGATACAAAAAGAGGTAAAGGCAATTCCTGTTCTCAAGAAGCATATATTCTAATGGGTGGGGGAGGAAGACATCAGTTAGCAAATATATAAAAATAGGCTATGTCCAGGATAAACAGGAAGTAATTAATAGATGGAAGGCACTAGAATTAAGAGGGGTTAAGGAAAGCTTCCAGTAAAACAAAGGATCTTAATTGGAAGCTAGGAAGGTCAGTTTACTAGGTGCAGTGAATGAGGGCTTGCACTCCAGGCATGGGAGAGAGCCAGAGAGAATGCCCAGAGCTGAGAAATAGAGAACCTTGTCTGTGGAAGAAACAGGAGGCCAGAGTCACGGGGTAGAAGAGTATATAGCCCGAAATAAAGGGGTAAGGAGACTGGAACGGGGCGTGGTGGGAGGAGACAGGAGCTAGGTTATAAAGGGCTTTGAATGTCAAACAGCATTTTGTTATTTGTTCCTGTAGGCCATAGGGAGCCACTGGACTTTTAGTATCTGGAGGACAGATTGGAAAAGGGCAAGACCACATGCTTGGAATGCTTTCCTGACCCCTTCGCCTTCTTGCAGGCTTCCCCCTCCCCCAACTCATAGAAGCCATAGGTTTTTTTTCAAAACTTAAGTTCAGTCATCAACATGAAACTTTTGCTGATCCCCAAAGCTACTAGTATCCTCCCATCCAAAATTACCATGTATTTGTTTTGTATGTGCTTAAATATATACACATTATTTTTCCTTATATAAGAATGAAGACTCCCTGTGATCAGGGACTGTGTCATTTTCTCTTTGTATCTCTGACACTAAGTACAGTGCCAAACATATAACAGTTAATAAATGTCAGCACCAAAGATAAGTTGAGTTGGGAAAGAATTTTTTTTTTAATTAAAAACAGATTCATAATGGGATCTCTCTAACACAGATTTCTATAATCTATTAGGTAATATTTTGTCCACTAGATGGCACAGTGGTCAGAGTGCTGGGTCCAGGATCACAAGAAACCCAAGTCAAATCCAGCCTCTGACATTTCTTGGCTGTGAGCCTGAGCAAGTTATTATTAAAACATACTATTCACACAGATTCTATTAGCACCAATATTTCAGAAATATTTCTCACATAAAGTGAGATCTACATATATTAAAATTTGTATCTCTAAGAAAAGTATCTGCC
This sequence comes from Pseudochirops corinnae, assembly GCA_028646515.1. Classification (NCBI taxonomy): domain Eukaryota; kingdom Metazoa; phylum Chordata; class Mammalia; order Diprotodontia; family Pseudocheiridae; genus Pseudochirops; species Pseudochirops corinnae. Next base: position 75,168,757 of record CM053587.1, read on the forward strand.
TCTATTTCTGTTACATATGTCTGAAATCCTATTTACCCAGAGAAACATGATTTAGTTAACAAATAAAATTAGTTTTCCTTACTTAGCCTTGACTGTAGCATCCCAGAGCTATTATGTGCTGTGTCATTAAGTCTCAAAGTTCCTCTGCCCCTTTCAGTCCAAGATTGTGTTGTCTTTTTAAATACAAAGAGTTTGCAGTTGATCTGAATGAAAAATAAAAACAAAGAGAACTTGTTATGTAGGTAAATTTGTTCTGAATCAAGTATCTTCTATATACTCACTTTCAAATGGATCTCAATGTTATGAAAGATGGGGATCTATGACAACCAGAAATGAAATTTAAGATGTCCTATGATAATGGGTAGATGATATAGCTTAGGAATAGCCCAACCACTCCAATCTGGCTGAACCAAATGTCAGAAGGTCATGGAGAAGGAAGAAGAGAAGAAAAGGAAAGGAGGGAGTCCTGGGAGAAGCAGACTGTGGGATTTGAAAACATTTGCATAACTGCCTTAAACTTTATTTCATATCATTGGATTGAGAGTCATTAAACTTGTCATGCAAATCTGCATAAACAACATGCAAGCACTCTACATGGCTCAGCATAAGCAGATGAGGGAAATTTCAAACAAACTCACTTAGCTGAAAGATTTTTGTCAAAGTAAAAAACAAAAACAGTCAATAGTGGAGAGAGTGCCAGGAATCAGAAAGATCTGAGTTGAAATTTGGCCTCAGACATTTACTAGCTTTTTGACTCTGGATAAGTCAAACTCTGTTTGCCTCAGTTTCCTCATCTGTAAGATGAGGATAATTAATGGCATCTACCTTCTGAGGTAGTTGTGTGGAACAAATGAGATATAATTGTAAATAAATGTGCCTAGCACATAGTAAGGGTTATAGAAATTTATATTATTATTAATATTATCATTATAATATCAATAATGACTGTGATTATTAATAATATTGAAATATCATTATAATATTATTATTGATTCCTATTCTTATTCTGAATGTAAGTCATCTTTTCAATAGGACATTTCATAAATACTGTGAAATACAGACATATTTCTTTCAGAACTATTTAGTTATAGCACTGATTATAAAAACGGTTACCATTGGGTTTTTTGTTTTGTTTTGTTTTTTGGTCCTAAGTCTTAAGTCAATCAAATCACTGATACATTTGAGTATGTGAGAGGTAGGACCTATTGTAATACAGCTTGCTAGGGTATCTTTTACCTGTAGAAAGCGATTGTGAACAAGTTCCTTTCCCTTAAGAAGCAAAAATCCAAGTAAAATACTGGCTTAATCTAGTTCAAAGTCAGTGTCAATTCACAAGGTTTTTCAAGAGAAGACACTGCTGTCCTTTATCTTCAAAGATGACCCTCCTGATGGTTATCAGGCATAGGAATACTGACAAACTCACCTTTAACACATTATGCTCTTCTTCTTCTCCTGTTATAACTTCAATTTTCTCCAGTATACATTTTGGTGATGGCTTGGAGGAGAATGCAGCTGCTGATTCCTTCAGAGTTGTGTTTTTACAAGAGCCTATTCCCAAAAGAAAATGAAGTTAAATCAATCTCCACACTGTGGTTATATGCCATTCTTAGAAGATGTTCTTTGTTGATATATGTTAACATAAGTATTGTTTTGGTCATCAATAACATGTTTCCAAAACAACCTTACTACTTTACTAATTAAGCCCAAAGACTGGTTGAGTTTCTAAAGAAAATCTTCCTATATGACATTAATTCAAATGAAGTTCAAATTATATGACATTTAACAATCCAAAAGGGTTAAATATTAATTTTGTTTATCGGCACATGTGCATTATTTTAAGATGCTTTTTAATCATACACATATTACTGGTATATTAAGTATATCTAATTTCATTCTAAAATGTGATCTATTCTTAACAATACTCATGCATATGTGATCTCACCATAGACAAAATGTAGAGAGGAGAGAAGAGGAAAAGCAGAGAAGAGGACTCCTTACTTGTCCATGAAAAGTGGAGGGGAAAAGACACAGATGAAGTGAATGGTTTTTCCTTATTATATGGATCTTTTTCTTGGTGAAGTTCAATGGATTTTTGTGGACTCTGGAAAACAAGAGGCATTCTTTAATACTGTCCTTTACTGAACTAACTGTCCACTAACTCAGAAATTTTTGTTTTTACACACGTGTGTACACACACATACATGAATACCATTCATGGTGAGTAGACATTTATTAATTGTTATTAATCAATCGTTAATTAATTGTTATCGATTCCATCTCCTGCAGTCTCCTCTGGGAGCTCACTCCTTCAACCTCATTTACCACCTCTTCTCATTTACTTGTTCTTTCCTCAATGCCTACAAATATGCACAGGACTTCTCCATCTATCTATCTATCTATCTATCTATCTATCTATCTATCTACCTATCTATCTATCTATCCATCCATCCATCTATCCATCTATCTATCTTCCTTCTCTTTCTTTCTCTCCCTTCTTTTCTTCCTTCCTTCCTTCCTTCCTTTCTTCCTTTCTCTTTTTGGAGGGTGGAAGGCAGGGCAGTTAGGGTTAAATGACTTGCCCAAGGTCATACAGCTAGTCATTATTAAGTGTCTGAGGTCAAATTTGAATTCAGGTCCTCTTGACTCCAGGGTCAGTGCTCTAATCACTGTGCCACCTAGCTGTCCCTTCTCCATCTTTCATAAAACAAAAACCTCTCCACTTGCCCCTGCCTACCATCACTTTAAAATTCCATTCTACATCTCTTCTCCCTTTACCAACCAAAATCTTTGCAAGTATCACCTATACTGTTGTGTCTCTTTCCTACTGTCTTCCTCACTTCTCAACTTCTTTCAATCTTACTGACAACTTCTCCCTTAACGTTATCAACAATCACTTAACCCCTGTCCTGTTTCTATATTTTTGCACTTCATCTCAGGAATGAATTCTTTTTGATCTTAAAAAAAATCTTCTCTTCCTTTTCAGGACCAACCTAGGTACCATTTCCTCTAGGAAGCTTCCTCCGTCTCCATGCACAGGTAAAAGATCTCTGTTTTTACTTAAATTTCCCTTGGAGTTTGAACCTCATACCTCTGTACTTGTTTTTACTTTTCATTATATTATTGCTATATTTACATTACCTTGTTTTTGCTAGTTTGTTGTTGCTCCACAGTGTCTTATATTCAATACATCAAGTATCTGTGACTTCTGAGGTGCCAAGACCGCCTCCACCATGTTCTTATTGTTGTTCAGTCATTTAGTCATGTCTGACTCTTCATGACCCCGTGGATCACAATATGGCAGTATAATCCCACAATATGGGATTTTTTTTGGCAAAGATACTGGCATGGTTTGCCATTTCCTTTGCCAGGGCCCTCCACCTATCCAGTATGTAACTTAGAACTTATTTTTGAAAGTGGCTAAAAGTTTAAACAGGTTAAGTGACATGCCCCTGGTCCTACTGCCAGTGTCAGTTCTTGCACATAGCTGGCGTTTAATAAATGCTTGTAAAATTTAATGTGAAACCTTAAACATTAGTAAACGAAACACTGACTCAGTTATCAGAGTTTCATGAATTCCAGCACACTACTTTTGTACAAGCAGGTACTTAATAAAATATGAACTATCAATCACTAATTAAATTTTTTTTTTGAGTTTATGCCCCAGGAGTAAGTCACTCAAAAGTATGGAACCTATGCTTTCTATCCCCTAACATTTCAATGGTAATTATAATGGTTTTCATCTCTGTACTTTAACAAAGTATTGTTTTGTGAGGATTCATTAACAAGTGATTAAAAAGCAGTTTGGTGATGTTCAGTGTCATTGAAATATGCTAAATAACAATTCTATTACCAATTGAGCATATCTAAGTGTCTTCAGTCCTGCTGAGATTTACCCCCCCATACCCAATTGTGCCTTGATTAACACATGCCAAAGCACTTACATAACAGTATTACAAACGTAATATATTGTAATTATGCAGCTTCTTTCCTCTGAGGTTTCCAAGCTATTACCCTAATAACTAGAACATGCTTCCCATGAGGTTCCTTTTGTTCAAAAGAGAAAAAAAGCATATCATTTCATCCAAGCGAGCTAAAAAAAAGTATATTAGAATTTAACTATTGTTTTGATGATGTTGCTATTGGAAGCTCTAAAATGAAAACTTTTCTTATAAGTGATAATTGAATTCTTTGACTATAAAATCTTACCAAAACTCTCTCATTCATGTTTTCTCCAAAAATGAAATTGGAACTATGGCTTTGTAAAGAATGTCTGTCTTCATTTGGTTGACTTCTGAGGAAAGAAAGAATTTTTTAAGTATTATTTTTCAAAATGTGATGATAAAGACCATTCCAAATACTTTTTTAAAAATATAGATGAAGTGACTAGATGACAATAGAAATTAACACTGGAAACAATCTATGTTACAAATTCAAAACACACTATAGTTAATGTTGGATAATAGGTGATAATGGAAGGTTGACAAAAAGCAAAACTGTTGTAGATATCTTGATGCCTCTCACCTCGTCATTTTCTCCTCACTAATTAGCTCTTCCTCCATTTCCACTCCCCTGGAAACCAGCATCGTTTCCTTCAAAGTCCCCCTAAATCTAAAGCAAAGAGCTCTGATAAGTCAATAATTCTTGATAGAAAATGTATCTAAAATTACTCCTAGAAGGAATATGTGTGTTTTTAAAAAAAAACATCTACAGAGATAGGGAGCCAAAAGGATTAAATTTCTGAAAGTAGAATTTCAGCACTGGGCCAGTGGAAATTTTTGAGTTGGGGTGTGTGGAGAGAAGGAAAGATATTCTCAGTTTCTTCAAATCATACCTGTAGATACTAACAATAATCCATATTCATGTAACAGAAGGTTTTCTTAACAACACTGTGAAGTAGATAGTACAAATATTATCCCCATTTTTCAGATGAGGAAACACAGTGACTTGTCCATGGTCACATAAGTACAGTAATGGTACCCGTAATAGCTCATGCTTCTATAACACTTCTGAGTTTGCGGAACATGTTATACGTAATATCTCATTTAGTTCTCATAACATGTGAGACATGTGTCATTAAAATACAGTGCTACTAGCCATGTGATGTTGGGCAAATCACTTTATCCCAATTACCCTGCCTTCCCCCTCCAAAAAACAAAAAAAATCAAATCAAATCAAATCTGATGCCATCTTACAGATGAGAAATCTCAGAAAGGTTAAATGACTTGCCCCTGTTCACATCACAAGACCTATGTCTCCTATCATGGTATGCCTATAGCTCAATGAAACCTCTAACTTGATTTGCTCTGCGTTGACATCAAACATTTCATTAGATAATTCAGAAAAAATTACTCTGCCTCCTTTCCCGTCTTCTTTTCTCTGACAGTGTCTTGTGGAAATAGGACAATAATAAGGAAGCAGAAAAGAAAAAGAGAGTTCAATAATCTGGATAATCCACTCCAAAATATATCAGGGTTATAAGTATTATTTTGGTAGCTCAAAGTCCAAACTCAGCCAAAACAAAATAAATAGGATAGAATGCAGTCAACCATCAAGAATCCTTTCAGAAGCATGTGAAACACATGCACAAATACATATAGATAGAATGTAGCAATCTTAACAATCTATCTTTATAATCTCTATTTAATTTTCCATGAAGTTAGAAAAATAAAGGAAATTGGAGCAAAAATACCAGAAATGACTTTTTAAATCGCTCTACCTCCCTTATTAACTCACCTTACTGGGGTAGGACTTAAAAGGTGTGAGCTAGTAGATGATTTGACCAAGGCAAGAGTACTTGCTGAATTCTCACTCTGCATAGGAGGATTCTCTTCAGAAAGCTGAAAGAAAAAAATGCTACTCAGAAAAAAACATCATGTCAATACTATTTCAGAAGGGGAACTAGAAATTAACTAGAATTTAACTTTTTAAAACTTCTTAACTGGTTAATTTTTGCCTGCTTCATGATCAAGTATAGTAAAAAATTTCACATAACCTAGTCAATTAGTCAGTTAGCTGGGGGAAAGACTTTAAGTTATAAGAACCTTTTTGACTTTTAATTTTTAAATTCGTTAATTCCTATGCCTGGGTCTGTGATGTGATATAAAGTATCATCTTTAGTGTCACTTCTATGGATAAAACACACCAGTTTTTCATGTTGAATAAGATGTGGAGGTGCCAAGGACTGGTGGTTAGAACTCTCTTTTCTCACTGTTCAGTATCTGTGGCTACAGTACCAACATAAGTAGTGGGTAGACTGCATCTCCACATCTTCCTTGAGACTGCTTCCTAGGATGAGGACCATGAGAGCCTGACTTGTGGTCTGAGTGGTGGTGTCCCAAGGCTCTTAATTTTACCTATCCATTGGCGGCAGCTGGTCAGAAGTTTGTGTTGTTGAGGAAGGTAGGTCCTCCGTAGTGATTGCTCTCCTCAGTGATGAGTGCAGGACTTAGGCTGGAGGCAGGGCTGGTAGTCAGAGGGGCAAGCCTAATCCCAAAGCTCATGGGTTGAGGGTCCTGGATTATCTTTATTGGGTTCTGAGGGGAGGTGGTCATTTTGGCAGTGGTGATGGTTTAACCAGTGTGGCACGTACAGCCTCTTGTATCTCCTTCAGGTACCTTTCCTGCATCAGCTAAGTTGACTTGCCTGCCCTATAGCATCAACATTGGCAGCACCATTATAGTCATCTAAATTGGTCAGAAACCCATCTTTGGCTTTACTGGAAACCATTTTAGCAAGTTAATCCTAATGTATAAATATCCATATGTGGATATATTTACATAGAATCATTAAAATTTGAGCTGAAAGCCTCTGAAAATCACCAAATTCAACCCTTCCCTCATTTCACAGACAAAGAACCTAAAGTCCAAATGGGTCAAGTGATTTGCCCAAAGTCCAAAGCTAGCACTATGTCAGAACCAGGATTAATATCGAGTTAACTAAACTTTGATTGAATTAATGAAATTGACTATTTTTGTTTTGGTGCTAACACCTTTGTAGTGTTGCTTCCTGTGAATGAATGAAAACTCATTTATTATGTGTTTATTATATGTAAAGCACTGTAACAATGAGGTATGAAATGGAAATAATAGCATTCAACCAATCCTCAACAGTTTAAATGGAAACAAATTTCTTGACTACTTATCAAACCTCTAACAGGGCCCCTTCCTCCCTTTTTAGTTTTCTTACGCCTTATTACCTTTCTCAAACTCTTAGATCTAACATATTACTCTGTCTCCCAACTGTGCATTTTCCCTGGTTTGTCCCCCACAGGCTTAGAATGCTCTCCCTCCTCACCTCTGCCTCTTAGTTTGCTTTAAGTCCTGATACCCCTGAATGCTAATAATTCCTTCTGAGATTATTTGCACTTTTCCCACCTATATTTTGTTTGCACATGGTTGTTTACATGTTGTTCTCCCTTTAGATTGTGAGCTTTTAAAAACTAGGACTGTCTTTTGCCTTTCTTCAAATCCCAGCACTTAGCACAGAGCCTGGTGCATAGTTAAGTGATTAATAGATGCTTGTAGATGCAACAGGGGCTCAGAGGGCCCCAAGGCAAAACTGTAAGGTAAGCACCAAAGCCCATTCCCAGGAGCATACTGTTCCCAGGATGTCCGTACCTTCTTCTCAAAGTTCACCCCATCCTAGCTCCTATTATTGGAGCTCCTTGCTTTGATACTTCCTTACCCCATTCCACCATGGCTTCAAAGCTCTCCCTAGGTGACAATGAGTGGGGAACGGCCAAACTAAATCTTCCTAGCATACAAACTACCTAATGTAGTTCCAATAGAAACAGATAACATTATTTGGACTCAGTTAAGATATCCGCAAAAAGATCTTTGTAGCCATTCAATTTAATTCAATTTGACATACATTTATTATCTTAAAGAGATTGTTTTTCTTACCTCAGTTTTTGCTTTTTCACTAGTCTTGTAAAACTCCATAGCATTGACATGCCCAAATGCATTCCTTTCTACACACCTCTGAGACTGAGGTGGTTGCAAAATGGCAGGTCTTAGAATGGGACACTGTTGACTTCGCTCCCAAGGGCCTTAAAAATACAGAACAGAAGTTTAAGTACAGTTTTGAAACAAAATATGCCCATCATTTTGGGGGCCAGTAAAAGGCAAGGCTTCTCCAGAAAAGAAAGGGTTGAGACAACTCCATTTAATCCTGATTCACTCCTTTCTTTATCTAGAAGTCAAAACAGAACACAACAAAAATACTCCCAGTATTAAGGGTTAGTGATTTGTTCCATGACAAGTACAATCTGTTCATCTAACACTTGACAAGGGAAGGAGCTGGGTCAGTGAGAATTGTCTTTGATTCTATTTCACTAAGATACAGTCAATAAAAACTTTCAAAGCACATTAAGCTATGATAGTGGCTACACAAAAGGTGGGGTGAAGGGTAGTAGACAAAGAGCTAGTCTTAGAGTTAGGAAAATCTAGTTTTAAGTTCCACTTCTAACCCACCCTGGCAGAGTGACCAAGCCAAAGTCATTTACCCTTTTAGTGCCCCAGGTAACTGTCCATAAATGTAAGTTATAGTCTTGCAGAAATAAAGATATTTGACACAATAGAGCTCCTCTTTGTGGATGAACTTATAAGTCCCAACCAAATAATAAAGCCAAAGTGGTTACATACCTTTTTCTGTCTTGGCAATGTCAACATTCCATTGTGAAGCAGCAGTGGTCATGAAAACATTATTTTTCTTAACTGTAAAACAAATATTTAGAACACTTTAAAATGTCTTTGATGACTTTAAAAAAACCCAAAGAAATATAATCTATTATGCATATAACCTATTATTGTTCAGTCATTTTTTCAATTATATTTGACTCATTCAGGGTTTTCTTTGCAAAGATAGTGGGGTGGTTTGCCATTCCTTCTCTAGTTCATTTTACAGATCAGGGAACTGAGGCAAATAGGGTTAAGGGACTTGTCCTGGGGTCACACAGTTAGTGTGTGATTAGTAAATGTCTGAAGCGATTTGAACTCATGAAGATGAATCTTCCTAATACCAGGACCAGGACTCTATCCACTTTACCACCTAGCTGTCCTAACCTTAAATGATACCATTACTCCAGTAAACATACATTCACAGCTATTTATACTTTTTTTAGCCCCAGGGAAAAAAAATGCTGGATTTGGAATCAGAAGATGGGCTGGAAACTTAACTCTGTGTCATTTTCCCTTTCTAGACATCATTTCCTTAGCTATGAGACAAGGAACAAGGCTGAACTATGATCTCTAAGGAGACCCCTAGGTCAAGATCTGTAAGTAAGACTATGACCTGAAAATGAATTTCCACATGCAATATCAGGCAGCTTGGTGTGATAGAAAAGACCTGGAGTCAGAGGATATCAAGCTTTGAATCCTACCTGTAACACTTAACTAGCTGGGTGATCATTTAAATTCTCTGAAATTCAGTTTCTTCATCTGTAACATAGAGTGACCAGTAGTAATAGATACCACTTATATAGTGCTTTCAAGTTTGCAAAGTTTTACGAATGTTTCATCCTCACAATAACCCTTGCAGTTAGGTACTATTATTATCACCCATTATACAGATAAGGAAACTGAGGCAGGAACATTGAAATAACTTTTACACTGTTACATAAGGAGCATTTGGGGTCAGATCTAACACTCTATCCACTTCACTACCTAATTGCTTCTAAAGGTTTTAAGCACCCACCATATAAAGTTATTGAGAGAAACAAAATAGATAATGTATATAGAACACTCTGTAAATCTTCGTGTATTATATTGTTGTTGTTGTTCAGTCATTTCAGTCCTGTATGACTCCTCATGACCCCTCTTGGGGTTTTCTTGGCAGAGATACTGGAGTTGTTCGCCATTTCCTTCTCCAGCTCATTTTACAGATGAGGAAACTAAGGCGACCAGGGTTAAGTGACTTTCCCAGGGTCACACAGCTAGTAAGTGTCGGAGGCCAGATTTGAACTCGGGAAGAGGAGTCTCCCTAACTCCAGGCAGGGAATCCGTCCACTCTACTGCATAGTTGCCTCAGTGTGTCATACAGGTTTATTGTTAGCCACTTTCTTTGTAACCCTTTTTAATTTCCATGTATTTTATATCCTCTTCCCCTTAGAAGATGAACTACTTGAGAGCAGAGATTATTTCTTTTTTGTTTGTTTTTGCATTTTCTATCACTTAGCAAAGTGCTTATTGATCTCCATTTTTTCCTTTTCTATTTAATAGCAGTCACTGTGGATACTGTTTCTGCTTTCTTTCATGTTATTTTATATAAATCTTTATAAATGTCTCTATATTCCATTATTTTAATGGAATCATAACATTCCCTTACATTGATTATTTAAAACATTTTTTATCTGTGAGAATATGATTTGCTTGCCAGTTTCTGCACTGGGGGGGGGGGGGTCTAGCTGTTCTGGGGCAAACTCACCAATAGATGTCGCTATTGGCATTGAAAGAACAGATAGGCAGGCTGTTGCTTAGGTTAGTTTCTGTCATTTTGTTACCATCTGAGATAAACATAGGAAGTCCTTGGATAATTGCAAACACAGGCTCTCCTGGGGGAGAGGAGAGAGAAGAAACAGTATATACTAAGGAAAATCCTGATTATGAGGGATCTGGTCTGAATGGACACCTAAGTCTCCGTAACACTGTGAATATATTGCAAGACTATTTGTGCTGCACTGTTATGCAAATGATCAAAGAATCCACAGAAACTGATGTTTCTTTTTATGTTATCATATGTTAGCAATTCCCCAGGCCTTGAATACTCTTCCTCCTTCTCTCTCTCCTGCCTTCTCGCCTAGTTTCCTTCAAATCCCAGTTAAAATGCTACCTTCTATAAGAAACCTTTCCTGATGCCCCTCCATGTTGTTGCCTTCCCTTGATTATCTGTGTTATCCTGTATATAGCTTGTTTAAACATTGGTATCTTATAATGCCTCTTCCATTGGAGTATTAGCTCCTTAAAATCAGTGACTGTCTTTTGTCTTTCTTTGCATCCACAGAGTCTGGCTCATAGTAGGTACTTAATACATGTTACTGAATTAATTGACAATACTTTGACGAATCCACAAACTCATTAATAACAAATAGAACTCATATTATGTAGAAGATGGATTAGAGAGGAAAGAACATGAGGCAGAGACCCATTAGGAGGCTATTTCAGTAGTCTAGATGAGGCGGTAATGGAGTAAGATGATGACTGGGTGGAGAAAAGGGGACAGATGGGAGACATGTAAGGATGTGTCAGCTGGTTAGATGTATAGGGTGAAGAAGGAATTGAGGATGACTGAGGTGGTAAATCTGGGTAACTAAAAGAATGGCGGTACCCTCAACCTGAAGAGCAAAATTAGGAAAAGGGGTGAAGTTTTTTTGGGGGGGGAATACTGAGCTTTGAATCCCTACTTTTCTCTAAAATTCGGTTCAGTTACCACCTCCTACATTAGGCCTGTCCTGAGATCTTTCAGATGTTAGTGCTGCCATCCCCCTTAAAAATCACTTTGTATATATTCTGTATATACACTCTCTCTCTCTCTCTCTCTCTCTCTCTCTCTCTCTCTCTCTCTCTCTCTCTCTGTATCACACACACAAATACACACATTCACATTGCTTCTTCCAAGGCAATGTAAGCTCCTTGAAGGCAGGGACTAAATTTGACTTTTTGTCTTTCACCCCTCAGCACAGTACCTGGCGTGTAGCAGGTAAATGTTTATGTGCTTGCTTGATAGTAACACTGTCATTCACATAGTATTTTAAGATTTACCAAGTGCTTTGCACACATTATCTCATTAGCTCTTCACAACAACCTTGTGATATACATACAAGTGTTATTCCTGTTTTACAGATAAGGACATTGAGAAAACTGAAGAGAAAGCAGGCTAAGTGGCATGCCCTTGTTCACTCAGCTAGTAAGAGTTGGACACTCAGTTTGGGCCAGTGTTTCCAAACTCCAAGTCTAGCATGCTATCCTCTATATTAGGTTGTCTTAAGAGAGGTCAAGACATGGACTCTCTCCATTGGGACAAAATACATGCAGACCTTCTCATGTTTTTGAGTTCTTGGTGGCATAGTAGATAGAAAACTTGAATTAGAAAGACCCAAGTTCAAATCCTGCTGCCAACTCTTAATAGTTGTGTGACTTTGGGCAAGTCACAACCTCTGTCTCAGTTTTCTCAACTGTAAAATGGGGATAATATTAGCACCAACCTCCCAGGATTTGTTGTTGTTGTTATTGTTGGGGTTTTTTTTGAGGCAGTCAAGGTTAACTGACTTGTCCAGGGTCACACAGCTAGTAAGTGTTTGAGACTGGATTTGAACTCATGTCCTCTTGACTCTGAGGCCAGTGCTCTATTCACTGTACCACCTAGCTGACTCCCAGAGGAATCAATGAAATTACATCTATAAAGTGCTTAACATAGTGCCTGGCCCATAGTAGGCACTATACAAACGCTCATTCTCTCCCCTCCCTCTCTTCCTTCCTTCCTTCCATAAATCTCCTACAGAGGCTCTACCTAATACACTGGAGGCTTTCAGATTCAATTATTGTACTTTTAAAATAATAATACAACCTTTTAGCTCTTCAAAGATTATGTAGGATGAGTTGTTTCTATTATTTTAAATAGATCTCCACATGTGAAAAATGCAAGCAATATCAAGTACCCTGTAGGCTGATAGTTCTCAAAGTTTTGACCTCGGAGCCCTTTTAAGCAGTTAAAAATTTGTGACAACCCCAATTGTTTATGTGGGTTATATCTATTGATACCATGCTAGAAATTAAAACTGACAACATTATAAAATATTTATTAAATAATTTAAAATAATAATAAACTCATTATATATTAGCATATTTTGATGAAAAATGATTATTTTCCCAAGAAAGTAAGAATACCTTTTACATATTTTTGCAAATCTGTTTAATGTCTGCTTAAAAAGAAGACAACCAGATTTTAATATCTCCTTCTGCATTCCATCTGTTTAGATATCTTGTTTTGAATAAAGTATATGAAGAAAATCCATCCTCATATAGATATGGAGCTGGAAAAGGGAGGAGGATTTTAATAGTCAAATAATATTTAGTATTATTACAAAAATAATCTTGATCTTGATGACCCACTGAATGGGTCTTGGGGACCATCAGGGGTCTACCGACCATACCTTGAGTACTCCTGCTATAGGCATTTCACAGATATTAATGGAAAAGTATTTGAATTATAGAAGAAAATATGAACTGAGCCCCTAAGTATAAGCAAGCTTATCTAAATGGAGGGCGGGCAGAGAATCGTTCATCAGTTTGCTTGGACAGTGTTAGTTCCTCCAATTTAAAGTTTAGAAAAATAGCTCTTACTACTGAGTCTATATAGATTTGAGCATACCCACATTTCTCCCAAGAGCTTGAAATTTTTCTTCTTAGTACAACAAAAAGAAAAAGTACTACTATGACTACCAGTACTACTAATACTACTACTACCAGTACTACTACTAGTACTACTACTGGTATCAACTTTTCCCCTAGTATTAATATCCTTTTCTCATGTTTGTACCTTGCCAATCACAGAGTAGGCAGTATAGGGTTGTAAAAAGAGTATGTGACCAGGAATTGAGAAAAACCTGTTTCATAAATCTTCATTTTAATATTTACTTACTAGATATGAGTCTGGGAAAATCATTTATGCTATCTGAGCTTTAGTTTCCATATATGTAGAGTGGAAATAATATTTGTACTACCTACATTACAGTGTTGTTGCAAGGACGAAAGGAGATAATGTGAATTGCTTTGTAAACTTTAAGTATTACTTAGATTAATAGCCCTTTGAGTAGGCAAAATTCTGTCTCATTGGAACCTAGCATATCATTATTGATCAGTGGTGCCAATAGGGTCACAAAGAATAGGGATTTCATTCATTTTACTACATTTGTAGTTCTTATTTTTAAAACAGGGTACATGCTTTTTTCCTATTTGGCAAGATTGATTTTTTGTAGTATGTATCATATACAGCAGACTATATTTCAATTAGGGAAGCTAGGTGGTACAGTGGATAGAGTACTGGTCCTGGAATCTGGAAGACTCATCTTCATAAGTTCAAATCTGACTTCATACACTATTATTAGGTGTGTGACCCTGGGCAAGTCACTTAACCCTGTTTACCTCAGTTTTCTCATCTGTTAAATGAGCTGGAGAAGGAAATGGCAAACCAGTCTAGTTTCTCTGCCAAGAAAACCCCAAATGGGATCAGGAAGAGTCAGATGCCACCAAAAAACAGCTGAACATCAAAAAATATTTTAAAAGTAATACAACTGCTTATACTATTTGACAGTAGTAAAATCTTAGGATCCTGTGACTCTGAAATCATAGAGGACCTGGAAAGAACCTCAGAGGCTACCTAGTCTCTCTCATTTTACAGATGAGAAAACTGGGGCCTAGGAGGTTATGTAACTTGCCTAAGGTTTTTAAATAAAACACTAGATTTTAGGAAAACACCAGACCTGGAATTTGAATCCATTTCTTCAGAGGCCAGAGTCTACAAGTAATAATTTAAATACAACTAGCAACATCTAAATAGTATAAACATTCTATTTTAAATATTTCTAGCCATCTACTATATGCAAGGTACTGTGCCAGTCCCTTGAGACAAGAAGTAAAAAATGAAATGATCCCTACATTCAAAGAGTTCATATTCTAGTGGGTGAGGGATATTTCAAATAGTCTGATTCAATTTGCTACTGGTTCAATTCAAAAGTAATTTTTTTTTCTTTACTTTTTTGGAGGGGAGAAGGAAGGGAAATTGGGGTTAAGTGACTTGCCCAAGGTCACACGGTTAGTGTTAGGTGTCTGAGGCTGGATTTGAACTAAGGTCTTCCTGACTCCAGAGCCAGTGCTCTATTCACTGTGCCACCTAGCCACCCCACAAAAACTCATTTAGTAAGTGTCTACTATCCTCAGGAATAGATGGGGATACAAAAACAAAAGGATGAGTAAATTCAAGGTAATTGAAGGCAGCATGAGATGGTTTTAACACGTGGAGGAATCAGGAAAAGTATCTGGCCAAAGAAGTTAAGGTTCTTTAGGTGATGATTCAGGGGCAAAAGCATTCCAGGCTTGACAGAAACTCTGTGTGAAAGTAAACGGAATGCACATAAACCATTTTAATGAAACAATTCAACATGAATTCAGAATAAATGGAAGAGTGCTGCTCGAGTAAGAGAAAAATTCCAGATTGCTGTATATTATATAAGTACAGTTTAATTACTCTTGGGTAGTGTGCACATTATCAATTAACAAGTGGGTACTAATAAGTGAAATACATTTATATTACATAAAACTGCAGCATAAATAGAAAAGTCCTTGACAAATTGTAGATTTTTGTTAAAAATTATATAATGTGTTTAAATTAGTACAGTCTAAATTCACAAAGCTTTATACTGTGTATAACATTTTAATTTGGCTTCCATTTAATTTGACAAGTCATAAAATATTTAAAATACATTAGTAGGTGAAAATGAAGAAGTGAGAGCCGGTTTTTTACGATGCTTGCTATTCAGGTTAGACTCTCAGGTTAGAAACTTCAAAAGCTATTACCTGGCTGGGAGGGGGGAAATGTAGGAAGGACAGTGAAGGAAGATGATCTCATTCTTTTTTGGGAGGGTGCTGACTCTGAAAGATATTTCAAAATAAGTTAATTGGCATATTGTAAGGTGGGTTTTTTTGGGGGTAGGGGTAAAATATATATATTTCAAACAGTTAAGAAGATATAGCAAGAAAATGAACATACTTCTTTTGAAGTTATTGATAGTTCAGTAGCTAATAGAATTCTTAGAATAAAATGTTATTACTAAATGGTCAACTTTAAAATAAGTTATTCTAACTGGAAATTTTCTATTTTTTTCTCATTTAATGTGACTTGGAAAAGGTGGGGGACTTATGAGTGTGGAATATTGCATATACTGTGAGATTCAGTTGATATGTTGGTTAGTTTTGGTGAACAGTTCTCTCTCTCTCTCTCTCTCTCTCTCTCTCTCATTCTTGTGAGACATGGCTTACTGGGGAAGGGAGGCAGAGGGATGGGTTAATAGACATAGTATAAAAAGAAAAGATAGCAATCAAAACCAAAACTTTATTTGGAAAGAAAGTGAAGTAGTAGAAGTCAAGGCCCTACCTTGCTTGGTATCTGCCGTGTGGAAAGTGAAGGATGAAGATCTGGTACGCTTTCTTGAAGAGCCAGGGAGTCCTGGAGAAATGCAATGTGAAGAAGTAATCTCAGTGAAACCTTTCTCCATAAAATTAAAGCCTCCTTAAACGATGTTGTGGATTAGATACCGAGCATCATCTGTTTTATAAACATTATTCAACAGTACTGTTGCTCAAGATACTTGAAGTATAATTTTAAATTGTGTAACATTGATGGCAACAGCTGGGACATTATTAACTACAGGCACATCAAGTATGGCTGTAGGAGATTCATTGTGAAATAGTCTCAGTTTCATCAAAAAACACATCATGATGAACCTGAGGGGAAAGGAGACAGACATTTCTCTGTAGGTAGTACATTCACAAGGCAGTGTGGGGGTGGCTTTATAAAGTTGGCAGGGTCTCATATCTGCCATCTTTCCATGGACAAACAAATGCACAAGGTTGAAAAAATTTATCATCTTTAATACAAATGGCAATGCCAGGGATGCATAATTCATAAATAGGACACAACTCATTATTAATATGATAGAAGTGCCCCAACATATTACATTTCTTCTCTTTATAGTGAGATTATTTTAGAAGTTCAAGATATAACTTATTACCATGTTCTACTTTGTCACTAGTGTCTTCAGCTGGCCTCTGAAAAGAAACAAAGAAGCCTGTGAAATCGGGACTTTTGCTTTTTCGGATGTGAATCTTTTCACTACATAGGAGAATCCCCCAAAGACAGATACAGATGTATACAGTTTAAAGCAAAGTAAAATAAAAGATTAAGACAAAGCAGTTCTTTGCCCTCCCCATCCCCCAACCCCCTTACACAAGTGACAGCCTACAAAGTTGGGAGTTTGTATACAAGCTTCGTACCTCCCAGATTCATTATCCAAAGGAGGACCACCCCCTCCTCCCACCAAAGAACAACCAAACAATAGCAGTAAATGGGATTATTCCTTGTTAATAACAGAGTTTCTCAAAGTAGACAATCTGAGTGTGATATTGAGAGAGAAGTAACAATATTAAGCACCTTTGAAATCACTGAGATATGTCTAAGGATCTTTTATCTCAGTTTAAAGGACAATACTGAAGAGATGAAGAACAGATCTAGACTTGGTACCACTTAGCAAGAATTTCTCATGCAGATTTCTTTGGTAGGGACGTAGACCAGTAGAGAGGGTGAAGAAAAAGATGGAGGGAAGAGGAGGAAGAAAGAGAAGGAAAATATTTTATTAAGAGTTTACCTTGAAAGCCTGATCTCTGTTTTCAAAAACAAATACTGGCTGAGCAATAAAATTTTTTTCTGGAAAATAAAAAGAATATTTTTAAAAAATTATACAAAGTCCAAACTCCTCTTTTTAAAATTCACATTTCAATTTATTTATTTTAGTTTTCAACATTCATTTCCACAAGATCAAACTCCTCTTAACAACTGAAAACATTTAAAGAAATATTTGCATAGAATTCTATCTTCTCCCCCTCCTCAAAAAAGACCTAGAGAATTGTGGAATGTTAGAGCAGGAGAGGAAAACTAAGTTTCAGAGAGGTACAGTGACTTGCCTTGTCATCTGTCTAATTAGTAACAGAGTCAGCAATGGAACCCAAGTGTTTTGCTCCTTGTTTTGCTAATGATTGGAAGGTTGGTTACTTGTGTAACCAAGTCACATAGGAACTCTCAGCCTCCATTTCCACAAGTGTAAATGGGGCTACTAATTATATTTGCACTACCTTCCTCACAGGGCAGTAAAAGGGCCAAAGTGGGGGTAAAGTGTGATTTCCCCCAAGCAATTTTTATGTTAAACACTAAAAACAGGTTCTATTATTATTCCTTCACAAATTTATTGACAAGGCGACCTGTTGTGTACCAAGTCTCAAGCCTCTACACCCTATTCCCCATTAATTTACAATACTGCTTTTTTGTTTGTTTTTATATATTAGACATAGTTTCCTCTCCTGTATTATTTAGGAAGCCACTCCTGGTCAAACCTGGTCGCTAATGGGAATTTTGTTTGAGTGTATCTGGGAAATGTGAACCCTAGGGGATGGCTGAGGTTTCAGGGTATTTGAAGAAGCTGAGGGTGTGTTCCTGATTCTGTCCTCCAGCCATGCAGGAAAAAGGAGGGATCTGGAAGAGAGAGTGCATGCCCAAGCTGGAGCTAAAGCAGGAGGGGTAGGGGCACAGAGCCTTCTAGTTCAAGCCTGGAGGCACCGGTTTGGCATAACCCCAAGGGCCCTGGGCAAGGCAGCCCTGCCCAAGCTGCCCAGTGAGGGCGAAAGACAGTCACCCCGTTCTCCTGGACTGGATGGAACCAGGCAGGTCCAGCCTCAGGCAGAGCTGCTCAAGATGAGGTGTTGGCTGAAGTGGAACTGAGTGACTACTCCAGCAGAGATGCCCTTGTTGCCAAATGGGTCACCTCTAATTGCTGCCAGGACTGGAATAATCTGCCCTGGCTATAGGCCTGGCATTTTCTTTTCCTTCCATTTCTTCCCCACAATTTCTCCTTTCTCTGCCTTTGTTTCTCTTCTTTCCTCAATCTTCCTTTCCCTTTCCTTATATCCTATTTTTCTTTCAGAATAGATTTAAAGCTAATAATAATTTAAGCTAACAAGGAGGTTATCCAGTCCACCCCCCCTCATTTCACAGATTAGGAAACTAAGCCCAGAGAGGTTAAGTAATTTGCTCAAGATTGTACACATAGTAAGTGGCACAGCCTGAATTCAAGCCTAGGTCCACTGATTATAAATATTCTATTGGTTCCCCTTCACCCTTCTAGTGGAGAGGCTCTTAAGCTGGGGGGGGGTCCCTAAATTTGTTTTTTTTTTTTAATATTTTGATAACTCTCCACATAAACTGTTTCCTTTGTAATCCTAGGTGTTTTATTTTATCCATTTACAAACATTATTCTGAAGAGTCTATAGGATTCACCAGACTACCAAAGGGTTCCATGAGAAAAAAAGTTAAGAACCCCTGCTCCAGCATTTAACACTCCATCCTCCCCCTTTTTCCCTGGGTGAACTTAGCCAGTGGAAAATTAAGAACTGTGACTGAGAATGCTTTGGGGGGGAGGGGAAGGGTAATGTCATAGTCCCTCAAGATTTTCTCCTCTTTCTTCTCCTTTGTCTTTCATTTTCTTGTAAATGGCTCCATTTTCCTTTCTTCTTTGTCTTACACTATTTCTATCTTTCTCACCTCCAAGTGTCTTTTTTCTCTGCAAATATTGGGAAGCTCTCAGGTCTGGTGATCATTGAGCTGTGTGCTGGTATTCCCAAAAGTTTGTTAAAGACCAGTGTACTCTAATGTTGAGCATCACTGTTTTTTGGAGGGGATGAATTTTAGGGAGAGGACAGTGGAAATTACACTGGGCTCTACCAAGTGGTTTCTTAACTTTGATATCCTAGACTAGTTGGGAAACAAAGGATGTTCCAAAATGGTCAGAGAGTTGATGAGAAATTAACAAATGCTTTAAACAGATCAAATAGCGTAGTTGGAGTTAATACAGAGGGAAGCAAGGACCACAATGAAAACTTTGGAAGAAATGTCTAGTTCTAATATTGAAAATATTGATTTTTATAGCAAGCATGAGGATTTTTGCCTAAGGCTGGTAATAATTTCCTCTCTCGTGTAATAAACCAATTTTATATTTCATTGCCATATTTAAAATCTAATTTATAATTGTAGGTGGAGTTTTTTAAGGGTAGGAAGAAACTTATTGAAAATATAACAGCTTAGAGCCTTTAAATACTAAGAACAGAGCTCATCTTATATTTCTCTGAAGTAACTATGATATTTATTTCCAGCAAAAACCTAGTCTGAAAGGAGGATTATGTCAAATGAATTTATCATGGCTCCATGATCAGCTGATAGGGATTTAGAACATAAACCTTCTTCTCTGTGTACATGAGTATATGTAGACACACTGAGTGAAATTATTTTGAGTTAATAGATGACTCCCATACACATTCCAATATCAGACAACCCATTAAGGGAGTTCTAGCATAAGATGTTCTCACTTGTTCAGTGAAACTATGAAAGGATCGTTGTTTTAGAGAGGCAAAGGGATCTGACACTTCTGAGGTCCTTCACAGTGAAAAGAATGGAACCCTTAAGGGCATCTGGGGTTAAAGGCTGCCCATGGCACCACTGAAGTGCTACATTCTTAGATGGTGAAAGAGCCCACATATGAGTATTAAAGGGTCATGGCATTAGGAAGGTTGAGAACCACTGCTTTAGAAGGAGGAGTTCTTACTCCCCTGGTCTAAAAGGGTCAGAGTCAATCAATGAATAAGTCATTATTGAACATTTAGTCTAAGCTCACTTACAGTACCTGAGTCTGTGAAGAGAGATAAAAGAGAATACTGCCTTTAAGGAGTTTACATGAACATCCTCCTGACATCATGGTCCTCTTTGAGCACAAGGACAAACAGTAACAAGCAACAGTGAAGACAGTAGATAAATGAAGGATCAATTTGGTGCTATCAGACCAAAATGGTCCTGGAAGGACTTCTAGAAAGAGGTAGGATTTGAGAAACCCCATAGACTGATTTTAATTTTTTACAAGTCCAAACTTTGTTTGGTCTAACCCTGGCTCTTAGCCAGTGGTTATTACCACACCCACTGTAGCTGTGACCTACAGATAGCAACCCTTTGCACCAAATAGAAACCTGCTGTTCCTCCCAACTTTACAAAAATTATCTTATAGGGGCGGCTAGGTGGCACAGTGAATAGAGCACTGGCCCTGGAGTCAGGGGGACCCGAATTCAAATGCGGCCTCAGACAATACAAAAGTAGCCGTGTGACCTCGGGCAAGTCACTTAACCCCAACTGCCCTGCCCTCCTCCCTCCAAAAAGCAAAAAAACAAAAATTATCTTATTTTATCCTGAGTTATCATCCTCATTTTACTGATGAGGAAACTAAGGTAGACAGAAACTAAGTGACTTGGCTAGGGTCACACAGCTTATAAGTGTCTGAGATCATATTTGAACTCAGGTCTTCTGAACTCCAAGTCCAGGACTCTGTTACTGTGCAATTTAATTGTTATTAAACTCTCTCCATACCTTTAAGGGAAATAAACCCTTTGAGAACAGGATATAGCATAGTACCTGCATATAACTGGCACTCTATATATACTTGCTGAATTGTTTTTTTTTTTCAACTCAGTTATAATCCTCCATCCTTTTCTTAATTTCTTACATATATGTATATAGAAAAATACACATACGTGTGTATATATATTATATATATATATATATGTGTGTGTGTGTGTGTGTATGTAATACAAATACATACACACATGAGAAGACTTTTGAGTGTCCCTCAGATAGCAAGGTAATCAAATCAGTCAATACTTAAAGAAATCAATTCAGCTTATTCATTGGAAGGTCAAATACTGAGGCTGAAGCTTAAATGCTTTGGCCTTGTAACCAGAAGATGGGACTCATTGGAAAAGACCTTGATGTTGGGAAAGACTGAAGGCAAAAGGGAAAGAACAGCAGATAATGAGATGGAGAGACAGAGTCATGGAAAAAACAAACATAAACTTGGACAGACTTTGAGAGATAGTAGGATAGAAGGGCCTCGTGTGCTGTGGACCAGCAGGTCATGCAGAGTTGGACAGCACTGAAAAACAGAACAAAAATATGTATGTAGGTGCATATACAATATATATGTACATTTATTATATATCTTATATTCACAAATTTAAAATGTTATTATACTTATATGCATTGATAAGCATATATTGTGTAAAACTGTAAACACTATGCATATATGTGTGTGTATATATGTATATATATTATATGTATATAAGTTTATTTCCTTTCATTTGGTTTGAGGAAGAAAAAAAAGGAGAGAGAGTACTAGGTACAACAATAAGAGATAAGAATGAGACAACCCAGGTATTCTTAGGGTGTGTTCTAAAAGGCAGTACTTGAGATCTGCAAAAGCTAGGGAAATCTCAGAGGGAGGCAGGAGGCATGAGGCATGATAAATCTTGTCTGATAAGAATCTACTTTAATCCACTTTAGTGTTCACTAGAATACATGAGCTTTGACTAGAATGTGGACAGTGCTACAAGGAGTAATGACTGTATAGTCATCTAGAACAAGTAAGAAAGGCCACTTAAAGCAGGGGCCTCATATATGAAGGGATCAGAACTGAAGGAGCAGAAGCAGTCCAGCATTGGGAGAAGTGTGTCTCCCATGATGTGCGGTGGGAAGACAGAGCCTGGTGTTGGTCTATGAGGGAGCTAATGGCTTTGCTGTTCAAGTGTATTAGTCACATACACAAAGCAGGAAACCTGTTCTTTTCACTTAGTTTTGAAGTCAAGCAAACATAAGATATAAAGGATCAAGCTTTCCCAAAGGATCTTGCTGTCTTGATTTCCTTTAATTTGATGATTTTAGCTTTAAAAAAATTGTAGGTTCATATAACTCTCATTGTACCTTTTTTTTTTTTTTTTGGTAAGACAAATTTCTTGTAACCTCTTCCAAAATGACCTATTCCTTAGAATCTGGAAAGTTACCTCCTCGGGCAAACTAACAGAAACATACTAGTTTATATAAAAACCATTTCATGAGCTTGGAATATGAAGCTGGAAAATGTGAAGCTATAAACGTCTATTTTATTTGAAGAGTTTCTAAAGTAATAAAAAAAAAATCCTGGTGCTCTTTGCTTGGGGATAAGGGATCACGGAACTGGCACCATGGTTTTTTTCACTATGTTGTCAAGCACATTAAAAAGCTGGACAAAACCTCTTATATTCTTTTCAAAAAATGAAGTGAAAATCTGCATGTCAAACTTTCAAACATCTTTACAGAAAGAACAAGTTGTAATACTTGGGGTGGGAGGGTGGGTGGAGTAGGGGGTGGAGCAGGGAGGGGAGGGAGAAGGACTCTCTATACCCAGTTCATGAAATAACCACAAGCATGAGGTATTCTCCACCCAAGTTCATAACCATATATGGAGTAGCTGTGGAAATGTACAAATAGGATGGCATAAATTACAAATTAGCCACCAGACTATAAAATATTTCCATATAGAAATAGCTCACACTACGTCGCACAGAGTAACATTCTTTAAGGTAACATGACGCTCTTGGTTTATGCTTCTATTCAAGCCTGTGTACTAGCTTAAAGACATCATTTCTAAAAGCCCCCACAGAACCAGGAACCCAGAAGTAAAAGGGCCATTTGTTGAGGGCAGTAACAGGGGTGGTTTCCAGGACAACTCAATAAAGGGAGTATAATGCAACTTGAGACCCAGGAGATCTGAGGGAACTATTCCAGTGACCTGGGAGGTATGTGCTATGCTTATTTTCCTGTTTCAGATGTACTATTGGATGTACTATTCAATTAAATAAGCATCTAATACGTGCAACATGATTAGCAGTATGGCAGATTATTCTTTGAACGGAGGCCAAATTATTCCTCTGACATCTACTGCCTATAGCCCTGCGCAAGTCACAACCTCTCAGCACTGCCAGGAAAATTTCTGACTATACATTGCAGAAAAGTAGCCCATCTGCATGGGTAGAGGTGGTTGTCCTCACCAGGCGTTCCCTACAGCAGTCACAGGTCTGGACAAAAAAACCACCCCCCAAAACCCTGTGTCAGGTATTGTATTAGGCATAGAGGATACGAGATGCAAAATGTCAAAGCCTTTTCCTTTAAGAGAATTAGAATTTAATAGGGCAATATAATAATGCATTTAAAAAAGTGAAAGGCGAAATGAGTTAGGGCAAAAGAGAAATCCCCCAAAAATTCAGTAAGAAAACTTAAGGAATAGATCCTTTCAGGGGGAATATAGGAAGAACTTTGTGGAGGCAGCACCTAAACTGAACCTTAAAAGAAGAGAAGAATTTCAATTGGCAGAGATGAAGTAGGAGGGCTTACCAGTCATGGAAGATAGCCTGGATGGTGGTGGGAGAATTCAGGATGAGATCTGCAAAAGCTAGGAGGTTCTCTCTCAACTGGAATGGAGAGTATTGAAGGGGAGCAGTATGTGATAAGGCTGGAAAGGAAGGTGGTTGTGAGAACGTAGAAGCCTTCCTTCTTACCTCCTCCGTTTGGAACGCCTAGATGCTCTCAAAGCTTAGCTCAAGTGCCTTCTCCTGCCAGGAGTCTTTCCTGATTCTCCCAGTTGTTAGTGTCCTCACCCTAATCCATCCCCTATAACTATCCCATATCCCTCTTCCCTTTCATGACCAAACTCTTTGAGAAAATTGTCTACAATCAGTGACTCGACTTCCTCTCTTCTCTCTGCAATTTAGTTGCTGACCTCATCATTCAAATGAAACTGCTCTGAATGACCTTCTCAATCATCATACTCTTTGACAGAGTTGATCTCTCTTTCTCCTTGATTTTCTCTTCTCTCTAGGTTTTTGTGATACTGTCGTCTGCTGATTCCCTTATTATCTGTGTGATCACTTCTTCTCAATCTCCTTTGTTAATTCTCCAACCAAATGATCTCTGGGCATCTCTCAAGACTTTGTCTTTGGCCGTCTTCTTTTATAGTTCTACCGTATTTCATTTGGTGGTCTCGTCAGATCCCATGGATTTAATCATCACATCTACGCTGATAATTTTTCAGATCTGCTTGTTCAGTCCTACCTCTTTCTTAACCTCCAGTCTCCCATCTCCGACTGGACATCTGAAACTGGATGTCCCATAGACATCTGAAATTAACTATGTCTAAAACTGACCTCATAATCGTTCCTCCTGACCCCCTTTTTTATTTTTTTGTTTTTTGGAGGGGGGAAGGTAGGGCAATTGGGGTTAAGTGACTGGCCCAAGGTCACACTGTGTCTGAGGCCAGATTGGAACTCAGGTCCTCCTGACTCCAGGGCCGGCACTCTATTCACTGCGCCACCTAGCTGCCCATCCCCCCCCCCCTTAATTTCCTTGCTACTGTCAAGGCTACTGACAACCCACCAGTCACTTAGGCTCACAACCTATGTGTCTTCCTCAACTCCTCATTCTCTCTTACCCACCATATCCAATCAATTGTTAAATTCTATTGTTTCTGTCTTAATAGCATCTCCGGTATTTGCCACTTTTCTTTCTTATGACACTTGATGGAAGTCTTTATCACCCTCAGCCTGAACTATAGTAATATCCTGCTGGTTGATCTCAATTCTCTTCCTACTCCAATCCATCATCCACACAACTATCACAATGATCTTCCTAATGTACATTTCTGACCGTGTTACACCTTACCCTCTCCCCTTCCACCCCCATCCAATAAAATCCCTATTACTACCAGGATAAAAATAAAGTCCTGTTTGGCTTTTAAAGCGTTTACTAACCTGGCCCCCTCCTACCTTTCCAGTTTTCTTGTACTTTACTCTCCTCCAAGTATTCTATGACATTTTCCAACCCTGTGCTTTTTTTCTTTACTGGCTCTCCCTCATGCCTAGAATGTTCTCCTTCCTCACCTCTGCCTCCTGGCTTCCTTCAAATATCAGCTAAAATTCACTTGCAAGTCAAGGCATCACCTTCCTGATATCCTTGGTCCTCTCTGAGAACAATCAAACAAGAACAAAATTCCAAGAAGTTTTTCTTCCTTCTGAGATTATCTCCAATTTATCCTGTATCTATATTGCTTGTACACGGTTGTTTGCATGTGTTCCCCCATTACATTACACTGTGACTCCCTGAGAGCAGGCACTGTTTATGTCTTTCTTTGTATTCCCAATACTTAGCATGGCACATAGTAGACTCCTAGTAAATGCTTGTTAACTTGACTAACCACCTTCTTGAAGAAATATATGTTTATAGACACTTATAGCCCATGACCAAATGAAATGATGTATATGAATTGCTTTGCAAACCTTAAATCAGTTTGCAAATGTGGCCTATCATTTGTTATGCTGGCTTCACATTACTTATACTATCAGTCACCAAAGCAAATATTTTCTCTCTTTGTATGTCTTCTCTAGGACTTTACATCATTTACAATTGATAGGCACTGAAATATGTCCATTTTCTCCTGTTGCAGAGCTTCTGGGAAAAAGCTGATTGAGCTATTATCACAAAATCTAACTTCTTTTCCCTTTGCACATGTCTACCTGTCAGCAAATACTGCATGGCTTCATCCATCTATCTTCCTTTTGCAGATTCTATTATACTTTCATATTCTGACCTCGTAGAAGGCTTGCTCAAAGTGTGTCCATTGGGCAAACCATGAGGAGTCTCAGTGATTTAACATCCTGATATTTTGACTTTTCAGTTTAAAAATGTAAATATACATCTCAGAATTTCAGAAGAATATATTGCTCTCCCAAGAGCTTAGTCATCATTTTTCCTGATGTCCAAATGCCATTTTATCTATAAACAAGAAATTGAAAGTCTTTTGTATACAGTTACTTAGAATACTTGACTTCCTGAGGATATTGACTGAGCAATCCTTCAAGATGCTACTGATGTGGAAGAAATCCAGCAGGTAGAGTACATCTGGATCAGGAATGCTCAAAAGAAATGCCTTAAGCTTTCTTTATCAGGGCCCTCATTTAAAATTTCTGCTACTCTCCAAATCAGTCTATGTGCCAGGCACTGTTCTGAACACTAGGGATACACATGGACACACACACACAGCTTAAACATTTTATTCATCATCCTAAAAATATCACAATCCAAATTCTGTTCCAATTTTCCAAGGATCTTTTTTATCTTTGGGAAGGGAGCAGAACTCCTGGAAAAACTTGAGATATTTCTTTCCTGCCCCCCTCTCAAAATCTTTTCTTCCCTTCCTTCTTCCCTCTACTTCTTTACTCCTCTTTTTATTAACTTATAAAGTAAAATGGCAACCCCCTCCCAAATAACTGGAGATTCAGTAATCGTAGGGGATAAACTTCTGTAGTTTATCTTTTCTATTTTCTCTCTCTTTCCATCTGTTCCCTCTCTCTTCTACCCATACTTGTTCCTCCCACTATGACCCCAAGCTTGCCTCTTCTCCACTTGCATACAGCAGTTCTTCCCTTTTTTAAAAATCTGTTTCTTACTTATGTATCTATTATGTCTGTATTTAAGCTCAAACGGTGTTCTTCCTAACTGTGTAATTAGGAGAGAAACACAAAATTATCCTTTTTTTAAATCCTGTTTTGTGAGTGCTATTTGTTATGACAATTGCTGTTCCACGTAATTCTTAACACAATGTTTATCATCCTAAGCACTGCTTTGAGGAAGCTCAGTTTACTCATCTGTAAAAAGTCAGTAGTATCAAACTCAAATAGAAAAAAGGTCCACTAAACCCTAAATAAGGATTGCTGCTACAACATATTAACTAATACTTTCTATGTTCTGTTTTTATATTCTTTATTTTGCTAAATATTTTCCAACTACATTTTAATCTGGTTGGGTACACTTGGTAATGTTCCAGGCAACCAATGAGCTGCATTCTGGACTCAGTGTTCTCAAAATATCCTCAGATTCATAGATTAATAGAGCTGAGAGGAACCTTAGAAATCGTCTACCACCAGCCCCTAATTTACAGTGAAGAAACTGAGGCACAGAAATGTTTTAAGTGAGTTGCCCAAGCTCATACAGGTGTTAAATAGCAGAACTGGGACATAGCCTCAAGGGCCCCTACCTCCAAATCTTAAACTGCTTCAAGAGACTATGGTCCTATTGATTCAAGGATCTGAGATTTCATCAGTGCAAGTGCTCCTTGTACACGCACAGACTACAAGCTCTTCATGGCGTATTACACAGTCTTTCGTGAAGAATTCACCTCTCTCTGACCATCCAGAAGATGACCCTATCTAAACTTAGGCTGGCTCAGGGAAAACAGACACAGGGACAACAGTTGTTGTTACTGGGAGTGCCTTTCCATCCTAGTAAGGACTTCCCAGAGCATATGTACCACTGGCTTCATCTTGGTGATCCCAGGGTCACGGTCACATTCCCAAGAGACATCTGTTTGGGACTTAGGTGGAGTTCATGATACGACTGAAGAAAGTTTTATATCATGACTGAACTCAAATTTATGAATCTAAGACTTCAGGACATCTGGAAAGTGATCAAGAGGCAGTTTGGTATAGTGCATAGACAGCTGACTCCGGAGTCAGGAAGACCTGGATTCTAACCCTGCTACTGACATATACTCGCTGTATGACCCTGGGCAAATCACAACTTTTCAGTAACCCAGGCAACTCTCTAAGACTATAAATTGCAAAAGAGGCATCAATCTCATCAGACGTTCCCTATACCAATAAGAATACCACATCCAGAAAAAAGAAAATAGTTGAGGGTGGAGTCAGGGTGGAGTTTGGTTTAGGTTCTGCAATCTAACAGACTGCCTTTTTATTTGCATGTTTCCAGATTTGTAGACTGGAGTTTCCTTTCTCTACAAAATATCTTAAATCAAGGATTCTTTTTTTATTTCTTGCTTTTTTTTTTTTGGAGGGGGGAGGGCAGGGCAAGTGGGGTTAAGTGACTTGCCCAAGGTTACACAGCTAATAAGTGTTAAGTTTCTGAGGCCGGATTTGAACTCAGGTCCTCCTGACTCCAGGGCCAGTACTCTATCCACTGTGCTACTCAGCCGCCCCTAAATCAGGAATTCTTTACCTTTTTGTATGTCATGGACTCCTTTGGCAGTCAGGTGAAACCTATAGATTCTCTCAGAACCATGTTTTTAAATACACAAAGTAAAAATCATAGAAATAACAAAGGAAACCAATCACATTTATCTGTTTAATATATTTATCTATTGATCATTCATCTATCTACTTATCTGTCTATCTATCTATCTATCATCCATCCAACCAGGAACATCACAGACTCCGTTTTAAGAACTCCACTACATAAACATTGCTTTGTTTTATCTCCCCATCAAAATTCTTATTCTCATGATCTATATTCAGGCAAATGGGAACTTTTTTCAAGAGCAACTTTGTTTTCAGTTCATTCGTTTTTCCTTTAATAGCAAAAATACAAGGATATTTCAACTAACAAATTCCTTGGCAATAAAAGGCTCCTTTATGACAAAACTGGCTGTGTTATCAAACAAAATTTTCATCAGTCATATGAAGATGCATTGGCAACCATTGTCTGGCTCAACTGCAACATTCCTATTGAGATGCAGCAAAAATAACTCCCTATGATTTCTATTTGTAAACTGTTGGTGGTTAACAAGGCCACATTTAGGTAAAATAGTGGAATGAGTAAAGATTAGCCCTTTGAGGTTCTCAGATTCCCATTTCTGTGATCTTCTACATCTTATATGTAGAAGATCTCTCCTCCCAAATCATAATCTCTTCCCGACTGCATTTCATGGCCTCAGTGCCCTGTTGCTTTCTAAAAACAATTGTCCCTACCATCAAAACAGGAAAGGTTCTGACTTTAGTCACCGAGACTGTCCTACAGGAGGGCCAGAGGTCTTCCCCAGCTAGGTGGCCCTCTGTTCCTATGGTGAGGTAGGGGGAGGGCTGACCTGCTCGGAGTTGAGTGACAAGCCCAGGTCCTACCAGAATTGCCTGCTTCTTCCAGGATCTAGAGCTCTCTCCGTTCTTACCATAGCTTGGTTCCTATTAAGTGGTAAAGATTCTTCCTAAGTCAACATGCATTTATTAGGCACCTTTGCTGTGTCAGCTATTGCACTGAGCTCTGGGCATACAGGGCAAAATAACAAATTGCCCTTCACCCTCAAATAACAACAAAATAGTTCTTGGTCTCAAGGAACTCATAGTCTAATAAGAGAGACAACATGCAAACAACTACATTCAAGATATATACAGGATAAATTGGGGATAATCTCAGAGGAAAAGCACTAAGATTGAAGACTAAGAAAGGCTTTTTGCAGAAGACAGGACTTTAGCTGACTCTTGAAGGAAGTCAGGAAGCAGAAGATAGGGAGAAAGTGTAACAGGCAAGGGAGGCAGTGAAAACGTCCAGAAAATCCCAATTCCAATCTTATTCTTCCCTCAATTTTTTTTCATGTCATAGACCCCTCTGCCAGTCTGGGAAAGCCTTTTGATCCCCTTCTTAGAATAATGATCTTAAATACAAAAAATACATACGGTTACAATGGAAATAGATTATATTCAAATACACTTATCAAAATGTAAAAATTAAATTCATAGACCTCAGGTCAGGAATCACTGATCTTGCTCAAGATACCCAGATGTATATTTTGTATTTATAGAACATTATACACCATTTTAGTTAGTATTTAATGAGATTTTCATAGTCTTCATTCATCCCTCCTCCTTCTGATGGCCTGAAAGGATTCTAAAATGATTTCAGTCCCAATAGGGAAGTTTCTAACCAAGAAATATTTTATTGAAACACATCCACTTTGTTAATAGGGATACCATTGTGCTGCATTTTTGGCTTTGTTTGGATATGGTGCTAGATTTAATAATGGCTTCATGACGTAACAACTCAGGTGTGAAACTTCACTTGTTGAAATGTTGATTAAAATTGCACATATAATTGTTAATGATTTACTCTAATAGCTAACACATAAACTGGAACCCCCAGTACAACTAACCAAAGTAAATCATAATTTAAAAAAACTCTATCCATTCATGGTTTTGATTGCTCTTCTATCTTTTGTCACAAAAACCGACCTTCCATAGACCATTCTTCCTTCTGAGGCCAGCTCCATGGTCATGAATAATTCCAATGAGCTCTATTTTTTTTGTTGCATTCCATCTCTACTTACCTTTAAGTGGAACAGCCTTCTTCAATTAAGATAATACTGCTGACTCAGAATCAGCAGGACATGAGCTCTGAGTTATCTTCCAGTGGTGACAACAGAAGTGTGAAGATCTGTTCATGGATATTCCTTTGCCCAATCCCTCTAGGGATGGAGGGTATGCATTTGGCAGGTACCTGGCTTGTAGTGTGTAGCTATGAGGCATATCAAAACTAACTATCCCACATGGGTGGCAAATGCATGACTTTTACCTTACAACATGAGTGAGGACCAGCTGAACCACAGATAAAAGTGCTGTATGCTATCATGTCAATATATTTATCATTCCACTAAAAGACATTTATTGGGCATCTATTATGTGCTCAGCGTTTTATTATAGCTAATACAACATATAACAGTATCCTTGCCCTTAAGGAGTTAATCAGATTGAGAGCTGGAAAGATGCTTAGATTCATGATGGAACTAGATGAGAAGAGGCAGTTTGTATCTATTTGGGTTTCTGTGGTGGGGAAGACTGTGTGTGTGTGTGTGTGTGTGTTTGTGTGTGACAGAGAGACACACACACACAGAGAAAGAGAGAGACAGAGACAGACAGAGAGACACAGGATCATTTATATAAAGCTTCAAAGGATCTCTGAGGTCATCTAGTCCAATTCTCTCATTTTACAGATGAGGAAACTGAGAAGTGGGAGGTTTTATAACTTGCCCAATGTCACGCAAGTCATAAGCATGCAACAAATGAAATTCAGATGGTCATTAATCTTATTTCTACTTCAAGATTTTACTTCACAATTCCCAAGCCTTCACTCTCATCCCCAAAATGTAAAAAAAAAAAAATACTGATCATCTTTTCAGGGTGGTTATCGTATATCCAACATGGTCAAAGGTTGGATGACACAGAACTCTAATGCCATTTTCAGTTCTTGAATTCGGTAATAACTGATATCCCAAAGTCTCTGCCTTCACTAGAACTGCCTCCTTTAAAGATGTTCTATGTATTTGTCAACTTATACTTGGAAAAACTATCTCACTATTTGTATTAGGTGGTTTTGCAGACACCATGACATTCAAGTATAGCCTATTTTTGGACTTATTGTCCAAAGGGTTGTTAATGAGGATCAAATAAGATGTTTTTTTAAAGCACTCAATGAAATACCTGGCACATAGTAGGTACCATATAAATGCTTATTCCCTTCCCCCTATATTTTTCTGAGTAAAAACCAGATAGCTGAAAAATCATACTCATTCTACATTCATCAGAAGACAATCCATCATTTAAAAAAGATCACAGTCCATAAACATTTATTAGAGGCTTCTTATGGGCTAGGCCCTCTGTTACACCCTAAGTAGGAATTTACATTCTACAGGGGAAGACAAATATAAGGTAACAGATATAAGGTAACTCTGTGGGAGAAGCACTAACAAGTAGTGGTGGTGGTGGTGGTGGCGGTGGTAACAGGAAAAGCCATATGTAGAAGGGTCAGTCATCCAAACGTTATGTTGCATATACTATTATATCAATTTTAGAATCCATACCAAGGCACAAGAATACTACAATGTCCTGTGAAAGTGGTAAGCTATTAGAATCTGCTTTGAGGATCACAAACTATGTAAAATTTTGTGTAAGTTCCATATAAAAATATATATTATTTACTTATCCAAAGCCTCTTGGATTCTAACGCTGCTCTTGGATGGATCTTTCTGCATTCCCTTGTACTTAAATTCTTTAGCTGTTTGAAATAAATTTCACTCATGTGGCCAGCAACATTACTGCCCCAAATCACTAAAACCTTTTCTTAGTGGAAAAATCTAAGAGAAATAGCAGTCTCTGCTCTTGAGACAGTAAAAATGTTTTTTGTGTTCTATCACTTAAATTCTAAATGAATTTAACAGCAGAATGGGCATGTACTAAGGTTTCAGCCCCCTAACCTATTTATATTTAGAATGTGAGAGTCTAGCTCAGAACCTGCCAAAGTCTGAATGTGACT
Organism: Pseudochirops corinnae; assembly: GCA_028646515.1. Lineage (NCBI taxonomy): Eukaryota > Metazoa > Chordata > Mammalia > Diprotodontia > Pseudocheiridae > Pseudochirops > Pseudochirops corinnae. Next base: position 75,201,571 of record CM053587.1, read on the forward strand.
GAAACCACAGCCTAGATGAGGAATGCAGGGAAAGCCAGAGACAAGAACATTGATCAAGGAATAGAACGGTCTTTCTTTGTTCCACATTTGTCTTAGTACTCAATGTCAAATTTCTCAAGAGGCAGCATTATATAATGGAGAAGTGAGCTAGATTTGGAGTCAGAGGAACAGAGTTCAAATTCAGTTCTGCTACTTGTTACGTGTGCCACCTTAACCTCTCTGGGTCAAAGTTTCCTCAAACGTAAAATGAGGAAGTTGCAGTAGACAACCTCTGAGATCTCTTAAGCTATGATCCAACAGTTAACAATTAGGGTGGGAGAGCTCTTTGGAGCAGGAAGATGAATTTGGCTTTTCTGCCTTGGGGGCAACCACCTGGACATAAAGCGCAAAGTTAGACCTGGAATCGGACCACCAAAGAAAATTAGGTGGGAATACACAAATTGCTGTGAATTTGGTTTCTGAGTCTGTTTAAAACATCAGTAATCATGGCCCTGATGAACAGAGCCAAGTACTCAGCACATGGGGGAGAAGGAGCAGGAGCTTGCTTTTATTATTAGAAAGGTCTACAGCTATAGTGATGGGATCTATGGAAGAGCCACCAGAGACTATTTTAAATATCTGCAGAGAAGTACTTACAAGAAGCTACAAGTTAGCAATAGGGAGCTGAATAGTTATCTTATATGGTTTCTGTCTCTATGACACATTTTCTCCCCAATCCAAAACACTTATTAAGCATCTACTGTATTAAGTGTAAGGCACTGTTCTATGACCTCAAAGACAAAACAGTCTCTTCTCAAGGAGCTTACATTTTGGGGGCTGAGGTATGAACCACAACCATATAAGTAAATACCAGTTAATTTGAGGAGGGAGACAGACTTAACTTGGGCATAGGGGTACCTTCTCAAAGGAAATGAAATCTTAGCCAAACCTGAAGAAAACAAAGATTGGGAGAGGTGGAAATGAGTAGTGAATTTATTTCTATCATGAGAGATGGTTTATATGGCCTAATTACTAAAAATGTGGTATGGTGGAAAATGCTGCATTTGGTGTCAAAAGATCTGGGTTTGAATCCCAACACTGTTCTTTGTCCCTGTCAGAATTTCAGTTTCCTCAATAAAATGGAGGCTTTGAATTAAATGATCTCTAAAAAAACTCATCCAACTGTAAATCTATGTTCTATGTTACACAGCCAAACAGTCCAAAAATATGTGTGATGGAACAGAGAAGTATATCCATGCCATTTATCTAAAGCAAATTACCATGTTGTATGGAATGGCAAGGAAAATATACGTATGTCTGGTTGTTCCAGACATGTTCTATGAGAAGTGGTCAATGAAATTATAGTCTTTATGCTAGCTAAAGGAAAGAAATTTAATTTAACTAGGGCAGGCCAAGACACCATTTCCCCAAAAATACATGAGCCCTAATGGCTGGACATTCCATAAGGTCCTGCTGAACTTTGCAGATTAGCAAACTAAAAGTCCAGTATTAAGGAAAAACCAGAGCTGTGGTGGGAAATGATCCCCTATGAACCTTAGATCAGGGACTGGAATATAACTTATCATTATAACAAATGGCTTACTCAATGTCACTGGTCACTCCAGACTTCCAAGTGATACTCCTGCCCCTTAAGTGGTTGGTCTGCAATACACTCTGGAATTCTGGGTGTGATGTTTTTTTTTTTTCTTTTTGTTTATTTTGGTGTACTGGGGAATTTTTTGAGGGGTTATAGTTGAAAAGGGCAGGTATTCTGAGGCTCAGCTGCATAAGGCCTTGCTTAGTGGTGACTGTCAAAAGGTTACAGTAAAGACCACAGAAAGAGAACACATTTCTTTCAAATGACTGAGTCTTGTGGATATTTTGAGAAGTGGGTCATCATAAGTTTGGCTCCAGGCTATAATGGTCATGACCAACATTGGGTTTAGGAGTGGCCATTAGGTCACTCTAAAACTACCAACTGCAGGAGGAAGGAGGCTTTTAGCAGTAATGGGTTTTTCTTGCTGAAATTATGGTAAATGCCAGGCCATACTCTGGTGTAGTTGGTTTAAAGTCACTTTAATTCCCTCAAACAGTTTGGTGCTGCTGATATTGTAAAGTGTTACATTTTTACTCTTATTTAATCTATATTAGATTAGCATCTACGGTGAAGTTGTTAATACAAAAAAAAAATAACAATAAAAGCTATCGTTTTTATGGCACGTTAAGGTTTCCAAAGCACCTTTACATATCTCATTTGATCCTTACAAAAATCTTGTGAGGTGAATGCTATTATTATCCCCATAATACAGACAGGGAAATCTGGGCTGAGAGAGGCAAAGTGACCCGCCCAGGGTCACACAGCTAGTAAGTGTCCAAGGCAGGATTTGAACTCATGTCATCCTGATTTCAAATCCAGCATGTTATGCCATGTCACTGCACATCATGGTACTGATCCTCTAGACAACTATGCCTGTGGATCAGACAAAGGGACCTGATATACATAACATATAAATAGCAGGCACCCTTCTGGTAAGTGAAACAATTCAGCTCTCAAGCCTGATCTACTCAGTGTTTGCCAAAAACTATGGCTGTGTCTATATGATCCTCCCCCAACCTCTGCAAAGTGCAAAAAGATGCAATTCAGGAAGACAAGGAAGTAAATTTTAAAAAGAGAAAGGAAGAAAGAGAAAATGAAAGGAAGCTTGCAACACGGTTAACCTATGCTTCCTATATTCATTTTTAGATAAAACAAAACAATTAAGGGGAATTTAGGAATATTTGGAGCACAACCTTAATTTTTGGGAGATGATTTCATCCTCTTAAAATGTTGTTTGGTACCTAATTTTAAGCCCCTCTAATCTAACCCAGCTTTCAATAGATACTAGATTAGTCAATCTTATTGCACAGATCTAGACATGTCTTTCAAAAAACTTCAGTATTTCCCTATTGCTAACCCAGTCAAGTTCAGACTTCTTTGCCTGACAGCCAAGTCCTTCTGCCATTTGGAAACATCCTTTCCATTCTGATATCATTCTATCCCTGCCATGCATTTTATGCTTCAGTTAAATCATTCATCCCCAGAGCACACCCTACTCTTTCCCACCCGTATGTCTTTTCTCACCTTACTCTCTATGCCTATAAAGTGTCCTCTTTCCCCAACTCTTAACCTGTTTTATTCTTACCCACCCATTACCACCCAAATCAAATATTACCTCCTTCAGAAAGCCTTCTGCCTTTTGTATCACATTTTACATTGTCATATATTATTTTGTATCATATACATATGTGACACATCTTTCTACCACACGATAAGCTCTGTGACAAAAGGGACATTGTATTATAGAATTTTTATATGTCAACTAGGATATAGCACAGCACTCTGAACACAGTAATTGCTTGAGAAATACTTTTTGAATTGAATCTATTCATTTCAGCCACTTTGTGGTGCAGTGGATAAAGTGTGGGATTTTGAGTCAGAAGACCTATGCTTTAGGACTCAGGCTATGACCACTATATGTCACTCAGACAAATTATGAAGCTTCCTGGGGATCAGTTTCCCCTTTTGTAAAATGAGGGATTAGGACATTATGACCTCTGAGGTCTCTTCTAGATCTAAGCCTATAATCCAATCTATGATCTGTCATTAATGAGGCAGCTCAACCAGGGTGTTCAGATGGGAATAGCCAAGATGGATGGATCAGCTCCGCTGTTGTCCAGTGGACCTATAACATAGACCATCTTGTACTTTCCTGTTTCCGCCTGCTCTTGGACCATTAAAAAAAAAAATAAACAGTAAAAACCATTTTTGTTTCCCCAAGTAATGAATAAACCAGGCAGCAAGCCTAAAGCTCAGATTATGCCCTAAGTAGTAGGATATGGCTGCCAGTCACCAACTGGCATGACACGCTGATGTGGAGCTCATCTGACCCATATTGATCCCAATAGTCAAACTTGATCCCATGAAATTTTTAGAATTACACAAACTACGTTATTTCCCTGCCTCTCACCCCTCCAAGCCAGAAAACTGACACAGATTGGCATTTCAAGTACAGAAATTTCAATTTGTTGAGGGATTTAAGAACAAAAACTGCAACAACAAGGGGCTTGAGTTCTTAATGATCTTTCACTTGGCCTTTTAAAAAGAGAGAATTTAACACACATTAGTTCTCACATTTTCATAGTTCAAAAATTAGGCATATTTAAACGACAAGAGCTTCCCTTCCCCCCTGATATTCACCTTCTGCTGCCCTAGGATCACCATAAAACCAACACTGGTATTCTGTCTCCAAAACTTACCTTGATAGTGGCCTGCCTTCCTTTTCAAGTCACACTCACAGGAACTGCCCCAATGGGCGTTGTTGCTTTTTCCATGCAAAGCACAAGCAGTATTATTGGTCATTTGGCTCAGGGTCTGAGGCGTTTCCTGGGACATCTCCTTCTCTAGGACAGTCCCCAATATTCTGTTCTTCACCAGATGCACCAGATTCACCAGAGGCAAGAATGATATTAACACATGGCGAACCTGCATATGCAGAAAATATTTACTCCCTCAGCAGAAAGTTTCTAGTTTTCCTAGTTTTTTTTTCTTAAATCAACCTCTCTATACGCATATATTCCACCTAATTATGGGGGGAAAACACTTCACTTTAGCTGTTCGGAGCACAGAAACTCATTCTCTCAATCTAAAACAAACTGAAGTTTCATTTCTGTAGTTTAAAATCTCCCAGAGAACCTGTTTCCACCTGTGCACGAAATCTGCCCTTTTTCTCTGGCTTTCTCCTGCTCCAGTGGGCATATACCTGAGAAAACCAAAGCAAATCGCTATGAAAAATATAGTGCTAACTTAAGCAAACAAGTCGACAGCACTAAGCAGCTAGTTTCACAGAACCCGGAGACAGCCCCTCTGAGCTCAGTCAAGCGACTTCTAAGCCCAGTCTGGAGTTGCCGGCTGTGACAGCTGAAAAAGATCCAGTTTAACCGAGGCTAGATGTAGGCGGGGCTCAAGCAAGCTGCGGGTGATTAACGCCGAGGGGCGGCCAATAAATGACGGCGTCATTCGGAAAAGCCGGGACCAAAGCAGGCATAAGAGTAGCTGCATAGAATAACATCAATTTAATTGTAGAATCTTCAGACTGTCTGGGCTCCTTCGTTCTGGGCAAGATCGTATGGCCGAGATCTAATCAGTGATATGTATCAGGGGTGCGAGTGTGTGGGTGGGGGTACTTTGAATAAAGACCATCTTCGGCGGCTGCTGGTTCTCCCCTTCCCCACCCCCCACCCCCGAGATAGTTGTGCTCCTGAAACTTTCGACTTCTCAAAACACTGTGGGGAGACTGGCCAGGCTTCAGGGGAGGGGAAGCCTCGTCTCGTTCACTGTGGCTTGTTTTTCAAGGTTTCCAATTCTAGTTCTGCCGTTAGAAAATTCCGCCGCTTTTAACCTGTTCTAATTACATTCACAAAGGAAAGTATCTCCCCAACCCTCTGTGCTTAGATCTTGCCTCTCTAAATACTTCTACCTTAAGTACTCCCTAAGTTTCTCTTGGCTCTCTGAAATCTGTCTCCTATAACTTTCCCTGCTAGGGCTTTTGTTGCGTTTTGAAAACACAATCCCTCTAAAACAAGTTGTTTTAATCTCTTTAGGCTTCACTTTCGTAATCCGTCAAATGAGGAAGTTAAATTGTGTGGCCTCGGGGATCCTTCCAACTCTCCATCTGTGGTTTTAGTATCCTTTGACCATAAGATAGAGAAGCTGCCTTTAAGGAGTACATACCACGGATGGATGTAAATAAAGGTTGGGACTCTGCGCCGATTGTTAAAAGCAAAAGGACCCTTTTACTGGGGGCGGGGAAGAGGAGGTTAAATAGAGACGCGTTTAAAAGCCCTTATTACGTCCCAGGCACTGTGCAAAGTTCAGGGGCAGTGGGATTCTAAAGAAGGGATTACTGAGAAAGGCTTGTTCAACCACGGCTTTTAAGGGAACGACGTTTCTATGCACAGGTGGAAGTTCTAGGTTATTTACTTTTTTTTTTTTTGCAGGTAAGTGCTCATGCTTTCCAGACATTGCACAAGTTGAGTCTGGAAAGTTCTGCCTCTTCGGGGTTTTTGTTGTTTTTTGCCAGACGAAATTTTACCTATCCTTTAAAACCCAATTCAAACTCCAGGAAGCCTTTCTTGACCTCTTCGCCATTTCTCCAGACTTAGTATTGGATTTTGTTCTCACGTAGCACTTTATCATTATTTTTTTTTAACTCTCTCATGCACATATTTAACTTTTTATGCTACTCACTGTTACTTTCCTGTCAACGCTACTGAACTCTCTAACCCCCTTCCTCATTTTTTTCATGGGTTGGGTAGGAGAGGGAAAGAGAGAAGTTCAGATCCCTGATTTTATCAGCGTCGAAGATCTCTAGTACGGACACTACTTCCAGCGAGATACACTAGCACAGCCTCCATAACTTCTAGTCTTCCGGAGTTGCACTGGGGGTACTTGGGCGCACGGTCACACAGCTCTGTAAGGGCTGAAAGCTACATCCAAATCTTCTATTCCTTATGTATGTTGCTCCTCAGAACTCTCCATTATAACTAAGAAAACCAGAAAATCGAAATCAGCTGACCAGGGGCGGCTAGATGGCACAGTGAATAGAGCACCAGCCCAGGAGTCAGGAGGACCTGAGTTCAAATACGACCTCATGATCCTTAACACAAGCCGTGTGACCTTGGGCAAGTCACTTAGCTCCCATTGCCCTCCAAAAAAAAAAAAAGCAAAAAAATAAAAGCCGGGTGACCTAAAAATCCCATTTAATATTTTGTCTACCATAGAAAGATAAATTTAGAGCTGGAAGGGATCTTTGTCACCTAATTCAATCATTTCATTTCACAGATGAGGAAACAGACTCAGAGAGGTTACATGATTTGCCCAAAGTCATATAGGTAGTATAAATGACAGAAGCAAGATTTGAATCCAAGTCTTGATTCCAAATATAGAAGTCTTTACACTGTACTATACTTACATTATCTATTTTCTCAAATCAGGATTCCTCATTGTATTTAACCTTTTTCTGATTTTTTTTGGCTTTTTTTTTTGAGGTGGGAAGGCAGGGCAGTTGGGGTTAAATGACTTGCTCAAGGTCACATAGCTAATAAGTGCTAAGTAGCAGAGACCAAATTTGAACTCAGGTCCTCCTAACTCCAGGGCTGGTGCTCTATTCACTGTAGCACCTAGTCGCCCCCTGATTTCTTTTAATGTTGTCTTATCTATATTATTGTAGGCATTGTATATATTGGTCTGTTTTCTTCCTTCTACATCAGTTTATACATGTTTTCTCATGTTTCTGAGTTCCTAATTTTTCTGACTTTTTTATAATGGAATATCATTCCATTACATACAAACATAATACATACACACACATTTCAGCCATTCTCCCACTGATAGCCATTTTGTTTTCAGTTTTGTGCCATGCTAAATGCATTTGTGTAATATTGAATAATCTACTGTGGTTATGCTTAATACCTATGCTCCTACTAGAGTGTTAGCTCCTTCAGGATAGGGAAAATCTTATCTAAACTTTGTTTCTCCTTCAGTGCAAGGTGAAAGGCTTTATACACAGAAGACACGTTTGTTTTTTACAAAAGGGTTGCTTTAGCATGGGTCGTTCCATTACTGGTCCTCCTTGTGGGACCAAGATTAGCTCACTTGCCTTAAGGTAAAAATTCTTTATGGAGTGGAATCCTGAAAAAGGGGAGGGGGTGGAGAACCTTAAGACTTATCCAGGAAATAGATAATGAAAATTCTCATTGTTTAATTTAATTTAATTTTTTTTACTTGAGATGATTTTGTCAGATTAGAGAATTTCTGTGGTGGAAATATACTATAGCATACAAAGACAGATCAACAACTGTCCATAACTTACAGTATTAGAGAATTATCTGGGGGCATGGAGAGATTAAAGTGACTTACCTATGGCCACACAAATAGTATATCAGTAAATGTTTTATATTTTACTTAATATTTCTGTACTTTGACTCAGAGGGGCCCCTAAATGTTCCAAGATGGATTATTATAGCATGAAAAACAACTTCATTGATGAAAGGGAGGCAGTTAGTCACAGTATTCTGTTTTCATGATGAATCTTGTAATGAAGGTATTAACTAGAATTATATTTCAAGTCAATCAGTGTCATCTGTCCTCTTGTAAGCCACAAACAATATTTTTCTTCTTATTGACACCTGTAAACATATCAAGATGCTCTGAAGATATTAGCCTATCTAGGAAGCATATTAATACATCAAGAAGTCCAGCCATTCCATGAGACTGCGAGATAAGCCTTGATAAAAAAAAAAAAAGTTTTAGAATGTGGATTCTGTGAGGTCATGTAGGCCTTCGAAATTTTTGAAGTTGGGAAAGTCTGCTCCAGATCCTTCAGTGTTATCAACCCTCAAAATCAACACTTTTCTTTCTTGTGATTATTGTGTTTCCTCGAGGACTTTGCTCTCATCACCCTGGTGCATCTGGGAGGGTGATGTATACCCTGTCCTTTTCTCTGTTCTCTATACAGCACCAGATCTGGCCTGATTCTCCAAGGAGATTGTCACGTAGCTGAGCATCATTTCATTTTATATGATTCCATTTTCCTTGCAGATGATGCACAGGTGAAGGGATGACCTAGTACTGTAGAAAGGAAACTGGATTAGAAGACTTTGAACTCTACTCACAACTCTGTTGGTTACTGAATGACTTTGAGCAAGTTATTTAATTATCTAGGCTTTGGGCTTTCTCATTTGTTGAAGGGGGGGAGGTGCTAATACCTGTCCCACTTCAAAAGGATTCTTGAGGACAAAATGGAATTGTTAAGGTGGAAGTGTTTTGAAAAGCGCTATTACTAACTACTAATAATCCAAGGTCAAGATATACAAAGGTAGAAAGAAGCAGAAGAGCATTTTGTTCTTTAAAAAAAAATCACTGATTTCCTTTGCTTTTATCTTACCTTAACTTCATTCCCAAATATATTCTTTCTTCCTTTCCTACCCAGAGTCATCTTTTATAACAAAGAAAAGAGAGGCACAGAAAAATTAATTCAGTAAAACTAACCAATACTTTAACACTCAGTCTGACAGTATATTCAATAGTCCATACTCATAGTACTCTATCTCTGCAAAGAGTAGATAAAAGCATATACCCTTTTGGATGGGCCAAGCTTTATCATAATATTATTTAATATTATATATTATATAATATATATAATATAATATAATAAATGAAAAACAATATAAATATATATTATATAATTATATAATAACATAATATTATAATTAGTTTTAAATTTCATTTTTAAAAAATGCTTTACGTTTACATTGTTGTAATAATTTAGTATATTGTTTTCCTGGATTTGCTTACTTCACTTTACATCTGTTCTTATGTCTTTCCATGCTTCTCTATATTGCAGAAGTAGAACTTTCACAGAGTAGAATATTAGAATTTTATACCTGGGAAAACTCTAAAAGATCACCTTACATCAAAGATATGAACAAGCAGTTTTCAGATGATGAAATCAAAGCTATCTATAGTCATACAAAAAATGCTCTAAATCACTATTGACTAGAGAAATATAAATTAAAACAACTCTGAGCTTTCTCATACTTATCAGATCAATTAATATGACGAAAAGAAAAATGACAAGTATTGGACGGGAGGTAGGAAAATTGGGACACCAATGCATTGTTGGTGGAATTGTGATGTAACCATTCTGGAGAGCAATTTGGAACTATGCTCAAAGGGTTATAAAACTGTTCATACCTTTTGACCTAGCAATGCCATTAGAGCTATATCCCAAAGAGATTAACAAAAAAAGGGAAAGGACCTATATGTACAAAAATATTTAGGGCAGCTCTTTTTGTGCTGGCAAAGAAGTAGAAATTGAGGGGAGGCCCATCAGTTGGAGAATGACTGAACTAGTTGGGGTATATGATTGTGGTGAAATGCTATTGTGCTGTAAGAAATGATGAGCAGAATGCTTTCAGAAAAAACCTGGAAAGACTTACGTGAACTGATGCAAAGTGAAATGAGTAGAAGCAGGAGAACATTGTACACAGTAACAGCAATATTCTAATGATGATCAACTATGAATGAGTTAGCTATTTTCAGCAATACAATGATCCAAGGCAATTCCAAAGGATTTATGATAAAAAAAAAAAAATGCTATCTACTTCCAGAGAAAGAACTGATGGAGTCTGAATGCAGATTGAATCATTTTTTAAACTTTTTTTTGGTCTACATTTTCTTTTACTACGTGACTAATATGGAAATATATTTTGCACAATTGTGCATGTATAACCTATATCAAATTGCTTGCCTTCTCATTGAGGGAAGAAAGGAGGGAGAAAGAATTTGGGATAAAATTTTTAAAAAAGAATGATAAAATTGTTTTTACATGAAATTGGAAAGAAAGAAAATGTTTTTTTTAAAAAAAGATATCACCTTAATGATTTACCTAATGTCACCCAGTTTGCTGTTAGTTCTAGTCTAGAATTTACTTCTCCCTAATTCCCAATACCATATTCTTTCTGTAAAATAATTTTCTTCTAGGAAAAGCTTATAGAGAGAAGGAAATACAATTGAAATGATAATATATGAAAAGGAGACATTTGAGGGTGCTTTTAAAATTCTGAAAGAAACAAGCTTGAACTCATATACTTTGAAACTTTCTAGATTGCTCTACTGATCATTTAATCCATGAACCTTTGGTGGGAGGTTGGAGTCACTTCTAGATGATACAGAGCAGTGACCTACAACAAGGAGTTATCACACATCCTTGCTTGTGCCCTTCCTGTGAGCATTCCAACATGGAAAGCCACAGTAAGAAGCACATTACTCATCCAGCTGTTATGGACCTGCTCCTCAGAAGGTCGCTGAGCTCCATTAAGTGGAGCCTTGGCATAATGACATCTGCTCAGGTTAATTAAATGTCAGTCCGATCATGGGCTCTTTTGCTTTTTTTCAGATCAAAAGTTTCAGCCTAAGAAGGAGCTGATGTTTTCATATATTGGTTCCCACTCTCTGCAAAGCTAGAGGCTATTGCAGCCATGCCCTACACAGATGTGAAAGACATCAGGGCCAGCTCCAGCAGGAGTCAGACCTGCTGATCATATCTCCCTTTTCATGTGCACCTCCAAAAGATGTTGCTTGCAACTGTACAAATAAAGTACCAAAGGGTTATAAAACTGTGCATACCCTTTGGCCTAGCAATACATTAAAATGGGAAGTATTGTGGTGCAAGAGTTTAGAAAACTGGCCCCGAAGCAGTTTCCTATGAAAAGTTCTATATACCTTTGACATTTTCCTGTGTGATATGATTAATTAGAGGGGGTGATGTGATCATTTCAATCCCACAAATGCCATGACAAAATCAGACAGCCACTAAGGGATAAGAACTTGTATTTCTACTGCGTTTTAAGGGTTGCAATGTGCTTTTTAAAATGTTAATTTCTTTCGATTAACAAGAATTAATTTTTCTTTCCCATCTCACCCTTCAATGAAAAAATAAAACGAAATTCTTGTAACAAATATGTAGAATTAGGGAAAACAAATTTCATTCTCCCTCTTGAATCCATCATTGTGTTTGTCCTTCATTTTCAAAGAGGATGGTAGCATCAAGGAAATGATGACGTGACTTGCAGTTGACTTTGATTTGAGTAAGGGAGGGCAGTGCAAGGTCACCAGCCTCACTTTCTCCTCCAGAACCATTGGATTCAGTGACCAGATTATTCATCAGGATAACTGGAGATGACCCAGGATGCAATGGGAGACCCTGGCCATTTTAGGCTACGACCTTTTCACATACTCACTTAGAAGGAGTTAATACCCATTCAGTGAATAGGCTTCTTTAAAAAGTGAGTCAAGGAATGGCTTCTTTAATTAGAAAAAAAGAAAAAAAAAATCTAGCTGGAAGGGGAAGGCCCTCAGGGTTGCTCTTCCAAAGAGAAACAGTTACCATTGACATTCACTCTAAGGCAAGAGGGCCCAAAAAACATCCACAAAGTGGAGCTTGGGCAGGGGCCTATTGTGGTCCAATCTATGAAGTTCAGAGTGAACTGGTTTTGTGAAAGAGAGAGAGAGAGGAAGAAGAAGAGAAAGAAAGAGAAAGAAAAAGAAAGAAAGGAAGAAAAGAAAGAAAGAAAGCAAGAAAGCTTACTAGCCAGTAAACCCCAAGTTAAATGGGCAATTTCTGGCCAGTAAAATTTGCCTTCCTTTGTAGAGGAGAAGAAGGGAGAGGGAAAAGAAGAGGGAGAGGATGAGCTGAGTTACCCAATTAGCTGGGTCTCCATTCAGGCAAGTCGGACTACTCACGTGTTGTGTTTGTCCTTCATTTTTGAAGAGGACCATGAATCCATCACCTCTTTGTTAAGGAGATGGATAGAGCAGCTAGGTGGTAAAATGGATAGAGTGTCAGATCAGAGTCGGTAAGCCCTCCTTTCCTGAGTTCAAATCCAGCCTCAGACATTTATTAGCTGTGTGACCCTGGACAAGTCACTTAACCCTGTTGGCCTCAGTTTCCTCATCTATAAAATGGTCAGGAGAAGGAAATGGCAAACCACTCCAATATCTTTACCAAGAAAACCTCCAATAAGATCACAATAAGTCAGACATGACTGAACAAAAACAAAGTCTATTTTATCACAAATACTCTGGAATTGTTTTTGTTTGCTGCACTGACCAGAGTTCTTAACTCTTTAAAAGTGGTTTGCCTATATAATGCTGTTATTAATGTATAAAATTTTCCCCTGGGTCTATTCAGTTTACTCTGTATCAGTTTATACATGTCTTCCCAGGTTTCTCTGAAACTATCACTCATCATTTTTGTAGCATGATATTCCATTATATTCATACACCATAATTTATTTAGCTATCCCACAATTGATAAGCATCCTTTAATTTCCAGTTCTTTATGAAAAGAGTTGCTATAAATATTTTTGTATGTTTTGGACTTTTTTGTCTTTGTAAAGATTTCTTTGGGAGTATAGACTTAGTAATGATATCACTAGATGAAAGGATATGAAAAATTTAGTCATTTAGGGAACCAAATTTCAAACTATTTTCCAGAATGTGTCAATTCACAGCTGTACTAACAAAGTATTAATGTACCTGTTTTCCCATAGCCCCTCCAACTTTTGTTACTTTCCTATTTTTTCTGGGGGGGTCAACTTTGCCACTCTGATGGATAGGAGGCAGCACCTCAGAATTACTTTGGCTTACATTTCTCTATTCAGGATATGCAGCATTCCACTCTCCCCTGCGCACTCTCCCCCCTCCCCAGCTAGAGATAGCTTGTTTTTTGTTTTTCCTTGAGAACTGCCTGTTCAAATTCTTTGTCCATGTGTCAATTAGGGAATGGACCTTATTCTTTTTTTTTTTTTTTTTTTTGCTTTTTTTGGAGAGGGGAAGGTAGGGCAGTTGGGGTTAAGTGACTTGCCCAAGGTCACATGGCTAGTTTTGTGTTGTCTGAGGTCAAATTTGAACTCAGGTCCTCCTGACTCCAGGGCCAGTGCTCTATTCACTGTGCCACCTAGCCGCCAAAAAAGGCTTTCCTGGACATTCTGTCACTGGGCTTTTTTTTTTTTTTTTTACTAGACTTTATTCTTATAAATTTGAAATAGTTCCTTATATATTGCAGGAATGGGGCAAAAGCTAAGTTTCCCAGTTTCTCTTTAGGCACACCCTGGCAAAGGATGAATCTGAACTGCTTGTAATGTCTTAATAGTAAGCCATAATAACTTATGTTGTTGTTCAGATATGTCAGTTGTGTCTGACTCTTTGTGACCCCATTTGGGGTTTTCTTGGCAAAGATACTAGAGTGGTTTGCCATTTCCTTCTCCAGCTCATTTTACAGATGAGGAACTGAGGCAAACAGGGTTAAATGACTTGCCCAGGGTTACCTAGCAAATAAGTATCTGAGTTCACATTTGAACTAGGGTCCACCTGACTCCAGGCCAGGCCCGGGTTTTATGCTGTCAGGAGAAATGTAAGTAGAAATTATTCATAGTTTACCAGGTAATATATTTGGTTGGAACTCCCTCACATGCTATCATTATCTACTCATTCAGTTCCAATAATTGTCTCAACGAAGAACATCATAATTATTAAGAGCCTCAGGCTAATGATTTTGGATTTGAGTGAAATGAACATTATTATGATGGCTTCCTTTTGAATAATACTGATCAATTTATTTATAGTTTGCTGGCTTCTAAAATGTCTTTCATTTTTCTTTAATCTATGGACCCTACAGTCGTCGTTGGGTCCAGATCCTTAGAAAAATTACTGAGTGTGTATTCAAGGCCTAGCAGGGCGTTGCATCAATGACACCAGATTTAAATGGTATAGGCTGCCCCCTGGAGGCCCAAGAAATCTTAGCTCATGGTAGTAACAGGCCTCTAGCAACATGAAAATGCACCTCTATGGAGTTTCAGCTAGCATAAACAGAATTTCCGTCAGGCATTTGGGGATCTGTAATGTGATTACATGCTTATGTGAAGTTGAACATGACTTTTAAAATAATTGCCTTGCCTGAACTTCGATAAATGCAAAATTCTAGTGTGTTTTGTTGTTTCAGACTCTTCATGATCTCATTTGGTGATTTTCTTGGCCAAGATGCCGGAGTGGTTTGCCATTTCCTTCTCCAGCTCATTTTACAGATGAGGAAAATAAGACAAGCAGGATTAAATGACTTGCCCAGGGTCACACAGGCCAGATTTGAACGCAGGAAGATTCATTCTTCCTGACTCTAGGCCCAGTACTCTAGTTGTTGGGCTACTGGCTGCCCAGCAGGAAGAATTGTGATATAAAGGAAAGAGCACTAAGAATTAAAAGTCTCCAGCTGAAGTCCTGGTTCTTGTCATTGGGCAAATCTCTTTACCCTTCTGGGCCCTGGTTTCCTCATTAGTAAAATGAAGTGTATGTACTCATGGGATTCTAAGGTTCTTTGTACTACTATGAGTCTACTTAATGTATACTACTGAGGGGCTTCCATCTGCATCAAGAGAGAGAGTGTGTATCCAATGAAGCCACAGACCATTTATGTATTTTCACTGAGATGTTTCAGTCAAGAAAAGAATGTTAGGTCTAATAAACCCTAATCTGCAAGGATATTCCAAATACAGGAGTAAAAATGACATCCACAGATAATCTCCTCCCTTAAGGTCCACTACATGGATAGTATAGAAACCAGAGTTTATATGCTAAACAAAACTTGTCCAAGTTTGGGAAAGGAACTTTGGAAAGGCCCTAGTCACTACCTCACAAGGATGGCCACTGCTGATGTTAACGATGTTCATAGTAAATAGCATGGCAGATGGGGTTATTTCTAAAGTAAAGTTAGGTCATTTGTACCAGATTAAATTGTTGTTGCATCATTTGACTGTTCACAAACAGTTGTTTTAGTCATGTCTGACTCTTCATGACTCCATTTGGAGTTTTCTTGGCCAAGATACTGGAGTGGTTTTCCATTTCCTTCTCTAGCTCATTTTACAGATGAGGAAACTGAGGCAAAGAGGGTTAAATGATTTGCCCAGGATCACACACACACCTAGTAAATGTCTTAGGCTCAGTTTAAATTTAGGGATTCTTGACTCCAGACCTGGCCTCTGGTCACTGTGCCAATTTAATCAAATGAATTTCCTCCTTCGTAGGAGTTTGTGAATAAGTATGATTTTTACTTATTAGAGACACAACAGTATTCAATGTATCTATATGAAAGAATCTATTGAGAACTTTACATTTATCCCTGTTCACTTTGAATTTATTAGATTTGGTCCATCATGCTAGTTTGTCAAGATCCATTTGGATACTGACATCATCTAGCATGTGAACTATTCCTACCAGATTTGAGTCTTCTGAAAGTCTGATGAACATTATGTGTGTGTACACGTTTGCCCACCCAATGAATGAATAAAAATGTTAAATAGTAAGGGGTAGGTGAACAGAGAGCCCTAGGGTACTTCTCTAGGAACTTTCTTTTGAGTTACCATCAACATACAATGAACTCTTTGGATCCGGACATTCAACCAGATTTAAGCCTATATATCTCCATTTTGTCCACAAAGGTAGCATGGGAGACTTCGTTGAATGTTTCTGAAATTTAGGTTTATATCTTTAGTATTTTCCAGATCTGTCTACTAATAGAGTATATTATCAAAGAAGAGAAATGAGAATAATTTCACAACTTGTTTTTGATGAAGCCACATGGATTCTTTGTGGTCATTGCTTCTCTTTTGAAATTCTTGGAAACCATCCATTTAATAATGCTTCCTAAAATTTTCCCAGAAGTCAAACTAACTGGCTATAATTTGTAGATCTTCCACCTTTAAAAAAAAGCCCTAACAACAGCAGGACATTTTGGTTTCTTTCAAATTTCCAGTCAACAGCGGAGAGGGAAAAAAGTGTACTGTGATTCTCAAATGTTACTTCCCTTAGGATAATTTAATTATAGTTTAATTTTTGTCTTCTTTTGTAACCTTCATGCTTAGCACAGTGCCTGGCATATATCAAGGACTAAGTAAATGCTTGCTGTTGTACTATTTATTTCATTGGTTAAAATTTAAATGTGAAAACAAATATTTTCTTGTAATGTTTGTAATTTTTTCATCGTGTCTATACCTTTGACCTGCCACAAGATTGATTGACATCATGATTTAGAAGGAATATTAGTGTTTCCCCCTAATTTTAATTCATATTTGGCTAAAATAGATTACTATTGCAATATAATATGACATTACTCAATAAATGACAAATATTTTTAAGGGGAGACCCTAATGTAGGGATTCTTAACCTGTTGCTTGTGTACTTGCTTTTAAAAATATCTATATTAACTTTATTTCAATATGACTGATTTTCTTTGTATATTGTGCATTTAAAAACACTATTCTGAAAGAGGTTCAAAGGCTTAACCAGACTATCAATTGATTGGTCTATGACACCAAAAAAGTTAAAAACTCTTTCCCTAAGCCATTTTAATTAATAGTCCTTCTCTAAAAGTAAAAGGTTATATGTTTTCAATTTTTGGTCTAAAGAGGTAAGGCACCTGCTTAACAAACAGATAATTTATTCACACCTTGAGTTAAATTTTTAATGAGAAAGAGAATATAAACTATAGCAAAAGAGGTCTAAATCTTAGGATTCTTCATTTTAAAATTTGGTTTTAATTCTAGAAGTAGCTAAAAAGATGTTGATAATAAGATAGTCTACCATTTATATAACAATGACTATAATTCATTTTATCACAGAATATCCCTTAGCTTTATATACTGAGTTAAAAGTATTCCGATGACTTAAATTCTCCTAAGATCAATATTTTTATAATTTGTGCTTAAAAAGTTCTAGAATTTCTGCACTTATTATGGAGACCAAAACTCAAATAATTTTTAAAAGTATGTCTTTGCTCTAATCCAGCAGTTCTCAACCTGTGGGTCGCGACCCCTTTGGGTCACAGGGATCGCCTAAGACCATCGGAAAACACACATTTCCAATGGTTTTAGGAACCAAGACACCACTCCTCTATCAGTCTCCAGGCAGGTCTGCCCACATGCAGATACGCCCACATACGAGTATTAAAGGGTCGCAGCATTAGGAAGGTTCAGAACCACTGCTCTAATCATTCATGAAATAAATATAACTGGTACAATCAAGTTAATTTTGGAGTTTAAAAAATTAAAATCTGGGCATTTTCTTGTTTCTGTTCTGGTAATTTTTCCTATTTTCTATGATCTTTCAAAAACCATAGACAGTATCTCAGCCATCAAATCTGCCAGTTCTTCCAGTATTTTGTAATTCACCTAGGCTTATTATGTTGAACTCATTGAGAGCAACTAAGTACTCTCATAGTACCTCATTTATTTTGGATTTCTATTCCTTGCTTAGCCTTTTTTTTGTTGTTGTTCTATACTTGTCCATCACAAGACCATTCTTCTTGGAGTAAATATCAGAAGTGATGTAAGAGTAGATTGGTTCTGCCTTTTCTCTGTGGTCCATTGTCAACACCCCATTCAGCTCAAGCAGCAATTCTACTCGGTCTTTGATAGTCATTTTACCTCTAACAGAGAAAACAATAAAACAAAAAACACCTTTTGTTCCTTGATGCTCATTGCTGGCCTTACTTATTAGGAACCTTAGCTCTCCTAATCCTACTCTTACAGAAGCAGGCCAAACTTTTCTATTCACCTTTCATTACCTGCTTTTGCTTCCATCTTCTCTACATGGCAGTATTTCTGTATAATCCGTGTTAGCAAGCGATGTGGCCACCCCTCCTATTATCATCTGTGCAAGGCTGGTCCATATCCTCCCACAGACCCTCCAGAGGAGGCCTACCCCTAGGTCCTACTCTAGGATGTAGAGTCTAGGCCTCTTAACACTACATGGGCACCAGCATTTGGACTGTCAGTCTCTTCTTCCTTGCTCTCACTCTGAGTGTGGTCCCCTTCATTTCTGATCATGCCCCTGCTGGACAGTACCTTTTATCTCTTTCTTTAATATGTGCCATTGTAAATAACATGTTATAGCCCATTTTTGCCAACCATTTATCTCTCTATTGCCCTATGGATCGTCTACCATTTTGACGCTTTGGAGACTGTGACTTTTCATGATCCATAATCATATAGCATCTGTAGAAGAATATTGATATAAGCAGATTGGTCTGGTTTCAGGGAGCAGCTTGGGATCAAGATAAATCCTATATAATTTCCTAAATACAACCCAGCCGATTTTCAGTCACTTAACCTCTTTGGGCATCAGTTTCTTCCTTTTTTTCTGTTTGGAGGGGGGAATGCAGGACAGTTGGGGTTAAGTGACTTGCCCAAGGTCACACAGGTAGTAAGTGTTAAGTGTTTGAGGTCATATTTGAACTCAGGTCCTCCTGACTCCAGGGCAGGTGCTCTATTCACTGCACCATCTAGCCGCCCTCTGGGTATCAGTTTCTTTATGTGAAAAATGAGGATGTTAGATTAGATGTTCTCTTAGACTGTTTACAAGTTTCTCTTGTATTGTCACTTAGTGGTTACCCAGCACCCTTGCTCACCCCCATTCCCCAATCTGGCCTGCCTCTTGGGTCCTTTACTGCTCTCTGCTGCCATCTGCTGGTCTATATATTCTCCCCAGTCCCCTCTGGGAGAGTTCTGTTCTTTTATTTTTTTTTAACTCACAGACCCAGCTTTTCTGTGATTCAGAACCAGGCCTACACATTAGGTCTCTTTTTGAACTAATTTGATTCTGCCTGTACTTTTCTTCCCTGACCTCCACCTGATACTGGACTCAGAGTGCAAAACTTCCTTTCAGCTCCTTTCCATTCCAGTTATACTAATCATGATCCATATAAATCATTCCTTGGAAGCAAGACTGAAAGGGGCTACCTTTGTCCTAAATTCTATTAATACCAATGAATCTGCCCTTCTCACACAAGTACCATAGAATTTGGGAAGGAATCGTAGAGGCAATAGACTTCAACCTAAATCTGTCCACAAATTACCCTTTATAGCACTGCTGACAAGTTGTCATCTTGCCTTAGCTTGAAAGCCTCTAAGGCAGTGGTTCTCAACCTGTGGGTGATATTCAGCTTATAACAATGAAAATACATCCTGCATGTCAGATATTTACATTATCATTCATAACAGTAGCAAAATTACAATGATGAAGTAGCAACAAAAATAATTTTATGGTTGGGGGTCACCACAACATGAGGAGCTGTATTAAAGGGTCGCGGTATTAGGTATTGAGAACCACTGATCTAAGGGAAGGGATTCTCAAATTCCCGTTGCAGCCTGTTCTACTTTTATGGAGTTCAATTGCCCAAAAGTTTTTCCTTACACTCATCTAAGACCGTCTCTCTGGAACTTGCACTATTGCTTTTAGTTCGATCTTCTCGTCTTCGGACGAGAGCTAGACTCGTCCCTTTGCCATATGGTAATCCTTCAAAGACTGCTTTTTGTTTTGGTATCCCCAGAAGTTAATACAGTGCCTAGCACAGAATATACACTGAATAAATAAATGCTTGTTAACTGACTTGACTGACTGACTGAAAGATAGCTATCATTCTTCCATTCTACCACCCTTTCTCAACCCCTACAAGTCTTTTTTCTCTACGCTAAACATTTTTGTTTTCCATAGAGCATTCTGCTACAGTATACATGTACTGTCATCATCACCCTACTCTCTATATGTTATAGCTGGTCAATGTCCTTGCTAAGATGTGGTATGTAGAGCAGAATATTGTATTATAGAAATCTCTATGGCAGAGTAGAGCAGACCGTTTGCTTCCCTTGTTCTGGAAAGTAAGCATCTCTTAATATGGCCTAGGCTAGCATTTATTTTGTTTTGGTGCCGTATTACACTATTTACTTGTTTCCAGTTTATAGTCCCATAATACCCAGACCATGCTAATACAAACACTTGTCTGGCCACCTTTCTTCTGTTCTGTCCTGGTAAAGTTTGGTTTGACCAGTTATATAGAATTTTTACACTTTTCTCTAATGAATTTCATCTCATTAGATTTGTCCCATTGTTCAGATCTATAAAGATCTTTTTGAATCTTGACTCTGCCATCCAGCATGTAAATTGGACCTCCCAGGTTCATGCCATGGGAAAATTTAACAAGCATGTCATCTATTCTTCGATTCAGATAATTGATTAAAATGTTGGGCAAGACTAAAGACAGATCTCTGGTACATTACCCTCCAGACTTCCTTCCAAATTAACATTGCTCCATTAATGACTATTATTTGCCACCAATCCTAGTCCTAAATACCATTGTATTGCCATAGGATTTAGGAAAACATTCTAGTGGGAAGAGAGTCAGAATTGAAGTATCTTGTCACTGGGGATAATGATAGCAAAAAATTTCCCTTTCAAAATCAGCAAGAATATTTCATCCTCAGCTAAGATATTTCTCATTGTAAGAAGAAAAGAAATTGATAGTATTGAATGATTAGAACTAATGCACATAAAGGTAGCTAGGAGATGCAGTGGTTTGAACACTGACCCTGGAATTAGGAAAGACTGAATTCAAATCTAGCCTCAGGTACTTGCTAGCTGTGTGACCCTGGGCAAGTCACTTAACAACAAAAAAAAAGAAATAAAATACATGAGCAAACACATTCAAAATTGTATGCCATGCATTTTTATGAGTTTCTCAGGTTATATAGTTAAAAGGAAGATAAATTTTCTGATGTTGTTGTTTTAAATGACTAGATGTTTGGTTAATTCTATATAATATCTTTCCCAGATAGGTGGTCTGATATAATGCATAGAAGGTTGACCTTAGTATCAGGAAGACCTGGAATCAACTAACTTCTTCTCCTCTTCTTCCTCTTTCTCTTCCTCCTCCTCCATCATCATCATCATCTTCTTCTTTCTCCTCTTCCCCTCCCACCCCACTTCTTCCTTTTCTTCTTCAGCAGTCAGGTGACTTGCTCAGGGTTACACAGCTAGTAAAGTGTCTGAGGGTAGATTTTAATTCAGATCCTCCTGACTCCAGGGCCAGGGCTCTAGTCACTATGTCACCTAGCTGCCCCAAAGTCCTACTTCTGATGAATACTAGCAATAAGACCCCTTGGTATCTCAGTTAACTTTCTAAGATTGTAAGTTAGAGATCAAGTTGCTTATCAACATCGATGGAAGGAGTTTTCACACTGGAAATTCCCTAACACCCATGAAACCACATATCCATACTAAAAATGCATATATTCATATTATACCAATTTACAAATTTGTTTATTGTTCAGTTGTGTCTTTGTGACCCCATCTGGAGTTTTCTTGGCCAAGATACTGTAGTAGTTGCCATTCCCTTTTCCAGCTCATTTTAGAGATGAGGAAACTGTGACCAAAAGGGTTAAGTGACTTATCCAGGGTCACATACCCAGTAAGTATCTGAGGCCAAATTTGAACTCAGGTCTTCCTGACTCCAGGCCCAGCCCTCTATCCACTGTATCACCCAGCTGTACAGCTTATAAATATACAGTATTTATTTCCTTTTAAAATTTTTTTTGAAAAAACCAAAGATACTAAAGTAATCTGAATTAGTACAAAAGGGCATGTCAGCATTTTGTGTTAAATGTTTCACACTGTTTTAGAAATGTTTTGAGTTCAGCAAAACCCCAATGGCATTGTTGCCAAATATGCCTCCTCTCATAATTTTTAAGCCTTTGTTTTGAGAGAAATATTATCTGGTTTATTTACATCAGTTCCTCAAGATCTTGTTTAGTTAGCACTGTTTGATGTCCAGGGAGCCTTTCAAAGAGCATTTTGTCCCTTTTTTCCCCCTCCTTTTGAAAACACAAGATTAGCTTGAGTAGTTAACTTGGCCAACCTTTTTTTTCTTATCTTCACTACAGGCCATCATCTCTTAGGTTGTTGTAATTCAGTATGCTAGAGATCATTAGCTTTTTAAAATGGATATAAGAATCCTTGGCATGCTGCTTGATTTTAGAGCTCTGATTTATGTTTTGAAAATCTTGGTAGTTTCATAAGATAATAAAAGGTAAAATTTCTAAATGTTCCCTAGACAAACAATTATCTCTCCATGCCTTTTTTTTCTGAGACTGGGTCTCTGATATAGTGGATAGAGTGTTGGGCCTGGAGTCAGGAAAATTCTTCTTCATGAGTTCAAATCTGGCCTCAGATACTTATTAACTCTGTGACCCTGGCTAAATCACTTAACCCTGTTTACCTCAATTTCCTCATCTGTAAAATTAGCTAGAGAAGGAAATGGCAAACAATTCCAGTATCTTTGCCAAGAAAACCCCTGATATGGTCATGAAGTTAGATATGCCTGAAAAATGACAGAACAACTGCTCTCTATTTTGCTCAATCTGAAAGTACACATTCATGAGCTTGATCTCAGTCTTGAGTCTGTTTGCTCCTTCTTACATGACTTGGTCACCCTACACTCCCTGGGGCCCATGTTACTAGATTTAGTGTGGATACTCTGTCAGCTTTAGCCCTGCTGCAGACCAGAACTCCTGAATTCATGTCTGCTGACCTTAGCCTCCCAAACAGACTATGGACATTCACCATGACACTCAGCTTTATTCTTTGAAGTTCACAAAAGACAAACACAAATTGGAAAAGACTGATGATAAACCTGAAGATCAGGATCAAAATGACCTTGATCAACTTGAAATCAGGTGAGAAGCGGCCTGAAATTTAGAAACAAATACAGGTTGGTATGCCTTTATTATATTCACATGATGATGATAATTTTCAGTTGTGTCTGACTCTTCATAACCCCTTTTGGAATTTTCTTGGCAGATATACTGCAGTGATTTGCCATTTCCTTCTCCAGATCATTTTACAGATGAGGAAACTGAGGCCAACAGGGTTAAGTGACTTGCCCAGGATCACACAGCTAGTAAGTGTCTGAGGCTGGATCTGAACTCAGGAAGAGGAATCTTCCTAACTCTAGGTGGGCACTCTTATCTAGTGTGCTGCCTAGCTGCCCCTTTTATTCACAAATACATCTCTTTTAATACATGCTGACCAATTCTGACTGCAGTATCTGCCCAAAGCTTGCTCTTCTCACTAATTTCACTGTTCTTGTTCAGGGCAGCACCATCTTCCCAGTCACTCATGTTCCAAAGCTTAGAATCCATTTTTGACTCACCTTTCCCTCAGACCTCATCCTCTAAATCAGTAGTTCTCCACCGGTGGGTTATGTTCAATTTGTAACAATGAAAATACATCCTGCACATCAGATATTTACATTACGATTCAGAACAGTAGCATAATTACAGTTATGAAGTAGCAATGGAAATAATTTTATGGTTGGGGGTCACTACAACATGAAGAACTGTATTAAAGGGTCGTGGCATTAGGAAGGTTGAGAACCACTGCTCTACATCTTTTCAGTTGAGACCATATTCTCTCTGGACTGATTGGAAGAGCTAGATGCATGTTTCACCTGGCAAAGAGAAGATTTGAAGGAGGAGTGGGGGAGGGTGGAGCATGATTATAAATGTATGAAGGCTTATCATATGAAAGAGGGACTAGGATTCATTCTTCTCCTTGGTTCTGGAAGGCAGAACTGGCAGCAATCAATGCATATTACACAGATGCAAGTCTCAGCTCCATGTAAGGAAAAACTTCCTTATGATCAGAGCTGTCTAAAACTGGAATGAGCTACCCCAGAAAATAGTGGATTTCCCTTCCCTAGAGGTTTTCAGACAGAAACTGGATGACTGCTTGTTTGGGAGGGCATAGAGGGCATTCTTGTTCAGGTTTGGAATCATAGAATCTTAGGATAACAGATTTAGAATTGGGAGGAACTTCAGGGCCATCTAATTCAACCCTCTCATTGTATAGGTATGGATTAGATTGATTAGATCAGCTCTGAGGTTACTACTAATCATGATGTTCTGGCCTCTGAAGTCTCTCCCAATCATGAGGTTCTGGATTCTGTCATTCCTGGTGATTTTCAACTCAAGTTATCAGATGGGTCTATGACCTCAGCCATTCTGGAAATCCCTTTGATGATATAATTCAAAACCCATCTATAAGTCTGAATGCAAATTGAAGAATACTTAAAATTTTTTTTTCTTTTTCTTTTTCCTTTTGGTCTGTGTTTTCTTTTGCCACATGGAAATAGGTTTTGTATGACTACACATGAATAATCTATACTTAATTGCTTGCTGTCTCAGGGAGAGGGGAGGGAGAGAATTTGGAACTCAAATTAAAAAAAAATAATTTATTTACTTTTAGTTTACAACATTCAGTTCCACAATCCCTTGAGCTCCAAATTTTCTCCCCCTCCCTCTCCTACTCCCTACTCCCCATGGTGTCATGCAATCAAATATACGTTCTACAAAAATTCAACATTAGTCAAGTTGTAAAGAAGGGTTATAACCAATGGAGTGAACAATGAGAAAGAAGGGACAAAACAAAACAAAACACAGAAGAGATAGAACAAGTAGTTTGCTTCAATCTACACTCAGACTCTATAGTTCTTTCTCTGGATGTGAATATCCCTTTCCATCATGAGTCTTTTGTAATTGTCTTCTAACCTTGTATTGCTGAGAGGAGCCCAGTTTATCAAAGTTAGTTGTCACACATACGATGTCCTGGGAACTCAAAATTTTTTAAAAAATGGAAGTTAAAATTGTTTTTACATGTAATTTTTAAAAAATATAAGAATTTTCATACACATAAAAAGAAATTCATCCCTACCTGCTTATCCTATGCAAATCTCATCCATGCTATCCCAAAAGTTCACCAAAGGGAGTCCACCCAATTGTGCTATAATAGGATTTGAGCAAAAAGTATGAAATAGGTGTATAGGGAAAGCAATATGCTGGGGGTGTTCCTCATTTCCTCTACTTGCAATTCATTTGGCATTGATCCCTACCTTTCCACTCCCGCTGCAATCACTGCATTTCATCATCTCATACCTGGTTTGCTTTAATAACCTCTTAAGTTGTCTTTCTGCTTCTAGACTCTTCCCTTGTCCTTGTCCTAGTAAAATTCCTAATCTATCATTGAACATATCATTCCTCTACTCAAAAATCTTCAGGGTTCATTATTGCCTGCCAAGTAAAGTGTAAATTCCGAGCCTAGCATTCAAAGCCTTCTTCAGTCTGTACCCAAGTTGCCTTTTCAGTTTATATAATATTTCTTTCACATATCCCACGTTCTAGGCAAACTGAAATAGTCGTTGTCTCCTATCTGATCTCTGTGCTTTTGTCTATCCCATCCCTCATGCGTGAAATGAATTCTTCTACCTCCTTCTATGTCTGCTGAAACTCTTCTTTTAAGGCTAATTTCTCCATGGTGTCTGCTTTATCTCCCTCTGGCTTAAAGTGACATCTTCCACCTCCATTTCTCATAGCACTTTGTTTAGTGCACTCCTTTCAAGTCTCCATTTTGCCTGGTATCACAATTATTTGGTTACATGCTTAGTCCCCACTTTTATAGTGTAACCAGCTAGAGGGCAGGGGACATTTTGGTTTTTTTGTCTTTGCACCTATCATATTGTCTTGCACATTTGCTGTTGCTGTTTTGTTGATTAGTCATGTCTGGCTCTTTGTGACCCCATTTGGGATTTTTTTTGGCAAAGATAGTAGAGTGGTTTGTCATTTCCTTCTCCAGCTCATTTTACAGATGAGGAAACTGAGGCAAACAGGGTTAAGTGACTCACCAAGGGTCACACCACTAGTGACTGTCTGATATATAGCAACCACATAATCATTGCTTTTTGCATTAGATTTTATTTGATTTAAATGTAAGTGATTAGATGCTGACTGGTTAGTAACAGTTCACAGTATGCACCAAACTTGAAGTATACAAGGAAAAGAAGTAAGGCTCTGTTGAACCATGAGAGGAAGAATGACTGAATTAGTGTGTGTGTGTGTGTGTGTGTGTGTGTGTGTGTGTAAAAACCCACACCAACAGTAACAATTAGAAGTCAGTGTGAATCCTAAACATGATATTTTTTTATTTTTACATCATTTGCATTTCTGAATAACTTACTAGTGAATTATCCCTTGTAACAAAAAATTAAACAGAGGGGGAAAGCAGTGCAGGAAAACAAATCAACCTATCAGCGGGTTCTGATGATGTATGCAATATACCACACATTGTATTACCACCTATTTCTGAGAAAAGTGGAGACGTGTAGCAACAGCAGTGGTTTTAAAAAATGGTCACAATGCTGTCTTGCAAAAAAAGGAGAGCAGACATACAGGAGATGGGAGTTCTTCCTCGCCTCCTAGGTCAGGCTGTTACTTAGGGCATTACATCATGGATGTAGTGGGTGCTCTGGATTCTGCTATTTGACATCAATATCAAGAAAGACTTAGAGAGAGTTTAAAGGGACCATCATAAAAGTGATTAAAAAAAATTGGTCTTTGCCCAAAGGCTTAAAGAACAGGGGTTTATTTTTCCTGCAGAAGAAAGGCCTGAAAGGAGATTTAATCAGGAGAGAGTATAGGAAAAAGCTTAAGCTACAGCATGAAGGATTTAGCTCGGATTTAAGGAAGAATTTCCTGATAGTGAGGGCTGTTAAAGACTGAAATGGGACAATGTGGAATGTTTTGGGTCTTTTTGAGTACAGCATAGATTCTCTTTTTTTGAATGGTTCAGATTTTTTTCTTGAAGGGATGAATTCTTGGGGTTCTCTCTAACCTCATCCAAATCCCTACCGCCCAAATCCAACAGTTCTCACCCTCCTTCTCTGACTTATGAAATCCTTCCTTCCATTTCTCTGCCTGACATAAAATTTCTCTTGAAAATTTGGGGATTGCAGTGCCTAAATAGACACAGAGATTTCAAAGAGGATTGTCAGGAAGCAGACAACTCTCATTTTAAAAATTTATTCATGCCTTTGATTCTATCTACAACTGTCCAACATACAAAATCACCTTATACAACATTTACAAGTCATGTATCAGTAGTAGGACTGATACAAATACAGCTTGCTTTGAGTAGCATGTTTTAAATCCAAATTAGAAACTAGAATTTTAAAAACATCAGGGGAAACAGAATTCTAGAGAAATCCTAGAGAGATTTCTAAGGAGAAAATTTGTAAGATTTGTAAGGAGAAGATTTGTAAGGAGAAAAAAAATCCATTTATTGGGCAAATAATCCATTCAATTTGTCTTTTGTGTGAAGCTGAGGAAGTCATATTGGAGTTGGCTGATGACAAGGCCCACTTCCACGTGAGATTATTCAAATTAGCACCTTTGAGACAAAATACTCTCACCTTCTAAGGATTAGTACATGGAAAGCGAACAGAACACAACAGAACACAGTCCTCGAACAAAGTAGATGCAGGTGCTCAATGAATATTTATTGAATGAATGAAAATGAATTTCTTACCCCTATATCTCGTAAATTAGAGCATCATTGACTTTAGAACCTTTTCCTTCCCTTCAGTTGCTTAGAGAATCATAGACTTTAGAACTTTTTGTCTTCCCTGGTGTCAAGCAAGGAGGTTTAGCTTTTCTGGGTGTCTGTGGACAAAGGGCTTCAGGTCTTCTGGGGAGAAGGTCTCTTCATCAGAGCGAAGTCTTAAACACAAAGTCTTTTGGGGACTGAGATAAGTAGTACCAGCAAACTAGTGGCCTACTCCCTCCACCCTGGTTGACATGAATCCATGAGTATGTAATGCTGCTATTACTTCTGTCCCTGTGATGTCTATCATTCTATGCCTTAGACAGAGAAGTATTGGATATGGAACAGTTTAGAAAGCCACCTTGTGAACTTCAAAATGGTGAGCGAGCCATCAGACAGGTGGAGCTGGAGTGCATGCTAGAATTTAGAGACAACCAAGCCTCAATTCACCAGCACAGCCCAGAGGACCAACTGATGCACAAGCCCAGCAAAGGATTGGCGCTATAAGCATGGAATCCACTATGTTCATTGGCCATCTTGAATTTAGATGTAATCTCAGTGGGGCAAATGTTTCTTAACAACTACTTTTATTTGGAGTCCATGTTTCTTAGGGACCAAGTTGGTATAGGGAGGAGTATGCCCCTAGCTATTAAGGAGAATAGCTTGCGCTTCTCTTCTTGCTAAATCTTCTCACTACACATCCCTTTGTAATATTTTTTAAAAAGACCTTAGAGATTATCTAGTTAACTGTCATTTTCCAGGTAAGGAAACTGTAGTCCAGAGGGGGTATAGTAATCACACAGCTGAACTGAGACTAAAACCCAGTCATGACTCCTCTAATCCTCATTTTTAACCACATTTTTAACAAAATTCTCTCTTTGAGATATTCTCTTTTCCCTGGGTTTTCATTATTTTTCTCTCTCCAGGCTATATACCTAACTCATCATTCTCAGTCCCTTTTGCTGGATGAATAGTCATGCCTCTCCTTCTGTGTAGTAGTATACCCCAGGATTCCATGCTGAGCCTTCTTTTCTTTCTTCATCCTTTTCACTAAGTGATCTCATCAGCTGTTGTGAGTTCAACTACTCTTTCTAGGCAGACAGCTCTCAAATCAATATAGTCAATTATCATCTCTTCTGATCTCTAGCCCCTCCTTACCAATTGCCAGC
Organism: Pseudochirops corinnae; assembly: GCA_028646515.1. Classification (NCBI taxonomy): domain Eukaryota; kingdom Metazoa; phylum Chordata; class Mammalia; order Diprotodontia; family Pseudocheiridae; genus Pseudochirops; species Pseudochirops corinnae. The sequence continues at coordinate 75,230,572 of CM053587.1, forward strand.
TGGTTGGCTCTACCTGGACGTCCCATGGGTATCTAAAACTCAGCATGTTTCAAATAGAACTCATTATCTTTTCCTCTAAACATATCTCTCTTCCAAACTTCCTGACCATTGTTCAGGACATCACTATTTTTTTTGGGCACCAAGGTTTGTGACTTCTGAGTGAGAGTCATTCTTGACTTTTCACTTACTTACCATACCCATATCCAATAAGTGTCTAAGCCTTGTTAAATCTTATCTTCATAGAAATCTCTTGAATCCATCTCCTTCATCAAAGCACCCTGTGGGAAAGGAAAGGCAGCATGTACCAGTTAAATCAAACTACTCCCACCCCTACCACCTTCACGAACTTCACCACCATATTCCTCTCAGATTTTGATGGAGACAGTCCAAGACTCTGACCCAAAAAACCTTGAGGATAGCAATTCCCAAACCACCAAACCTGCTTCCATCCCACTGAGGGGAAAAATCATTGTGGAAATGGAGCTCACCTTCTTCATCACCATCAACAACAGGCAAATAGGCTTAGGAGTCCTAGAAGTGGGAACATTCCCCACCCCAGACCATCCGTCCTGCTTCCAGCCTAGCCCTCACAGGCATCATCCAGGAAATAGCTCTCATGAAGAGGCCATTCACCCTCACAAATTACCAATCAATTGCTACATAGAGAGTTAACAAGCTAGCCCAGCTGAAGCAATAAAACACCCCAAGGGAAAGAGAGATAGCATGTCCTAGTTAAGTTAAACCACCATGACCACAACCATCACCAATACCATCACCACATTGACCATAATCTCCCCTTAAATGCTGATAGAGATAACTGAGGAACTGGAGCCTAAGAGCCTTGGCAGTGGCAATGCTTCCAGCCTGGTGCCCTGAGCCATCATCCTGGGAAACAAACTGTATGGAGCTTCATTCTGGCCACTGCTCCTGCAGGTGCTATGACTACAGCTGCTGAAGACCCAGAAAAGAAAGTTCTTACCACCAAAGTCCTTAGCATTTATAGTTCAACAGAAACTGATATTGATTTTATTAGTAGAAATTCAGCCAGCCAATAAATATTTATTAAACCTCATTTATGTAACAGGAATTGTGCTAAGCACTGGGGATACAAAAAGAGGTAAGAGATAGTACCTGCCCTCAAGGAGCTCACAATCTAACATCAGAGACAACAAGCAAACACATGTGGATGAACTATCTACATATAGGATAAATAGGAAATAATTAAATGAAGGAAAATAGTAGAATTGAAAGGAAATTTACAAGATAATTTTGTTATACATTTGGAAGTAATAGCAACCTGTACGTAGTGGATTTGCAGTTTTGTGTACAATTGCCTTTTTATTGTACTATATTATGAAAATGCTTGTTTTATCCCATTAATTAAAAAGGAAAAAAAGCCATACATAAATACTACAATAAACAGAAAAAAGGGAGGGTTGGGAAAGGCTCTCTGCAAAAGATGGGAATTTAGTTAAAAGGAAAACAAGGAAGGCAAGTAGGTAGAGCTAGAGAGGGAGCTTTTTCCAAGTTTGGGGAATAGCCAGAAAAAAATGCTCAGAGCCGAGATGGAGTGAATGAATGAAGCACAGCTACTAAGATGTTTTTGAAAGCACTGATTTTTGTGGTAGAATTGGGAGTACCCTTGTGTGACAGGGAACCAGGAAGGCAAGAATAACTTTTTAGAGTAACTGCCAAGGCCTAAGGTTCTGTATCAGTCAGTCAGCCAACTACTTCTATAGGATGCATGCCTGCTTTCTTTAAATCTACAGAGGTCTCATTTGACAAGCCTTTATATTTTTATCAGATATTTGGCCTTTTACACCATCACCTTGATTCTTAAGGTTTTGTCTTTGAATCCCCAGGATCCAGTACAATGTCAATGGACATATAGTAGGACCTTAATAAATGCTAGTTGAATTGAACTGAATAAAGGACACTGGATACGACTTAACAAAACTACTAATCTCAGAGAATGTGGTGAAGCAGATCCAGCACCAACTTTCTAAGGAAGTAGAAAATGATACAGTGTTTATTTTTAAGAGGCAAGTGGCACATTTTTACTGTACTATGTTATGGAACTGTTTGCTTTATTCTATAAATTAATAAAATTTTTTTGCTTTTTTTTTTTACTTTTTGGAGGAGGGATGGCGGGGCAGTTGGGGTTAAGTGACTTGCCTGAGATCACATGGCTAGTAAGTGTGTCAAGTGTCTGAGGCTGGATTTGAACTCAGGTCCTCCTGACTCCAGGTTCAGTGCTCTATTCACTGTGCTACCTAGCTGCTCACAATAATAAAATTTTAAAAAGAGATGAGTGGCACAGTGGAAACAGTGCTAACCTTGGAATCAAAAGACCTGAATTTGAATCCTGACTCTGACCCTTTCTAATTTGTGACCCTGGGTAAGTTTCTTTACATGTTTGAGCCTGAGTCTCCTAATCAGTAAAATAGTACAATAATATGTATACTACCTACCCTACTTTTTCTTTCTGGCAGTACTTTGTCAATCTTAAAATAATACAGGAATATACTTCATGGTCAATACCAGTGGTGTTCACAAAAGAGTGAGACCTGAACTTCCAGAAGAGATGTCACGTGCCTTGATGTTGGCAGACTAAATATGGGAGTGCAATGACCTATTAATGAAAAATGACTTGGGATCTGCTGACGGTACCTTCCATAGTCCTAACATCATATTCTGTGATTGTGGCACTAGGCAAGAAAGCTGGAGGGATCCCTTTGCCCTACAAAGCCGTTGGCTCTCTATCAAGCTCTGTTCTTGCCCCTGGTGTCCTTTACTCAGGCCCTTTGCCAATATCCTACAGGGTTTTTTTTGTTCTTGTTTTTTGTTCTTGTCGTTCAGACCCTTGGACTAGGTTCTTCCTCTTGTTAACCAGGCCCCCCCCCCCCCCCAGTTCCTAAACCCCTGTTTGCCAGTCTCCTGGGGTTCTGATCCCTTCATTTCCGGACTATGAACCCTTGCCTGACTGCCTATATTCATTATTAACTGTTAATACTTCCCTATTTTTGCTGACTTCTCTGTAAGTGGTCAGTTGGTATAGCCAGGTTCTGGAGCCTGTCCACCCCATTCGTGTCTAGCTAGTTTTAAGCTCCTGGGCCTTTCAGGCTTGCCTTGACCCATTGCTACCTAAGTCCCAGTATGGTGGTACAGTGCAGTTAGTTAGGAGACCTTTGCAATAGTTTCAATATGTGGTAATGAGGGGCTTGACAAGGGCAGTGGTGGTGAGAGATGGAAAGGAAAGGATGAATGGTGGAACTATTTTGAAGGAAGGCCTAACAGTACACAGTGACTGGATACTGGCAAAGTGAGCATTTCTTTCTCTTCCATAAGCCAGATGGTGATGGGAATTAAATTTGACATGGGTTAAAGGAATTCAACATAGCATGCTATCTATCTAAAGCCAAAAGAGAAATGAAAAGACCATGATTAAAAAACTTTTTAGAATCTGCCTTTAACTACAATTTTCTTTGAAAGATGACCCATTATACCTGTGAGTATGCTCCTTCTCTCACAGCCCACAGCTCTTCTATTTTTCAGTAGGTTAATCAGTCAATTAACAAACACTTATTAAGTGTCAAGGACAGGGTAGAGATCTGATCTTGGAGTTAGAAAGTTCTGAGTTCAAGTGCCACCTCTGATACATACTGACAATGAACATATTGCCTAAGCCCTTAATTCTCCAGGCTAGTTAAAAAGAAGGTACTTGGGCGGCTAGGTGGCTCAGTGAATAGAGCACTGGCCCTGGAGTCAGGAGGACCTGAGTTCAAATTCGGCCTCAGACATTTAACACAAAAAACTAGCTGTGTGAACTTCGTCAAGTCACTTAACCCCAATTGCTCTCCAAAAAAGCAAATAAATTAAAATAAAAAGAAGGTACTCATCTGTACTGGTGGAGGGAGCTGCTCATTGGGATTCTATAATACAGAAGAAATAATGGGTCTAATAGATGAAAAAAGGGGGTTAGGTACTAGGTGTACAAAGACAAAAAATCAAAGAGTCCCTTACCTCCAGAAACTTACATTCTTCTCATAGAGACAACATGTACATATATTAATATATATGTAGTAAATAGAAATTGTTTTTTAGGAAGAAGGCAGTAGCATCTAGGGCATGGGTTCTTAGTCTAAGGTCCTTGGGATCTTTGGATAGATTTGGTGGGGATCTCTAAACTTGATCAGCAAAAAAATCTCTATTTTCATTAACCTCTAGCTGAAATTTAATTTTTCCTTCAAATATTTAAAAACATTATTCTGAGAAAGGGTCCACAGACTTCAAAAGACAGCCAGAGGAATCTGTGACAACCAAGGGAAAGGCATGGAGTTGGGAGATGGACTTTCTTTTGACCAGAATAAGGCCAGTTTGGCTAAGGGGGCATAATGTACAATAAGGATGGAATGTTAATCAGGAGCCCATTAGAAAACTGGGCCTGGAGCTGGAAAGATTCAAGTTAAAATCTGATTTTGGAAGCTATCTGTATGACCCTGGGCAAGTCATTTAACCTCTGTTTGCCTCATTTTCCTCAACTGTAAAATGGGTATAATAAATAGTACCTACAGTCCCAGCATTGTTGGGAGGATCCAATGAGATCATATTTTAAAAAATGTTTAGCACAGTGCCCAGCACAGAGTAAACACTTAAATAATGCTTGTTTCCTTCCTTCATTCCCTTGGCACTTACTGAGTTATGTCGACTGTAGTACATATAATCAGACCTGTGCTTTTGCAAAGTCACTTTGGCGATTGTGCAGAGAGATCACACAGGGTAGAGACTTAGAAGGTGACCAATAATCATTATGAACAATTGTGTCCCAAAAAGCATCTAATTCTGGGTAATAAACCTAGAGGTGAGTGTCTCCCCACAAAGCTAGCTCATCCTTAGACAACAGACTGTCACTGGACCTGTATTTGATACCTTTCCAACTTGGAAGAATCTATTGGAGCTTGTTTTCTGTGGGTAGAACCTTTGAGAACCAGGTTCATCTCTGAGCTATGATGTGGCATGGGAGTCAGCTTTTAATAAAAAGGCACCTATAATACATTAAAAAAAAAATGTGTGAGCAAATAACTTCCCTAGGCTGAAGTCTTACATTAATTTGCAGGATGTTAAGGGGATTGTGTTAAGCCCTGATCAACATAGCACTTGTACTGAAAAATTAAGAATTTGCTCTAACAATCTCCAGTTGAGGGTCTGAAGAAGGGTCAGTGAATTAAGCTGACATCGACTGGGCCTGGTGCCACCGGCTGCAGCTGCCTTTCCTTCCACTACACAGGGTGGGAAACAGAGGGTTCCTCAGGCTTGGGGAGCAGCACTCAGCTAGCCAATACCAGCGAGATATTTGTTCAGCTCAGTTCCCTTCCTCCCTTCTCCCCCCTTCCTCCTTTAACAATAAACAAAGAGCTTCAGGGCCACTAGGAACTTATCCAATCTTCCTAACTTAGGGTAGCTGGCAAAAGTAACATCTTAGGGCCCTTTGGGTCTTGCTACAACTGTACCAACTAGGTCCGCTGCAGATTTCTGTTTTCTAAGCTTATCTGAGCCTCACGGATTGTGAGGCAGTATGATGTAGTGGGTGGAGTCCTAGACTCAGAGACACCTGGGTTCAAATCCTGTTTCAGACACTTAGTAGTTGTGAGACCCTGGGCAAGCCATGTAAGCTCTTTTGGTGTGTTTCCTTATCTGTAAAATGAGGGAGTTGGCCTTAAATTACCCGATACAAATTACTTTGCATTTATTTTGTTGAAGTGTCCAATTAACTTGATGGATACCTCTGCCTGGATGTCCCATGAGCAAAGTTAACATGTCTAAAATAGTTTTCCCCTAAATCTACTCTGTCCTCCATGCCTGGAATAGACTCCCTCTCTGCTTCTATCTTTGACATTCCTGAGTGTCCTTCAGAGCTCACTTCAAATGCCCCCTTCTACATGGGGTCTTCATTGATTTCTCCCACCTGTTAATCCCTTTCCTTATAAAGTATCTTGCATTTATTTTGCATATATTTAAATATTCTTGTATATATTTATGGGTACATAAATACATATTCATATAGAGTACTATAGATGTTCCATGTAAGTTCCACGAGAGCAAGGATTGTTTCATTTATGTCTTTGTATTCCCAGAGCTAAGGCAGCTGGGTGGTGCAGTGGTGTAATGAGAATAGGAATTTGAAGATCTTCCCTGCCCCTTAATAAGCCTAAGGGAACCTGAGGACCTTCCCTGATGTGAAAATAAATTCTGCCCCCTACTAGGCTGAACGTGGTCACATGGAGTCTGTGGTGGGAGGAGTTTGCTGAAGGGTGGAACAGAGTCCACAGGAGAAATTTGCTTAGGGGAGGCTTGTTTTTCAGGGAGACCCACACCTTGTTACTTTGTAACTAGGCAGTGGGTCACAAGGATTGTGATGTCCTCTGACCTTGGAGAAGGCTATATATACTCTGAGGTGAGGTTTTTCCTTTGGGGCTCATTTATGGGAAGAATTGCATGATTTGGCTAGATGAGACTCTGGGCAGCTGTTGAGTCCCTGGGCTATGAAAACCCAGATTTTGGTGCTTCTCTCTGTGGTAACTAGGTAGGGATGTGATGGTTAGACAGCTAGAACCGCTGAATTGTGTTATTTTCTCTGTATTTTTTGTCTGTTTGTAATTTCTGTTTGTATTCTCTGAAGTTCAGGGTGCTGACTTTTTCCCTTGAACTAGGTAAATGATATATGTTTGATGAAAGTAAGATTCTTAACCCTTTTTGAGTTGCTTTTCTTCAGAAAAGTAGGTCAAAGAGCCTGTGCTAGCAGCCATCCTGAGTATGCTAGGATGCTTGCTGCTACAAGTGTATAGCATGCCAGGCTTGGAGTCAGGAAGTCTCATCTTCCTGAGTTCAAATCTGGCCTCAGACATTTACTAGCTGTGTGACCTTGGGCAAGTCACTTGATACTGTTTGCCTCATCTTCCTCTTCAGTAAAATGAGCCGGAGGAGGAAATGGCAAACCTCTCCTATCTCTTTGCCAAGAAAACCCCAAACAGGATCATGAAGATTCAGACACTACGGAAAATTATTGAACAACAATTTCTAAAACTTAGCACTGTGTCTGGCATTTAATAAGGGGTTGGAAATGTATGTGTACATTAGTGAGTACTTGAGAGTGTCGTCCTTCTTGTTAGCAAACTGGGAATCATCTTTGACTTTTTATTCTCCTTTGCCCTCTATGTCCAACTAGTTGCTAATGCTTAATGATTCTTCCTCCATAACAATCTTCCATCTTTTCCTCCCCTAACCAAACCCTAATTCAGGCCCTCTAACTTTTTGCCTGGACTACTGCAAAATCTTACTAATTTGTCTCCCTAGCTCTAGCTCCTTCTTTCTCCAACCCATCCTATGTAGCTGCCAAATTGATAGTTCTAAAGAAAAAGCCTCCCTAGATTAAGAAGCTTCAGTATCTCCCTCTTGCTTCTAGGATAAAATACAGACTTCTCTGTTTGGTATTTTAAACCCTTCACAGATTGGCTCCAACCTCCTTTCTAAACTGATTTCACGTTGCTTATCCCCACATGTTTTATATTTTGGACAATCTGGATTACCTGATGTTCCCAGAACATGACAATCTCATGGCCTTGTGTCAGTGCATTTGTACTGTATAAGGTTCCTGGTGCCTAAACTACTCACAACCTTTGGAATCCATAGGACTCTTCAATGTTAATCACCATTTGTGTACCTGGATTGGTTTTAATTTACTTTTATTTATCTTGCCTTATAGTTCCTTCATTCCTTTCTCTCTACTTTTTCCTCCACCAGAATGTCCAGAAGCCTTCTCACTCTGGAAGATCAATTCTCCGCTATGGCCTCTTTGGCCAATTCCTCCCGGAACCTCCATTTTAAGGTTCAGGGCATTGATGTTCACTCCTTCTGGGCTGTTCCTGACTCTCCACACTTCTTTCTTTGTTATGTCCCTGTTCAGGTATCCTCTCTACCCATCCACCTAGCCCACTCACTCCATTAGAATGTAAACTTCTTGAGGACAAGAACTGTCTTCCTTGTTGCTTGCATTTGCATTCCCTGTGTTTAGTGTAGTGCTATGCATAGAGTAAGCAATAAACTCTTCTTGACCTCAATTGACTAGTTTAAGTGAATGATCTTTGGCATTTCCGTGTTGCCAGTGAAAAATGAGGGCTCATGAACCTTGGTTTTGAATAAATGATGGACCCAGATAAGGCAGGTTCTAGCTATTTGAATGTGTCAATAGGATGGATGATACGTAAAAATATTGCTAATGCTCACCATGAATTTGGAAATCCTCTCCAAGAATGGCTTTCATAGCCAGCTTATTAATCACACAAGAGAAATAATGTCCTTGCTCTAGAGCAGTGATTCTCAACCTTCCTAATGCCGCGACCCTTTAATAGTCATTTGTGGGTATATCTGCATGTGGGTGGACTTGCCTGGAGACGGATAGAGGAGGTTCCTAAGATCATTGGAAATGTATTTTCCAATGGTCTTAGGTGACCCCTGGGACCCCTGTGAAAGGGTCATTTGACCCCAAAGAGGTCACGACCCACAAGTTGAGAACCATTCCTCTAGAATTATTTCTCATTTTTGACCTCAAAAGGTATGACACAGTTTGATCATTGTTAAGCAGACTTGCTCTTTGTGAAAAAAAAACAACACTTCCATTAAAAGTGAAGATTTATTACCGTTGAAGATATTTAAAAGTGTGTTTTTTTGAATATCGAATGGAATGCCACTAACATCTTTTCCAATCCTCAAGGTCAACGTACTGTAATGGGATTGCAATGTCTCTCTCAAAGAGGAGTCCCAGAGATGTCCTAGGCAAAGATATATATCTTAGAATCTATATTTGAATTAGTAGATGGCCTCTTGGGTGACTACTTGAAAGGGGAAAGTGCTTACTCAGATAAATACTGTAGAACATTTTTATTAAATCGGTGAGCTGACTTCACAGTTACATCTCATATAATGAACTGCGACTAGTCATCTGCAGAGGTCTTCCCATATTAATATGCAATTTGGAAATATATTGCTGTTGAGATTCAAGTATCTCATAAGGAAAAGTAAACAACCCAAGATGTAACTTGTGAAGGTTGAGTTCTAGTTTTAGAAATCACTACATGTCCTTTATGAATAATCCAATAACAGAAACTTTGAAAAAGGGAAAATCAAAGGATAATAATTTTTTTTATTATTTCTCTGACTATATCTAGTGGACAGGGTGTCCTAACTGGATGATAGACTAAACCAGGAAGTACTCGTAGGGATGTTTATATAACACAGATGCATCCTCGTGTAGCAGATGAGGAAGAATATATAAGGCAAACCCAATTTACCAAAGCTATTCCATAAGACTACTGAAGTCCCTGTATTCTGATGTTGTATTCACCAAGCAGTCTTTTGGTTTTCATTTAGTTTCTCATTTAGAAAGAGAATGGGTTGCTTAATTGATATGAGTATTCTGATTGACTTAGTGATTTTATCATAAATGAATAGATTAAAATTCTGGCTAATACATAAGTCCCCTATGAGTTTGCCTACTGTGAATTAATTCTCCAGAACCTGGGCATCCCTGGATGAGTTGATAGAATTGAATTTTTGAGTCTGAAAAGAAAAGGGGCAGACACTGGACTATGGTGTTCCCAACAAGGTGTAACCATGGTTAGACAGGCCCTAGTGTCCTGACTTTTATATTACTATCTAGCCTTGGACATCTGCAGCAGTCATCTTCAAAGCAGTCTTTGGAGAACTACTCGATTCTGAAATATAATCTAGTTCTTCTTGACTTCCCTTAAACACAAGATCTGACCATGTTACTCTTCTACTCAGTTAACCCCAACTGCTTCCTATTATTTCAAGGATAAAAGATAAATGCTTCTGTTTAGTCTTTAAAGCCATATGCAACCTAGCCACAAGCTATCTTTCCAACTTCAGTGGCTATTCCTCTCCCTCCCACACTACAATCAAGTCACACTAGCCTGTTTTCTCTCCTTACTTGCACTTCTTAGAGTCTTTCTCTCCCTTTAAGAGATAGCTGAGGTATGATCTTCTGCATGAAGCCTTTCTTGACTTCCTCCAACTGCTAGTGTTCTCCCTCCCAAACTCCTTGTAGTGAACAAATTATATATATATACTTATCTCCCCTTTTAGATGGAAGTTGTCTGTGAGTTGAGATTGTTTCATCATTTGTAGTTGAATACTCAGCACTTAGCCTAGTGCTTGGCAAATGGTGAGTGCTTAATAAATACTTTTTGGTTGACTAATTCCCTTTCTCGCTCTTTCTTTCTCCACTCTAAGGAAATCATGTTAGCTCTGGTACTGAGGCAACAGCTGACCTATAAGTTAAGAGAAATTTTCAAGTTGCCTTTCTGAGTCACATTAGAAATTAAACATGGAACTGTAGTCCTTCAGTATTTTGAAAAGCCAATTATTAGTCACAGTTGACACTTACATGATGTTTTATGTTATATCTTACCTTCTTTTTGACAGACAACAGCCTCTTGAGGTAAGCAGTACAGATATTATTGTTTCCACTTTGCAGATGAGAAAATTGAGGCTAAGAGAGGTTTAACCTAGAGTCATATAACTGACAGGTGGCAGAGTCAAGATTCTAACTCAGGTCCTTTGCTTTTACTTATACCACTGCTTTCTTCCTGATTAGATGCACTCCCCACCAACATTTTTTGGGATTTGTATCTGCCTACACAATTTCTTTTCAATTTGGGTTACAAATTTCATGTTGAAATAATGTCCTTTTTATATTTTAAAGAAAATACATAGATTCCAAATTAGATGTAGTAACTAGAGATGAACACTTTTGTGGTGACATTTTGTTGTACTCTGGTATTTTCATCATCATTAGTGATAATTATATTTCCCTATTATGATTATTAATATAAGAACTTTGTGGTAGGATAATTCTAAATCTAGGAGCTCCAACCTAGCATTTTTTTAAACTTTCAAATGGTTTAATAACATTAACAAATAAATATTCCAAATTGAATCAGCTACAGGGATATGGGGAAGGAAGAGAATGCTGTGGGATAGAGGGAGAGGCCATAGGGATAAAGCAGAGACCATGGGCTTCTGTCCAGTGTTGATGGGGAGCACTGTCTTGCTTTTGTGCTCTCTCTCAGGATTCCTCAGAAATGGAGAGGCCCTTTCCTGGGCAGAGTCTCTTGATCAGAGACAGAGGGAGGGAAGCAAAAATCCCTGGCCAGGGCGGTCAGGGATTCATTTAGGATTGGTCAGGTAAAAAAAGGGAGGAGTAGGGGAAGTAGAGGTGGGCTTTAGGAAGTGCCCAGGGATGCTGGCTTCCAGATATAACAAAAGGAAGGGCAGGGCAGGGGAGCAGGGCAGAGAACTAGCTGGGTAGATTTGTAAGGAAAGCATGACAAGGTGAACAAAAGACTGAATTTGAGTGGTTACTGGGAGGCCACAGAGCAGGAGAGATGCAGAAGACGGAGGGGACCCTCTCAGGACATCCCTTCAGCACTCATTCCCTGACGTAGACCCTGGTGCACACCACGTCTTCTGCTGTCATGGTCAGGATCAGTTCTCCATCACTGGTCAGCTCCCAGGCTTTTCCCACTTCACCAGGCTCTTACAGGGCCTCCCGTCCACTGTCTGCTCCTCAAACTCTTCCCTGATTTTGAAGTTAATCTCAGTGGTCCTCACAGTGGTAAAAGTTGTGATGTAGAAACTCTCTCCATCCTGTTTAATCTCCACTGCTGGCTTTGAGGCGGCTGCCACAGCAATCTTTCTTAGCATCACATTCACCCCCAATGCCTTAAGTAAGTCCTCAAAGTTTTCTGAACAGATGATCTTCCAGTTCCTGGAGAAGTTGGACATCTTGGCAGAAGTGTGTAAACTTTCCCCTGGAAATGGGGCTTGGAGGACTGGAAGCTCCGAGTGACACCTCCTCCTCCTTCTCACCATGGGTTCTCTAAGCACCACAAGTGAAAGAGACAATCGCAGCAAAATCCCAAAGCCCAACCTAGCATTTTCTTTAAAAAAAAAATACTGAGCTATGAAAATAATTCCACATTTATAATGATGTGCTTTTCTATTTTTATCCTAGATGAAGTCCTACAAAGGACACCCTTAATAGTCACACTAAGGACTGAATATTCAGTGAATACTGTGTACTGGTGATAAATAACTCAATGCACAGGAGTAAGGGGACAAAATGTGTGTGTGGTAGCTTTCCACCACACCAGCAGCTGGCCTGATACCAAACAGAAGAATTCAATGACAGTATTGAGAAATAGCCATATTTGTTATTACAGATATCATTTTTGCTAAGGGATTTGGGATTGTGAAACAGCATTTAGTAATTAAGTGGGAAAGTATCTGTAAACTATTGAGTAATTTTTTTTCTTTCTTTGAATTCAACAAATGTTTCTCAAGTGCTACTGTGTACAGAACATTGTGCTCATTTCTGTAATAGATATAAAACTGAGATAAGACACTATCCCTGACCTTGTGAAATTTATAATTTACTTGGGGGTGGGGTGGAGAATATGACACATTCATAAATAACTAGAATATAAAACAGAACAGGATGAGTATATAACAGAGATGCAAACAAAGTGATAGAACTAAAAGAGTGAGGGGAAGGTCATTATTGGATTGTAGGGATCAAAGAAAGATTTCTGGAGGAGGCTGAATTTGCTTTGGGCTTTCAGTGATGGGTAGGAATTCAAGAGTTAGAGAACGGGGCATTCCAGGTAAGAGGAGTATAACAAGCAAAGGTTGGAGGTGGGCAAATAAAAGATATTTGTTAGGAATGTCGTGTAGTCCAATTTAGAATGTGAGTTTCGTGAGGCCAGAGGTTGTTTAATTTTTGTCTTTGTACCCTAATGCCTAACATCATACCTGATGCACAAGACACTTATTAAATGTCTCTTGACTAAAACACTTGCTGATTAAATTGAATTGACTGGATTGTAGAATGTGTTTATGGGAGAAGTATGAGAGGTCTAGAAAGGTAAAATATTGTATAGAGTCTTGAATGTCAAGGAAAGAAGTATGAACTTTTCTTGGTAGGAAAGGGGGAACCATTGAAGGATTTGATCAATGGAGTGACATTACTAAATATTTGCACAAGGCAGATTGTCTGAAAGCAATGTGATAGATGGTTTAGAACAGGCATGAGATATGCTAAGAGTATCTTGTAGGAAGCCCGCAGTAAAAGTTCAAGTGGGTAGCAATAAGGGCCTCTCCTAGGGTAGTGGTAGTAGAAAAAAAGAGACATGTGAAGCATTGTAGATGTAGAACTGGCAATACTTTCTAACATTTTGAATAGGAGGTGAGGGAGAGAGAAGAGTTGGTGATAACATTGAAGTTCCAACATGGGAGAGTTGCTAAGTGATGGGGTCATCATCAGAAAAAATGAAGTTAGAAAAAGGAACAGATTTTTGAAGAAAGAAATTAAGCTCAGTTTAAAATTAAGAGTTTGAGGTACAGGTTTTACATCTAGACAAAGAAATCCTGTGGATTGTTGGAGATATGGATCTAGAACTTGGGAGAGAGGTCAGGGCTAGAGGTACTGATATGAGTCTTATCTACATAAAAGTAATAGTTGAAACCTTGAGAATGTTTCAACTTTCTATGGAGATGACTCCCAGGTTTCTATAGTATATGAAGTCCAAGTCTCTCTCTGGGACTCTAGTCTCAAATTACCAGTGTCTTGGTATAGGACATCTCCAATTGAATGTCTCACAGTAAAGGTGTCTAGAACCCAACATATCTGAAGACAGAATTAAGTTTTTTTCCCCAAAACATTTTCTTCTTTCCAACATTCCTCTTTCTGTCAAGGCCACCACCATTCTTTTAGTCACCTAGGTTTGCAAGTCTGGAGCCATTCTCTACTCCTCACTTTCCCTGATCTTGCAGATCCAACTAGTTATCAAGTCTTATGCATTCCACATCCACAATATGCCTTGCATCTCTTCCCTTCTCTTTACTCACACAGCCAGTATCTTAGTTTTAGTCGTCATCACCTTGTCTGGATTACTTACAGTAGCATCTGAATCAAGTGCCTTGCGCTTAATCTCTTTCCTTCCGCACAAATGGCAAATTGATGCTTCTAAAACAGAAACCTCAAACCAGTGGCTTCCTCTTGGCTCTAGGATCAAAACTGAACTTAACTATTTGCCTTTTAAAGTCCTTCACAGTCTGGTTCTAGTTTGCCTTTTTAAAGCTTGTTATACTGTACTTTCCTTCATGAATTCTACTTTCCAATCAAATTGACCCACTTGCTGTTCCCCATAAACTTCATTCCACCTCTCTTTTCTATGACTTTATATAGACCATTTCTCATTCTTCTGAGGTAAATCCCCCTGTAACAGTAATTAATTTAGCAGGTACTTGGTGCTTAGTAACTAAGGGCTAAGTACTTCTGTAAAAGAGGCAGAGGGTGTGAACTCTGTCTCCTGTGTGAAAGAAACAGAAGATGTGAACTCTGTCTCCTCTTGCTGATGTGGCAGAAGGGGGTTAGCTGAGACAGGAAGCCAATGTGTGTGTGTGTGTGTGTGTGTGTGTGTGTGTTTGTGTGTGTGTGTGTGTTTGTGTGTGTGTGTGTGTATAAGAAGACTTCCAGAGATGGAGAAACAGAATCAAGAATTTTTACTCCTGGTGGAAGAAACAGGGCTATCCCAGCATCTGGGAGCTGGACTGAGGACTGAGTTGGAGGAAGCAGGATTGTCCCAGCATCTGGGAGCTGGGCCTGCTGGACTGAGAACTGAGTTGGAGTTTTCTATGAGACCAGAATTTGGTGAAGGCTGAAGTGGCTGCCACCTGGAAGGCCGGCTAGAAGGCTGAGATTCATTTTGGGTCCTAGGGCCAACTGAACTGCTGGAGGACTGAAGAAACATGACCAGGATGCCAAGACTTTGTTTGTTTGTGGCTTGGTTGATCCTTGAGTTTCCGGCAACAGAAGTTGTGAAGGTTTTGAGATGTGCTGGACCCTGTGAACTTCAGTGTGTAACAAGAACTGCCCAGAGGACTGGACGAGAACCTGGAAGCTGCCTCCTTCTGAATCCAGGTGACTGGTGGATTCAGGTAGGAGCTGAGACCATGGAAGGTGATCCAGGGAATCTGAGAGACCACACCAAGTCGAGATGAAGAAAAGGCCTTCCCTTGGACACATGATGAAATTGAAGTGTACTAGACACTGAGGGGTGGAGGGTTTGTGTAATTTTCTAATGATTGTATTTAGTGATTAACGATACTTAGTGACTGATTATTAGATAAGTGACTGATTAAGTTAATCTATGATTGCCTCATGGGTGGAGGATTGATTATTGTATTGTGAAATGACTGAATGGTTAAGAAAGGAGGGGTTCCCCCCTTAGGGAAACCAGATGATTATTCTTTTGTTCTTTGTTCTAAATATTGTGGCCACTGTAGTGAAAACTATGTGGCCATTCTAATGTTAAGCTGTTGTGAACACTATATTGTGATTTTCTATGATAAGATGTAATATTGTGAATATTATATTGTGATTTGTTGTGAATGTTTGCCTTGATTTGTAATGGAACAAATAGAGTGTTCACTATACTGTGTAATCAGAACCTTAAAAGCTATTCACAGTATCATTCTTTTGGGAAGTTGCTTGTGCATGGCATTACACCTCCTCACTTCTGCCTCACGAAATTTATAGTTTCCTTCAAGACTAAGCTCCTGTGTCTCAGCTCCCCTATATATAGCAGCCTATTCTGATAGGTTTCTGAGTTGCTCATACCTTCCTTTCAGAAATTCTTTTGTTATTTATTTTACATATGTAATAGGGGAACTGACCAATCAAAGCCCCATCTTTAAAGCATGTGCTTTAAGGTCTCAAAGCACATGGAAGCTTTCCCTAGGTTTGCAAGCCTGAAAATTCATCCTTTTCTACATCAGAGCATGCTCTAGAACTATTTCCTGTAGGCTTACTGCATGGTAATGAAAGTGACTTTTAGTTGATCATTGAACCAGAACCAACAACATATCAGGGAAGAGAGAGGTCTGTGCATTTGGGCTTTAAGGAGTGAGTTCTTATAGGTCAGTTCCCCTTCCCCTTCTCTCCACCCCCATTACATACCCATATAATGGTGATCAGGAGGACTAGCCTATGAGAGCCTAGTCTCCTTGAAGCTCAAATGAACATTATCTATATCTATGTCTCTCTATTTCTATGTCTATGTCTACATCTATATCTATGTCTATGTCTATGTCTGTCTATGTCTGTGTCTGTGTCTGTGTCCATGTCTGTCTATATCTATGTCTCTCTATGTCTATGTCTACGTCTATATCCATGTCTGTCTATGTCTATGTCTGTGTCTGTGTCTGTGTCAATGTCTGTCTATATCTATGTCTCTCTATGTCTATGTCTACATCTATATCTATGTCTGTCTATGTCTATGTCTGTGTCTGTGTCTGTATCTGTGTCTGTGTCTATCTATATCTTTGTCTTTCAATGTCTGCATCTACATCTATGTCTGTCCATGTCTGTCTGTGTCTGTCTATGTCTGTCTATATCTGTACCTCTCTGTGTCTGTGTCTACATCTATGTCTATGACTATGTCTAAGTCTATGTCTATGTCTGTCTTTGTCTATGTCCGTCTATGTCTGTGTCTGTCTATGTCTATGTCTGTTTATGTTTGTGTCTATTTCTGTCTATGTCTGTCTATGTGATCTATAGATCTAGATTGATCGATCTATCTATCTGTCTGTCTATCTATCTATCTATCTATCTATCTATCTATCTATCTATCTATCTATCTGTGTGTGTGTGTGTGTGCATGTGTATATTATAGCTAGTTGGCTCAGAGAATAGAGTGCTGGGCCTGGAGTCAGGAAGACTTGAGTTCAAATCCAGCCTCAGGCATTTATTAGCTGTGACCTGGGCAAGTCATTTAATTTCTGTTTGCCTTAATCTGCTGGAGAAGGAAATGGTAAACCACTCCAATATCTTTGCCTAGATGGATAGAATGGTCCACAGAGTCATGAAGAGTTGACTATGACTGAATGACTAGACCACAAACACACACAATATGTACATATATGTATACATGAGTATGTAGATATATTTATGTATATACATATAAATGTATGCCTATGTATATTTTACCATAATACACATTTATATTTAATATTGAATTAATTTAATTAATATTTTAATTAATTTCTTCCAACAGAATGTAAGGTTTTTGAGATTGGGGATTGTTTTATTTTTTGCATTTATATTACCTGAGTCTAGTTCAGTGTATTGCCTGGGGCACATAGTATTTATTTAATATATACTTATTGGATGAATGAATTGTTGGATGAATGTGATTTCCAAAGGATAGAGTTTAAAGATAGAGGAAGAGAAAAGGATCAAGGACCTAGTATTTTCCCTTCTACTAGTATGATACAACATATATACCAATATATAAATACAAACTATATAATAATAGTGAATTCTAGTAATTATTATATAGTGTGCACTATATATCTTATTAGCTTTATAATAAATGTATAACATTTTAAGGTTTGCAAAGCACTTTACGTATATTATCTCATTTGACTCTCCCAACATCCCAATAAAGGATTTAAAAAAAAAGAAAGATGGGGATGGAAAGAGGCTCTCTTTGATTCTTTGTTTATGTTCCCTACAGGTAAAATGAAAATGAGGGTTTCTAAAAGGTAGAGGTGAGGAGAATGTCCCAGACTTGGGGGGCTATTTATGAAAAGCTATGGAGGAAGGAGACAGAATGTTGTGTGGGTCAAATAGTAGGTGCTGTTATCATCACCATTTTATAGATGAGGAAACTGATGCAGACAGTGGTTAAGTTACTTGACCAGGATCATCCAGCTAATAAGTGTCTGAGATTGAATTTGACCTCAAGTCTTGTTGGGACCTGCTTAATGTCCAGGATTGACAATGATGTGAATAAAAAGAAGTGACCAGGCCATGTGGGTATTCAGGGAAGAACCATGAACTCCATTTATTGATGCTTAAAACAAAGTTTTTAAAGATCCAAATGACAAAGATTCAAGTATCCTTATCTCAGTCATATCCTGGAATATTATTACCAATAGAATAGTCTTCCATGCCCGAGAAATAGCTTGGATAAGACAAGGCTTGTTATCCAGGACCCAGGAAGTCATGGGGAAGGTCAGTTGTCTTTTATCAAAATGTATCTTACAGGACAAAGGATGCTCCTTGAGAACAGGCCACAATCTCAAAGACGTCTGCATAGAAACCTGATCCCCGAAAATCAAGTGTTTTGACTTACAATAGTCTTTAGCATAATATGATGAGGAACATGTCCTGAAATTTGGGGGCAAAGGTTTTGATGTCAGGATATCAGACAAAAATCCTTTTAAGTTTGCCCCTGAAAATGAGGGTTTCTAAAAGGTAGAGGTGAGGAGAATGTCCCAGACTTGGGGGGCCATTTATGAAAAGCCGTGGAGAAAGGAGACAGAATGTTGTGTAGGTCAAATAGTTAGCAGACCAGTTAGACTAGAATAGAAAATGTGTGAAGGCAAGTAATATGAACCAAGAAAGGAAAGACAGGTGGGAGCTGGACTCTGAAGGGTTTAATCCAAGGTTGAAGATTTCATATTTGATCCTAGTAGTAAAAGGGAGCCACTGAATACTTGTGAGTTTGAGAGTGACAGGCAGATCTGTGTTTTAGGACCATACCATTGGCAGCTGAATGAAGAATGTCTTGGCAAGGGGAAAGATTGGAAACAGGAAGACCAGGAAAGAAGTTGTTGAAGTAGGCCCAATGAGAAAGAGGTGACAAGGACCTGACCTGTCTTCTCTCTATCCTTACATAGTTAAATTTTGCCCATGCATGTCATCTTTCCAGAACAAACATTGATTTTAAAACTATTTTTAGAAATTTGCATTTGAAGACTGTCTGACCCTGAAAAGTTTAATCAGAGCACTGTGGGGAAGCC
The DNA here is from genome assembly GCA_028646515.1 of Pseudochirops corinnae. Taxonomy (NCBI): domain Eukaryota; kingdom Metazoa; phylum Chordata; class Mammalia; order Diprotodontia; family Pseudocheiridae; genus Pseudochirops; species Pseudochirops corinnae. The sequence continues at coordinate 75,249,517 of CM053587.1, forward strand.
TTGTCTCAAGGGAACAAGTCCTATAGGAAACGTAGGGCTACATAGGTTAAAAGCAACTGGTAGTTTAGTCAAGAAGTTACTTCTGCTTGCAACCTTGAAAATAATGCTTAAGGATAGTCAATTGAATAAAGGATTAAAAAAAAGAAAAAAAGGTGGGGATGGAAAGAGGCCCTCTTTGATTCTTTGTTTATGTCCCCTACATGCAAAATGAAAAAAAAAAAACCAATTGAGTTAATAAGATATTGAGACAAAAACTATAAAAAACAAGACCTTAGGTAGTAAATAACTAGTTTTTATGGTAAGATCTCCTGGGAAATTGTTCAGTTAGTTTGAACTATTCTTCCCAGAGGAGTATAGGAATTGAATCTTATACCACTGAAGAGAACCTATATTAAAATTAATTCAGTTTTAACAGGAATAATATATGAAGCTAAGCTTAAAAAATATACAAACGACTTTCCAACTTGGGAGTCTCAGATAGATTTGTTTTATTTTTTCCCTTTCCTCCCCTTGACTTGACTTTTCTCCTACCATTTCCTTAGTTGGTGGTTACATAGTGATATAGGCAATATTTCTGTCATCAGTGGATAGAATAGTATGGATTTCCAAATGCTCCAGTTCAAACCACAGTGCTTGGGAAGAAAGCAATGTGTGCAAGGTTATGGAGATCAAGTTTCTTTAATGGAAAAAACATGACTATTGTGATTATTATGGAAAGAATTCTAGTATTAGAATTAGCTTACCTGAGTTCAAATCCAATCTCCAACATTAATTATTTATGCGACCTGAAACAAGTCATTTAGCCTCTTTGGTTACTCATTTGTAAATGAGGGGATTGGGCTGGACCTGTAAGGACCTTTCTAGCTCAATATCTATGAGCTCATGATCTGATTATCATTACAACATGAACCATATATAGTGAATGAATATTTTCTTTTTTTTCTTTTTTTTGAATTAAAACTTTTATTTATTTTAGTTTACATCATTCATTTCCACGAAATTTTGAGTTACAAATTTTCTCCCCATCTTTCCCCTACCCACCACCCCGAAACAGCCATCCCATTGTATCCCCCTCCTCCAATCTATTCTCTCCTATGTCCTCCCCCCTCACCCCTCTGACTTTCCGGCAGGGCAGGATGGATCTCCCTACCACAGTGCCTATGTATCTCAGGTTCCAGTTGGATGTAGTTAATAATAATAATAATTGTATATATATATATATATATATATATATATATATATATATATACACATATATATTTTTAACATTTGATTATAAAACTTTAAATTCTAGAATGAATGAATATTTTCTGTGTTATAAGGCAACAGGAGCCCCCACCTCCCCACCACACTCTAAAGTAATATAAACTACAACGTTGGAAACTATACCAAGTCATAAGCTAATTATTTCAATTCTGTTTGATTAAATTAACTAAGCATTTATTAAGCTTACTCTGTGCCAGGAATTGTACTTGCAACAAATAAGAATGTCAGTGCCCTAATGAACCTACATTCTACCACTGGAAACAGCATGTGCACAGATAAGATATACACAAAACACACACAAAATATGTACATAGTAACCCCACACACCAAAGATCTGTATGCAAAGTAAGGAGTAAGGACTGGACCTATGATTTAATTTGTCTAGAGAACTCCCAGGTAAGGAAACTCCCTCTCCCAATGCAGGTTGGAACCTTCTATACACCTTCTCTTGGAGAGCTGTCCAGAGCATGGGGAAGTCCAGGGTCATACAGCCAGCATGTATCAGAGGCAGTGCAGGAATAGAAGTCTTTGGGTTTTAAGGTCAGTCATCTATCCGCTTTGCCAGGGATTCTTAATTGCTTTTGTGTCATGTTTTAAATACATAAAATAAAATACATATGATTCCCAAGGAAACCAATTATATTGAAATTCTGTTCAAAATATTTAAAAAACCCACAGGCTCAAGAACTCCAGTTAAAACCCCCTACATTGTGTCAAAGCTGCCTTTCCACCTCAGCTAAGCACAAAATAATTTGGTCCTGATGGGTGTGTGTGTGGAGAGTAGAGGGATGCTAACAATTTGGAAGAGTTGAAAGGTCTTGTGTAGGACATGATGCTTGAGCTGAACCTTAAATGGAATTTAAGGATTCTATGAGGCAGTCAAAGAGGGTATGGATTCTCTCCATAGCATGGGGTCAGTCTGCACAAGGAAAGAAGGGAGGACACAGGGGGTGCATATGGAGACTGACAAGTACATCAGTCTGGACTGGTGCTTAGTGCTGTACAATTGACTCAGTATTCTGCTTCTTTCTTTTTTTCTCTTTTGGACAGGGGTAGGCAAGGCAATTGGGGTTAAGTGACTTGTGCAAGGTCACACAGCTAGTTAAGTATCAAGTGTCTGAAGCTGGATTTTAACTCGGGTCCTTCTGAATTCAGGGCCAGTGCTCTATTCACTGCACTGCCTAGCTGCCCCATTCTGCTTCTTTCTTGATTAGCCAAAGGAATTGTAATCACTTGTGACCACAAGGCAGACAGCTCTTCAGCACAGAGATAGATACTAAACATTCTTTGTAGGAAAATATAAAAAGAAATATACAGAATAATGAAGAGTAAAGAGCAGTTAGGTGGCACAGTGGATAGAGTACAAGGCCTGGAATCAGAAAGATTTGAGTTCAAATCCAACCTTAGACACTTACTAGCTGTATGACCCTGGGCAAGTCACTTAAACCTGTTTGCCTCAGTTTCCCCATCTGTAAATGAGCTGGAGGAGGAAATGGCAAATCACTCCAGTGTCTTTGCCAAGAAAACCCCAAAGGAGGTCATGAAGAGTTGGATTCAACTGAAATGACTGAAGAAGAACAATAGTGAAGAGTAAATAGCAGACTCCCCTGGTCTACTTTGTGCCTCCTCCTGAGGAGCTTGACTTAACATTGAAGGGCTTAATGCTTTGGGATAATGCAGTAAACTTTAGGTTGTTCCTTGGTCTCCACCATCCCACTATTGCCCTCTGACAGGTGCGGAGGGAGGGAGCTACATCAGAGAGCACTGGCCACTGAGCTAAGAATGGAAATGACTCCCTTCCTCTGCTGTTCTCTCTCTCCACCTGCAGAGCAGCTCAGAACTCTGAGCCTTTCCATAGAGCAGTGGTTCTCAACCTGTGGGTTGCGACCCCTTTGAGGGTCGAACGACGCTTTCACAGGGGTCGCCTAAGACCATCATAAAACACGTATTTCTGATGGTCTTAGGAACTGAGACACTGCTCCTTTATCCATCTCCAGGTGAGCCTGCCCACATGCAGAAATGCCCACATACGAGTATTAGAGGGTCGCAGCATTAGGAAGGAAGGTTGAGAACCGCTGCCCTAGAGGCAATGAGGAAGAGAAGTTATGTCGAATTGCTCACACACGGCAGCCAGAACAAGTACTGGCCTAGATGAGCTTGAGCTGGGATCTCAAAGTCCTAGCTTTCTCTCCTGCTTATGTTTCTTTCCTGAGCCTACGTGACTGAGCAGCAGTGATCATGAGATGGACTTTCCCAGTCCTGGAGATAATATCATGAATTTGAGAATTTAGAAGCTCTTGGGTTCGTAATTGGTTCTGGATGAACTTTGAGAGGAGGCCTCAGCAGCTACTACAGTTCTTGGAACGTGAACAAATTCCCTTTCCTAACTTGGCAAAAAGTGTGGAGGTGAAGGTAAAATTCTGACTCGGCAGTACTGTAAATTGCTTTGTGTTTTAAGTCTCAATAGCAGTTACACATGACTTCTTATTAAGTTTTTTTTTAACAGCACACTTGTCAGTCTTTTGTGTAAATTTAGCATTGCTTTTGTGTGAAGGAAATAAATAGCTGTCCTGTACCTGCTTTATATTGCGTGTTGAGTACTTTTCTACCCCACCATTTTTCAGATCCAGTCTAAATTTGAGACAAATCTAACTAAACTTTAGTGATTCTCCCCAAGGCTCTAGAGTGGAAAGAAAGCCAGAGAGTTTGAGAAAAGGAGTCTGACTCCTTTCTATAGGAGCCAGGCTTCCCTAGGACTTTACCTGGTCTTCATGTATCTTCATCTTGCATAGTTGTAGTTTCTTTCAAACTTTTAACTCAAGCACCGTGATTCCTACCAGCTGCTAGTGCCTTCCCCATTACCTTTGTATACTTTGTATTTACTTCTTTGTGAACATTTCCTTTGATAGACTTTAAGCTCCTTGAAGGTAGGGACCCTTTCCTTTTTGTCTTTGAATCCCCAGCCCTCGGCACAGTACCTTATAAATGCTTGTGGATTGATAGTCTGGAGGAATAGCTAGTAGACTAATTTGGCTGTTATGTAGTATACATAAAGGGAAATCATATGAAATAAGTCTGAAAAGGTAGGTTAAAGGTAGATTTAAGGTAAAAGACCTTAAATTCCAGACCCTGAAGTTTGGATTTTATTTTAGGGACAGTGGGGAACTGCTGAAGATTTTTTGAGCAGGAAAGCGATGGGGTCCAACCTGTGCCTTCAGAAGGTTAATTTGGCAGCTGTATGGTTGAACTCCATGAATATTGAGGTCATCTTCAGTGAAAATATGAGAAGGGAACAGGCAGATTTTTCACTAATAGCTCTCTAAAGCAGACCACATTTTTCTCCTATAATACAATTGACCTAAAGATATAAATCTCTCTGTTTGTTATTAGTTAATTACTGGGGAAAAAAAAGGCATTTGAGTTGGTAGTGTAAAATGCAGCATCAAAAATTCTCTCATAAGAAACTCTGAAGTGGGGGTGGCTGGATGGCACAGTGAATAGAGCCCTGGCCCTGGCATCAGGAGGACCTGAGTTCAAATATGACCTCAGATACTTAACACTTACTAGCCGTGTGACCTTGGGCAAGTCACTTAACCCCAATTGCCCTGCCTTTTCCCCCTCCAAAAAGCAAAAGCAAAATCTCTCAAGTATATGTTAAGATCATATATAATTTCTTGACAAATGCAACCAACAATTCAAACTATTCATTATGCCTCTTATTATCGAGGACAATATATAATTGCCAAAGAGGTTCTCCACTTTCAAAGAAGGTATTCTGCTAAACATCCAAATAGAATCAGATTTCCCTGCAGATGGTAGACTCCTCCTGATTCTCCCTTTTGTGGATAACATTGTGTTGATTGAACAGGGGTCAGTCAGCTACTGGCTATAAGTGAAACTAAGCCCTGCCTGTTTTCATATGGCCTATGAGCTAAGAATGGTTTTTACATTTTAAAATGTAATTCATTTAAAATTGTATGATTAAATTGTAAAAGTACAATTAAAATTTAAATACAATTTGTTTTTAAAACATAAAAGCCATTCTTAGCTTATAGAATATACAAAAATAAGTGGAAGGCCAGATTTAACCGATGGACTGCGGTTTGTTGATCACTAGTCTAGACCTTGATATTGAGATATATGATTATTTAAAGGAGATCAACCTAATAATTCATATTATAGGGCCATGTCAATGAGATTCATGATTGCTCAAAGAAAATCAACTTAATAATCCATATGGGAAAAAATAATGGACAGAAAATGCCTAGGTTGTGACATGGATGGTCAGTGTGTTGAATTAATCTATCAGCGTGCATATTTGAGACAGGCACTACAGATCCGGGCCGTAGAGGCTGGAATAGATTTGTGAGACTATGCAGTGCTTTTAATGATTCCAACCTTCTTATTCATGCAAAAGTCCACCTTTTCAATACAATCATTTTCCTGGAATGCTTTATGGTACAAATTTTGTAATATCACAGACTCTGAGGAATTAAAGTTTGGGATGACCCATTGGGCAATGGGAAGATGCATTGGGAGTGCAAATAAGCTGTAGCCTATTTCTGCCAGCGACCTATTCTCAAAAAGTGGAACAAGAAATATCAGTGAGGTCATTTGTGATTGGAAAAGGAAAATCAGGCCTATTATATGAGCAAGGAATAAGATAGATAGTAAAAGTGCTTCATGGAGACCTTCAATATGTAAAATATAAAAAGAGCTGGAGGAAGACCATGTGCACATTGGGTGGATCTTCTATAACCTACAGAGGAAATTATGCAGGTTAAGAAGACTTGGATGGGTTCTGATCTGTACCTATAAAGCACCTGCACTGCATCAGTTCCAATACCTAAATTGATAAGAATGCAAATTTATTGAAATATTTAAAGCTTAAATTCTCAACATTAAAAAACTAATGATGACTATTTTATTATAAATATTAATATTCTGAAATTAAACACCAAATAAAGTGAGATTTCCATATATATTGTAGAATAGGAGGAAAGGATTGTACATGAAACTGTAAATTTCAATTATGGAGAGATTGTTTTTTTCTTTAAGTAAAACATTCATCATGTCATCTTCAAAGCTGTCCTGATTAGCTGTGATTTATTCTGGTCTTCTTTTATTCTCTTCTCATTTAATGGGGGTGTTTGTGGGGAACCCTGTTCCTATCTTCTGTCTCCTTCCCGTCACCAATTTAAAAAAAAGAAAAGAAAAACAAAAGCCTTGCAACATATACGCATGCAAACAAACATAAGACTGAAGCTAAATAAATCCCAATGTTGGTCATGTCCCAAAATAAGACGTAATTTGTATCTTGAGTCCTTTGCCTCTGGAGGAGGTATGTAGCATGCTTCATCACTGATGAATGATGATGAAATTGTGGTGAGTCACTTCTTTTAAAACGTGTCTATTTGTTAAAATTAATAAGCTTTTATTTTATCTCTCATTCCCCACCCATTAAGAAAAAAAGAAAGGAAAACAAAACCCTTGTAAGAAATATGCATGGTCCAATGAAACAAATTCTTACATGGGATGTGTAAAAATGTACATCTCATCTTGCATCGTAAGCTCATCTTCCCTGTGTCAAGAAGTAGAGAACGTTCTTTATCATGAATCCTTTGAACTGTGGTTGGTCATTACATTGATTCTCTAAGTTCTTAAGTCTTTCAAAGTTGTGTACTTTGCAGCATTGCTGGTATTATATAAATTGTTCCCTTGGTTGAGCAGCCGCTTTGCATCAGTTCATATAAGGCTTTCAAGGTTTCTCTGAAATATTCCCCTTCATTGTTTATTATGACACAGTAGTGTTCCATTGTATTCATACCATAATTTGTTTGACTGTTCCCCATTTAATGGAACCCTCCTGAGTTTTTAGTTCTTTGCCGCTGTGAAAAGAGTTACTTAACATAATTAATTTTCTAGGTATAGGTTCTTTTCCTCATTATTTTATCTCTTTGATCTAGTAATGTTATTGCTATAGCAAGGGGGAACATAGAGTTTAGAGCTTTTGAGGCATAATTCAAATTGCTTTCCAGAATGGCAGCACCAATCCACAATTCCACCAAAGTACCCTAGCCAGCCTGTTTTTCTGAAGCCTCTCCAATACTTTCCATTTTCCTTTTTGATCATTGTGGCCAATCTGATAGTTAAGTAAGGTGGTAGGTATCTCAGGGTTGTTTTAATTTAAGTTTCTCTAGTTACTTGTGATTTGAAGCAGCTTTTCATATAGTTGTTGATAGATTATATTTCTTCCTCTGGAAACTTTCTGTTCATATCCTTTGACCATGTATCTGTGGGGGAAGTAAGTTACTATTTTCAGTGCCTTTTTTTCTTTCTCATAAGTCAAGAGTTTCAGTTGGTGAAAGGGCAGGATGTTCTTAGTTTAAACCTACAACAGAATAATTCACGGTTGTTTGTGCTGATCACTCAATGTGATGTCTCTAAATTGATGACTGATTTTCATATAGGTTACTTAAAAGGTCATGTGACATTGTTAGTCATAAAGTTTCAGTAGGTTTTAGATTTATTAAGTTGATTTGATCTAGGCGTGGGAGGTCCTTTCGGATGTTTTGAGCCATATTTAGGGGATGTTCCAAAACAAATGTTTTGGAATAATTAATTACTTTATAGAAGTGATGTTCCATCTATAACTCAGTCAAGCTGAAATATGTTTCAGGTATAACGTGATAGATAAATGTGTAGAAGACTTCAACTGGACTCTTGTATACTGCTATCTTACCACACACCGTAATGTCAAGGTGAGAGCCAAGGATGAGGGCCGGGGGAGTCCCAGTGACCTCCTACTCACTCTTGACCTTCCATGTCTCTCACATGCCAGGCTAAGAGAGACAGGGGTGTGAAATGCTAGAACATATACTCTCATTCCTCATTTAGCTATTCGTAAGGGACCACAGGACCTGATGCAGTGCTATACATACATTAGGTGCTTAATAAATGTTTGCTGAATTGATTCTTCTTTGATATAGTGGGTCTTGCCAGAATTGTGCTTTGATGTACCATCTAAGCATAAATGCCAAAGTAAGTAAGGACCAATTTGGTATATATGCTAACTTAAAAAGCTGGACTTGAATGTGTTTGATTATAGTTCAAATCTAACTTTATTCAGGAAACAGATACTAGAAATCACAATAGTTACTTATGAAGGGGAAGCAGTAGTCTTCAGTTAGAGCCTTGTCAGTGGCCTTTTTGTTTATTTTTTAGAGAGGAAAGGTTAGACTATTTTGGCAAAGCCATAATCAGTAATTTTTGCATCTGGAACAAGCAGAATGAGATATGCCCTCAAATTAAATTTGTAATATAATTTACTACAAATGTGAAATAATTTATTTTAAATGCAAATATGAAAATGAAGCAATTAAGAAGCAATTAAAACAAATTGAGTTAAGTGGGAGGGGAAATTTCTTATGGAAAGTAAGCATTTATAATAGAACCTACTATGAGCCAGGCATAGTGTGAAGTGCTTTACAAGTATTATCTCATTTGATACTCACAGTAACCCTGAGAGTTAGATGCTATTATTATTACTCCCATTTTTACAGTTGGGGAAATGGAGGCACACAGAAATCGAGTGACTTGCTGAGTGTAACATGGCTAGTGAGTTTGAACTCAAGTCTTCTTGACTCTAGGTCCGCCATTCTACCCACTTTGCCACCTATATGCCTCATTATAGTGACATCTATGTTGCTAGAGAGCATTTGTTAAGTTCTTATACTCTCCAGATTTTAGTTTCCTGGGTCAAGGCCCTCATCATTTCACCTTGGTTATGACTTTGCTTTAAACTTTGTTTTCTATTTGGGGTCATATTCTGATTGGGGAAAACTTCTCTCATTGATCAGAATGGAAAGTATACCCTTACATATCATTTGATGAATTGTGGCCAAATTCTAGAGACACTAAAAAGAAAAACAGATAAAACAACTTTTAGATTGCTAGCAAAGACAAGAGAAAAAAATCGCTAGTGGTAGAGAATCTACATGAAAGAAAAGATATGTTTTCTTAGACTGGATCTTTAACATTACATATGTGCTTTCCGCTTAAAATTACTAGCTAAAACTAGACAACTGAGCAATTGTCTTTAATGCCTTTATAGTAAACTTTTTTTTACACAATATTTTCCAGTAGGGAAATAGATAGTACTTTAAATATATAGTATTAGTCTTATAATTATTTTTAAATCAGTTCAGTTATGTATTTATTTCAGTCATATGCCAGTTGCTGATTTTGAGCTAACAGTCAAATTCAACAATATTGAATCTTAAGTCACAGTGTCTGAAGGACTATAAACCACAGCCCTGAAGTTTACATAGTTCACTACTACCACTGCCTTCTACTTGGGTTGGGCCACAAATACCAAGGAACAAGTTTGTTCTCAAATATTCATCTCTGGCTGCCAGCCAAGTCCACAAAGTGCAGGGATACATGAAGACAAAAAGTGATGATGGTGAGCTGAGGAGGGTGGGTAGCTTAAGTTCTACAGACCTTAAAAAATGTTGTCAGTTCTCATTTCATCTGAACAGTTTCTCCCACACCTTCCTAGGGAGAACTTTAAATTATAAATTCACTTCCAATCTGAGGCATTTGAACAATTCCTCTCTTTCCTGCATTTGTTACTTGGCACTTACTTTGTGGAGAAAACTCTTATATTGGCCCCTTTTCTAGCTCTACTTTGAAGGCATACAAATAAAATTACTTTGGTGGTTCCATTTATCTAACCTAATTTCCCCATGTGTTTTTGTGTAACTTTAGCTAAATGCTTCTTGTCCCTTTAAACCTATATTCATATATTTTATTTCTTTGTAGGGGCAAGTAATTTTGCTTTCTATTAGATTAAAAGCCTCTAGACAGAATAAGGAAGAATAAATTCAGTGGAAAACATGGTTCACTTTGGACATTAGTAACTACTATTTCTCCAGCTGTCCTTAAAACTTTCTACATGTTGCCTAGAACAACATTTTCTTCTCATGCTATTAGATTCCCAAATCCTGGGCTTTCTAAAAACACGAAGATGATATTAAAGAAACATTTTGGTAAGTGTTTTGTATCTTTTGTTACAATTTTCTGACTGCTTCTGTAAGAGGCTTTCCCCTCTAAAGTGCAGATGAAGTCACATTATTTCTGAGTTAGTAGGCTAAGTTTTGAACGAGAACCTGACAAGCAACTACCGTCCAAATCATTACAGAATCAACAGTGGTGGTATAAAAATTGAAGCCAGTGAAAGGGGAAAGAAAACTGAGAACAGGGAATGTTGTTTATAATTAAGGTTAAAGATTAAGCTTGGGCTCATATCTCAAAATATATAACATGAATTAGTCAATTAACCAAGTCCTACACGTGTTTTGATCCTTTCTGGTAGATAGAGAAGACTGAAGGAAGTCTGGAAAGGAAATGTGAATACTCGTGCATTGGAATGGAAGGCAATAAAATACTTTTATTATGTGATAAGTGAAAAATGCAAATATGCCAATAGCAACATTGGAACTTAAGTCCTGAAATCCCATGTGAACATTGGATTTGTTAGTTCAGTTCTTGTTTTAAGGCTATCTGGGTTCCCCTGATTCAGCTTCCTTATTCCCATTGCAATTGCTTCCTCTATGTATGTATTTACTTGGTACTAATCCCTAGCTCATGATTTTTGGATCTTTCCTGTTGAATTTGGATCTGGCTCCCCACCTCTACCCTGAAGCAAAATACACCATCATCTTAGGACACAATTTCCAGTTGACTTGTCTCTAAGTAGTGTAGTGGATAGAGTAGCAGTTTCGGAGTCATTAAGACCTGAGTTCAAATACGGCCTCAGACACTTTACAAGTTATGTGACTCAGGGCAAGTCACTTAAACTCAATCTGCCTTCATTATAATATAATAATATAATATATAATAATATAAATATATTATAATAATAGCATCTACCTCCCCAGGTCTGTTGTAAGAATTAAATGAGGCAATATTTGTAAAGTGCTTAGCACAATGTTTGGCAAGTAGTAGGCGTTTAATAAATGCTTGTTTCTTTCTTTGCTTTCCTTTATGGGATAACTAACAAAAGTTGACTTAAACTGAAGCTCTCTTAGTTAAATTCAGCCTTGACTGTCTATGACTCAAAGCTATGCCTTCTAACTCCAGGTCCATTGCTCTTTCTACCATAACATACTGTCTTTTAATTGAGTCACCAACACACCAATATAGTGCAAGTCCTGACTTGACCCCAAATAGCAACTAAACTGTATAAGCCAATAATGCTATGTAGTGGCTGGTATGGGTAATTATCTTTTCCAATCTCTCTTTTAAAATTTTCAAATTATATTTTTACTTTCAGTTTCAAATTCTCTCCCACCCACTACCTCCTTTTCCACCCACTGATAAGGCAAAAAAAAATTATATCCATTATACAATGAAATAATGCAAAACATATTTCTGCAGTAGTCATGTTCCCAAAAAAGGAATGAAAAATATGCTTTAATCTGCACTCTGAGTCTATCAGTTCTCCATCTGAAGATGGATACCATTCTTCATAATAAGTCTTTTTGGTGTGGTGGTAGATCATTGAATTATTCAGTTACTAAGTCTTTCCCAGTTCATTATATTTATGGTATTCCTGTTACTGTGGATATTGTTCTCTTGGTTTTTCTCATTTCACTTTGCATCAGTTCATGTAAGTCTTCTCAGGTTTTTCTGAAAGCATCTCTTTAATCATAAAATACAATGCCCAATTGATGGACATGTCCTCAGTTTCCAATTCTTTGCCACCACGAAAAGAGCTGTCATAAATATTTTTGTACGTATGGGTCCTTTTCCTTTTCCTTTGATCTCCTTAGATTATGGTAGTATTGCTGGGTTGAAAGGGTATGCCAGTTTTGAGATCCTTTGGTTATGGTTTCAAATTATTCTCGAAAATAGTGCCAATCTCACTTCACCACTCTGTTCCCCAGAAGAGGAATTGTGTATGTTGAATAGTGAATGGTAATTTCTCCATGCCTTTGCCTATCAGAACCTAACATACTAGCTTGATACACCAAGGCATTTTCGTGTAAACATTACAGCAGTGTAGATAGAGGTTCATTGGAACCAGAGTTACTCAAAATTAAATTGTCTGATGCTATAGTTCATGAAGAGATAATGGAATACTATTTATTGTATATGATGGCTCTATAGGAAGGAAAGGGAAGAAACTTGCGATAATTATGATAATGTAAGAAACAATAATATCAATAAAAACTTATTTTAAAATTTAAATTTTTAAAAAAGTTATGTTAAAGTATATATTTATATAAATTTAAATTTATATTAAATTATTTCTTAAGAAAAGATAATGGAACAGGAAGTCAACTTATGAACTTTTTCTAGAAAAAATGAACATGTTTGACTTAGTTTGATTTAGGGCACAAGTTTGACCTAGTTGAGGAATCAGTTCAGTACTTTGAATCCAAATACTTTTCTCCAACATTCTTAATCTCATTGCTTAGTTTTCCCCTCAGAAATTTGATCACTGAACATAGCTCTGACTTTGTATCTTCCCTCTTTGATTAAAATGAATTTTGTATATACAACCTTGACTGGAGTTTGTGGTTGATCTACATATGTTGTACTCATCTTGTGGGGCATAGGTTTATGATGGTGGTTATATTGGGCTCACCTTTTCCCCTTTCCCCTGTACAGAGCTAGTTAATTCACTGCCTCTTCTCTTTTTACATGCTCAGGTTTTAAAATTCTTTTAAAAATATTTCCTAATACTTAAAAAAATCCCTCACTTTTAACAACAACCATAAAATAATTGAAAGTAGATTTCAGAATTGCAGAATTATGTAGAACAAGCTTGTCACAAAGAAGAGGTATAAGAAAATAATTCCCCCAACTCATTTGCAGAGGTGGAAGATCCATAGATCTGGTATGTTGCATATATTTTCAGACTTTTTCAATGTATTTATTGATTTTACTGATTCTTTTCTCATCCTCTTTTTCTGTTTTTCTCCTTTTCTTTTATTAGGCTTGATTATCAGATCCAGTCCACTGCTGGGATGGATGCTAAAGGTTGTTCTTCACTGGACTCAGCTGCTGGAAAATGCTGGCATGGACCACAGTTCCTGGAACTCTTAAGATTTCACATGCTCATAGCCCAATCTATTTCATCTCCAACACTCATTCACCTAAGAGAAGGAAAGAACAAATGCTAAGAGACAGAAAATCTCTCTCTGCCTATCTCTGTCTCTGTATGTTTGTCTCCTTCCTTTTGATCTTTACATCAATATTGTTATGGGCATTGTGTGTATATTTTTTTTGGTTGTGCTTTCTTTAGTGCACATCAGATTTTTAGACTTCAAAAGCACCAGATGTTCCTTCTAATCATGACTAGGTCCAGATCTGAACTATTTCCAGTTTAACTGGTCCTACCAAGGCATGAATCCTGTTGGCAAAATCTTCAAGAGCCTCATATTACCCTCATAACCAATGAAGCATTACAGGGAGACTTCTTTAGAAGCACGGTGATAGACTGGCTGACTGCTGTCCAGATGAGCTTGGAGAGATCTAACACCAGCCTGGTCACAGGGTGATCAATAACTCTCAACACTATCCTAGGGGAGAGCTTGTGAGTAGAACCATTAGAGGCAATACAGCTAGGTCACAATTAACATAAATTCAAATAATGTAATCACTCCATGGGATTCATTATTCACACTAATCAGGACCTAGCTGAACTCTCATTGATGAAATTTTAGATCCTTGAGGATAGATAAATAAATATTGATCAATAAATATTCCTCCTAATAAGCCCTCATGATTTCCTATTATTAATTGACATAAATATAATTTTCTGTTCCTCATTCAAGTGCCTTAATGATGAACACAATTTTAGGAACATTGAAATAATGAAAAAAATAGGAAAAGAGAGTTAGATTAAAGAAATCACAATCAACTCTAAATCTAAGACACTACCACACCCTACACTCTACCACTTAATGAGTATATATTCTGATAACATATAGTAAAAAATATTGCCAGTTCCATTCCATATTCTCAAACAATATACTGTTCAGATTTAGTGGTGTCTCCATTAATTTCAGTTTCTCTCCTGGTAATAGAGGGATGATATTCTTTATTTTCAGATGTAGTGCATACATTGTTAGAAATAAGAGTTGCCCACACAATACTTGACCATCCAGTTTCATATGTCAAATGTTTATTGACCATCAACTATGTTCAAGATCTTTCTCCTGCTTATAATTCAGTAGAGAAAACAGCAGGCACAGAACCACCAGAGATGAGACTGCTTCTTGAGGGAATTAGTTTGGTCCTCACATATTTAAAATTGTAGAAGCGGACCAAGAAACCCAAGTGTCCTGGGTCTGCCCAGTGTCCTAACTATATAAGACAAGTCAAGTGACCATTCTGGGGCTCAGTTTCCTCATATGTAAAATCAGGGGAAATAGGCTAGATGGCTTCTGAGGTTCCTTCCAACTCTAATTCTCTGAATGGGCTAGAATGATTATTAGGTTACCTTTTTGTCTTTAAATGTCATTAAGGACATTTATTGTTACATGTGAAACTGGACCACTTTTTCCAATTGCCTTTGGGTGCTGGTTGAAGGTATGATCTATTAAGCTCGCATTCATATAGCACATTATAATTTTTAAAACTCTTTCCTCCTTACCACCCTCTGAAATTGATAGTTTCTATTTTACAAATAAGTAAGTTTGCTATAGGAGCATATTGAGAGAGGCTGACAATGGGGAATTTTTTCTCAGTTGGAAATAAGGCACTGATTCCCTTCTCCCACTCCGACGAGTGGTTCCCAGTGATCTGGGGTGTCCTTTTGTGAAATGGGTCCAAAAGCCAGGTGGCTTGAGAGAGAGATGTGAAGGTCAGAGCATCTTGGCAACCTTAGGACAGAATAAAGGAGTGGTGACAAATGGTAGCAAGCATTCTGCAAGGGGGATAAAAGACCCCTACTCATGTGTCCATTTACATAGCCCTTGCCACCCTGTGCTAGTTTTAGCTTTGACTCCCCCCTACCAAACCAGATTACATAATAACTGAAAGGGGGATTCAATAAATATAACTTACATTTATAGTATTTTAAAGGTTGTAAAATTCTTTACACACTCATACTCATTGGAGCCTGTAAAGTAGGAGTCATTATTATTTCCATTTTACAAATGAGGAAAACTTAGAGAGGTTAAATTAGTTGTCCAGTATTAGAGGCAGTGTTTGAACTCAAATTTTCCTCATTCCTCATTCCAAGTTCAAAATTTTATCCACTATATTATAGAATTTAATTAAAGAAAATATCAGAATAAATAATAGTGAAAAAATTTTCTGCATAGGCACAGGGGACATAATATTCTACAGATTTTCATAATATTCTACCAGTTTGTCATGTAATAATCCTTAACAGATGGTACACATTGTTAGGTTTAATCTCAGAACACCTTTTACTCTGAAACTATTGTTTGCTTTCCCAGAGTTCCTATATGATACAGGACTGGATCAGTGAGATGTATCACTGTTCGTTGAGTTGCTCAGCTCCACTGAGTAGCTGATGCTGCTAAGCTGCATTAACAGCTCTTTTGTGAGTCATATCCATAGCAACGGGACATCAAAGAGTCACTCAAATGAAGTCTCATTCTCTGTCTCTGTCTTTCTGTCTCTCTTGACAACATTACCCCCCTCTTAGTACAAGTTACCTTAGATTTATTTGATATTTGTGTTGTGGTAAGTTAACAACTTTCATCATAACACTTGTGCTAGAACAATGTAAATTAGCCTGGAGCTTCACTTTGCAGTACTGGAAAGGTAGTATGAATCTAGACAACTTTATCCCGCATTCCTGCAGCTATACCCAGGCATTGCTCTCCTTACATAATTGCTACTCTTCAATCTTGCAATCTGATTTCCATTCCTACTGCTTTAATGAAATTGATTTCTCAAAGGTGATCAATGACCTAAATACAAGTCTTCCTAATTACCAAATCCAGGCCTGGTTAATTCAATCCTTAGTCCTTGTCCTTGTCATTTCTATACCATCAGAAGCTGTTGACACCCCACTTTTCCTTGGTACTCTCATATTCCTTTTGTGACTTTATACTTGTGATTCTCTTCCTATCTCTTCTTCCTGTTCTGCCTCTTTTTGAATTTTGTCTTCTTCCTTTTACCCACTAAATACAGACCATCCCTAGAGCTGCATATTTGGCTTCTCTTCTCTATACTTTCTTTCTTGAATGTTTATTCTATTCTCATGCTTTCAATTTTATGCAGATGATTTCCAAATTTTTTACCACTAATTCATAGCTTCCTTTTTCTCCTAACCTACATTACCATCCTCTTACATATTTTTCTTTGGATGTTCTACTGGAGAGACAGTGTGGCAGAATGGAGTCAACGTTGGACTCGGAATCAGAAAGACACAAGACTTATTAGCCATGTGACCAAAAGCAAGTTATCTAAGCTCTTTCTCAGGCAGTTCTCTAAGACTGTAAGTCAGTGATAGGTTGTGAGAGTTCAAAGAGCAAAATATTACAGGCTCACCAAAGAAGGCAAAAGGTGACAAAAAGGTTACAAATCAATAGGGGGCAGCTAGGTGACTCAGTGAATCGAGGACCAGCCCTGGAGCCAGGAGGACCTGAGTTCAAATTTGACCTCAGACACTTGACACCCTTATTAGCTGTGTGACCTTGGGCAAGTCACTTAACCCCAATTGCCTTGTCTTCACCCCTCCAAAAAAAAAAGGTGACAATGCTCTTACTTTGAGTTACTAATGACATTAGGAAAAAGTTCCTCTCTTGATTTTTCACCACTTTAGGAGAAGGTGGTGAGGGAATAAGCATTTATATAGGACCCATTATGTGCTAGGCACTGTACTAAACATTTTCATGCATGTAGCCCATGGATTCTCACAATGATGCTCAGAGGTAGGTGTCATTATTGTCTCCATTGTGTAGTTGGGGAGACTGGAGCAAACACAGAGTAAATGACACGTCCAAGATTACACAACTATTGAGTGTCTGAGGCCACATTTGGGTTTGAGTCTCTCTGCCTCCTGGCTCCGTCCGGACCCTATTTGCTGCACCACCAGCTGCCTCTTTGGCTATAAGACACACTGGGGACCTTTTTCCCCACACTCTTTCAGCATTAAGTGTTCTTTCCTCTCTGTGGAATCCTTCTCCTCTGCCCACAAAAATGCACAGTCCTCCTTTATCTTAAAAAACCTTTTCCTTGTTTCTGCTTCTTCCACTCTCCTTTCGATTTTGTTCTTGCTTTCCATCTTTCCATTTTCGATCTCCTTTCATAACAGGTAGTCTATAAGCCCTGACTCCTCTCTCTACCTACATCCTCTTTAACTCCTTACAATCTGACTTCTATCCCCAATATAGTAATAAAATGCTCTCTCAAGGGTCACTATTGAACTCCTTACAAATCAAATTTAAAAGCCTTTTCTAAGTCCAGGATTGTTTTTTTTAACCTTTTCAGACTGTTTCTCTTAGCATCAGTACATTTTCAGTCTCAACACAGCAATGGTATCAAACTCAAAGAGAAATTGGGGCTACTAATAAATACATAAGGATCCCCAAAGGCCACATATTGCCTTAGTTTTAAAGTGTAATGTTATTTATTCTTTATTCTATTTTTATTTCTTTCATTAAATATTTCCCAATTATAGTTTTATTTGGTTGGGGACATTTGGGAGTATACAGGCCACAACTGCAGATTTTTAATACCTCTATTCTAGAGTACCTTGGTTAAGAGGGACAATGCATCTTTAAAAATGCAATATTGATCATCTTTCTTTTTATTTTGGCAAGGCAATGGGGACGAATGACCTACCCAGGATCACATACCTAGTAAGTTTCAAGTGTCTGAGGCTGCATTTGAACTCAGATCCTCCTAATTCCAGGACTGATGCTCTATTCACTGTGCCACCTAGCCGCCCCTTTTTCTTTCTTTTTTTAAACACCACTCATTTCTCAATGATGACCCTCTCCAACATAATCCTCCCTTGCCACAAATAATTACAATTAAGTAAAAAATAATTTAATACTTGTTCTTTCTGATACCTTTTTTACATTTAATCATTGAACACACATTCTTTTTTCTTCAATGAGTATGTATTTATTGAGCCTCTCCTGTTTAGCTTAGGATGCAAAAATAATGATCATGACACTAACAATAATAGTTTCCATTTATATGGCAATTTATACAGGGTTCCCCAAAAGTCTTAGTACAGTTTTAAACTTTAATAGCTTAAAACAGTGGTTCTCAACCTTCCTAATGCCATGACCCTTTAATACAGTTCCTCATGTTGTGGTGACCCCCAACCACAAAATTATTTTTGTTGCTACCTCATAACTGTAATTTTGCTGCTGTTATGAATCTGTCTGATATGCAGGATGTGTTTTCATTGTTACAAATTGAACATAACCCACAGGTTGAGAACCACTGGCTTAAAATAACACTTTTGGGACATCCTGTATTTTAGAAGGTGCATTCTTTACAGCATGCCTATGAAGGAAACAGTGCACTCAGTGGGGGAGGGAAACATATACAGTAGTAAAAATCAAGGTGAAAGTTCATGCTCAAAGTGGGTGGAAACCAGAACTGAGCCAATGAGTTCTTATACCTTAAAATAGACTTGGTTGAGAATAGGTAATTGATGTCACATGTGCAAGGGGGCATTTCTAATCAGACCCAGATGCAGTAGGACAATCCCTAGGGTACTTATTACTATTTGACTTGGGAGAAAGTTTCCTTATTGGGGCCAGAAATTGGGTGAAAGTTTGAGTTGGTAATCAGAGACTTCAGGAATAGGTGTTAGCTTATAGAAGCTGAAATCCAGTCAGGAGTCAAGATACTTCACAGTCTTGACACAGAGTCAGGAGTCAGGACAGTGGAAAAGTACAGATTGTCTAAGTCACTTAGCCTAAGGGACTCTATAACAGAATCATAACATTTAATACTATGACATCAAACAATATATTCCAAAAATCACAGTTCTCACAGTGTCAGAATTGAGAATTCAACCTCATACTCCAGGCATTTTCAATGGCTTTCCACTGACTTGGAATATTTTCCCTCCTCATCTTCACCTCAGTTTAGTTGTGTCTGACTCTCCATGACCCCATTTGAGGTTTTCTTGGCAAACATACTGGAATAATTTGCCATTTCCTTCTCCAGCTTATTTTATAGATGAGGAAACTGAGGCAAACAGGGTCAAGTGACTTGCCCAAGATCATATAGCTTGTAAGTGTCTGAGGCCAGATTGGAACTCAGTTCCTTCTGACTTCAGGTCCAGCATTCTGTCCACTGAGCCACCCAGCTGCCTTGTTATACATATTATAATACAATAGAAAAAACTACGCAGGGTCTAGTGTGAGGCAGATGGCCAAAGCCAATTAATGGTACTTCAAGTTATCAGGCATAAAAAAGGTGTATAAGATAATTATCTTTTTTGAATAGCCCTCCAATGTTATTTCATTCACCTTTATAGCTGTTCCTACCTTCCAGAAGAGAATTGAGTATAGTCATTACTTAGTATTTGGTTACTTTGTAGTGTGGTCAGGTTGAATCCATAGAGAGGACCTGACCTGAGCCCATTCCTTATGACCCCCACCCATTTTTCTTCTTTCAAAGAGGCTGACTGGTCTGCTGCCACAAGAACACAGCTATTTCTTGTTGGCAAACAGCAGCGCTACCACGGAGATGCCCATAACCCCCAGAAGCAAGATAGGGTCCTCGCCCAGATGTTAAGATCCAAAAGGACCCCAATGCAGTCACTGTTGGGAGAATCAGACTGGAAACAACACTGGCTCTTAGGAGCTCCAAGCTGTATGGACATGCAGGTTACTGGACTCTTACCTGGTCTTGGAAGTTTCGCCAGCTTTGCTCTTTAAGTCAAGTCAACAAACATTTATTAAGCACCTGTTCTGTGCCAGACTCTTTGCTAAACCAGAAGCCTCTACACTACGGAACTGTCCTTCTGGACCTCCTGACCATGTTGCCTCCTATTCAATAAACACCAGTGTCTCCCTGTTGTCTTCAGGATTATATAGAAAATGTTCTGCTTGAAACTGAAAACCCTTTACCACTTGTCCTTCGTAGCTTTTCAGTCTCCTTATATTTTACTTCCTTCAGTGTACTGTATAACCTGGCCTTGCATATGATACTCTGTCTCCTTTTCAATGTCTGGAATTCTCTCCTTCCTCACCTGAACCTATTGGCTTCCTAGGCTTCCTACAAGACTCAGTTCAAATTCTACCTTCTACAGGAGGCCTTGCTAGCTCCTTTGCCCCATACTTTTAGTGTCTTTCTCTTGAGATTACCTTCTATCTGTTCTGCATGTATCACACGTAGATACATATGTATACATATAAGATTCTATATGTACATAGAAGTTTGTATATTATCTCCCTACATTAGTATGTGAGCTCCCAGGGGGCATAGATTTTGTTTTGTTGTCCTCTGTTTTCCCAACCATTAGTACAGTGACTGGCATTTATATTAAGCACTTAATAAATGTTTGTTGATTGACATTGACAACATGGCATAATGAGTACTGGAGCCTGCTGAAAACCCATGTTCAAATACTGCTTCTGAAACTAACTGTATGACCGGGGCTAAATTACTCATTGCCTCTTTGAACCTCAGCTTCCCCATCTGTAAAAGAGGGATGATAATATTTATAGAACCTACCTCACAGGGATGTTGTAAGCCTTAAATGATATACCGTATGTAAAAGCATTTACCAACTTTTAAGCCACATATAAATACTAGTTATTGTCATAGGATTCAGACCAGGAAGTGATATGAGAGATCAGTTCAAATCCTTTATTCTTTCCATATGAAGCTATTTAATTCTCTAATGGACGAAATAATTGAAAATATATTAGTTACTCTTTGTGTCAGAACAATATAATCTGGCAGTACCATGAGGTCTGTGTCTATCCTTGGGAAATGAACAGACCACAGTTAGGCTAATTTATTCATTGGCCACCATTAGAATCAATGTTTGATTCAGCTTCTGTGATTCTTTTCCTCCTTCTAAGATCTCTTCAAATAGAAAGATATCTGTTATCCCTTATGTAACAGCAAGCACCCTAGCATGCCTAGGGCGGCTACTAGCACAGGTTCTTAGATCTGCTTTTCTAAAGGAAAGCAACTCAAAATGGGTTAACAAGCTTACTTTAATCAAAC
>CM053587.1:75271481-75287785 GCA_028646515.1 Pseudochirops corinnae
TAATATAATATAATATAATATAATATAATATAATATAATATAATATAATATAATGTAATGTAATGTAATATAATGTAATATAATATAATATAATAAATATAATATGTGATGTGATGTGATATGATGTGATGCGATGTGATGTGATATGATATGATATGCAATCTTCATGTTTCTTGGAAGCTTTTGGTGTGCGAGCTCTGACTGTGTTGTCCTCTTCCCACTCCCAGCCTTGATCCTTCTTTTCCCCAAAGAAGGAATCTAGGATTTGGTTGCTGTTCTTACTTTGCTTCTTATGCTTATTCATGGTTGGTCAGTCCGTGATTTTTTTTTTTTTAGCTCTGTGGAACTCTGCAGGAAAGCTCTGTCCCAAATCGTTGGGGTTTTCCCAGCTGCCAGAGCTTTTAGGAGGCTTCTGGGTCCCTCCCCAACTCTGGCTCACTGAAAAAAAAAAAAACCCAGGACCCCCGCCCAAGACCACAATCCGGATTCAGGCCGCTCAACACGAGAGCACTTGGCCTCTGAACAATTGCTTGGTCCCCCTGCAGTCTGCAGGCCAGGAGCTCTGAAGCGGCAGTGCGGAGGCGGGTGCAAAACCTCTGCTTCTGCGGCATCCTTGCCCTGGAGGCAGTTTGGCTGGACCCACTTTTCTCCCCTGATTTAGCCGAGCTCCACTAACCTAGTTCTGGGAACTGCCACAGCTGCCGCAGATCTGCTCTCCTGAAGCTCCAGCCGGGGCTTGGCTCCTCCCATCCAGCCACCTCTGGGGCAATGCCATGGTTTCAGGTTGGGCTGGTTTCGGCTTGCAGAGCTGAGATGGTACCTCGTAGCCGAGCTGACTTTAGGGGAGAGTATATTTGTGTGTGTTTTGGAGTTCTAGAATTTGTTTAGAGTTGTATTTTATGGGTATTTTGAGGTGGCTATGTGAGAGCTGCAATATGTTGCTGCTCCTATGCCACCATCTTCAATGTGATATGATATAATGTAATGTAATATAAAATAATATGGTGTATAATATATATTACATTATATTATATTACATTACATATTCTATTACATTATATTATAATATATTGCATTATATTATATTATATTATATTATTATGTATTACATTACATCATATCATATTGTATCATATCATATATCATTACATTACATATTATATTACTATGCCATATCATATCATATCACATCATATCATACTTTGCTAGAAGTAAGAGTCAAGAAATCTGGATCAAGAATCAGGAGACCTGGATTCTAATCCCTGATTTCCCACTTAACAAGCTATATGTTCTTGGCCAAATCTCTTAGCCTCTCTGAGACTCAGTTTCCCTATATATCAGGTAGGGAAAGATTAATTCTCTCATAGTATTATTGAGGTTATTCTCTAGGTTGTCTGCCCTGATAATGTTGTAGTATATTGTAGACTGTGCTGTTTAGTCATTTTCCATTGTGTCTGACTCTTTGTCCCCCATTTTAGGATTTCTTAACAAAGATACTGAAATGGTTTGCCATTTCCTTCCCCAGCTCATTTCACAAATGAGAAAACCAAGGCAAACAGGGTTAAGTGACTTGCCCAGGGTCACACAGCAAGTGTCTGAGGCTGGATTTGAACTCAAGTCTTCTTGACTCCAGGCCTTGTGCTCTATCCACTGGGTCACATGGGGAAGGGGGAAAGAATTAGCATTTATACAACACCAGACACAACACTAAATCCTTTTTTCCTTTTCTTTGTTTTTTTTTTTTTTAACAAATATTATGTCTTTTGAGCCTCACAACAACCCTGGAAGATAGCTAATATTATTTTCTTATTTTATAGTTGAGAGAGCAGAGACAAACAGGGTTAAGTGACTTGTCCTGGATCACCCAGCTAGTAAGCATCTGAGACTGGATTTGATCTCAGGGAATCCTGCACTCTACCCCCACTAGCATTCCTTTAGGCAAGGGAAGATGGAGAATTTGATGCTGTTGACATGTACGCCAACACTTGAATTCTAAGTCCTGCCTTCTACACATAAACTTTATTCATGTGCTGTGAGACGTGGTACTAGAGGAAGTATACCAGCCACTAACTAACTTTTTTTTTGGGGGGGGGGGAAGGTAGGGAAGGTAGGGCAATTGGGGTTAAGTAACTTGCCTGAGGTCACACAGCTAGTAAGAGTTAAGTGGCTGAGGTCGCATTTGAACTCTGGTCCTCCTGACTCCAGGGCCAATGCTCTACTCACTGCACCACCTAGCCACCCCCTCACTAACTAAGTTTTTAACTGTGACCAAGTAACAACCTTCATTGGACTCAGTTTTCTCTTCTTCCCATACTACCTTATATTTAACTACCTTGTATTTATTCTTATTATATTTATTCATTATATACTTACATGTTTGCTGTCTGCCCTGTTAGAATGTGAGCTCCCTAAGAATAAGGATTACTTAATTCTTTGTATTATATCATTTATAATATTATATTATATTCCCAGGTATATATAGTAGGTGCTTAATAAATGCTGGCTTGAGTGATTGATGTGTAAAATAACACCTATAACAGCCTTTACTTGCATAGCTTTCCAAAGCACTTTCACACATGGCATTTCATTTGATTCTCTCAAAAGCACTATGAGGAAGGCAGGATGGATGATACTCTTTGCATGTTACATATAAGAGAGGAGGGGGGTGCTATTAAACAAGTCAACCAAACTCCCCACTCTCACTTAGAATAAATGACAAGATATTCTAGCCCTCATACCTTTATTGGGTAAGAATGCCTCTACTGAATAGATGAATCAAAGGTTTTTAACTAAATATGAGCAACCTAGTTAATCAAGTGGAGAGACTTGTTCACATCCCATAGGGTTCCTTTAAAAATGTCAAAGTAGTTCAGAAGTGGGCATTAAAGGGTCTGGAGACACAGAGGAAAGAGTAAGTCAGTCCATCCTTCGAGAGAGAATTGGTCGTAGAGGAGAAGAGGTTCTGCCGCCTCTCTTCCCACTCCCACCCCCTCCCCTGGACCAGAAGAAGAAACTGAAAACTTCAAAAGTTCCAGAGGATTTGGCCTTTTTGATCAACATCCCAGCATCAGAACCAGAACAGCAATGGTAGCAGCTGATGGCAGTGGCTCCATCAGGAGACAAGGACAAACTTAGACACTCAGAGGAAGGGAAGCTTCAACACTCTATAAAGATCCCAACAGAAAGCTACTTCAAGGAACACTTCAAGAGGTTTCCATGCAGGGGAGAAAAAGACTTCTAGCAACCAGGAACTGTGATTTATACTCTTTTCCCCAAAAATCTTCTCTAAGCTTTTGCCCATGTTTTTTTCCTGGACTCCATATGTACTTGTGGTAGAGTGTATCCCTAGTTTGTGGAAATATTTTGTACCAACTGTTCTTGTGATAGCATGCCAATAAATACTCATTTCTAAAAGCTAAATTATCTGGATAGCTTATTGATACAAAATGATTTACAATGAGTAAAGCACACGGATTGGGAAGGGTGTGTTAAGAGCTATATATACATACTCTCTCACATATTCTTAGATCTAGTGATACTGGCCTTCTTGCTGTTCCACAAATAAGACTCTCTCTCTCTCTCTCTCTCTCTCTCTCTCTCTCTCTCTCTCTCTCTCTCTCTCTCTCTCTCTCTTTCTTCTCTCTCTCTCTGTCCTCTCTCTCTCTCTCTCTCTCTCTCTCTCTTCTCTCTCTCTCTCTCTCTCGTCTGGGCATTTTCTCTGATTGTCCCTTAAGCATGAAAAGCTCTCCCTCTACCTCTCTACCTCATGGTTTCCCAGGCTTCCTTCAAATGTCAGCTAAAACCCCATCTTCTACGGGAAGTCCTTCCCAGTTCCCTTTAATGCCAGTGCCTTCCCTCTGATCATTACTCCCAACTGACCTTTTATACAGCTTGTTTGTATGTACACATTTGCCTGGTGTTTCCCCCATTAAATTGTGAGCTCTTTGAGAGCAGGGACCATCTTTTGCCTTTCTTTGTGTCCCAGCACTAAGCAAAGTGCTGGGCACATAGTAGGTACTTGATAGATGTTTATTGACTATTTGATGGGCTGTCAGTGTGAGTGTGGGTCAGGAGGCAGCACCAATGCATGTGTTACATAGAGATAAAGAAACGGAGTGTCAGTCATGATTGACGTACAGTGGTTCTCAACCTGTGGGTCGCGACCCCTCTGGAGGTAGAATGACCCTTTCACAGGGGTCACAGGGGTCACCTAAGACCATTGGAAAACACATATTTCCAATGGTCTTAGGAACCGAGAAACCTCTCCTCTAGCAGTCTCCAGGCGGGTCTACATGCAGATACGCACACATATGAGTATTAAAGGGTCTCGGCATTAGGAAGATTGAGAACCACTGACTGAAGGAGATATCCACATCCAGAGAAGGAGATGCAGAGTCTGAGCACAGACTGAAACAAACCACTTGCTCTGTTTCTTTTTCTTGTTTTGTTTTGTTTCCTCTTTCCCACTGATCATTCCATCAATTACAATCCTTCTTTACATCCTGACTAATGATTAATGGGAAGATATTTGTAGATCCTGTATCTGAGTGCATGCTGCCATGATGGGGGGGAGGAGAAGGAGTAGGAGAAAATCTGAAACTCAAGGGACTATGGAACTGAATGCTATAAACTAAAAGTAAATAAACCAATTTAATAAAAAAAAGAAGAAGAAGAAGAAATGGAGTGTCACAATGGTATCTAACTATACCATGTCACATAACTAATGGTATAAATTTGTCATGACTTCAAGTTTCTTTCTCCCACCACACCATAAGCCTTCCTGTAGGACTTGGATGCTAGATGGTCTTTGAGATCTCTCTCAACCTCTGAACATTCTATGATTCTACTACAATCCACTTTTCTAGTACATGACCTACATTTTTGTCATTAGATTGTCATCTTCTTAAAAGCAGGGACTGTCTTTTGATTCTTTTTTAATGCCAGCATTTAGCACAGTTCCTGGAATATAGTAGGCACTTATTGGTTGAGTGCGTGAATGAATGAATGAGTCTGAAAATCATGAGCTTACCAATAAGGAGAAAGAAAAGAAAAGCATCTGTGATTTGTAGAGCACTAAAAAAGTATATTCACATAGAGGAGAACAATTCTAGCAACAGCTTTCAGGTTAAAGGTGTGTGATGCAGATTACAGGAAAAATATTTTATGTTTTTACCTTGGCCTTGGCCCCTCCCCCTGAGGCAATATAGATAGTTCAGGAAATGGTTCAGGGACAGATCCTTGAAAAAAAATATTTACCATCTGAAATTTCTTTTAAAATAGCTAAAAATATAAAAAGCATACTCTACTAATTGCTGTCACTTTCCAATGACCCTCCTCCTCCATGGTTAAGCAAAACAAATCAGCAGATATGCCTCATGCAGAACCTACACACTTCTCTTTTGAGAGGAGGGAGGGATTCTTCACCACCAGCACCTTTGAAATTAAGACTAGTAATGACTGCATTAAATGTGCATATCAAATATCTTCTCTGGTGATCAATCTAAGGGACTAGGATTAAATCATGTGGGAGAAAATTGGGCTTAAATATTAGAAGTGTATTTAATATGAAAAACATCTCACAAGCTGGGTTTTGCTTTCATTTTTGCATTTTCTGACCGGTACTGAAAGGATAGCCAGCCCAAGAAGGGGAGAATTCTAGGCTAGGGTAAAGTAGAAAGTTACTGGTATGCCTAGGAACTTTATACAACTATAGACTGAGGTCAGGAACATTATAGACAGTACTTAATTTGTAGTATTTCCTTAGACTGTGAGGCAACTAAACTTTGACCTATGTAAAGTATGTTGCCTCCTCAGATGGAAAAAACCCACTATGGAAAATTTACATTATCTCCAGACAGACGGCTATTGAGCTTTCAATCATGAAAATGTATGAATACATGGGGGAGGGGGGCAGTTCTTCTAT
Organism: Pseudochirops corinnae; assembly: GCA_028646515.1. Taxonomy (NCBI): domain Eukaryota; kingdom Metazoa; phylum Chordata; class Mammalia; order Diprotodontia; family Pseudocheiridae; genus Pseudochirops; species Pseudochirops corinnae. The sequence goes on from CM053587.1 coordinate 75,277,405, forward strand.
ATAAGTAATTCCCAGTGTGGAAGCTTTCTCTCCTGAAGTAAATCAGCCTCTTTTTTTTTTTTCAACAGCCTTAGATAAAAGCCTGTAGCAGTGAAAGGCTAAGTATCTTGCCCATGGTCACACAGCTAGTGTGTGTTACAGACCTGGAACCTCAACTTTCCTGACTCTATGGTTTCTCAGCAAGCTAATCTAGATGAATAAGAGGGAAAGTTTTCACTGAAGAGGGGAGTGGGGGGGAGGGAGAAAGAAGAACTTAGACACTCAAGGTCATAGAACCACAGATTCCAGATTAGTTAATATGAGTAACTTCAGTTAATATTATGATTGTATGATACAAGCCATCAGGCATCAAGATCTCAAGAGAATCAACCTTGTGGCAACCAAGGGAGCAAAAGTGATGAAAGCCCTTTCTAAAAGAATTTTCAAGTTTTTTCATATATTATCTCTTTTGATCCTCACAACAACCCAGTAAGGAAGGAACTACAGATGTTGTGATGTCCCAATAGTGCAGATAAGAAAACTGAAGTTGAGAGAGGTTAGGTGATTCGTTTGAGGTCACTCAACTAGTGAGTGTTAGAATTGAGAACCAGGGGCGGCTAGGTGGCGCAGTGAGTAGAGCACCAGCCCTGGAATCAGGAGGACCTGAGTTCAAATATGGCCTCAGACACTTGACACACTTACTAGCCGTGTGACTTCGGGCAAGTCACTTAACCCCAATTGCCCTCCAAAATGCAAAAAAAAAAAAAAAAAAAAAGAATTGAGAATCAAACCCAGTTACCTCCTGACTCTAATTCCAAACATGCTGCCTCTCCCTGGAGGGCAGGGATAACACCATTTAAAACCTTTATTGCTCTAGCACCAGGCATATACAGTTATCCTTTCTGCATCTCGGGGATCAGGGGTGTGGCACCTCCCAACCCCTGTAATCTGGAAAATCATCAAAAAACATTTTTTGGCCCTCCCTTCATACCAGAGAAGAAGTCTGAATTATTATAGTATTAAAAGATAAAATGTGTTCATTTACAATACTATACATATATTTACGCATTTTTAAGATTCTAACCTTTTTCTGCATCATGTGTTATCTGCAGGTTCCACGAAACTCCCCTGAAATTTAATTTAATTTTAATTTAATTTCTTATGCTGACCTGTGATATATTGAAACCTTGATAGGGAAAGTCACAATATAGAAGGGATAACTGTAGTAGGAGCTTAATGACTATTCGTTGAGCTTAGTTGAATTAAAATGAAATGAAAGGATTTGAGTTGGAGAACTCTGGTTTCGATCTTAACTCTGACACTTATTACTAGTGTAAGCTTAGGGAAGTCAGTCATCTTCTCTGGGCTTCCGTTTCTTCATCTTCCAAGACCACATTCTGCTCATCTTGTGTATCTATAATAACAAGGGGTCTGATGCCATTACAGAGACATACAGAGCAAAGCTCATGTCATCTTTCTCCTCTCTGAAGGAAGAGGAGATGCTAAATGGAAGAGGAAAATGCTAAATAGATTGATGTATTGATGAAAATATCAGGGGAATAAAAGGAGGGGATTGGAATCCATGGTCTCTTAGGTCCTTTCTAGCTATAGAGCTATGATCCTAAGAATCTATGAACTGAGACAAAATATTCAGTCAGTATTTCTATACTAGAACTTTAGGCACCTAACAGCTACAGCCTTCCTCTCACACACTACCTTGTATTTATTTGATCTGTGTTTTTAAACTTATTTAGATACATCTAAATTACATATAAGCTCTTCAAGGGTGGGACTATTTCATTTTTGGTCTTTGTATCAAAATGCTAGTATGGTGCTTGGCCCATAGAAGATACTTAAGGAATAGTTGTTGCCTTGATTCCAGAAGACCAGTGATAAAGAATGCCACCCATCTTCTGAAAGAGAGGTCATGGAATAAACATGTTTTTGACCTGGTCAGTATGGGAATTTGTTTTGCTAGACTACGCATATTTGTAATTTTTTTGAAGGGTTATATTTGTCTTTTTTCCCTTTTTTTTCTAGTGGGGAAAGGAGACGGGAGAAAGAAAAAAAATTAATACTTGTTAATTGAAAAAAATGGTTAGTTTGGAAAAAAGTTGTTGATAGATGGTTATTGCTAAGGCAAAGGAAAGTCAATCTTCTCTCTCTAACGGCTACTGGGCTCCCCAAATCAGGAAGTCTATATGATGCACACTGCACATTCCTAACAAATTTTGTGGGGAGGGCCATTGCAGGGAGTAGGGTGAAGGAGTGAAGAAGGGATATCAGGAAACATGTACACAGAGGGGAATACCTAACCTAGAATTATGAATTTGGAATGGGGGCAGGTTGTACTTTTGAGTATGAGGTAATCCAGTGGAGTTTGATAGGAATCCTCCAGCTAACCCCTAAGTCCTCAGAGAGAGAGAGAGAGAGAGAGAGAGAGAGAAGAGAGAGAGTCTGGCCTGTTTTCTTCCAGTTCTCCTCAAGGGCAGGCAGGCAGGATCTGACAGAGAAGGCCATTCACACAGGACATGTAGACCCTGCAGAGGGTTAGCACCAGAACTATATCACCTTTCATCAAAAATCAGATCTGGAAAGGATTTTGCAAGGTGACTTGATTTTATTTCCCTGGGTTCAAATCATACAATACTAAATCATTAGCTCCAATCCAACAAACATTAATAAAGCACCTATTCTGCACAAAGTTTTGAGGATACAAAAACTAAATTGTGCTCAGTCTTAAGTAGTTTACCTTCTCCTTTATACAAATAAGTAGAATACAAGGGAAAGTGTGACTCTGGCAAAGGAGGACCCAGACAAATCTCTATAGGAAATTTTGAAGAGAAAAAGAGTCCAGGGTTGGAGAGTGGATAGGGCAGAAAGATAGAGGATTGAAAAAGGCCTGGCACCTGAATTGAGATTTGTAGGGGGAAAAGGATTATGAAAGGCATAATGAGAGAGTATTTTGATGTCTCTCTGGGATGTCTAACCTATTATTGAAAATCTATGAAGAAAAAAGTCATGAGTGAACTTGGTATCATTTCTGTATCTTAGTTTTTTACCAATAAAATATTTTTTGTCTTATTTTCTGATATTTAATCCCAGTTCCTTCAATGTAATTGAAACCTATTTTCCTGGGTTTTTTTTTTTTTTTTTCCTATTTCAGGTAAGATGGTTTCTATGTATAGCATTGCCTTGGTTTTGCCAATTCAGAATTCTGGAATGGGATGCTTGCTGTTTAGATACCCAAAAGACGACATATTGCTACTGCTATGCTATGCTATATTGTTGAGTAAGGCTTATCACTCCCTCTTACTGGCCTCTAACCTGGTATGGGTGGAACGACTCCTTAGTCACTATCTCAGCTCCATCCCTTGGGTTTAACTTTATCTTTAACCACTCCCAGGGTTCCTTCACTATAGGAAAGGATTCATCCGTGGGAAGTAATGAGGACAGTAGCACCCTTCCCCACCCCAGCCAAGTTGCTGACTTGTTCATTCATTACCTTAACCTGGGGCCTAGGAACTTGCTGTAATATATATTTTGATAATTGTATCTTAATATAATTGGTTTCCTTTGTAATCCCATATATTTTGCTTTACGTATTTAAAAACATTTTTAAGAAAGGGTCCATCTGCTTCCCTAGACTGCCAAAGGGCTCCAGGGCACTTACACAGAAAGGGGTGCGTAGAAAGAGGCAAATAAAGCATTCTTTTTCCATAGCTCTGAGCCTTCAGACAATATATGGCAAAACATACAGAAACTGAGAGATTGATTTCTCTCCCTTCCTATGGATGCTCATGTTACCTCCCTCCCTCGCATTTGCACAGTGACACACAGAGGCTGGTAATTAAATGGCTAAAATAGTATATTAAAAAGACTAGATGAACGGAAAGGTAAACAAAATCTTAAGAAATGGAAATTCAGGAAACAAAAACACAACCTTTGAAGGTGAGGGAAGAGGAGGAGGAGGAAAAAGAAGAGAAGGACGAGGAGAAAGAGGAAGAAGAGAAAGAAAGTTAAGAGAACAAATATTCATTGAGCAGTTATTATGTGTCAAACTCTGTGCTAAGTGCTGGGGGCACGAATAAAAGCAAAAAGAAAGGCGACTCCTGCCCTCGAGGAGCTTACATTCTAATGAAATAAGATAGCAGGCAAATGGGAGTTGAAATGGTAGGAGGAGGGTGATGAAAGAATGAAGGTACCTCTCTGGAGGCGTGGTGCTGTAGTCTGAAAAGTCAGAAGCACAACTAAGAGAGGGGGTGAGTTAGGAATGCTGGCCAGCCTGGGCCCCTCTCCCAAATGGGTGGGCAAAACTGGACAAAACTCATCGGGTAGAGAATGAGACTGCAGAGTGGATGTGTATTACAGGGAGAGGAGGCCCCAGGTGCCAAAGGAGATTTCATTAGGAGACTGCAGATGTCCAGAAAATCTGAAGCACAGTCAAAAGTGGGGTACAGAAGAAATGAAGAGGCCACCTCTTGGGGGTCTGCAGTTAGAGACAGTTAGAGACACACGAGCTCACTCAGTCTGAGAGTCTGGCACTAAAGATCTTAAAAGTAGAACACTCTCTGTCTCCCTGTCTCTGTCTCTGTCTCTTTCTCTCACACACGCACACACACGCACACACACACACACACACACACACACAAACACACCAGTGTCTCACCTGTTAATCCCCTGAGGAATTTGTTCTAACCTGGGGAGTTGCAGAAGGGTGCTTATGAGTCTCATAGAAACTGCCCACCTAGCTCAAGGCTGTGTGGATGGCTAAGCTAAATGAGGAGGGAGGGAAGGAGACAGACAGAGATACAGATAGTCTCATAGCTCTGTTTTCTCTCTGTCTTTGCCTCTGTCTCAGAGGCTATCTCTCTGTCTCTCTCTGTCTCTAAGTCTGTTTCTTTGTATTTCTCTGTCTTTGTCTCCCCACACCCCCAATTTGGCTTAACTGTCCACACACCTGTAAGCTGGGAGGGCAGTTCTATGAGACATATCAGGACCCTTCTACCACTTCCCAGGTTAGAGCAAAATCCTTAAAGGATTAAGAGGTGAGCCACTGGTATGAGATTTCTGCCTAAACCAACAGGCATCATTCTTCAGCACTGTTTCCTCACTGATAAGGCTAAAAATGCTACATAAGTAAATAAAGAAATAACATGTGATTATTATAATAGTTCCCATCACTTTAAGGTTTTCATTGTTTCTCCTACATTATCTCATTGCCTCATTTGATGTATGTCCTCTAGATACAAAGATGACATTCATGATCAATCCTCAGGAAAACCACAATTAAAGTTCTACCCCTGACAATTTATTAATCTTGTGATCAGAAACAGGTCACTTATCTTCCCCAACCCTCGGTTTCACCATTTGTAAAATGTGACTATCAATACTTTACCTACCTCCTAAGATCACTGTAAGCATCAAATGAGATGTTATACGTAAAACTTTTTTGTAGAAATTGAAAAAAATTAAAAATAAAAGCACTGTATAGATATTTGCTTGTTTCTCTGCTCTTGGTTTGGACTCAGCATTTCAGAGGTTTGATAGACCTTCCAGTGTGAAAACTACCTTCACTAATACAGATAGGTAACTGTAATTTGATGATAGAATTACCTGAAAACTGGGAGATTAAATGCCTGACCCAGAGACACACAGTATGGCAAGGTTAGCTAAGCTATGGCCTCTGGAATTCATTTCATGATATCTCGTTTATACTGTTATGAGCTTTCTTTTTCTTTTTTTGTTTTTCCTAGCACAGAGTTTAACCTTTATTTTATCTCCAATTTATAGAATAAAACAAGCATTTTCATAATGTAGTACAATAAAAAAAATAGGTGATTATACAAATGAAACTGCAAATCTACTGTATACAACTTTCTATTCCTTTCAAATATACAACAAAATTGTCATGGGAATTTCTCTTTTTTTTCTTTCCCCTCTACCCTTTAGATGACTACCATTAGACACAAAGTGGGGTGTGTGTGTGTAAAATTATTCCATACATCTTCTATTTATCAGTTCTTTCTCTGGATTCATATAGCATCTTTCTTCATATGTCCTTTATAGTTAATTTAAACATTTATAATAGTCAAAATAACTTATTTGCTCAAAGTCATTCTTAAAACAATATTGCTATTACTAGATACAATGTTCTATTGGTTCTGCTCATTTTGTTCTTTATTAATTTGTGTAAGTCCTTCCATGTTTTCCTAACATCATTGAGCTCATCATCTCTCATAGCATAGTAGCATTTCATCACAATCATATACCACAACTTGTTCGACCTTTCCCCAGCTGACGGGTATCCCTGCAATTTCCAGTTCATTGCCACCACAAAGAGAGCTGCTATAAATGTTTGAAAAACATATAGGTTCTTTTCTTTTTTCCTTAATCATCTTTAAAAATAGATCTAGTAATAATATTACTGGGTCAAAGAGTATAGGTGGTTTAATAACTCTTCGAGCATAACTCCAGATTGCACTCCAAAATGGTTGCATCAGTTCACAATTCCACCAACAACGAATTTGTGTCCCAATTTTTCCAAATCCTCTCCAACATTTGTTACTTTTCCCTTCTATTATTTAAGCTAATCTGGTAAGTGTAAAATGATACCTTGAGGTTGTTTTAATTAACATTTCTCTAATCAATAATGATTTAAAGTATTTTATATGGTTGTAAATTGTTCTCATTTTTTCATTGGAAAACTGCCTGCTCATATCCCTTGACCAATAATCAATTGGGGAATGACTCATTTTTATATATTTGACAAAGTTCTTCATATATTTTAGATATGAGACTTTTATCTGATAAATTACCTACAAAATTTTTCCCAATTTCTGCTTTCCTTCTAAACTTGGCTATAATTGTTTTATTTGGACAAAGACATTTTAATTTAATGTAGGTTCAGTATTGATACTGCTTGTCTATGGTACCTTTTATCAAAATATAGTTATCCTATTTATCTCTTTTACTTATACCTAATTTAACCATAACTTTGTCTGAGATCATAATGGCTACCCCTGTTCTTCTTATATCAGCTGAAACATAATAAAGTCTGCTCCAACCCTCCATTTTAACTCTGTGTGTCTCTCATTTTTCAATGTTTCTTGTAAACATTTTGTTGCTTTCTAATAATGGGGAGTTGTAGAACATATTGCAACACATTGTGGCTTTCTAATAATGTGCATAAGAATATGATTGTTATTAAAAGTTTTTGTAACTGTGAATTTCACCTTCCATTTATGGGTACAAATGAATTAATATTACTTGCTAGAGAATGTATATATGTATGCATGTAGCACACTGGACTTGGAATCAGCAGGTGCTGTGTTCAAATCCTAGTTTTGACACTTCTTAGCTTTGTGACCATGGACAAGTCACTTCATCTTTCTGTGCCTCTATAAAATGGGGGAATTTAATTTGACTTGATTTACTCTAAGGTCTTTTCTAGCTCCAAATCTAAAAACCTATGATATATACACTTATTCAAAGCAATACTGATAGTTGAGGCCCCTCTTCCTACTATTATGACCTCTTTGCATTAGACATTTTTCAGTCTTATATAAACCTACCCTACCCTATCTTCTTTTCTCCAGAATCAAACAAGCATTCATATGTGGAAGCCCAAAAGGAAGCTGCAAGTGCCTCAATCAAAGACCTTTGTCCTTTCCCTTGAGAAGTCCTGGGGAGCCCATTCTCTTGGTAATGAACAAACAATTTAGAAATAAGGAGAAATCCCTTAGGATTCCTGTGCTTATATTCTACAAACTGCATCCCAGCTGGTGATGGAACCCAGCATCTTCAGAGGAATCACTGCTCTAAGACTAGGAGAATTCTAAAGGTATCACACATTTGCTGTTGAAAAACATGAGTTATACAGTCTCAGAAGTAGCACCAATGAACTATGAAGAGATTCTTGCTTAGTCCCCAAGTCTGCATGGGGCCAAGAGCTCGTATATAAGTTTGGGGAATGATCAAATTTAGGTTAGAAGGATACACTCCAAGGATGTAACAATGCGCAAGTCAGGCCTTCAGTGACCATCCATTCCTAAACAATACTGTTTAGAGCAGCTTAGTCTAAGGTTTTCTTGAAATGGACTTTTAGATTTAGGTCTTGAAATGATTCTTTCCCAGCCAGGGAACATGATCTTTGCCTTTGTTTCTTCCCTTATGGAATCATTCAAGATGAAAAGATGTCCAAATGAGAGAGAAAGATAATGCCATAAGCCAGGATTCTCAAGTGCTCCTCCCAGTCCAAATCATTTAATTCCTAGAAATGATTTTGGAGGAGGAAAGTGGGCAAAAATCATTAGAAAAATGAAGTACATGAAAGGCACTTGGGGGAATATTAACAGGCTTTCTCTCTAAATCTTAAGCACCATTAGTCCTTCAACACTTGGTCTCACATCCTGAAGACATTGGAATAATGCATTTCCTAGTGGTGGATTCACTTCCTTTCTGCTATAGATTCTAAGGCTATTTAAATTTCCTGATTGTATTCTGCAGGATACGAGTGTTTTCTCTCTTTTTCTTGAAAACTTCTAAGTCATTTTTTTTCACATTAAGTTCACACAAATGTTGCAAAAATTAAACACACACAAACACACTCACACACACAAACCCCTAATTAGGGTTCCTGTAAAAATATAATTGACCATTCAGAATCCTGCCCTTTGGTTTTGTAGAACCTTCCTCTAAATTGCCAAGTGGAAAGACTTCAGTAGGGAATTAGACTGGCAAGCCCCCAACAGTATCAAACTGTACTCATTTAATGAGCCCCAAAATGAATTGAACACAAACATTCATTTTTGACTGAACCATTAGACAAAGGAGTTTTTTGTTTGGAGGCTTATTTGTTTTTTAAAAAACACAAGAACAACTAGTGCATCAGTTTGGCATGGAATAGAATACAAGCAATATACAGAACTGGAAATAAGGGCAGGCAAGGTAGAGTTAACAGTTTGGCTTTTAAAACCTTTCACAACCTGGTACCTTCCCACCTTAGTAGTATTATTTTTTGTTTGTTTTTTGCTGGGGGGAAGGCAGGGCAATTGGAGTTAAGTGACTTGCCCAAGGTCACACAGCCTTAAGTGTCTGCGGTCACATTTGAACTCAGGCTCTCCTAAGTCCAGGGCCAGTGCTGTATTCACTGCACCTTACTAGTATTGCTTGCACTTTATTCTACTTTTGCATTCCTTGAATATAATGCAATGAATATAGTATTCATTGCACCTTACTAGCCACCCCACCTTACTAGTATTGCTGCACTTTATTCTACTTTTGCATTCCTTGAATATAATGCCCCAAGCCCATACTGTGTGCCTTTTCATTGACTGGAATGCTGTCCCCCCTCAACTTCTCCCTCCTCATCACTGGATTCTTTCAGGAACCAACTCACATCTCACCTTCTGCAGGAAACCTTCCCCACCTGTTCCCCCACTGATAATACTTTATATATTGACACTGATATTCATATCAACATAGATATTTATATACATATATAAAAGTAAATGGAAAATAATATTATATATAATGTCATATGTATATATAAAATTAATATATCTTCTATATAAATTAATATATAGTCAATGTGGAGGCACTGTTGGTAGACCTCTTAATGGATACAACCAGTCTAGAAAGAATATTGGAATTATACACAAAAAGTTACTAAACAGCATGTGCCCTTCGACCCAGGTATGTATACTTGGGTAGACTGCTAAGTATATGCACAAAAGAGATCAAAGAAAGAGGAAAAGATTCTTTATGTACAAAAATATTTATCTTTTTGTGGTGACAAAGAATTGGAAGCCAAAAAGATGCCTATCAATTGGGGAATAGCTGAATAAATTGTGGTGTATAAATGTGATGGAGTACTATTGTTCTGGAAGAAATGAAGTAATAAATTATTTCAAAAAGATATGGTACAAAGTCAAGTGAACAAACCAGAAAAATAATTTATACTATGCATATATGTATGCATATATATGTATATATATGTGTATATATATATATATATAAATACCAATTTATAGAATACATACATATATACATGCATATCCTATAATTCTATACATACAGTATGTCCCCTGAGGAAAGGCAACAAAGCACCAAGCCAGGAATCTTCCATTAGCTCCAAAACAATGAATGACCTCCACCTGTGCCAATGCTAGGCAACTTCCACCTCCTGCTGCCAGCCCAATCTCCCACTTGGAATGTGTGGAACCTATAGTGTAAAAAAAGGAGCAACCTACCCTTTGACCACAGGTCTCACATCTCCTACTCTGCCTGTCCTTTGAAGGAAGAGGAAAAGGGACATTGATAGGGAATGGGATTTCTTTCACCTGCTGTGCAAGTTTGACTTTCATCTCCAGCTGCATTCTTTTCCTACCTAATTTCGAGC
>CM053587.1:75297536-75337646 GCA_028646515.1 Pseudochirops corinnae
CACAGGCTCCATGTGACCACATTCAGCCTATTAAGGAACAGAGTATACTTTCAAATATCCAAGGGTCCTCAGAGTCACGTAGCCACTTTAACAAAGGGCCTAGGGGCAGGGAAGATCTTTAGATTCCCATAACACTACTATATCCAAATTCCAGGGCTCCCAAGCCAAGGAGAAAATATTGGAAGCATCCAGCAAGAAACAATTCAAATATCATAGAACCACAGTCAGAATCACACAAGATTTAAAACTTCCACAATTTCTGTCTTTTCTCCTTACAATGACATAGTCTATTAAAAGGCAATGTTTGATGTAAGGGAACATCCACAAAGTTTTATTGCATTTAGGTAAACAGAAGACAGTGTTGGTGATGAGAAGGTCATGAGATACAGAAGTCTTCAGGAGAAAGTGACTGTTGCTGCTATTGTTTCTGACTCCCAGGGACTCCCTGCTGTGTCTAATAGTTTGTGCCTACTCTGTTATTAAAGTCACCCAGAATTATAAACTTGTCTTCTTTTGGCACACTGATGATGAAGGTCTCCAAGTCTTCATAAATTTTTCTTTGACCTCTTCAGGGTGCATCATGGTGGAAGCATATGCACTGATGATGGTGGTGTAGCTCTCTCACGCAAAGGGCAATTGCACTGTTGTGAGTCTGTTGTTCATTCCTTTTGAGAGGCATACAAGCTTGTTGACTAGATTCATTTTGATTGCAAAACCTACATCAGTTCCATGGTGCTCCCCATTGTTGCAGACACTATAGACAAGTGTGCATCCAGCTTCGACTTCAGTAAGTTGGCCTTCATTTGTCAGCCTGGTTTCACACAGGGGTGCTATTTGGAATGCACTACCTTCTGAATTCTCTTGCAATAAGAGCTATTTGTCTCTCAGGTCTACTGGATTTCATGATGTTCATAAGCATGTAGACATTTCTTGTACCAACGGTAAGTGGAATCATCTTCACAAATTTTTTGTGTTTCAACTGCAGGGTGGGATCCCTGCCTGCCACAGCAAGTAGGCCAGAGTTGGGCGAAGCAGACAATTTTTAGGGAACTTTTTCTAGTCCCTTCCTCCTGCCAGGAGGTGAGCAGTGCAAACAAAAGCTGCTCAGGCACCCACAAGGGTACTGAATCCCACTGCTGCTTCAGTCCAGTGAGAAGATGACCCTGTGGCCTGGGCTGCTTGTGTGCAGGGTGGTGACTACAGCTCCCAGCACATCCACTCCTGCTTCTTTGTCACTTGCCTCTTGCCACAGGATTTGGAGGTAGGTAAAAACTGTAAAGTGAGTGATGTCTTTTGACTCATGCATAAATTGGATTTAAGTGAGGCAGAGTTGCATGAAGTAGTCAGCCTCACGCTCTCTTTCAGAGTCATCTGAGTCCAGTGACAAGACAAAGCAGTCAAGATGACTGGTGATGGCTCGGGATGCAGTGGATGACCTTGGGGTTTTTGGTATCTAACCAAGCTCTAAGGACTCTGCTGCATCTGCTTTAGCCACCTTCATTCCTATTGGAACAAATTGTTCTTATCTGCCCATTTCACCAAAGGAAGTCTTCACATGGTTGGGGTAGACACCCCTCAACTCACTGACAAATTTGAGACCTCTCAGTTATCTTCAATCTGGTTTACTCCATCTCTCAAAACAGTTTACTGGCATATGGCCACTATGCACAGGTAGAGTTTGGTGACTCCATTGGACACCAAAGGTAGAAAGCAGCCCTGAAAGGGCTTGCAGCCTCACACCAAAGGTACTAGTCTTCCCTGAACACCCTGCATCCCTTCTGGAAGGCAGAGGAGCTAACTAGGATTGCAACCCAAGAATCACCTACCCAACAAAACAGAGTGTAATCTTTCAGGGGAAAAAATGATTTTTAATGAAATGGAAGACTTTCAGACTTTCCTGATGAAAAGACCAGAGCTAAATAGAAAATGTGACATTCAAACACAAGACTCAAGAGAAGCATAAAAAGATAAACATGAAAAAGAAATCATAATGAACTCAATAAGGTTAAACTGTTTACATTCCTACACGGGAAGATGATAACTTACACCTCCTAGGAACTTCATCATTATTTGGGCAATTAAAAGGAGATTATATAGAGGACACAGATGTGAGTTGATTATGTTGGGATAATCTCCAAAAAATATATAGGCATGAGAAATAGGGATACACTAGGATAAAGGGAAAGGGAGAAGTAGAATAGGGGAAATTGGGGCACCGAGGGGGTGCATTGAATAGAGCAATGGCCCTGGAGCTGAGTTCAAATTTGACTTTAGATACTTAATACAAAACTAGTTGTGTGACCTTAGGCAAGTTACTTAATCCCAATTGCCCTGCCTTCCTCCCTCCAAAAAGAAAAAAAAATAAAAATAAAAGAATGTGGAAAATTTTCTCACATAAAAGAGGTATACAAGAAAGAGCTTTCATAGGGGAGAGGAATATAGGACAGGGGGAAAGCTGGTGGGCAATGCTTGAACCTCATTTTCATCAGAATTGGTTCAAATTGGGAAGAATATGAATATTATATATATATATATATATACACATACATATACATACATACATGTATGTATGTATATATGTGTATATACACCCTCAATTGGGTATAGAAATCTATTTTACCCAGTGAAGAAATAGAAGAAAAAGAGAAAAGAAAAGGGGGCAGTGGTGATAAAAGGGAGGGCAGATTAAGGAGAAAAGTGATTAGAAGCAAAATGACTTTTGAGGATGGACAGGCTAAAAAGAGAGAGAGAAGAAACTGAAGAAAATGGGATGGAGTTTCCCTCCATCCATACACAGTAATTACAACTGTGAATATGAATGGGATGAACTAACCCATAAAACAGAAGCAGATAGCAGAATGAATTAAAAACCGGAATCCAACAACATGTTGTTTATAAGAGACATTTTTGAAAGAGAAAGACACATGCAGAGTTAAAAAAGAAAAAAGGCTGGAACAGAATCTAATATGCTTCAGCTGAAGTAAAAAAAAAAAAAGGCAGAATTATCGATCATGATCTCAGACAAAGCAACAGCAAAAACATGCCTAATTTAAAAAACATTTTGCTATAGACGATAAAATGATATCAAAAAAATTTACAGCTAGGTTCTCTGATAAAGGCCTCATTTCTCAAATATGTATTTTTAAAAATCCAATTTTTTTTTTTAAAAAGAGACATTCTCCAATTGATAAATGACCACAGGATATAAACAGTTTTCAGAAAAAGAAATAAAAACTACTCATAGTCATACAAAAAAAATGTTCTAAATTATTATTGATTTGTATCACTATTGAAATATAGGTTAAAACAACACAGAGGTACCAACACATACCTATCAGAAATGACAAATGTTGAAGGAAAATAGGTACAATAATGAACGGCTAATTGAATAGTGAACCTGTCCAACCATCTGGAGAACAATTTGGAACTATGCCCAAAAGGCTGTAAAACTTTTCATACCATCTGACCCAGCAATACTACTACTAAGCCTATCCCAAAGAGATCAAAGGGGGGAAAAAGGACCTGTATATAAAAAATATTTATAGCAGTTCTTTTTGTGGCAGCAAAGAATTGGGAATTGAAGGGATACTTATCAATCAGGGAATGACTGAACAAGTTATGGCATATGATTGTGATGGAATACTATTGGGCTATACGAAATAATGAGCAGGTGGATTCCAGGAAAACCTGGGAAGACCTATATGAACTGATGCAAATTGAAGAGAAAAGAGCTGGGAAGATCATTGTCTACAGTAACAGCAATGTTGCAATAGTAATCAACCGTGAAAGACTTGGTTACTTTGATTCAGTGATCCAATGACAGTTCTAAACAACTCATGATGATAAAAGTGCTGTCTACCTTCAGAGAGAGAACTGATGAACAGGATGCAAATTGAAGTATAATTTTCTCACTTTTTTGGCTTTCTTTTGCAACATTACTAATATAGAAATATATTTTCTATGATTTCACATGGATATCTGGCATAATATTGCTTACCTTCTCAGTGAATGAAGGAGATGGTGGGAGGGAAGGAGACAAATTGGAGCTCAAAATTTTAAAAGAAAAAGACTATTTAAAATAAATTATCAATTTTGAAGTTTTTTAAAAAGATTTTTTGTAAACCTTAAAGTGCTTTATAAATTATAACTGTTTATTATAATAATTACTGGGGCTAATAAAATTTTGACTGTTGAAAAAAAAAAGATACCAGATTACCTTCCCTTGTCTTGCTGGCTCCCTGTATTCATCTCAAAGAGGCACTATATCTAAAAGCTTGCGAATTATAGATCAAATTTCAAAAATGAAAAAAAAAATCAATTATTAAACTCAAATGAATGGGTGGTGGACCAAAAGAGAAAATTACCATTGTTATTATTTCAAATAAGGCAGTTTCCCTTCTTCCTTCTTTTTTTTTTTTTGACAGGCAAAATGGACCGAATATAAGCTTGAAACCTTAATGTAGGATTCTGGGGGCAAAAATGCTTTCACATAAAGATAATTTGCTTATAACTTCAGCCAGAGCAGGCATGTGCAAGTGTGGAATTTAACTTTACCAGGCACATTATGCAACACAATGGTATTTCTGGAGAGGATAAGATCACACTTTATGTTTCCTCACACCCATTCTTTTAAGATGGCCTAAAGAGATGTTTGATAAGGGGTATGGAATGTTATAGCAGCCTGAATAATAGGGGTTGGGGTGAAGAAGGATCTTAAAATTCCACTAGCTTCAGATTAATAGCTCAATACAAACCTATGGCTATTTCCCTCGTACTGATACACTATTAAAATGAAGACACTAAAGCTTGGGCCTTAGAGGCCTGGGGTGGAAATTGTGAAAGGCTCCTGTAAATCATAATTGCTGTGCCTCCTTTAGGAAAGGTCAGTTTGTATAGTAAACGAGGAATTGGCTTGTAAAGCAAAAACAATAACTGATTTCATAAACCCTCTAACTCATTTTCTACTTACTATGGAACTCTCCAATACTACCAGGTTTGGTGTAGGAATGATGCAGATGATAAATGTACCTTAATGGGCTCAAACCCCCATCCTAGATAATACTTAGTAATATCAAACATTATCTAAACTCAGCCATAGCACCTTACTGAAAAAGCCAGAAAAAAAGAATATGTGTCAGGGAGGCTAGGTGGCACAGTGAATAGAGCACCAGCCCTGGAGTCAGGAGGGCCTGAGTTCAAATCCTACCTTAGACCCTTAACACTTACTAGCCATGTGACCTTGGGAAATTCACTTAACCCCAATTGCCCTGCCCTCCCCCCCTCCAAAAAGCAAAAAAAAAAAAAAAAAAAAGATAATGTGTTTTTAAAAATAAAAATGTAATTGAGATTACTGGGAGTGAAGAAAAGGGGAAACATTGTCACGTATTTGATGGAGTAAGGTCTTATTCTTAAGTGAATACTGCAGGTAGAAGCAAATTCTTGGAAAACTCATGCTCTGAGGTGGCAAGGGTATTGCAAAGTATGCCATGAGACTGAACTAAATCAATGATTCTTAACCTGGGGTCCATAGACCTTCAAAAGGTCTGTGAATGTGGATGGGGGGAGGGGGGGAAGTGAATATTTTTACAGACCTGTAATGGAAATTTAGCATTTCCTGCAATTTAAAAAAAAAAGCATTATTTTGAGAAGGGGTCAGTAAGCGTTACCAGAATGCCAGAGAGCTCTATGACACAAAATAGTTTAAGAACCCCTGAATTAAATATTTACTCTGCCACTAGCTATTATCCTGTTTTGTAGTTTGGGACTTATGAGTTCTCTTCCTTGCCAGTCTCTGGAACATGTATTAGGCATCTCTATTAAGCAGATTATATCTTATGACATTGGGTGGGTCTATTTTAGTCCTCTGCCCTTTGAACCTCAGGAATTTGCCAGGATTCCCTAGAAACCATGCACAGTCCCTTCTTCATATGAATTTTTTATTCAGGTTTTTCCATTTTGTTTCATCCAAGAATCCTGTCTCCACCTCATAACCAAATCCCTGTCCTCAGACACAATATCTCATAGGGTTTTAGTCCTGAGAACTTCAATCATTCTGGCGCTTGAGTTCCAGAGCCTCATGGGAAATGTAGCCCCTCAGTTATATGGCTACCTGTTACAAAACAGGTATACTTATTTCTCTACTTACATAGGGGCTAAATTAATGTTTATTAATTGAATGATTGAATTCTTTGTGTATATATATGGCTCACCCACAACACACAAATATGTATGTGTTATATATATATATGCATATGTGTGTAAATATATACTTATATATGCATATGTGTGTAAATATATACAGAGAGAGAGAGAGAGAGAGAGAGAGAGAGAGGAGAATGTCTGCCTATGTGCAAGATGTGATTACTTGAACTTAACAAATATGCCAACTTTCACTCCTCAGTACTACTGGTTCATCTCCACACCAATTTTCTCTCTGGGTTCAGATGTAACCTAGTGAATATTTTCTGGAATTATCTCATAATTTTTTTTTAAATGAAAAATGTCTCATATTAATTGTTCTGGAGACCTAATCCCAAGATATAATACTTTTCTTCCATGGGCTAGTTTCTCCTCTATCAATCTTCAAACACCTACCTAAAGTCTTAGACAAAAATTGCTGTTGATAATCACATAATTTATTAGAAGGAATAAGTGAAAAAATGTAAATGAACCTTCAAACAATGCATAAAAAGATGTATTGGGTCTCCTAGCCAGGCTCACCTCTCTCATTTCTACCCTGTTTCTGGTCAGTTTGAGGAAGGTAGGTGAGAAAGAGAATTAGGATTGAAAAGCAGAGTGACTATTTCCCAACACTGTGCTCCACGAAAACAGGGTCAGAAGAAACTGTGCCTGGAATCACCTCATCAACTGTCACCTGTGCTGGTTCAGCCTCCTTGAAGTTCTAGGCCCCTCTAGTCACATCCTGTTGCCCTTCCTGCTCCCTGATCTGCCTGTTTGCTGGTTCTTGCCTTATCTTGTATCTTTCTGATTCCTCACTTGTGCTGCACCAAAACTTGGGCAAAATATCTTCCTCGGGCCTGCACCTCCGAAATGACTGTATCTGAATTCCCCTCAGAATCCCCATAAACAATCTAGTCTCAGGATTCTTTAGATCCCAACAAGGTCTTCCAAAAATCTCTATGATTTCATTAAAGGCACAGAAGCCATACCTGTGATATTAATGTAATATTATAAGTATTATAATACTATATTGATATTATGCTATAAAGTAATGTTATAAGTAATAATATAAACTATAGACCAGACAATAACGATAAGAATATCTGTGACTCTGGGGAGGCTTCTGTGACACTAGGTCTCAAGTATATACTTGCGTGTACACATATATTTATATACATATATATGTGTGAATATATGTATGTGTGTGTGTGTGTGTGTATATATATGCATATATAAAATCAAGAAACTAAATGTACTTAACTCTAAATCAACTGAAAGAGGATTAAGCAATCCAATTTGTTGACTACCTGCAACATATTTTTTAATCCCAGATTGAATTTCCCTTGCTACACCACATTTCTGAGGTACATACCTACATGTTCCCTTAAGCCTCTTCCCAAATTATTTGCAGAACCTTGTCCAGGGCTGCTACTCACACTCTCAAGTAATAGTCTTTGAAGGGATAACTATTACCTTGGGTTCTGAAGATTATTCTAAAGGTCCAAGGGGCTATGGACCACGATCAGTAATCCTGACTCTTGTCTTGCCACTGGACTTTGATGACTCTGGAAGACATGGTAAGGCTAGTGACTTTGGGTAACTCTGACTCATTTAAATCCAATTTACATGTAAGTCAAAACATCACTGCATGATATCATCAGTCCTTTTAACTCCTAAAATTATTGCTCAGGTTTTTTCTCCTCATCCCCCTACTGGCCTTACATTTTATTTATTTATAGTTGTTTTGTTTTTTTTTTTGCAGGGGGGAAGGCAAGGCAATTGGGGTTAAGTGACTTACCCAAGGTCATACATCTAGTAAGTGTTAAGTGTCTGAGGCCAGATTTGAACTCAGGTCCTCCTGACTATGGGGCTGGTGCTCTATCCTCTGCGCCATCTAGCTGCCCCTAGTCTTACATTTTATTGTTAACCAGTAGATGCATATGTGTGCATGTATGTGTATGTATATATATGTGTATATATACATGTATATGCACATACATACACATACATATTGTGTGTGTGTTTGTACATGTGTGTGTGTAAAATCAAAGCTATTCACTAAGATAGCATAGAAAGAACAATAGCTAAGAAAAATGTAGCTAAGATTAATCCCCCCATAAACACAGGGCTTGTTCCCCCACAAATACATACAGCATCAGTGGGAATGCTGGACAGAGACTTAGGAGTGTATACACTGGTAGTGAGGCACACATATGGCAAATTCATATGGCCAAGGCAACTTGTATCTCTAATACTCAAAGGCCTCCTGAACCTGCTTCCTTTGTCTCATCCCTCTCCAGGCTGTGCTCCAAATTTCCTCTGGCATGGCTCTGGCTCTTTATCCCAAAACCTCACTGCAGCCCTGGAATTCACACGTTGGATGGATCTATGGCCCTTTGGGCCCCTCACTCTAATTGGATGACTCCTCCTAAAACCTTCATTTAAGGAAGGCAGGCCAGCCATGGCTCCTTCCTTTCCAAACTGAGCTCTGGACTTTCTCTACTGTATCCTCAGTACCTGGTACATTTTTCACCCTGCCCCCCCTACTTCCCTACACACTTTTCAGTTTCCTTTTATGTGTGATCTTCTTACACTAATATTTTTTTAGGATAACTTTTGTGAATATTTTAATATTTTGAAGCTTCAAATTAGTTACATTTTGATCCCTTCAGATTTTACATTAGCCCAGTGTACAAGATTTCCTGTCACTTAGTGTTTCAAAGATTGTCTTTCTTCCTTCTCCTATCTATATTTCCAGCACTTAACAAAAAGTTTTGATCTCTGCTCAGGCCTAGGAGTCAAAATGTAAATACCTAATCACAATCTCATCCCTTCTGGCTTTTCCAAGTTGGCTGGTAGTGGCTATCATGATCTTATCAGAACAAGGTTCTAGCTCAGTGGTTCTCAACCTCCCTAATGCCGTCACCCTTTAATACAGTTCCTCATGTTGTGGTTATCCCCAATCATAAAATTATTTTCATTGCTACTTCATAACTATAATTTTGCTACTGTTATGAATCATAATGTAAATATCTAATATGCAGGATATATTTTCATTGTTACAAATTGAACATAACCCACAGGTTGAGAACTGCTATAAATCTAGCTGATATATGCTAGCAGATAAAGTTTAGATAGTTTGACTAACCCAGAAGATAAAAAGAGGGAGCAGAGAAAATGTACCTAGAATCTACCAGAGCACCACTCAGCTGAGGACTATTAGAGAAAGACACCCTAGATATATGATGTCTTTGCAGAGCCTGCCCCTTGATGTCATTGCGTGGTTCTCACTCCCAAGATGCTTCATGGACTCACTGCAAATGAATTTGAGCCAGAACAAAAGGAGGTAAGGTCAGTGTTCTCCACCCACCTAACCCACATTCCTGGTTTTAATATGCATATCTGTCAACAGAAGAGTGTGATTGCTTTTAACTAGTGAAAAATTTCAGTCTTCCAACATTCTGTCTCCCTATGTTATTATTAATTATAATAATGCCAATCTGAGAGGTAAAATGCCATAGTGGACAAAGAACTGCCTTTGGAGCGGATTCAAGCCTTGCCTCTGCCCTACACTGTCTACAGGACACTGAGCAAGTTACTTGACACACACTAGGCTAGGGAATTCTCAGCATTAGTAGAAGGAGTTTGCCGATTGGATGTTTTTTATATCCATTAAACAACAAGTCTGGTTCTGCTTCTTTTTTGAGGTGGAGGGAGGCAATTGAGGTTAAGTGACCCTTGCAGAGTAACACAGCTAGGAAGTGCTAAGGTCAGATTTAAACTCAGCCTCTCCTGACTTCAGGACTGGTACTCTATCCACTGTGCCACCTAGCTGCCCAATCTAATGAAGAAACTGAGCCTCACACAGGTAAGGTGAGCTGCCTTACACTACTGATAAGTGGAATAACCAGGACTCATACTAGTTCTTCCAATTCCAAGCCTAGGACCCAGTTTATCACAGATTAACAGTAAGAAAGAGATAGCAAAATCACTGATCTCAAGGCAATCTATATCAGGACACAGGCTTTGGTCAAGAAGAGATAAAGAGTTGGAGGAATGAATTGTCCAAAAGTTAGAAGTATTTGGGTCTGGGATACACACACACACACACACACACACACACACACACACACACACACACACACTGCTTTCCCAGTTCCTTTTTCTAGAGGTTAACCTGACTTCATGGACCAGAGCCCTTTGCCTGCCTTTGACCTTGGTCTCCTGATGTGAGCTACATCTACTTGACCACAATTAATATTGACAGCCAAATCCACACCCACCCTAATGTAATTGTTTCCTCCTGTAGCCTAACCCAGTTGAACCCAAGACCACCAGTAGCCTGGTTCCCTAGAAAGCTTCCATACAGTCTGGAGCCACTTACTGTTGGAGTCAACCAACCTACACACACCTCAATAACCTCAAGGAAAATCATGGTATCACTATATAGAAAAGAAGTAGATGTTCACAAAAATGACCCTAAGAAATTATGAAAAGATTGAAGTTGATGTTGAGCTTGTCCTACTTACTAAGTCAGGGAAGTTTATGATATATTTTTAGAAATATTTTCATCAAAAGTAGCTAAAATTTAAAACGGAACATTAGCACTTAAGTTTCTTAACTTAATTATCCGGAAAATTCTTTTGTGTAGTATTTCTCATTCCCTGATAATACCTGATAAATGAAGTGCTCAGTGATAGTAACTACACATTTCAACAACCTTATGCAAAGGCTGTAGGAAGTAATGACCCATGACCCTAAGGAAGGATCTCCAGACACACATTCCAAGAATTCTGAGCATAATGATATTAATGCTGTCCAGTGCTACTGTGTCTCCTGCCCTGGAAAAACCCTTAGGTACTGAAACTGGATTCTCCTACTGGAGTCATGTTGGCTATAGCTATCCCCAAATTCAGTCAGAGTTTACATAATATAATAACTATTTGTAATGGTAATGGTAATTTGAAGATCTTCCCTGCCCCTTAATAAGTCTAAGGGAATTTGAAGACCTTCTCTGCTTTGAAAATAAACTCTGCCCTCTAATAGGCTGAATGTAATCACATGGAGCCTGTTGTGGGAGGAGTTTACTAAAGCGTGGGGCAGAGCCCACAGGAAGCTGGGAGTCAGAGCCAACTAGACAGTTGGGAGGAGAGGACACTTCTGAGGGAGACAGATAGGCTTGCGAGTAAATATTGGCCTTGTGTTGGTTTGTGGGAAGGTTAAAGGATACTGTGGCTCTCTGTGCTGTTATGGCTTATTAACTTCTTTGCTACTATGATGGACTTGGCTTACTGGTTTTGGAATTCGGTTTTCTGGTGCCTGAATAAATGTTTTGCTTCTGTTTTCTATATGGAGAGTGTGTTATATTTTGCAATCGATCACTATACAGGTATATTTATCATGATTGTGGGCACTGTGAATATTGCATTAGCACTACACCATTTCTAAAGTACTTGCTTCAACAGACTATTAGGAATCTCCCAGATATGTAATGCAAATATCATCATCCCTATTTTAGAGATGAGGAAACTAGGGTTAGGTTAAGTGAAGCACGTTCACGGGCCAACAGGAAGTAAATGGCTGAACTAAGACTCAAATCCAAGCCCAGAGACAATGAATCCAAATTTACTGTTCTTCCCATTATAATGTATAGCATCTTGTAGTTGCCCAATATTTGTTTAATGCTCATGTCAATATAATGAATTGGGATCAGATTAGATTAGGTTAAAAAAATTATGTAGCCTTATATATAGTCTCTGGGGTGTCCTTAGCCCAACTTGTACTAGCTCCAACAAGTCAGCTCCCTAAAGGACAACTGGTTACATCGTTCCCTCAGCATTCTAGGAGTTATTGAGGAGTTGTGGGACTCTTCTAATTCTATTGGCTCAGGCCCCCAATCTTGTGTGTTTTCCCCAATATCAATCCCCTTTTATAATTAGTATATATCCCCTATAGCATTGATAGACCCAGTGACTTGTGCCTCACTATCATTTAACCAATTAACATCAATTAGCTTGAATAAAGAGATATTTACTAAGAAGCAGGGCGGCTAAGTAGCACAGTGGATGGAGTGCAGGGCCTGGAGTCAGGAGGATCTGAGTCTAAATACAGCCTCAGACCTTTACTATCTGTGTAACCCTGGGAAGTCACTTAACCCTGTTTGCCTCAGTTTCTTCATCTATATAATGAGCTGGAGAAGGAAATGGCAAACCCTTCCAGTATCTCTGCCAAGAAAACCCCAAATGGGATCACAGAGAGTCAAAAATGACTGAAACAACTCAACAATAACAAATACTAAGAACAGAAGTTACAAAATATTTCTTCCAACACCAGGTACGTATTCCCTCCCTCATCGCCTTTGTCTCTGGGGAGAATCAGCCCAGATTTAAAAGTGGTTGCAAAAGGATTTTCCCCACCAAGTTCATTTAAAATGTGGCATTGCTGATTGAGGAAAGTCCCTGCTCAGGGATCTATTGGTCCAGACTTCCTGGTTTTAGCTGTTGGTAAACTGTGGTATGGATGCTAGTTCTTAGATACCTGAAAGTTTGTTTTTCTGACTTTTTGAACTCTTGCAAGGACTTGAGCCAAAGGAAAGAAGACACAACTAGGAGGTCATCCCATCCTAGATAGATACTTGTCTAGGAGGCCATGTACTCACTAGTTTCGTGGATCCTATGAATGAGATAAGTTCCAAAGACCCTTCCCCATCCAAGGGCCCCTAACACTTCATCCTCATTTACCATGGAAGGAAAATGTATCAATTTGTCCAATTATCATCTTTTGTACAAACACTCAGTTTCGGTTCAGCAGTCATTCAAGAGGCTTCTCTTTATTATGTTGAGAGCAGGTCCCTCCATTACACATGTCCATAATCAAGTTTATCCAGCTTCTATGTAAAGGATTACAACATGCAAAGTACTGAACATGTTTGAAGGATGGGTCTCCCATTGGCCAGTCCCTTAATTAAATGGAAGTATCTAATAAGTTCCCATATGTATTTGATATGGTGCTAAATACTATTTCTAAGAGTACCCTCTGACTGAATTTGGGGATAGCTATAGCCAACATGACTCCAGTAGGAGAATCCAGTTTCAGTACCCAAGGGTTTTTCCAGGGCAGGAGACACAGTAGCACTGGACAGCATTAATACCATTATGCTCAGAATTCTTGGAATGTGTGTCTGGAAATCCTTCCTTAGCTTATCCCTCTTGTCTGTTGTAGACCTAAAGTTCCATGAGACCCTCTTTCTCCCCCCAATAGCTTTTTTTATGGAATTGAATCCACATAGTTTTCCTCTGTCCATGTCACTTCCTCCTTACCCCAATTTGTTTTCCATCATGGTTATTTTTTGTCCTCTCAAAAGTCAGTTTTATCCTAAATGGATTAGTGGGGGTGAAGGAGGGGACGTTTATGATGTTAGAAATGGAAACCACAGAGCCCCTATCTTATCCACTTCTATGGGGGTTCTCACTCACAGACACGTCATTTAAAGTCGTGGAGTGAAAAGGGCAGAAGGGAACTAAAGTGTTGTACTTAAACCAAGCCCTGCTGAGATTTGTGTTGTGTTTAGTACACTGCCTTGTCCTTTTCTTCACATACTATGGGTCAAGATGTGACTGAGGGGAACTGCCAGTGATATAGATACTGATTCCATATTCCCCCAATAAGTCGCTGTGCTGGTCTGACTTTATAAACTGGTTATTTAGTAAAAACAGTTGTGAAAATTTAAAAAACCCACTATTTCCATATTATGGGGTTATCATCACCTCTTGCCTAGACCATTATGATAGTTTGCTAATTGGTCTCCCTGCTCCAATCTCTCTCCTCTTTTTAACCCATTCTCCCCCCTGCTTCCAAATTCATAATCTCAAAGTATGGGTCTGACTATGCCAATCCTTTTCTCAAGAAGCATCAATGGGGGCAGCTAGGTGGTATGGTGAATAGAGTACCAGGCCTGGAATCAGAAGGACCTGAGTTCAAATTTGACCTCAGACACTTAACACACTTACTACCTGTGTGACCTTGGGCAAGTCACTTAACCCCAATTGCCTTGCCTTCCCCACTCCAAAAAAAAAAAAAAGAGAGAGAAGCATCAATGACTCATTATTATTGCCTCTGGGATGCAATGTAAAATCCTTTGTTTGGCATTTACAATCCTTCACATTTTTGGATGCTATCTATTTTTCCAGACTAATTTGACCTTAATTCCTTTCATGAATGCTAAATTCCATCTACACTGGCCTATTTGCTCTTGTTTCCCATATACAATATTCTAGCTCCTTTCTCAGTGTCTTTTCACAGGGTATATATCCCTATACCTGGAGTTTGTCCTTCCTTACGTCTCCTTATTGGAGTCCTTAGGACCTTTTAAGACTGAATTCAAGTGTCTCAGGCGGGAGGACTTTCCTTAGTCCTCCCTACACTTCAACTCACTGAAATTACTTTGTATTAACTTTGAGCATATAAACCATTTTGGTGGGGCTCTATCCACATAGGCTTGCCCTGGGAGAACTGAAGTTATCTGCTAGAAGGCAGTTTTTCCCAGTGATCCCTAAGTTTCAAGGATCTGGTGAGTAGGAGAAGAAATGGAATAAAGGAGGAGGAACTTGGAGATGCTATCAGGAACTGATGTTGAAAAATAAGCCTGCCTGAGAATGTGGACTAATTCTTTGTTATGACCAGGCAACAGCAAGAACTATATCCCTTGGGGTGGTAAGAGCTTGCCTGAGAGCATGGACTAATCCTGAATCCCTTCCATCCCTTTGGAAACCTACCAGTTCCCTTTCTGATTATGAAAGTAGCTGGGCAAACAAATTTGTTTATTCCTCATTCATTATTTTAAATTTATACTTTATTCGCTCTTGATGAAATCTGTTATCCAGCAAAAATTCTAAGTTCTATTATATGTTATTTAAAATGTATAAAGAGAGGGAAGATAAATATATCCCATTTTGGGAGAAAGATACATCTTGTCTAGTTGAACTGGGCCAGGACCTAGTGCCAGAGTGGGCCATGTGAGGTGTGGTTGGAGAGGTAAGGACACTGGTATAGGACTTTTATAAGCATCTAAGAGTTAGATACCACAAGTTTAAAACACACACACACACACACACACACGCACGTGCGCGCGTACCCACACATGCACACACACCATAGGAGTGCTGGAAATATTAAGGTGAGAATGCCTGCTGGATTTGAAAAGAAAGCCATGACTTTGTGAAGAGACGAGAAACGAATTGTTTAGGGAAACTCTACCCACTTCCACTTGAAAGGTGGGAAAAGTGAATCTAGGAATGCTCAGGAAGATCATTTGGCTCGTAGGATGACTGAGCCAGCTCAGTTTACCTTACTTATATCATCTCTATCTCTTTCTCTCTCCTCTCTCTCTCTCTCTCTCACACACGTATACATATATATCACACATATGCACATGCATGCATATACAAGTATATATGAGAGACAATATTATGTCTATGGAAAGTTAGCACTGAAGCCAGGAAAGTTTGGGTTCAAGTCCTATCTCTGGCATATATTGGCTCAGGGACCCTGGGCAAACTGCTTGACTTCTCAGTGTTATATAGGTAGCTCTCTATAAATGGCAAAAAAAAAAAAACCAACAACAACAACAACAAAAAAAAACCAAAAAAAGCCTACCTGCTTTGATAGAGATAGTTTCTTTCCTTGGAACACCCTTACACCAATGAAATCATAGATTCAGTCCTTAGTCTTTATGTATGTATATGTGTATATACAGGGTATCCCAAAAATCTTAGTCCCAAAAGTCTCAATACACACATATGTATAGATATATGGAGACAGAATTTCTATTTATATATTACCACATATAAATTATATATAATAGACACATAAAATGTACACATGCATCAAATTTATACATATATATGTATAGCTATATGTGTACATATATATGCATATGTATACACACACATATATAAATGTACTTATCTGCCCCCCAGTAGATTATAAATAAACACTTTAGGATTTTTTCATTTTTTGCTCTATCCTCAGTGACTAAAATAGTGTCAGTGAATAGTCAGCACTTAATAAAATCTTACTAAATGCAATTGAATTACTGAAAATATCAAGTGATTGTGATCTGTAAGAAATGTGAAATCAAATGTTAAAATCATACAGATACACCCTCCCTTCAGCACAAATACAGTAATAATGGAATGTGAGGGGTTTCCACCACCAGATCCCCTCCTGCCCTGAAGGGCTTCCCTTCAGAATTCATAGAGCATAAAATGTTAGCACTGGCAGGGACCTTGGAAACCATAGAGTCCAATCCCCTTATGTTACAGAGGAGAAATCACAAGACTTGCTCAAGACCAAGTCATTTGTGGCAGAGTTCATGTGCTCTTTTTCCCATAACCACACTGTCTCACAGATGAATCTTCTATGAGGCTACGTTGGCATGGAGGAAAACTTTTGTTGGATTGCATACTATTGGGCCCACAAGCCCCAAATCAAGGTACTTCCCCTTTTGGTAGCGGTCCACCATTCTCTCCCTGATGAATCAGAACAGTTTTAAGAATAAATTCTTAATTACTTTCCCATTGTGCAAAAAGGATAATGTATTGACTGATCTTTAAGTTCCTGGACAGGAAACGGACCTTTTAAGGGGCAGGAAGTATTTTTTTTAATTCTCCTTCAGGTTCTTTGTTGAATTCTAGATTCAGGCTCATTGTTTTTTCTTGGGTCCTTTTAGTTTCTGCCATTCAGGGCCAAATTAGACCTTCAGCTGTGTGGCAATTGACTGACAGTCTGTAAGGTACAGCTTGCATTCATCGTTCTGACAGTGGGCATCTTACAACAATGGATCGCCAATGGCAACAGCAGTGGCATTTCCAGACGAAGGGGCTGAGTTCTTGAATAGATCTCTTCATCAGCCCAGTGGAAGGGAACAATTCTGATTTCCGAAGGACTGTTTAAGGAATGATTTTTAATAATTAAAAAACGAAATACTAAGGTTGATCCTTCAGTGCTTTACTATGACATAGACCTGTTTTTATTTTATTCTTTTGTTGGTTTCCAGGCTGAAGTGCACTGGCCATTGTTTAAGAGCGCATTTTGGGGGGGGAGGGGGTGAGGAGAGAAGTATTCAAAACACACCTTTCATTTTAATCTGCATTATTAGCATTCTCTCCAGCACTTTCTTAAACCTAGACAATCAACAAAACAATAAATCAAATCCTGATTTTGTAGCATTTTCTTATTTCTGAAGCACGAAGGCTAATACCAAATGTTTAACAATTGGCTTTCTCAAAGTCTCCAGCAGAGGCAATTAGATGGTGAAGTGGATAGAGCTCTGGGCCAGGAGTTAAGAAGACCCTAATTCAAATTCAACCTCAGATACTTACTGTCAGTGTTCAAATCTCTTAACTTCCATTTGCTTCAGTTTTCTCGTCTGTAATATGGAGATATTAACAGCACCCATCTCTGTTGTGAGGACCAAATATGATATTTGCAAAGTGCTTGGCACAGTGAATGACATGTAATAAGTATTACATGAATACTTAGGGCAGCCAGGTGGCACAGTGGACAGAGTGCCAGGCCTGAAGTCAGGAGGACTCCTCTTCCTGAGTTCAAATCTGGCCTCAAATGCTTTCTGACTGTGTGATCCTGGGCAAGCCACTTAACCCTGTTTGCCTCAGTTTCCTCATTTGTAAAATGAGCTGGAGAAGGAAATAGCAAAACACCTCCAGTGTCTTTGCCAAGAAAACCCCAAATGAGGTCACGAAGAGTTAGCCATGAATAAAATAAACGACTGAACAACGGCAATAAAAATAAATACTTATTCTCTTTCCTTCCAGCACACTCCTGCTTCTAGGACAGTTTAATCAAACATAGGGTGGAAGGAAATAATTGTAGTAAATTGCAATTGGCTCGAAGTGAGGTAATGTGCTTCAGACTTGGGAGCTGATGGATCATAACCCCACAGTACACTTTAAGCCATTGATTCTGGCCATTTTTTGTTTGGTTATTTTATTTAGTTATGTGAATATGAAGGTACTAGCAAATGCCTTTAGGGGACCAGCCTTGTGTTTAGGACTTGTTAGAGAGCTCCCTAAATGGTACTGGGAGCAGGATGGTATAACTTTCTGGCTCGCTGTACCAGTTGTGCTCCTTCTTTTAGGGCAGCAATCATTTATGTCAGACAAGGAATAAAGACAGTAGATTTAATTTACTTTTTGTCCTACCCATTGCCTAAGGGTGCTGCGGGCAAAGAAAGCAGCTGTCTGGTTTCTTAGCACTTTGGGTAACTTTCTGTCATTGGCAACTGAGCCGTGATTTACTCCTGTCACATGCCTGTGCACTGAATAGAACTTTATGTACTTACTGCTGTTCCTGTACACAGAACAAAACTTCACGTATTTACTGCACATCTCTTTTGTTACAGGACATTATGGAGCTGTGGTCTCATCAGTGTGTGTTCCCTCCAATTATGCATCTGGCATCCTATCCATCCTATCCATCCTGTGCTACCCTCATCTATGGCTTCCCATGAAGTTTACCACTAGGGTCCACCCAATTTTCTGGGGGCCTTCCTAATTTTATTGATGTAGTGAGACTACCAATGGAGTACCCTATCCATCAGTTTCTTACTCTCACACATCTTTTTCACTCAATGCATTTCTTTGATCGCATTCTTTATAGTGCTTTGTCAATATTATGTTCTGCTCACATTCACCATGTTCTTCTCCACTGACCTTTGAAGGGTGCTCAGTTTCAATTATCCAGAGAACAGCATATTCCATGACTTGTAACCATAGAATATCACCAAAAGAACATTAGTATTAAAAATACGGGACTTTGTTTCAGGAAGCAATTTGGGACCAAAGAACTTGGCAAACTGTCAAAGGCATCTAAGTCCATTTTTCTTCTCTTGTTCAAATGTGGGCTCATTCATTGTCCCTTTGAAGTGCATGTCCAAGACAGGGAGGCATCTCAGATGGTTCTAAAGGAGAAAGTGAGGCTGGTGACTTTGCACACAGCCCTCCCTCACTTAAATCTAATTCACTTGCATGTCATGGCCTCATCCTCCTGATGTAATGGTCCTCCTCTAGAACTAAGGACAAACAACATTCACAACATATCCAATATAAACATATTGATAAACTCCATAGGCTGTCTGGTCAACTGAATGTCAGAGTCTATATAGCAGGCATTCTTCATCTATTAGGTTTTTCCTTTAGGAATAGTTCAGACAAACTATTTATAACATTTGATAGACTCTGCAATATTCTGACACTATGCCAGATGAAAACAAGAGTGTATAGAAGACTTCACAATCTACGGAGAATTCTCCCCTGACCTGGATTCTGCATTGGACTTCTTCCATGACAGTGGGTCACACCATTAGTGAGCATACATCTCTTGGGTTTATGCCTTGCTATCATCATAAATAAGAGTATTCAGTAGAGAAGACAAGCTATGACGCTGAAGATTTTTAGTCTGGAGGACAGAAGTCTTAGACTAGTTATAATATTTATCTTTGAATATCAAAGTTTGTTAATGTTTCTAAAAGTTCATGATTCTCTTTGGAGGGAATAGACTTGTTCAGACTTCCTCCAGGGATTACTAATTGGACTCTTGGTCTTGGCTTCTTCTGGGGTTACATGAGATTGGTGAAAAAAATCAACTATTACTTTTTGTGGTAACAAATAATTGGAAAGAAAGTAGATCAGCGGTTCTCAACCTGTGGGTTATATTCAATTTGTAACAAGAAAATACATCCTGAATATCAAATAGATTCATAACAGTAGCAAAATTACAGTTATGAAGTAGCAATGAAAATAATGTTATGGTTGGGGGTCACCATAACATGAGGAACTGTATTAAAGGGTTGCGGCATTAGGAGGGTTGAGAACCACTGATGTAGATACTCATAGATGGGGAAAGCAACTAAACAAATTGTAGTTCATGAACACAATGAAATATGACTATGCTATAGGGAATGATGAGCAGGAATTCAGTGAAAGATGGGAAGACAAAAATGAACTGATGCAGAGTTAAAAAAGCAGACTCCGAATAATGTACATAATGTCTACAAAAAATTTAAGCAGAAAATACAAACAATTGAAACTGAACAGTGTACAGCTACAGTAGAATGATCTTAACCCTAGAAAAAAACCAAGAAAATGCACTTTCCTTCCTTCTTTAAATAGACTGAGTTCTATGGGTATGGCCCATTGCATATACTCTTAGAGAGATTTAGTGTGTTGGTTGGTTTTGTGAACCACCTTTCTTTTTTCTTTTTCTTTTTAACCTGTTACAAGGTATGGGTTGCCAGGCAGAGGAGAGGAGTGGGATATATCCAGAAATGAAGGTAGTTTTAAATCATAAGGTAATAAAAATAGATAAGAGGTTTAAAACCAAAATATTCTTTATAAAGAGAAAAATGAGTGCAGCTTAGACCTATCCTCATATTTATAACAGAATCTCTCAATTCATCTGCAATCGCACTTTTGACTAGAAAGGGAAAATACACAAAGGGAAGGCAAGGCAAGAGAAGGGCAGAGAAGACAACAGAAGGGACGACAAGGGAAGGCAAGGTAAGGCAAGGGAATATTAGTATATTGGACAAGAGCCACAGGCAGCAATCCACCAATGATCACTGAGAAGGGGGCAGACATATTTGTTTGTTTCAACTGTGCTCATAAAAAGAAAATACTCTCTTTAAAATAGGAAAACAGATAAGAATAACACAAGAAAACCTGGGGGAAAGTGCAAAACCACTTGTAACAGCTCCATGGGATTGTCCCCATTACACATGGCATTTGAGATAAATCATAATGAGGCTACAGAGAAGAATGGTGGATGGATTTTTGGCAAGCTTCCCTCTAAATCATGGTGAGAAACTTCAACATCAACGTGAAACAGATGACTTCTTAGAAATGCTCCCATTAAGAGGGGAGGCTGGGGTGCTTTGTCAATTGGACTTGTTGAAGTGTTTCTGTATTCTTCCCTGGTTCTTTAGTCAATGGAAGTTTATTAATAGTTGCCAGAGCTCCCAAGGTTGCCATAGTATTTGTAAACAAATGCAGTTGGTCAAGAAACTTCAGGGTGGTATAAAATGCTAAGGGAACTTTTGTGAAAAGGTCCTTCTCCTTGGGGAAGTATTCTGGAAAAATGACATATTGAAAAGGTCCCAGAAGACAAAGAGATAGTACCAGTGACTTCTACTGTATTTACTTACACAGATCTATTCCATCACAGCAGACAATTAGAATTTAAAAGAGGGAGAGGATGGGGTAAAGCCATGGAACATGTTTGCTGAAATAGTAATAACAGCTAACATTTATGTGACCCTTACCATGTCACAGGCGCTGTGCTAAGTGCTTCACAATTATTTCTCCAAGGAGTATAACTCAGGGGAATCTTTGAAGGCTTAGAAAGAACTGATGCTGATGCTAACATCTCCTTAACACTCTTGCTTATTAAAAGGGATGCTTTGTCTTGAGTCGCTCTGACCAAGCTTTCTGAGATCTTCAGGGCTAGCCTTCATGCATTTCTCCTCTGAGTGGAGTTTCTGAAGTGTCCTGAACTCGAGAGATCTGCCTGCCTCAGCCTCCCCAGTAGCTGGGTTACCATGTTAGAACTAAAATCTCCATTTACCATTTGATTTTGGAAACCCCAGCAAGAAGCAGCGTGGCACGGTGGAAAGAACTCTGGACTCTGCAAACCTGGTTTCAAATCTCATCTTATACACTACCTGTATGATCTTAGCTAAGTCATTTAATCACTTTGGGTCTCAGTTTCCTTTTTTGTAACAAAACAAAACTGGGGGTTTAAACTAGATGTAGTTCTAAGGCTATGATATTATGACCAAAGTGACTAAAAACTCAATCTATTCCCAAGTAGCTGAGAGTCTAGAACCTGTTACAAAAGATACTTCTTACAAGCATTAAGGACATGCCCCCAGATGAAAGGATGGAGGTTTATGTGTTAAAAATGCAAAGAGAGACTTCTTAAGTCTTTTGATGGAGAGAAGTCACATAGATAATAAATAGAGCAGAGATCTGAACCCAAGTCCTTTGATTCCCCTTTCCCTCTCTGCCCCACCCCCCACTCCTGAGGGCTCACCATTTTGATGCCAATTTTTTTATGGATACCCATTCAACTTAGCCTACTACAGCTCAGAACTATAGAGTTCAAAGATCCACCAGCCTCAGTTTCCCCAGTTGTTGGGATTATAGACGTGTATCACTACACTTAACCAAAGCTGAATTTTTCTAACCAAAGTATAGGATGTTACACTTATCCCTATTAATCAATCAATAAATGCTTATTAAGCTCCTACTATATGATAGGAACTATGCTAAGCACTGGGGATACAAAACAGATACAAAAAATAGTTCCTTCCTTCCAGGAACTCACAATCTAATGATGGCGATGTAAACAAATATATGAAAACAAGATATATAGAGGATAAATAGGCATATATAGAGGATGAGTAGGGGCTGCGGAAAGCTTCCTGTAAAAGATACAATTTTAGTTGCAATTTAAAAGGAAACCAAGGAAGTCACTAGGTGGAGGTAAGGAGAGAGAGTGTTCCAGGCATGGCAGATGGCCAGAGAAAATAGTGGCAGCAGAGAGGTGGAGTGTCTTGTTCATGAAACAGCAAGGAGACCAGGGTCACGGGAACAAAGAATACTGAGCAGGGAGTAAGCTGTAAGAAAAGTAGAAAGACAGAAGAACTTGAATTCCAAGTGGAGCATTTTGTATTTGATCCTGGAGATAATAGGGAGTCACTGGAGTTTATTGAGTAGAGGAGTAACACAGTTACATTTGTACTTTAGGAAAATCACTTTGGTGGCTGAATGGAGGATGAATTGGAATGGAGTGCATTCAATTACATCTCTCTAGATTCAGCTCAACATTAGAGTCTGTTGATATCGTTTTGGATCCTGACTGTCATCTAATGCATTAGCTCTCCCTCTCAGTTTTGTGAAATCTCTAAAGCTGATAAGCCTGCCATGGCAGAAGGCCAAGGACAGCTCCTGGGACATTCCAATTGAGATTTCCCTCCGAGACTGGCTCCACCCTACCTTCCCGGCCTTATTTCATATTACTCCCCTTGATGTACTCTTTGTTCCAGCCAAGCTGTTCTTCTAGCTGGTCCCTGAGCTCTTGACTCAAAGTCTTCTGCCTCCTCCCAGTTCCTCTTCTGCATTTTCCCAGCCATACCCCAGCCTGGAATGCCCCCTTTCCCTTTTCTGCTTCTCTAAATTCTTGTCTTTCTTGGAGTCTCAACTCGGGCACAGCCTTCTCTATGAAGGCTTTTCTCCTCTTGTCAGCTGTTAGTGGTCTCTCCTTTCTCAAATTGTTTTGTATTTACTTGTCTTTATATATGCTAAATCTCATAGTAAAATGTAGGCACCTTGAGGAAAGGGACTGTTTTAATTTTGGCTTCACATTCCAAATACCTAGCATAATACTTTGCAAAGGACAGGCATTTAATAAATATCTGGTGAATTGGAGTTCATAAAATTCTGAATTTACATCCTGATTGCTGCAATTGCTTCCTGATCTCCCTCTACTACTGCTCTCCCTCCCCAAATAGCCTAGTATTTATTTCATATATCATATGTGTACATCTCATCTTCCTTATAGAATAAAAGCCCATTGAGGGCAGAGACTTTTGTTTTTGTCTTTGTATTTCCAGTGCTCAGCACAATGCCTGACACATAGTGTGGGGTTAGTAAATGCTTGTTGGTCCAGTGATTGATGAACTCATGGGTTATGTAGTCCAGCCATTAATGACTCTGTTTGGGTCTGTTGGTAAAAACCAGTTCTGAATCCTACTTAACTATATACTACCATCTTGCCCACTCATAAAGATAGCAGGAGGGACTTTGTTAATGACAACAGAATTTCTGTAATCTATCAGGGCAGCTAGGTGGCACCACAGTGGATGGAGTGATGGGCCTGATGTTAGGAAGACTCCTCTTCCAGAGTTCAAATCCAACCTCAGACACTTTACTAGTTGTGTGACCCTGGGTAAGTCACTTAACCCTGTTTGCGTCAGTTTTCTCATCAGTAAAATGAGCTGGAGAAGGAAATGGCAAACCACTCCAATATCTTCACCAAGAAAACTTCAAATAGAGTCATGAAAAGTCAGACACGCAACAGCAACAATTAAGCAGGTGCCCTATCAAAAAAAGAGAGTATTATGCTAATGTGGCAAGACTTGTTCTTGATAAAGCTTCTTAGTAGTATCTGCTTCCTTTTCTAAATGTTCACAAGCCATCTCTTTAAAGACCTGGGGATTTTAGAAGACTATGGAATCAACAGGAGTCAGCAATGAACTGAGACAACCAAAAAAGCTACTATGATCTCAGTGTGCACTAACACTGGCATAGCTTTCTGGAATACAGTACGACAGCATCTAGTATTGTGATGACAACAGCATCTAGAGTATTGTGATGAGTCAAGAAGGTGGAGGGCACACAGAGGAGGGCAGCAAGTACTGTGAAAGCCCTTGAGTCCATGATATGTGAAGGTTGGCTGAAGGAATTGGTGTTAGATAGCCAGGAAAGAAGAGTGGGTTGGGGGGAGGGCACAGTAGCTGTCTTTAAATGTTTGAAAAGCTATCAGTAGAAGGGGGATTTCTTTGTTTTATTTGGTATCAGAGGAAAAAATAGGAGCAAAGGATGGAAATTTTAAAAAGGCAAATAAAGCTTCTCAGTTGAGAAAAATTAGCAGTTAGAGATATACAAAAGTTGATTGGGTTACCTGGAGAGGAAACTAAGTGATTCAGTGGCTAGATGGAGCGCTAGACTTGGAATCAGGAAGACCTGGCTTAAAATCCAGCCTCACTTACCAGCTGTGTGAGTCTAGGCAAGTCACTAACTTCTGTTTGCCTCAACTGTAACATGGGGATATTAATTGTACCTACCTCCAAAGATAAAGGAAAATAATGTTTGTAAAGTGCTTTGCACAGCTTAAGCAGCTATGTAAATTCTATCATTATTCTTATCCCTTACTTTGACGATTTTTCAGTAGAGGCTGGTTAGTGAGAATTCCCTTTGGACTAGATGACTGTCCATGACTGAGGTCCTTTCCAACAGTAAATCCTAGGATTATGAGATGCTAAGGGCCTGTAATATTTTTTTTATAATCTTGCCAGAAATCAAAGTCAAGTTAACCAAACTACAGTTTGTAGATCTCCTTCTCCCCTTTTCTAAAAGTCAGTGTAGCCTTTGCCTCTCTCCTGCTTCAGCTCCAGGCATTTGTTTTTGCTCATCCTCATTTGTCAGTTCTTTCAGTATCTCCAGAAAGTCTATAGTTTGCCCAGGTCTGGTGATTTGAACTCATGAAGGGTCTGGTGTTATCTTTCTACTTATCTTGGACCTCCACTCCCTCCTTACCAAACATTTTTATTAGAGCTTCCCATTCCAAATATCATTGGCCTTATGAGAAAAAAAAATAACAACAGACAAAATAATTGAGTAATTCTGTCTCTTCTTAGGTTGTACATTATCATGTGCCAACAGTTCCATTCAGTAAACACCTAGTAAGTAATTGCTATATTCAAAATACCATGTGAGACAATACAATGACTACTAATGCAACTAGCAATTAATAATTATTTAGCTTTTGTATAGCACTTTAAGATTTTGCAAAGCATTTTGCACATAGTATTGTATTTGATCCTCAAAACCACCCTATGAAATAAATGCTATTATCTCTGGTTTACCAATGAGAAAACTAAGGTTCAGAGAGGTTGGTCATATATTTAACTGTTTGCTGGTGATACAAATATTGATATGAAAGAGTTGCTACCCTCAAGGAGTTAATAGTCTACTGGAAACTTAACAGTAGTCTTCTCCCTTCCTTGATCATTCCCTTACTCCCAATATACCTTAAAAATTAAATTTAAATTAAATTTAAATTTAAAAATATAAAAAGCTTTGATGCTGATCTTAATACTCCTCACTCCATCACTGTGTTCAGAGCTTTGGCATTATTGTCCCAGGATTTATGGGACAATGACACTCTTCTGTCTTCATCCTCCATCATTTGCTCTTGTTTCTATCTGATCTAGATCTATCTTTTCAAATTTAAATTGGTCTCTTTAATCGAGATTGCTTGCTTTTGGGTCATTAAGAATTTCATTCTTGAGAGCCCTTTCTGGCCCACTTCCTCTTTGAGTTTTCAGCCATGAGATTCTGCCTTTCCTTCATGTGAACTCTTTGCTCTCCTAAACTCTTACACTCACATGAAACGGTGCCCAGCTTTCCTTTGCTTCTGTATAACAAATTTGAAGAAGGAATGATCTCTCTATCCCAAGATTCACATGACTGATACAGATTCCAGTTCCTTTGTTTGGTTTAGAATCAGGTTCCAAATGGCAATTCTTCTCAATACTTCCTCTTCCTTTTAAAGAATGGAATGACCTCAAAGGTGGCTTTTGGCTAAGAAGAGTGCCAGCCAGCAGATGCCTGGGCAGACAGCAGGTGTCTCTATTGTCTAAGCCAGGCCAGTAGGGAGTCACCAACAGTCATTCTTCACCTCTTCTACCTCTGACTATTGCTGGACCGTCTCTCACTGGTAGTCATCTGTAGCTCTATAACATCATTCCTTGGTGTAGATTGAAGTATATTTCTTTTTCTTTTCTTTTCTTTTTGGCATATAACTAATACAAAAATATATTTTGCTTGATTTTATATGTATGATGAATATTGAATTTTTTGTCATCTTTGTGGGTATTGTTGTACATCCTTCATTATCAAAGAGAACCAGTGACATCAGGAAGGCGATGTCTTGACTTGCAAGTGAATAGGGTTTAAGTGAGACAGAACTGTGCAGTCAGCCTCATTTTCTCCTCCAGAGTCATTGGAATCCAGTAGCAAGACATAGGTCAAAACAACTGGTGATAGCCCCTTCTTGGTGGGTAGGAGACAAGGTAGAGGGAGAGAGAGATCCCATCCTGCCATTCTCAGGAAGAGCCTCATGTTTCTTACATTGTTCTAAAGGTTTATTGGTCTTTCTTCTTTCCTTTGACCCTCTAAACTTCTGACACAAATTAGGACTCTTGCTGGCCTTTTCTGATTTTTTGTTTGTTTTTTTTCCTTTGCTTTTAAACACTTCTCTTCCTTCAAGGGAGTCTTCACGACTGATAATCTGGCCAAATGGATAGGTTCTTCCAGCTCTTTTGCTTAGGCCTCTGGATAATGATAGCCTCGGTCCTCTGTTGCTTTTTTTGGTAGTTCTCATGACAAATGCCTCATGCACTTGCCTCACAGGAGACTCAGTTAGCTGAGGGGTCCTGAAAGGCACTTTGCTTGCAGTGAGTTGCACATCCTTGCATGGCTCTGTAGTTAGCAGATTCCTGCAACGTCAAAGGAAAAGAGCATTTAATGTGGAGTCAGAAGCTGTGGGTTTATATCTTGGCTCTGCCCTTACTAATTGTGTGACTTCGGGCCAGCTACCCAACTTGTCTAGGCTTCAATTTCTCATCTATAAAACAAGGAGGATCTCTCTAGGATTTCTTCTAGTTCTAAATCTCTTATCCTAATGAAAAGAGAAAGCAGCTTCCCTCAGCTATACTCTATAATAGAGTTTCAGGTAGAAATCTAATTATACAATACACATAATATATATTATTCTATTCTATGTTCTTGAATGTAATACATAATTATATTATATATTATTATAATGTGACATAACATATTTTATAATATATTATGAGTATGTGTACTGTATATATATGTGCATATATGTATGTTTATATACATGTAAGTTACATATAATATACTATATGTAATATAAAGTTTATATATACATGCACATAAACACATATGTGTGTGTGTGTGTGTGTGTGTATATATATATTTGTAACTTTCTTCTTTTCCTTGGGTTGTATTCTGATACACAAGGTACATATTTCCACACATTTATACATGTATATCTTATGCATTTTGTATTTTCACACTATATTGAGTTGCCACATGGATTGTCACTATCTGATTTTTAAAAAAACCCAGATCTTCATGAATTCTCTGGAATATTAATAGACATGTAATCATATTCATCATATCACATTAATAAAAATTTAAGAAATAACATTATTAGTCACTTTGTACCTCCTCCCAGTAGATTTCAGACACATTTTCTATCTTATAGCTTCTTTGATCACAAAACCTTCCATCTTTTTGTTGCTGCTGTTGTCATTTTTAAAAAACAAAAGCTACTATTCTATATGAGTTCTGTGGCCTTCAATCTTCTCCAAGCTTTAGTAATTATGATTTTTACCTCAATTGTAAGGAGTGTGTTTCCCTCTATACCCTCACATTGTAGTAAAGGTTGGTTGTGTTCTTGAATCGACTAGACTACAGTTATGCTAGACTGTTGTGAGTGGGAGAAATAAGTGCTAAAAGTAAGTTGTGGAAAAAAAATCTGGTCCCCAGGGCTATATTTAGTCTTTGATGGAACATTCTCTCCTTTTGGATAGAGGTAGTGCAAAGTTATACTGACATCCAGAAAATAATGAGATGGCTAATTTGGCTGGGGAACTTTCCAGTCAGTCAGTTTGCTTAGGGGGTTTTCTGGCCCCAGGCTTGGCATGTGGGGTGACCTATTTTATTTAAACAAAGAACCATTGGCTGTTTTGATTCCTAAAGACAAAGTATAGGACTTGGGCAGAAAGAATAGGAAGGCAAGAGTTAAGATTTTCTGTTCTTGGTAGTTCCAAAACAGGTTGTTACAGAAACTTGGCTTCATAGCTTTCTTGAATCCAAATGGCCTGTGATCATATACACCATCAGAGGGAGCTGCTGGGCTGGAAGCACATGGGGACATGGGGAGACAAAGTTACCAGCCAGC
This sequence comes from Pseudochirops corinnae, assembly GCA_028646515.1. Taxonomy (NCBI): domain Eukaryota; kingdom Metazoa; phylum Chordata; class Mammalia; order Diprotodontia; family Pseudocheiridae; genus Pseudochirops; species Pseudochirops corinnae. The sequence goes on from CM053587.1 coordinate 75,326,568, forward strand.
CCTGCCCTGGGAGATGGCACATGGCCATGGGAACAGGAAGTGGTCAGAAAACAATCCCTGAGAAGCTCAGCAAGATTGCCCAGTGAGCTCTATCTTTAATTGGAATGGAGAAGTGGACCAACCAGCCCAGGCAGAGGAGAGTGCTGGGGCAGCTTGTCACTCACTGACAAGAACTGGACAGTTTCCTATATAATCCTCTTTTATTCTCCTTCTTTGTACGTTGAAATGGTAATATTTGTTGCTGTTTATAGAGCTCCTAATAAAAATTTAGCAACCTTTCTGAGGTCCACCCACAAACTTGCACTTGCACTGGCAGGTTGGGTCCTTAGGACCAATCACCTTAGGTGATTGCCATCTTGAGTTCTCTGGATAACCCTGAGAGTAACTACTCCTAACACTATAGTTCACAACCTCCACTCATGCACATCCCTTTAATAATCAGCCAGTAGACTAAATTAGTTCTCAGTAAAGACATTCCCTCACAAAACCTGGGGTACACTTTACTACATATGCACAGTCTGTGAGGAGGAGAGTGGGCCCAGACCCAAAGTGGAATAGTAGTGAGGCACATAAGTAGGGAACCCATATGGGAAAGGGAATTCAAAACTGTGAAAATGAACATTAGCGAGAGTTCACAAACTTCAGTGTGAAATATGGTGTCCATAGCAGATGGGCCACTCTGCTGCAGTACTGGACTGGTTTCTCATAGGTAGCTCCATCTCTATTAGACAGGTCAATCCTCAGAACTCCCTAGGCCTCCTCCCCCTCCTTCTTTTCCTCCTCCCCCCTTGTCCCTCTCCCTCTCCTCCTGCTCTTCCTCTTTCTCCTCCTCCTTCTTTCTACTCCTCCTTCCTTCCTTCCTTCCTTCCTTTTTCTTCTTCTTCTTCTTCTTCTTCTTCTTCTTCTTCTTCTTCTTCCTTCTCCTCCTCCTCCTTCTCCTCTCCCTCCCAAAATTTACCTACTACCTTTTATTGAAAAGAAAAACAAAATCATTGTAACTGAAAAACAATTTCCTTCATTAGTCATTACACACACACACACACACACACACACACACACACACACACACACACACACATATCCACTCTTGTGTGTATGAAAAAAATATGAGTGTGTGTGTGTACATACATATATACATAAAGAGAGAAGCAGGGGGGAGAGGATTAGGACAGCAAGTGGTTAATTGTGGGAATTGAATGAACCACACTGACTCCATCTCGTGACTCAATTCTGGAGCTAACTTAGTTTCTTTTCTATTCAATTATGGGCCTCGTCCAACTTCTGTCTTGGAAGAAAATGTTATTAAATTGTGGAAATTGGGGGAAAGCCTTATTGCATTGTATGAACTTAGCCCTGCATGGCTGGGAAACTAAACCACCTCTCCCTGCTACTTCAAAATTTTTAACAAGGACCTAAGTTATGCTGACCAGAAACACAATCAAATCCAAAGACTGATGAAAGGAGTTATCTCATAATTGTACATTTCAAGCAATTCATAGGTCTTATTTAAAAATTGGCCCAATACTGATCAATCAGTAATTGTTTCCATGTTCTTTTGATGGTTTACAGATACTTAAGGGAAATGGGACACCTCCTTTTCTGAATTCAGGGAATTGTGCTTGTTCACTCTACCTCTCCCAACTTGGAAAGTCCCTATTCTTTCCTCTAATTAGAAATCAGATTATCTAATGTATTGTTTCCCTTTAATTAGGTAGCTTATTTAGTTAATTGTTTTTAATGTATAAGAATCTACCTCTCCCTATATTAATCCCCTAGGACTAAGCTAAGGAGGTCTGGTCCCAATTTGTTAGGCAATTGCTATGCATCACTTAATAACTCAATATGCACAGAATATTGAACCTTTGTTTCTCAGTTATTTCATCTTTCACATGATATGTGCATGCGTACACACACACACACACACAAACACACACACACACACATTTCAATCTGTACTTCTTGATCAGAAGGCAGATAGCATTCCTTATCACTGGTCTTCTGGAATCATCGTTGGTCATCACATTGTTCAGAGTTCACAAGTTTTTCAAAATGTCATGTCTTTATGATGTTATGGTATAAATTGTTCTATTTCTCCTCATTTTACTCTGCATCAGTTCATACGTGTCTTCCAAGGTTTCTCTGAAATCTTTCCCTTCATAATTTCTTAATACATAATAATATTCTATCACATATATATACCATAGTTCGTTCAGTTATTTCTTGACTGATAGTCACCACACACACACACACACACACACACACACACACATACACACTTCATTTTCCAGTTCTTTGTCACTAGAAAAAAGAGCGGTTATAAATATTTTTGTAGATATGGGTCATTTTCCTCTTTCTTTGATCTTTTTTGGGTATACGTCTAGCAGTATTGGGTCAAATGATACACACAATTTAATAACTTTGAGGGCATAGTTCTAAATTGCTTTCCAGAATAGCTGGAACAGTTCACAGCTCTACCAATATTGCACAATGTTCTAGTTTTCCTACAACCCTATCAGAACTTGTCATTTGTCTTGTCAACCTTGTCAATTTGGTGTGAAGTAGCACCTCAAAGTTGCTTTATTTTGTATTTCTCTAATTAGTGATTTGGATCATTTTTTTTCATATAGCTATTGATACCTTGGGTTTCTTCCTCTGAATACTGCTTGTTTATGACTTTTAATCAATCATCAAATTGGAAATTATTCTTATTCTTATAAATTTGAAGCAGTTTCCTATGTACCTAGAATTGAGACTCCATTTGCTTGCTTCTTTTTAAACTTTAGCTGCACTGGTTTTGTTTGTGCAAAAAATATTTAATTTTATATCATCCATCTTACCTTCTATGATCCTCTTTATTCCTTATTTTGTCACAAACTCTTCCTTATCCATAGGTCCAAAAAATAATTTCCTCCTTGCTTCTCTCTCTCTCTCCCCTCTTCTCTTTCTCTCTCCCTCCCCCCTTCTCTCCCTCTCTCTCTCTCTCTCTCTCTCTCTCTCTCTCTCTCTCACTCACTCGCTCCCCTTCATGTCTAAGTCACTTAGGCACCCATTTGGAGCTTGAGTTGCTGGTTTATAACTAGTTTTTTCTTTTCAGACAGCTTTTCTGTTTTCCCAGAAATTTTTTGTTTTATTTTGATCAAATGGCAAGTTCTTATCCTAATATATGGGATCTTTAGGTTTATCAAACATTAAGCTACTATGCTTGTTGGCTTCCTTGTGTTATATGCTTAATATGTTCCACTGACTGACCTCTCTATTTCTTAGTCAGTAACAAATCATTTTGATGAGCACTGTCTTGTAGTATAGGTTGAGATATAGTACTTCCTTCCTGTAAACTTCCTTCTCATTTTTAAAAATTATTGCTTCTGAAATCTTGACTTTTTATTCTTCCAGATGAATTTTGTTATCATTATTCTTTGTATTTAATAATTCTTTTGCAGTTTGGTAGTATTGAGCTGGATAAGTAAATTAATTTAAAAAGCACTGTATTTTTTTTTATCATATTGACTCAGCATACCAATGATCAATGAATATTTCTCCAGTTGTTTTTAGTTATGTCTTCATTTCCATAAAAATACTTTAAAGTTGTATTTATATAGTTCTCGTGTGTGACTTGTTAGTTAAATTCCTCAATATTTTAAATTTTCTGCATTTATTTAAAATATAATTTCTCTTTATATATCTTCCTGCTGGGTTTTGTTGGTAATATACAGAAATGCTTATAATTTAAGTGGGTTTATTTTATATCCAAAAATGCTGTTGAAGTTATTTGTTTCAATTAATTTTTTAGTTAACTCTCTATGTAAACCATCATACCATCTGCAAAAATTATAATTTTATTTCTTCTTTTTTCCATTTCCTTTTCTTGTCTTATTGCTATAGATAGCATTTTTAGCAGTAAATTGTATAATTTGCTTTATCACTGATATTTTGGACATATTTGCTTTTCACTTGATCTTACCAGAAAGACCTCTAGTTAATTATCGTTATTGATCATTCTAGCTCTTGGTTTTAGATAGATATTATTTATCATATTAAGGAAAGCTCCATTAATTCTTATACTTGTGTGAGCATGTTTAAAGGAAGAATGAGTGTTGTATAATGCCAAAGGTTTCTTCTGCATCTATTGACATTATCATGATTTTATGATTCTTATAATTAATATGATCTATTATATTGATGGTTTTCCTAACAGTGAGCTAATCCTGAATTCCTAGTATAAAGCTATGGTAGTCATTGTTTATGATCTTTGTTGACATGCTGCTGTTGTCTCTTTCCTAATATTGTATTTAATGTTTTTGCTGCAGCAATCAATAGGAATGTTAGTCTACAGTTTTATTTCTTCATTCTGTCATTGGTCCTCTGGAATTGTGGTTGGTCATTGCATTGTTCAGAGTTCCTAAGTTTTTAAAATTTACTTTTTTGTCTTCAAAATGTTGTAAAATAACTCTACGCCTAAACCCTGATTTAGTTAACAATATCATGTTTATGTTATAGATGAAATTTTGCAGAACTCCTTCTTTTCCTATTTTGTTCAAAAATTTTTTGTAACATCGAAAATGTTTGATGGAAGTCACTCAAATCCATCAAGTCCCAAGGTTTTTTCTTTTGAAAACTAATCTGTGGCTTGTTCAGCTTTTCCCCCTGAGACTAGGTTATTTAAGCCCTCTGTTGCTTGTTTGGTTAGTCTAGACATTTTATATTTTTACAAATATTAATCTATTTCATTTAAATGATCATTTTTATTGCCACATAATTGGGTAAAATAGTTTCTACTCATTTCCTTTATTTTTCATTTGTTATGAATTTAGGTTTTTCATTATTGATATTGTTAAAATGCCTTTCTTTAAAAAAAAATCAAATCAGCTAATAGTTTATCTATTTAAAAATAACTTCTAGTTTTATTAACCCAATGATTTTTTGTTTGTTTGTTTCAAGGCTTTTTAATCTGTTATTTACATTTCAGGAATTCTTCACTTATTTTTAATTGTTTGGTTCTGTAGTTCTTTTAGTTGCATGCTCAATTTCATGATTTCTTCTCTTTAACTAATGAAAGTGTTTAGAGATACAAATTTTCCCCAAAGGACTGCTGAGGCTAGTGAGAAAATAGTGTGCTCAGCATCAGTGCTCTAGGTTTGATGTAATTGACTTCTGGCCCCTTTCCCCCTCTTCTCTTTCCCTTATCCAGATACCAAACACAAGCTTTATCATTTCCTTTTAAGCCCCTTTTTGTGAACCAGCCTCTGTGGTTACAGTTTGTTTTGTTCAAGACTAATCCCTTCCTTGATCTGTCTTCCCTCTTTCTAGCCCTCTTTCCTTTTCCTTCCCCCCACCCCCACTTCTCTGTTGAGTGAAATATATTTCTGTACTCACTCTGTGTCTATGTTCTTCCTTGCTTTTGACTAGTTTAAATGAAAGTGGTGGTCAAATGTTGCCCACTCTCCCTCCTTGTTTGTAGCCTTCTATTTGAGCATCTCAATTATATGAGATAATTTTCCCTTTCCCTTCAAGTGCATTCCTTTCCCCCTGCAATTTCTTTTCTTCAAATATAATTAAAATATAACAAAATTCTCAAGTCTTCTGTCTTATTACATTTCTTTTATGACCCCTGATGATGGTAAAGTTATGAAGAGACATATAATCTCTTGAAATTTTGATGTAAACAGTTCATCCCTGTGTGGCCTTCCATAACTGCTCATTCATATTTACCTTTTTATGTTTCTCTTGACACCTCTGTTAGTAACTAAAATTTCTATTCAGCTTGGCTCTTTTCATCAGGAACACTTAGTTGTAAATCTATTTCATTAAAAATGCCTTCTACCTCCTTCCACTTCCCTCTAGGATAAATTAATCTTTCTCAGCAAATCATTCTTGTTTGTAAGATTACATATTTTGCCTCCTAGAATACTCCATTACAAGTTCTCTGCTCTTTTATAGTGGTAGCTTCTGAATCTTGAGTGATCCTGGTTGTGGCTCCTCAGTACTTGAATTCTTTCTTCCTGGCCACTTGTATTTTGTCTTTGACCACAAAGTTGCGGATTTTGGCTTTAATCTTCCTGGGAGTTTTCGTTTTAGAATTTCACTCAGGAAGCAGAATGATGACTTTTTTCACTCTCTTTTTCACTTTACCCTCTGGTTTTAAGAGCTCTTGACAGTTTCTTTTATTATTTCTTAAAATACACTGCCTTTCTTGGTCATGGCTTCCAGGTAGTCCAATGATTCTTAAAAATTTATCTTTTTTAGTTCATTGTTATATGAGATATCTTACATTTTCTTTTATTTTTTAATCTTTTGACTTTGTTTTAATATTTCTTATTGACTCTTGGGGTCATTAATTTCTATTTGGTTCATTGTAATTTTCAAAGAGAGCAGCTAAATGGCGCATTGGATAGAGACCCTTCCTTGTGAATTCAAATCTGGCCTCAGACACTTACTAGCAGTATGACCCTGGGTAAGTCACTTAACGCCATTTGACCTCAGTTTCCTCATCTGTAAAATGAACTGGAGAAGGAAATGGTAAACTATTAACAGTATCTTTGCCAAGTAAACCCCAAATGGGGCCATGAAGTCAGACATAACTGAAATGACTGAACAACACATCCCTCCTTGTGTGAGTCTTCCTTTTGGTCTTATATTCTTTAGTGAGAAAGACATTTTCTAGTCTGACCCTAAAGATTCTCCCTCTGTACTTCTGAACTGCCTATACTAACTGTAGAGCTTCCTGCCTTCTTTTCCTCAATGAAGATTTATGGACTTTGCTTCCCTCTACCCTGGCTGCTTTTCCTGAAGCAGGTTCTCTCATTGGTGGCTAAAGTTGATTCTACCCACATGCGAAGTTCAATTTCTTCACTTAAGGATCTAGGCTAACATCTGTACCTAGTCCCCTTAGAGGCCATGTATATCAGTAATCAATACCATCATTCCTAAGGCCTATTTCTCCCTCTAAAAGTTAGCAGGAGATTATATGTTATACATATACAATATGTATTGTATATTATATGCTCCCTTCAAAGGTTAGCAAAGAGATTATCTTCTACTGCTGCCTCAAAACCCTCCTTGTTCCTTGACCTATCCTCCTCCCTTTTCCCCACCATCGTTTTCCTTCCCACTCCCCTTGTCATAAAGTGGCCCTTTCCACATTTCTGATTCCTGGTCCTGGTCAGATGGAAGCCTCTGATTCTCCCAACTCTTGTAAATGTAGGATGCCTAATGAATGATCCTTGCTTTCCAGTCTCAGGTTACTGGCTCTATACTGTTTGTTAGGTGTTCTGATAACATGTTTTTCACATGCCACACTAGGGTGCAGTCTCCCAAAAGCCTATTCATAGAAAACATGCTTTCACATACAGGAAGAATACTGATAATTTCCACCAACATTAAAGGAAAAGTCATTTTGTCACATTTAAGAATTTTTCCCTCACTGATGCATTTCACATAATACATCTACATTCTCCCCTTCAAGTTCTCCCTTGGGGGTAGGGCTATTAGCCTAAAACAGAGAGAGTGAGGTGGGAGCTCAGTCACACTCCATAGCTTTTCTCTGTGCAAAAGAAACTTGCTTTTTCTGGTTTTAAACTTATGACCTTGTTGTCATTAGCACAAGCAGGACTAGCAAAATAATTTATACATTCTGTCTTTCATATACAATATGACATTTACAGGTGTTTCTCAACCACTAAAATGGTGAAGGTACTTTGCAAAACCAATGGAAGATGGTCCCTGTCCTCAAAGAATTCAAAATCAAAGCCAGACCAATTAATCAACTTGTATTTAATAGATGTCTACCTTTGTACAAGGTACTAGACATAGACATATGTGAAGTGGAAAAATGGACTCAGGGAAATAGGAAGAACTGGTGTATACAGGAGGCTTTAAAGTTCATAAAAAGCTTTGTATATATGGTCTTATTTTAGACTCCAAGCAATCCTGAGAGGTAGGTACTATAGCTATTGTCTGCATTTTATAGATGAAACCAAAGCTTAGTTAGGGTAAGGGGCAGTGAAGTATAGTAGAAAGAGTACTGACCTTAGAGTACAAATCCTGCCTCTCACCTTTACCATCTATGTGACTTTGGGAAACCTCCCTAGGACTGCTTCCTCTCCTAATATAAATGAAGCTGTTTTCACTAGTTGGCCTCTGCTTATCCCATCCCACTCTAGAGCTACAATACTGCTAAAGGCATCTAGGTCAGTGGTTCTCAACCTGTGGATTATGTTCAATTTGTAACAAAGAAAATACATCCTGCATATCAGATATTTACATTACGATTCATAACAGTAGCAAAATTACAGTTATGAAGTAGCAACGAAAATAATTTTATGGTTGAGGGTCACCAAAACATGAGAAACTGTATTAAAGGATTGTGGCATTAGGAAGGTTGAGAACCACTGCTCTAGGTGGTACAGTGGAGAGAGTGCTGCACCTGAAATCAGAAGACCTGAATTCAAATCCTGCCTCAGATACTTTAATAGCAAGGTTACTCTGAGAAAGTCAATAATAATTCAGTTTCCTCATTTTTAAAATGGGGATAGTAACAGCATCTACCTCCCAGGACTGTTGTAAGGTTCAGATGAGATAACATTTGCAAAGCATGTTTGCAAATCTTAAAGAGGCGTTATATAAAGGCTAGCTATTATTCTCTTAGACTTTGACCACAGAATCTTGCAGGTAGTTAAGCATCTGAGGTAGGATTCAAAAGCAGGTCTCGTGATCTAGTGCCCTTTCCAGTTATACGTAATTTCAAGCTATCTACAGAAATAGTGAACTTTCTTTTTTCTATCCCTGTCTCCTACTTCCCCATTCACATAGGAATGATCCGTTTTTCTTTAAGCCTGAAGGTCTGAATGGTGGCAGATAGGACAGGAAAGTCAGTAATCAGAGAATCCTGGATTTAAGAGTCGGAATTGGCCTCAGAAGCCATCTAGCCATCCACTTCATTTCACAGATGAGGAAATCAAGGCCAAGAGAAATGAAATGAGTCATACACAGTGCCCCTCCTCTGCCCCCATCCCCTCAGCCCCTAAGCTAGAAGTGGCACCGACAGGGTAGAAACCTCTGTCTGACCCTGGCCCTCTCCAGGCTTTTGCCCAGCAGCCATTTCAATTTCTCATTTCCTAATGCAGAGCAGAAAAGCGGAGGAGGTGAAATGTGAATCGGATCAACTGGGAATTCAATTCCAGCCAGTCTTCTCTGGGCAGCTTTGGAGAGTTGGTCACGATTTCTTTGGCCAGCCGCCTAGTCTAAGCCAGAAATGATGCAGGCTGGCAGTGTTGTGGGCAGCAGGAATTCTCACTTTACACAGCTGGGAATTAAACTCAAGTCTGGGATTTGGAACAGGCTCCGCAAATGAAGTCAAGGCTCATAAAAGGGCTGTGAAGAGCCCAGGGCGAAAGTATGAAGAACGACCCCCAGAAGCTCCAGGATAGAATCGAATGGGTTCAGAGGCTTTCTTGTGCCATGAGGCTACAATCCCCCTCCCCTTTCCCCCTCCCCAGATAAGTGAAGGGGCGACAGGGGCAGAATAAGCGTGGAAGAGACGAAAAGGGGAGAAGGGGAAAAGAGGTGGAGGAAAGCGGAGGGAGAAGAAGGAAGTCGTAAGGAGAGAGTTTTTGCCACGTGGGGCGGGCAGCAAACATTTCTGCCTAGTACTGTCGGCTCTCTCTCTCTCTCTCTCTGTGTGTCTCTCTCTCTCTCTCTCTGTCTCTCTCTCTCTCTGTCTCTCTGTCTCTCTCTCTCTCTCTGTCTCTCTGTCTCTGTCTCTCTGTCTCTCCCCTCTCTCTCTTCCTCTCTCCCTCTGCCTCTCCCTCTCTCTCACTTGCTTGACCTCAGAAAATTGGCCAAGAGTAATTTCTGATTTTATTTCTTTTAACCATCCTGTTTTAAAGTGAAATGATAATGTTTAAAAGCTCTTTTTGGCTCTAGGCTGTCATATCTTCTTACCCCTCCCTTGTGCACACATTTTTGTACTCTGTTGTCAGACATATGTCGGCAATCCATCAAGGAGCATTTAAGTGCTTACTGTGTCCCTGGCACTGTGTTGATCAGTGGAGATGCAAAGAAAGGTAAAAGCAGCCCCTGCCTGCCTGCAAGGAGCTCACATTCTAAGGAGGGGAGGAGAAGCATAAGTAACTAGTTACTTGCAAGATATATACATAGTAGATGAAAAGGAATCTAAGAGAGGAAGGGATCAGCAGCAGGGTTAGGGATAGGGCTGTGAAAGGCTTACTGGACAAGATGGAGTTTGAGCTGGGTCTTTAAGGAAGCCAGGGAAGCTAAGAGAGAGAGGAGGAGGAAGAGCATCCCTAGGTATGGGACATGGCTGGTGCACGGATTCAGAGATGGGTCAGGGAGTGCAGTGATGAAATTAGTCTTATATGCTTAGTTTCATCTCCCAGTGACAAGATGCTCCTCCCGGGATAAGCTCCTCACTTCTAAACTCAGAACTATGGCTCTAACTCATGCCTTAATTGATGTAGCCTCCTCTCTCCTCTGATTGGAAAACTGGAGGACAGAGTACCAAATTCCTCCCAAAGCCATCCTTTATAGAACATAGAAACTGAATTCAGCTCACTTCACTTTCCATCTGCTGCCCTTTCTTTTCAATTCCATAGAACAAAATACCCCTGTGCCAGTCTCCCCATACCTCCCTTTCCTGTCTCCTTTTGCAGTTGTCTTCCCCATTAGATTGTAAGTTCCTGGAAACCAGGGCCTGTCTTTTTATTAGTTGTATGCACTTAGCACAGTACTTGGCACATGGTAAGAAAAAAAAGGTTATTGGATTGGATTATATTTGATTCCATTAGATCCAATCTAATTAAGTGCCTATTAGGTGAAAGGCATTTTATCAGGTGATGAAGTTATAAAGACAAAATGAAAACTGTCCCTGCACTGGAGAACTTCAAGGTTTGATGTGCTCCTTTGGATTGTAAGCTTAAGGAGAGTAGAAGCATGTTATGGGAATCTGAAGATCTTCCCTGCCCCTAGGCCCTTTGCTAAAGTGGCTACGTGACTCTGAGGACCCTTGGATATTTGAAAGTATACTCTGTTCCCTAATAGGCTGAATGTGGTCACGTGGAACCT
>CM053587.1:75338146-75367108 GCA_028646515.1 Pseudochirops corinnae
GGGGGAAAGAGGGGGATAAAATATGTAACTCAAAATCTTGTGGAAATGAATGATGCAAACTATAATAAAATTTAAAAAAAAAACAAAAAAACCAAAAGTGTTCTTGCTCAAATTAGTTTGAAAATCATTATATTGGATATTTTGAAAGGACATTAAGTACAATACAAGAAGCATTACTTTTCTAGAGATATCCTTTGCTCATTAAATTGGCTTTCCATTAAATTCTTGCTTTGTCAGGATTTCTCAGAATTCTTAAAGTTGTTGCTCATCCTTCATATTTGAAGAGGAGCAATGATGTCATGATGCTGACAAAGTCAAGGGATAGTGTGTTTGACTGTGGCTAATCAGACTAGTATGAACTCAGAAGGCTCTAGTGTAGCTTCTTTTGAACATTTGGAGTAGAGATGTCTCTAGGTTCATGCATCTCATGTTTTCTTTGTGCTACTTCAATCCTGCTTTGCTCATAGTACCTTCTTTGATGTCAGCACACCATACTGGGCAGTCTTGTGCTGCCGTCTCCCATGTCTCACAATTGATAACAAAGTTCTTCAGATAGACCTTGAGAGTGTTCATGTACTGCTTCTTCTCACCTCCATGTGAGTGTTTGCTGTGAAATAGTCTTTTAGGTCAAAGACTGGCATTTAGGCTACATGGTCAGCGCATTGGAGTTTTGCCTTTTGCAAAGTCTACCCCAGAGAATTCTTAAGGCACAACTCAGATCAAAGAAATAATGAATGTTACACTAATCCCTACTCACTGTCCAGGAAGACCTACGTGCAGTCTAGATTCACAATCTGCCTTCTTTCATGTAATCTCCTGCTTTTTAGAAGTTGAATCATCACCTTCAAACCTGAGCCTTCTGTGGTATGTTTTCGGAAAATAAAGACAAGAACATAGGATCATTTACTTTGATCTGGGACTTTGGAGTCCTCTAGTCGGAACCCCTCATTTTATAGATGAGAAACTGGCTCAGATAGGTGAAGTCATGTGGGTACCAATATTAGAACCAGGATTTGAACCCATGTCCCTTACCTCCCAATGTATCCCACCTCCCACCATACCAGAATGCTTCTCTCAATTCTTTTTGTCCAAAGCAAATGCCATATTTAGACTGAAAAGAGAAGGGAAAACTCTTTAGTTCGGGTCATTCTCTGTTCCAGAATGTCTTTGTTGATAGATTTACTTAGCCTGTACATGATTTGTTTCTTGGAAACTTTTATTTTCTACTTCAAAAGATACTTTCTGCCTCATTTTCAGTTTTCAGGTTATCTATCTACCAGTCAGTCTGATGAAACACCTCTAAAATAAGTCGAGAGGTTTCTTTGAGGCATGGGAGACACTGGGTTGCAGCATTCAGAGATACAAGTCTGACACATTCTGGATAGCATCTAAGTGTCACTCTTAACATGGTACTGCCTTTGACCATGAGTCAGTCACCACAAACAAGTGTTAGATATCTGTGGAGGAAGCCAGGGGCTGGAGATGAACAAAACCTCACCGTGGGAAAAAAAAAGGGCTCCAGAGTCCTTTTTTACCTCAATTCTTACCTAGAAGTTAACTATGGAATGGGTATTGCCTCAGACAAACTGAGACCTGGGACAGAACTTAGCTTAAAAAGGCCAGGGTCTCCTATTGCATTCTGGGTCATCTCCAGTTATCCTGACCTATGGCTTGCCACTGGACTTTGATGACTCCGGAGGAAAGGGTGAGGCTAATGGCTCTGCCTCACTGAAATACAATTCACTTTCAAGTCAAGACATCACCCTCTGAGCCATTGGTCCTCTTTGACATTCTCAATAGTATCAAGCAGTCTTGCCTGCCATGGTCTTCATGAAGATCTGCATCTCTGCAAGGCCATGTCCACCACTCAGCCACCTTACTGAAGAGAAAGAGCATGATGAAGGACCTCTGACGAGACTTACTGCTTGAGATGAACTTAGCAGCCCTCAAAACGATGCTGGGCAACATTTTAAAGTGTGTGTCAGTTTTTAGCACCTATCTACTCCTCTTTTTGGTGCCCTTTGCCCACTTTTTGATGTGCCCCTATTTGACAAAGTCCTAAAGGGCTGAGCCAGAAGATGAGGGGATGGAATAATTCCCCTGTTCTCTTATCAAAACTTAATCCTTCTTGTGTTCCAATCACTAAATGAAGCAAGCTCTTCTGCTGTATGAGAAGAGGTGAGCTACCTAATATTACAACAGCTCAGCTTCTGACTGGTCAGTTTTGATATATCTGTCAGTCTTAAAACTTGTCTAGTCAATTGTGAAACATCAATGACTTTTGCAGTGAGCTACATGGCCAGAGGATTTTTGTAGCCGAGAAGGACATGGTAAGTACTTTCCACATTTCTTCCAGAGGCTACCTCAAGATTTACACAGGAAATAGCTATATGCATAGCGTATATATCAATCTTCTGTACGGTTTTTAAAACCCTTTCCTACATTTCTGGTCGTCTTATATTTAATTCTCCTCCACTTTTGGATTCCATGTCACTGCCTTGCTGATCTTTGCACAAGATACTCCATCTTCCAGTTCTCTGCCTTTCCCTTGGCTCTCCCGTATCCTTGGAGTGTTTTCTCTCCTCACCTCTACTTCCTGGCTCTCTTTAAGTCTCTGCTACAGTTCCACCTCCCATAAGAGGCCTTTCCTAGTGTCTTCTCCCTGAGATCACCTTCTATTTACGCTAGATATATCTTGTACTTACATAGTTATCTGCATGTTTGTCTCCAGTTTGGGGACAGGAAATTTTTAATCTTTTTTTGTTTTTTAACCATATGGCCAACATTTAGCGTAAGGTCTGACGTATAATTGGTACTTAATAAATGCTCATCTGCTAATATGAAAAAGAGCATATTATCAAATAGTCAGGAGAGAACTGAGTACTATCTGCACTGAAACATTTCCCGCAGAGGATTATTTATATACGGTCATAGGCAGACCTATGTATTTAAGCAATCCTGATTTGTGCAAGGCAGATTTACAAGACCCATGTAAATTGTTTACAAGAGGATTATTCCCTTGTGAGAGTTCCCTTACAGCAAGCTCTCTTGTTGCATTTAGAGGATGATTCCATTGATAAAAATCTGTTTTACACACAGTTTTCCAAGAGAATCTGTTTCTCTTTAATACAGTGAACATAGTGAATGAGCGATGATAGTGAGGGAATTAGGACAACAAGTGGTTAATTGTGGGAATTGAGTGAACTGCACTGACTCCCTCTTGTGACTCAGTTCTGGAGCTAGCTTAGTTTCTATTCAATTTTAAGTCTAGTACAATTTCCGTCTTGTGAGAAAACTGTATCCAGTTGTGGGAATTGGGAAAAACCTTAATGCATTTTTTGAACCTAGCCCTACAAACTAGATCACATCTCCCTGCTGTTTAGAGACGCTTCATCAAGGATCTAGGTTATGTTGACCAGAAACTCAGATCCAAAAACTGATAAAAGGAATTTTCTTATAATTGTATATCTCAAGCAATCCATATGTCTTATCTGAAAACGGGCACCATAGTGTTTCCATGTTTCTTTGTTTACAAATACCTGGGGAGTGGGACACCTCCTTTTCTGATTTGAAGGAGCTGCACTTGTAAGTTCTCCCCCTCCCAACTTGGAAAGTCCCTAATCTCTCATCCAATTAGAAATCAGATTATCTAATATAGTATTGTTTCCTTTTCAATAATTGACTTTATATGATTAATTATTTTTAATACGTGAAAGTGTGTTTCCTGCTGTATTCTGGGTCCAGGTCTAAACTAAGGAGGTTTTGTACTGCTTTGTTAGGAAATTGGCATGCTTTGCTTAATAAATCAATATGCTTGGAAGTTCTCACTTGTTTTTCTCAGTCATTTCAATTTTTTCCTGCCACAACAGTCAGTGGCATCTAATGGCTTATTCAATCATCTTTAGTTGTGTCTGACACTTTATGATCCCATTTGGGGTTTTCTTGGGAAAGACACTGGAGAGGTATGCCATTTCCATCTCAAGCTCATTTAACAGATGAGGGAACTGAGGCAAACAGGGTTAACTGATTTGCCCAGAGTCACACAGCTAGTAATAATCTGAGGTCAGATTTGAACTCAGATCTTTCTGACTCCAAGCCCAGTGCTATCTATCCACTGTGCCACCTTAGCTGCCCGATCTAATGGCTTGAGATATTGCAACAGGCAGTTTGAGACACAAACTCAAAGCCTCTTTGGGAAAACTCTCCCTGGCAGGATTACCTAAAATCCTTTTCTTTCTTTCTTTCTTTCTTTCTTTCTTTCATTTATTTATTTATTTATTCATTCATTCATCCATCCATTCATTCATTCATTCATTCATTCATTCATTCATTTATTTATTTATTTATTTATTTATTTATTTATTTATTTATTTATTTATTTATTTATTTATTAGTACCCTTTGCTGTCAACTCCATGGAGGCTGATTATTTTAATACATGCAGCTTGACCAGGACTGACTTCAAGGTATTTTTAAACGGTAGCAAGATTATTGCTATCTGAATCATACACACCAAGGACCACAGCTTAGGGAACACCAGAATGTAGGCCAAACAGTATTTGCCTATTTTAGATTTGGACCCATATGATTTGTAGTTTGTACATGACCTGTTCTCCACGACTCCCATCCCCTGGCTCCCTTATATGCTTCATTTATTTCTTTGCTCTTCTACTGTTTCTTCCCTGCCTCATGTCTAACCATTCTCCCCTACCTCTCCTCTTATCCATGCTCTAAATGGGGTGGTGGTTGCAGTATGTGACATCAGCAGTGTAGTGCTGAGTCAAAAGTCCACTGGACCTGGGACCTCATCCTGATTTTGCCCCTACCTGTGTGTGCTTTGAGTTCTAGTTTCCTGATATAGAAAGTGAGAGCATTGGACAATATTAGGGATTCTCAAAGTGGGATCCACAAGGGACCCCAAAGGATCCATGGATAGATTTCAGGGCATCTGTGAACTCAAATGGGAAAAACTGCATCTTTATTTTCACTAACCTCTAACTGAAATTTGGCATTTCCTTCTATTATATAAAAACATGATTCTGAGAAGGGGTCCATAGCTTCACTAGAATGTCGAGTATTTCCATGACTCAGAAAAGGTAAGAAGCCCTGAACTAGAGGATCTTAATGATTCCTTTCAGGTATGAGAAGAATTTATGATTCTGAGAGTCTGGCCCTCCCCTCATTGTGTATCTTCTTTTTCTGTACCTTGCCTATTGTATACTTCTACTTCTTACCTCCTTCACACTGATCTATAAAAGCCTAACTATTTCACTTCAATTTAAACCTTTTCTACATCCTTTGTGGCCAATTAATGGTCATTTACTATCCTCTTCATGATGATATTTTAGTAAACAATCGCTCTTGCTATGACAAAATATTTATCTTTAAATTTTTTATTGACCTCTTTTACATCGCCTTTATTTGTGAATATATCGTTTTCCTTTCTCCTACTGAAAGAGCAATCCTTTGTAAAAAAGAATTCAAAAAAAAATTTGGGGGGAGGGAGGCAATTGGGGTTAAGTGATTTGCCCAGAGTCAACACAGTTAGGAAATATCTGAGGTTGAATTTGAACTCTGGTCCTCCTAACTCCAGAGCCAGTTCTCTATCCACTGTGCCACCTAGCTACTCCAACAAAGAATTTTTAAAAAGAAAAACTGTCTAATAAAACCAACCAATATGTTAATTGAGGCTGACAGTACAGGCAATTCAGCATCTGTAACCTCTTGTCTCTGTAAAGAAGGGAGGACGATGTATTTTCTCATCCCCTTTTTTTCATGATCAGGTTGGGTTATTATTGTTATAGAGAGTTCCATTTCATTTTGTTGTTGTAATTCTTACCATTTACATTGTTGTAGACATATTTTTCTGGTTCTGCTTTCTTCACTCTGAAGCAGTTCCTATGAGTCTTTTCCTGCTTCTTTACATTCTTCATATTCAGGTAAAATGACTTCTTCCCTCACCCAACTCCCTTCCCTATCTCCATAGAGGAAAACACCATTCTCTCAGGCCATCCAGGCTTACAACCTAGGAGTCATCCTGGACTCCTCACTCTCTCTCTCACTCCCCCAATACTGTTCTGTTTCAAGGTCTGTTGATTTTACCTTTGCAATATCCCTCTACTACACTACCTTCTCTCCTCTGAGATTGACACCACAATGGTGTAAGCCCTCATTACCTCATGTTTGGGCTGGTGCAATAGCCTGCCATTGGGTCTGCCTGCCTCAAGTGTCTCCTCACTCCAATCCATCTTCCAAATTCAATCCATCAGCTACCAAAGTGATTTTCCTAAAGTGTGATCCGACTATGTCACTCCCCTGCTTAATAAACTCTTATGGCTCCCTATCACCTACAGGATCAAATATAAAATACCCTATTCAGCATTCAAAGCATTTCATAACCTACCCCCAGTGATGTAAATGGGATTTGAAGAACTTCCATGCCGTTGTATTGGCAAGTAAACAGGTACTTAGCACTTAGTTTCAAGTTAATTGTATCAATCCTCTGTTAAGAAACAGAAGGTATGAACCCCTGTTGCTGACATAACAGGAAGGGGTGGAACAGGGAAGAGCTAATACCATATATAAGGAGAAGCCCAGGCTGGAGAGAAAGAGATTTCGAGAACAGAACTTGTGGTGTCAGAACTTCTTGGAGGAAGCCACGTGGAGGCTGAGAGGAGAGGCCGAGGCTGTGATTTTGATTTTGAAAAAGGAAGCTTCTGCTGAGACTTTTCTTCTGGGAACTTCTGCTGAGAGCTTCTGAGAACCAGACTGAAGAGCTATCATGAGTGAGAGAGCCCTGCTTGAGGAGGCCTGTTCTGTTGTGAAGGCTTGGGGATGTGGGTGTTCACTGCATTAACCACATGTACCAACTTCATGGTTACTTTGACTTTCTGGTTCTGGGACTTGATTTTCTTGTATTTGAATAAAAGCTTTGGTTCTGTCCTCCATGTGGAGAGCCTGTTACATCTTGTGATTCACAATTATTCCAGCATATTCATAACCACTGTGGGTGTTGTGAATATTGCATTGTTGTTAACCCACCCCCACTTTTATAGTCTTCTTATGTCTTATTCCCCTTCACGTATTCTTTGATCCATGATGCTGACCTCCTTGCTATTCCCTGAATAAAATATTGCATTTCTTGGCTCTGGGCATTTTCTCTGGCTACCCCCCATGCCTGAGATAGGGTATCACAAAAAAGACACGATGTTGTTCATATTTTAACTGTGTTTCTTTCAGTAAAGTATTGGCCTGAACAGTAAATTTGTATCCATTATTAAAGCCTCTCAAGGAAACAGAGACTGATAGAGAATAGAGTGCCCAAGAACAGTAGAAAAATGGGCCTTTATCACCTACATGTTGGCCTGATGTCCCCTAACATTTTTCCTCCCTTCTGATCCAAGAGTCCTGAATAATGGATCAAAATGTCATTTCTTAATTGCCTTTTAAGATGGGTGTGTAAGAAAAAAAGTGGTAAGAGGAATTAGGAAAATCTGGGAAGTCTGGCTCTGCTTCTATTAGTACACAGGCACACCCTGCCTAACATCGTTAAATGGTTCTGCAAAAGCATGATTTTGGGTGAAACAACATCACAGGGGATGGTTAGTTCCAATGGAATAATATAAATGGGACAGTAGGCAGGCTGATGCTCAGGGGAACAATCAGGTTTGAATGCTGGTTTGGACTGCTATTGGCTACATCATTGGCCTCTCAAGTGATTGGCTAAAAGACATCAAAGTATGGTTTCATTGTGTTACTGTGGATTTTAGTTCTAAAGTAAGGAAAGTCAGTGATTGGTGACCGGGAAAAGTTACATGTACTGTGTTTATACTTTCACTATGTCATTTTAAAACGTTCATTCTTCCATTTTGTGTGTCAAATTCTTTGCTGTTGGAGAGCGAAGCAGACTCATTCTCTAAGCTGAGTTTATCCTGAACCCTAGCTCAGACAAAGCAGCAGTACCAATATTTCTCCCATCACCTCTAGCTATCACTGAAAGTAAAGAAATATGAAGTGTGGATGAGTGTTTATTTGAAAATGCCTCAGGATAGAAATTCTCTTTTCTGTGGTAATGCCTGATTGACAAAGGCACTGGCCTCTGCTGCTGGCATGCCCAGAGAGGAAAGGGAATTGGCCTTGGAAGGATATATCAGGCAGCCAAAAGCCAATTGTGTCTGTGGACGTTCGACTTGTCATCAGCCAACTCTCTTGTGATATTCATGTTGCCCAAACCTTTGAGATGCCTACATTGTAGATGTGGATAGACAAGATGTGATCATGGGAACCCATATGAGCATTATGGGTATACAGATTGACACAAAAGGAAAGTCAGTTTAGTAACCTCAGACCACTGTGGCTTCATGCACGAACTGGGCTTTATTGGAGATTCCTTTACACTCCCTTTGCTCCCTATTTCTGAAGTATAGGGGCTGGTCTAAAATCACAGGCCACTAATGGTGGCTTCTCCTTACCTTAAACGGGCAGGTGTATGCTAGTGACTCAAGTACATTCCCAATGCAATAGGTATACTTGCTCTTGCCCCTGCCACCAAGGGGACACATCTGTCGCTTTCCTTCCTACTGCCACTTCTCTGGCTAATGATTTTAGCGTGAAATAGAGTAAATCTCATTTATGGATTCAATTATGCCCAAGCACAATTTGGACACGTTAAAATGTGAATGATCCTGATATATGTGTAGTGGTATGAAATGATTATGGAATTGGGAGGTGGGAGACTTGGGTTTGGCTTCCAGCTTTGCCTCTTACTATCTGTATGACTTTGGACCAGTCCCTTAACCTTTTTGGGACTCATAGGATCTAAAGTCTAGAGCCAGAAGTGACCTCAGAGACCATGTACTCCAATCTCCTCATTCTTCACCTGAGAAAATTGAAGACTAGGGAGCTTAAGCAACTTACTGAAATGCCCACAAATCTGAAGTTTTGGAGACTGGGTTGGAACATAGATCCTCTGACTTCAGAGCTAGTGCTCTTTCCACACTACCTTGCTGCTTTCACTTCAGTTTCTCCATGTATAAAATTTCTGCTTGTTGGGATGGTGGTACATATTATCCTTTCAGCTCTAACATTCTTTGAATCGATGTTGTCTGGAATCCTACTTCCCTCTCTTTAGGCAAAAAACTCATGTATTATACAACATCTGACTGAGGCATGCTGGGACTTTTCATGACCCTGATGCATATATCGTACTGCCTTTGCAAAGAAATGCAAATTAGATTGTATATAAATATAGAGTACTTCTGAAGGGTATGTAACAAGGTCCCAATATGCAAGAATCTTTCCAGATTGGGGTTTTCCACTATTCACAATAACACTCTGAGTCCTTACACACTGGATTGTCCTGTCATTATATGAGTTGAGATGAAGCATGGCATAATGGTTAAAGAGCTAACACCAAAGGTATGAAGATCTGGGTTCAAGTCCTACCACTGACACATTAGTTGAGCAACTCTTTGCAAGATGCTAAGCCTCTCAATGCCCCATGCAATTCAATTCAATAAACATTTATGAATCACCTACTATTTGCCACACACTTTGCTAAATCCTAAGGACATAAATTTTTGAAAAGAAAAACAATCCCTCCTTTCAAGGATCTTACAATCTAATGGATGGAATGCAACACACAAAAGGAAGCTGAAAAGCAAGGGTAGGGGAGGCCATTAGATGGTACCCAGTGTGGTGCCAAAACCAAACAGAACAGCTGAAAAAGAATGGAGAGTTATCTGGACAACCTTACCTTAAGCAACCTCCTCAGAGCATAAAGTATAGATCAGATGCCAACCTGCATCAGCAGAAAGATTTCAATTATCTAGGGATTCCCTCTATCAATTTAAACACAAATTTTGTCCCTATCCCCACTCCTATTAGTCATCATGTTACCTCATGTCATTATAAGAACAAGAACAATCTATTTAAAATACTGTGATTTCAAGAAATTGCATTAATAGCAAACACTATTAGTCAACATCTGTGGCCCTAGAAAACCACCTCTTCTCAACCCTCAAGGGGTAGAAGGTTTGAATCTAGCCTGATCCTGGTCTGCGTTCCATGGCCTGTGAAGCCCTGTCCCTATGGCAGAGCTAGAGAACACAGAATATTAGAATAGCAACTCATTCCTCCCCATAGGAATGCTACATCTTCAAGATCTGGAACCCCACCTCAGACACTTACTAGCTGTCTGATTCTAGGCAAGACTTAATCCTGTTTGCCTCAGTCTTCTCATCTGCAAAATAGAAGGAAATAGAAAACCACTCTAGTATCTTTGACAAGAAAATCCCAAATGGGATCATGAAGAGTCGGATGGGACTGACTGAAATGGCACAACAACTGCTCAGCACAAGAAGACTAATCCTATTATTGAAAGTGTAGGTCTGCAGGACCTGAAAGAGCCTAGACCCAGTTGAGTCCTGAATCAGGCATCAGCAGGAAGAATCCTGGCGCTCTATCAGTACTGGTGATTATATTCCCAAGTTCAACGGTAGTCCTCTGGTCTTGCTATTCACTTGGGTGTTACCATGGGAATATGAGATGCAGGAAGTGATTATGGTAGCCAGGAAAGCAGGTGCTTTGGCTTCATGTTGATCTTGATGGAGAGAGTAGCTCTAGCTCTCTTTCCCTACCTTGAGGCTTACAGCAGACCTTGTCTCCTCACTCAAATACTGTTGGTCAGAAAAGAGTATGAGGTCAAGTTGCTGGGACCTTATGTATGCTCAGTTTTGACTCAGAAAAGCCTATACTCACAAGGCAATAAACAGACCAGAACAAGGCAGGAGGGAGGAAATAGGCATTTATACAGTAATTATTGTGTTCCAAGAACTGTGGTGAACTTTTTTTCCTTTCACTTTCTTTCTTTCTTTCTTTCTTTCTTTCTTTCTTTCTTTCTTTCTTTCTTTCTTTCTTTCTTTTTTTTACAATTATCATCTCATTTCATCCTTGTGACGATCCTGCAACTAGGTGTTACTATTATCCTCATTTTACACTTAAGGAAACTGAGGCAAACCGAAGTTAAATCATTTGCTCAGGGTTATACAGTGACTAGATATCTGAGGCCAGTTTTGAACTCATCTTTCTGATTCCAAGCTCAGCACCCTGATTTACAATCAGAATAACCTGGGAATAAATTCCAGCTCTATGTGACTTTGGCCAGTTACTTAACCTCTTCTAGGCCTTGGTTTCTTTATCTGTAAAATGAGGGTATTAGTCTGGATAATGTCTGAGGTCTCTTCCAGCTGTACAATGATCTTCCCCAAAAGTGTAGCTTGAGACCCTCTCTTTATCATCCTCCTTCCAGCAGGCTTGAGTCAGCATAAACTAAATATCATAGCTGAGTCCCTACCCAGCTTCCTCTTTTTCAAATCAAACTGACTAGATTAATTTATGTTTCCAAATAAAAGTTATTTAGTTACTACAATAATAAGCTAAATGACAAAATGTGCATATATTATATATCTACATGTATATTATTATGCAAATGTATATGTATATGCATACATATGTATATGTAAGACTGTGTATATATGCATATATATGTATGTAGGAGCCTCCACTACGTTCTCATAACAAACCACTTCTCCATTTGTTTATTTTGAGTCCAGTACCCATTTCTTTACATTTCTACTTCTTGTCATGGTGGAGGAATCTAGTAAGGTACAAGAAGTTGTGAGGGCCACGTGTGACCTCAAGGCTACAGGTTCCTCACCCCTACTCTAGCTGCTCTGCCCTCATGTCTATTACTGACCCAAATTAGAAAAGATAAATAACTCTAAATATTGAAAGGAAAATTCTTCATTTGGCCTTTCACCCTGATTAACAAGACAAGACTTAGGACAAAGAGAATTTAAAGGATTTTATTATAGGTAAGTCAAGGCAGCAACACTTTGACAGGCAAATCAGCTGGATTCCCCACTGGAAATCAAGGTGGGGACAGTTTTATGGATAATTTTAAGAAAATCCAAATAGTCAACCTCAGCAAAAGACGCCCCTTCGACGTGACAATTTGCAGGTAGGAGGAGTGATAAAAAAGCAGGTGATACAAAAATCTGTAGATTTGGTGTCTCCTTCCCCACTAAAGCTTCCCCTAACTCTGTTTGATAAACTGGGCTGGGAACAATGTGTAACTGAATCAACATAACTTTCAGCATATGATCTTCCTGGAAACATAGGACAAAGATTACAGGTCACTCCAACATGGCAATCTTTCCCATTTCTTTGTTTGGGGGTCTTTTCACATTAATTTTTTTTGCCAGACCATGATGTTTGCACTGAAATTGTACCAAAACATCTACTAATGGCAAGTACAAGAACACAAACTTCAAGGAAACCAAGGGTCCATGTTTATTGAGGATATTACAAGTATTTGTAACAGCAAGATCATTTAGCCAGATTCAGGGATCCAAATAAACAAGTCTGAAATGACTTTTGCTCCTGAATCTTCCATCATGAAGCCTTCCCTAATAACTCTGATTATGAACATATTAATCTTCATATGGAACTTTGCTTTGTGTCTTGTTAAGTGGCATTATACCCATTCGTGTTGGTGATTCATTCCCATACTACCCTGTAAGTTCTGTAACTCAGTTTTCTTGGGCGATTTTGTTTTGTTTGTTTTCTTTCTAGATTTCTCCTTTGTTCACCAGACTTGTACTTCTCTGTGGCCATATCAGTGTCCTCTTTGAATGTAAGCTATCTGAGGGCGTCTTTGTAGCCCCCTCACTCACATAGCCTCACATAGCAGACTTCAGAAATGTTTTCTTAATTGAGGCAGCCAGGTGATATAGTAGATAGAATGCTGGGACTGGAGTGAGGAAGGCCTGAATCTCAGGTACCTATTAGTTGTATGATCCTGGGCAAGTTACCTTTCTGTCTTAGCTGTAAAATGGGGTAAAAACAATACTTGCCAGAGTTGTTGTGAGATTCAAGTGAGATAATATCTGTAAAGCACTTACTACAGTACCTGGTACAAAGGAGGTGCCTAAAAAATGTTTATTTCTTTCCTTCCTTGAACTGAATGAAGGTAGGGATCTTATCTAAATTTTAATCTCCCCCAATCCCTTGTATATTGCTTTCTATACAACACGTAGTTAATATTTTTGAGTAAATTGATAAATTAGTGGATTTTGTCATTCAAGAATAGACTTGGAAGAGAACTTAGATTTAGTCTAGTCCTACCTTTTCATTTTACAGATAAGGAAAATGAATCTCAGAGGAGGGAAAGTGTCCATCTCAAAATTAATGGTGCTGCAACAATAACCCTCTCCACTCTCCCCAGGTTCAGACTTTTTAGGAAATCACATTTAAACACGAGTTCGAAGACATTTTAATATGCTCTGTAGAGACCTGGACTAAATCTATTTTTGTGTGATGTATGAAGTACTCTCTTCCACCAAGGTGTCTCCTATACATATGTTAACATCATACAAGATTCTTTGATAACGCATCCACAGAGGTAACTTTGTTCGATGATCTTCTGGCTCTCTGCATTGTGGTAGAAGCAATACGTGTGTTATGTAGACTGGGATAATCCTTTAAGAAGGCAGGAAAGCCATTTGGCTTCCTTGCTGCCAGAGGCATAAAAAGCTCAATCTTTGGAAAGTTGGTGTTAGATGTTTTAACAGAATTTCCACTATCCTTTGGAGAGAACTTTTGTGATCTGCGGCAGCAAGGCCAGTTGCCATGGTAAATGAAAAGGCTGAAGGGAGTAGCTGTTTTATTTGAATTACTTTATAATGTTAGGGAACTGCATTTTTTTTATCCTTTATTATCCGTTAAATGACCTTTATTGTATTTTATGGTTCATGAATATCTGATCACATCCTAATCCTGAGCCAGAATCAGAATTAGACCTATCCTAGAACTAGTTAAAAGCAGGGCATAAGACAGGGAGATGAATACTACCCCCCACACACATGTGTCTGGCACTTTAATAAAAACTATCCAGTTAAGAATCCAAATACAAGAAGTGTTGTGGCCATTTCCCATTTCTCTTTTTCAGTTTTCTCCTTCTGGCCAGTCCCATTTCATCCTCTGATGTCTCCATTGCAAAAGGAGATATTTATTTAGGCATTTGGGATGTGGTCTCCCTGCTCACTGTGGGCCCATTCTCCTGTTTGGCCACCATCACCATCCCTGTTAGGGACTGCAGGGACCAGATAGGGGACTCTGAATAGAGCACCAGCCCTGGAGTCAGGAGGACCTGAGTTCAAATCTCATCTCAGACACTTGACATACTTACTAGTTGTGTAACCTTGAGCAAGTCACTTTATCCCAATTGCTTTGCCTTCCCCCTCCAAAAAAAACAAACAAAAAAGGGACTGCAGAGCCTTCTAATGTCTCCTCTAGCCACATCGCATGTCTGCTTGATAAAGAAGGAGCACCAGACTGATGAAGGATGGCAACAGTTGTTTTCCTGTAAGTGAGAGGAAGAAAGGGGGTTATATAGAGAGCCCTGGCTTTGAAGTTGGAGGACTGGGTACCTGATTCCAGTTCCAGTAATTACCCTCTGTGTGACCTTGGACAAGTCACTTTATCTCTGAGTCTTGCATTTCCCATCAAATGAGAGGAACCATCTACATGGGGGGGGGGGCAAACTATGGTCTATGAAGCCTGTTTTGTACAGTCTAGGAGCCAAGAATGTTTTTTTACATTTTAAAATATAGCATATTTGATGTTTATTTATTAAAGTATAAATACAGTATAATTAAAAATGAGCCATACAAGAACAGGTGACAGACCATAGTTTGCCAACCACTGGTCTACATCATGTCCTCTAAAATTTCTTCTGGCAGCCAAGTGCTGTAGTGAATAAAGTATTGTCCTCAGAATCAGGAAGATCTGAGTTCAAATTCTGTCTCACACACTTATTAGTGTGACCCTGGGCAAATCACTTAACCTTGCAAAGTGTTATCCATGTGCTAATAACTAGCTATTGTAATTATTACTCCAGCTCTCAGGTTACTCCCCTTTCATTAAGTACAATAGTATTCCTTTCAATCCAACATGCTGCAAAATGTCATAGAAGGCAACATGGGACTGAACTCTCTTCCATTAACTAGTTACATGATCTGGGGGATGACATTTTGCTTTTCTGAGACCCTGGACTGTTCTTCTGGAGGTCTCCATATTGAGGGAAGGAACAGCAAAGAGCAGAGGAAGAGCTCACTCCAGCTCTCTAGTTTTTATCTTGTTATTCAACAAAGTTTTATTGCTAATAAGAAGTTAAACTCTATTGTTTCTGTTCTATTGTCGATTTATTGCAAATACTATAGAAACCCTCTAAATATAGCAGCCTGGGGCAAAGCTCCAGTTGCCCCAGCTTTGCAGTTTTTTTTGACTGTCATTGCATCTAGAACCAAGTACTAAACTACTGAAACTAGAACACAAATGTTCTCTTTTCTGACAAATATTTGGAAACAGCATGATACTTTTCATTCCAAAGTAAGCTGAGCATTCCTTCATGCACACTGAGGACTTGATTTGCAAACTGGAATTATTGCAAATTCTGAATAGAATAATAAAATCTATATATATCAATCAGTGAGGTTTGACTGCAGAGATCTTAACTAGAAGGCTTCAAAGAGCCATATCTCCCCATAATCTCTTCTTCTTTAGGAAAGCAATCAGGAAAAGATTCGGGTTCACCTTTATATTGTAAACAACAATAAAATATGGCATGTGTCCTGCATAAATCCAGATAGGACTTTGAAATATAAAAGCCAAATGGATCCATAAATTGTGGAATATGAATGTAACAAACTCTCATTGTGCCATAAGAAACACCAAATATGAGGAACTCAGAGAAAGAGGAGATCTGTATAAACTAATGATGCATAGTGAAGAAAATGGGACCAGAAAAGCAATTATAACAGCTCATGGGCATAGTGACTAAGGTGTTGATCTTGAAATGAGGAAGACCTGAGTTTGAATCCTGCCCAATACATTAACTAAGCAGGCCACTTCATCTCTCAGTCTCAGTTTCCCCATCTGTAAAAGCGATTTAAGAATTGCACCTACCTCATAGGGTTGTTATGAGGCTCATATGAGATAACATATATAAAAGGCTTTGCAAACCTTAAAGTACAAATATAAATGCTATTATTATTATTATTTTAAAATTATCATTATAAAATAAATACAAGTAGTAATAAGAGAAAGTTAAATCTTGGTCTAAGAGAACAGATAATGAAATGTACCTGTTTCTTTCTGATAGAGAAGTGAGAGACTATGGTTCTGCAATGTTGTAAATATTGTCAGATGTAGTCTCTGGGTTGATCGATTTTGCTTAACTATTTTTCTTTGTTAAAAAGGAAGGGTCCGGGGGGGGGAGTAAGGGATGGTATGTCCAAAAATCACTGTGATTTCAAATTAAGCAAAAAGCATCAATAAAATTTAAAACAACAACAAAAAAGGTAACATAAAAGTGAGCTGGCAAAAGGATCATCTCTACTTCAACCTAAAACTGTTGTCCTGGGTGAGTGGTCCTCAGCATCAATTTAAAGCACCATTAACCATTCTTTCTCATAATCATCCCAGTTCCTTTAGAAAAGAAAGGGGTGTGATAGAACTTGTTTTTCAGGGTCTGGTTCTGCTGAGATTTTTCCTTCTTGGTACCTGTTAAATCTATTTTTGAAGAAAAAATAAGTAGATACCAGGTTCCCTTCAGCACAGTAAAGGGCAGAACTTTTACACACCTTGATGTAGGATGAGAAAGTTCGCTTGTCTCTCCTCTGAAGCTATAGTTGGATAAAGAAAAAAACATTTTTCTTCCTGAAGGTGGCGTTTATGGACTGCTGTTGGAAGAATCTTTTCCACATTAGGATGTCTTTTTTTTTAAGTTTACCAGTCAGAAAATCACCCCATAAAACTATGTAATTCTAGAAGTCAGGTTGAAATTGATGGAGGGCCACTCAAGGAATGGGTGCAACAGGAGGGGGGCTTTTGTTAGATTGTGATCACAGATCTTTATGTGAACACTAGGACACAGAACTCACTTTAGGTGGGTTAGAACCAAAATGCCCTTTCTAGGGACAACTGGTTGTCACTCACTCCAGGTACTAAATGGGGAGGCATATTATATAACATCAGGGTGAAAGAGGCTTGACCTCTAAAGCAGACTGACGAAAGTCAGGGTGTCCTTCTGACTAATTTCCTCAGACCCACAAAGAGAAAGGCAGAGGCAGATGCATGAAAGTTTGAAAAGTGTGGCCCGTATATGTTTTAAAATTGTTCTTCCTTTTCCTGTCTACCAGGGGATTTCTAATCTTGGCTGGAATGTATATTATAGCTACATATCTCTATCTCTATCTCTATCTCTATCTCTGTCTCTGTCTCTGTCTCTATCTCTATCTCTATCTCTTTCTCTGTCTCTGTCTCCATCTCTGTCTCTGTCTCTGTCTCTCTGTCTCTGTCTATCTCTGTCTCTCTCTGTCCGTCTGTCTATCCCTCTCTCTCTTTCTCTCTCTCTCTTTCTCTCTGTTTCTCTCTCTCTCTCCCTATCTCTATCTCTTATGTATGTTGTATGCATATATATGTGTGTATGAATGTATGGATGTATATGTATGTATGTGTGTGTATGTATATATAGTTGCTATTGTTTTGACATTACAAAACAAATACAAATGTGCCACAGAGAACAAAATTTTGTCATTAAAAATGTGTGCACGTCTAAAAGGTGCCTGTCGTCTGCTAGTGCTCTCCTTTCTCATGTTAACTTCCTTCTATTCTGCACACTTATCTATTTAAGTGTATGTCACTTTCTTCTTAAAAAGTAGACAAAATTCCAGTAAAGATTACCTATCCTGCCTAATGTTGTAACAGTCCCATTTCCATTCCATTCTCAAATCAAGAACTTCTTGGACTCTGTATTTATGAAGTGAGAGAAAGGAAGCTGTTGCTTGAGAGAGGAGTTGTCTTTTTCCAACTCCTTACATTGCCTTTTCCAGACTTGGACTAAGTGAGGGGTCTGAAAACCCTGCTTCTTGATGAATGGTTGAAAAATGAGGTATGTTGAGTTTGCAGAAGGATTTGTAGACATTAGGGGGTGGGAAGAAGCAGTGAAGAAAAGAATTTAACTCCAGCTCATCAAATACCTGAAGTCCCATCATAGGAATCATTTTGAGTTGGAAGAGATCTCAAACGTCATTAAGTCCCCCACTCCATCTCATTTTGCAAATGAAGAGACTGAAGCATAGAGAGGTTAAGGGATGTGCTCAGGATCACAAAACTATCAAGTGTCTGAAATAGAATCTGAATCCAGGTCCTTCTGGCTCCAAAGTCAGTGAATGACCTATCCACTAGACTAATGGTGACAAACTCAAATAGAAATGGATTCCTGTAGGCTACGTATTGACTTAGGAAATCATAAATTAACATCATCTATATTTGGTTGTATTTTTATTGATTTTGTTACACATTCTCCAGTTACATTTTAATCTGGCTTTTGGGCTACACTCTCCTGGGATTGACATCTCTGCACTGAAACCTTCAGGTAGAAGTCAGAGTTAACTAGCCTAGCTCTCTGTTGTTCCAGAGAGTGGGACTATGTACAGCTCATGGGTTGAAGATACACAAGCATATTTGGGGGTCACGACCAGAATGAATTTTCTAACAAACATAGCTATGCAGTGGCAGAATAGGCTCTCTACAGTGTGTTCCCCATCACTGGCTCAGTTGCCCCTTGTCAAGAATATTACTGAACGTAACTCTCATTGATAAAAACTGAAATATATACAGGATATTAAAGTTTCTACAACACTTCATATTTATTATATCATTCAAGCCTCCTTCCTGGTCTCCCTGTCTTCAATCTTTTCCATCTGCAACCCATTCTTTATGCAACTGCCAAATCAGTGTTCCTAAAACATAGATCTAATCTTTTCCCTACAACTTGGAGTATTAGAGAATTGCCTGGGGCTTCAGAGAGGTTAAATGATTTGTGCAGGATCACATAACCTCTATGTGTCAGAGTGGGACACAAATCCCAATCTTCCTAGCTCTAAGGTCAGAGCTCTCTCTATCAACTCCACCAAGCTGCTTTAGAGGTAACACCCCATAAATGTCCTTTGTTGAATCACAATCTTTAGGTTAATCTTTTATGTGAACCTCTATTTTATACTTCTAACCTGTAGTATGTCTATGGACCTATATCTTGTGTCTGCTCATAATATCATTTTTCATCTTTGTCTTACCTATACCTACAATAGCACAATGCCTTACGTAGACACTTAGTAAACGTTCATCACATTGAAAAGTTAGAGTGCCTTTTTCTAATCCTGATGGTATCCTCATCATATAGCCTGTTATCAAAGGCTACCTCAGATTCTGGGGCCCCTCCAATCTCTTAGAAAACAAATCAGCAGAAAAAAAGTAGTATGTACAGAGGAAAGGTAAAGTATACTATAGATTCCAACCTAGTTAATGGAAAGTTACTCAGGCTTTAAGTGAAATGCCAAGTGTTTTCAGTTGAAGTAGGAAGTGACTTAATCATGGTTCTCAGTGAGGCTGTTTTCATTCTTTCCCCTGGAATGCAGCCGAATGGCATTCCAGGTCCTTTTTAAACCAGGAAATATTCTCCTCCCCCTGAGTGCTGCTATGGAGCCAGGGAAGCACTGAGGCCCCTCAAAAGGCAACCAGCCCTTGAGAGGGTGAGATGTGATGAATCCCTTCTTGCCTTGGGATGCTGACCAGGTTTTTCTCCATCTCCACAAAAAACTAAACAAAAGGAAACAAGCTTAAGATGGAAATGAAAAATTATTTTTTGGCCAATTAAAGGGTACAATATACTACCTAAGGTGGCTGTTGAATCACTCTCCTCAAAATCCTCAACTCTCTACCCTTACTGTCTCTCCTCTTCACCCTTATTTTTTTTTGAAGATAGGGAGAAGTATTGACACCCATGTGTTTGGATATTGTTTGGATATGGACTTAGGTGACAGCAGAAAGATATCTTGGATAATCATAGGATTCTTTTCGTATTATGATTCATAGGATCATAGATTTTTAAAGCTGGAAGGAATCATAGAGGTCATTGAGTCCACACACATTCACCCCCCCCCTCAATATTTTGCTGATAAGGAAACTGAGGCATAGACAGGTTAAATTACTTGCCCTAGGTTTGACAGCTGGTAGTGTCTGAGGGGCTATCGAACTCAGGCCTATTTGGCTCAAAGTCCAGTATTCTCTTTACTATATAAAGCTGCCTTTAATTATCTTCTTCTTGAAAAAAAATCAAAACAACTTAAATTCAAAAATTACCCTGTGGGAAGAAACTTTGATATTTGAATGTTTCCTTTATGGGAAAAATACAACAAAAAAAATTAAAGAGTTTAATAGCTTAAAAAGTTTAATAGTTTTGCAAAGATCTATTTTTGATCAAGTAACACAAAGGTACAACAGATCTATGATCCACTTTCCAACTCCTACATTTGTGACCCTATCTCTTAAAGATAAAAACTAGTCACAGAGACTGATGGATTGGTTTGTCTTCATTTAATGTCTGAATGATGGTACACTATATTTTTGAGGTTCTGGGAAAAGCCCTTTTTTATTCTTTTCTTTTCTTTAAGCAGAAGAAGTCAGAGATATCTAGTTAGCTAAAAATTTGTGGATGGACCTGGGGATGGATGCCATGTTTTAATTTTGGGATCTATATTTCCCAGAAACCTGTGTTCTTATTTCATAGCTTTCAGGATGCACATTTTAAAAAGGATGGTGATATTCTGCTGGGGAGAATGGGGAGAATAAGACATGAGAAATCTGTTATCTTGGGAGATTTGATTAGGGGAACAAATGAATGAAAGGCAGGGGTAGAGTGACTTGAGATTGAGCATAGAAGCAAAAGAAAAGAGAGAGAAACAGAGAGAGACAGAGACAGAGACAGAGACAGAGACAGAGAGAACTGGACACCAAACTAGAATAAAGTCAAGAAAGTGGAACTAGTTGCTGTGAGGAAATCACTACACTTACCATAAGTGTTGCTATCTTTTGTGGCCTTTTATTAGATACTTTCAAGCAACCCAGTATAATTAGGGATTATCTATTTAAATCCATTGCTCATGAGCGTCCAGTGATGTTTCTTTTGCTAAGCCAAACCAAGGACTACAAATTCAAAGTAAAGACATTTAATGAGAAAAAATAAAAGGTAATTCTCTACTATACAACAGGAGGACGATATGTGAGTCACTTAAAGGGCGCCATATTGGATCTCCTGTCTTACTTACTCACCCATTTTCCAGCTCAGTACCTAGGTCTTACCCTAGCCATCAGATGCTCTCTCCTCTTGTCCCATTTCCCTAAGTGACAATATTTTTGCTGTTATTTGCAATGTACATTATCCAAAAACTTCTAAATCAATTGAGTATTTAGCTGGCATGCAGTCTTCTAAAGTGTTGTCTCAAAGCTCTACCCCATTACTTGTACAAATATGAACAGATCGTCCCCAAACCACCATCAATCAGGAAGTTTCTAGTCATCAGATCTTCAACAAGAATTACTTTTCTCCTTTTCTCTACTTACCCATATCCTGCTCATCCTTCAAGAATTAGTGGAAATCAGAACAAAGGAAATGAGGAGGTTTCCTGATTGGTTGAGTAAGTTTCTGGGATTGTGAATGGGGAATGAGCCTGCGGGATGCTCTGGTGAGAAAGATATTATCTTTTGGAGCCAAGATGGAGACAGATACTATGCAGTTCTCTGAAGTCAAGGGGCCAAGCAAACTCAGGGACCAAGAAGGTCAAAGAATTCTTTGATTCAGAGTTTAGAGATCAAGTGAGATTTAGAAAAGTAGAGATGAAAATCCCAGGGATAGAGGCAGGGTGTTCTGGATTCTGGATATGATATTGAGGAGATGCCAGAGCTCTTGGAAAGTTAATGGGGTTCAAGAAACTCTAGAGCCTGTCCTTAAAAGAGTATCACAGTATTTGCAATCAGAAGCCCAAAGACCATCTCCATCTTTAGCACTACTCCTCCCTATATATCTGAATTGCGCTCTCTATTTTATATCCTGTACTCCTTGAATTGTAAACAGCTTAAAGACAGGACTCACATGGATTTTGGGTTTGGACCAATTTAAATGTCCAGCATAGGACCATGTACTCTCTTGTTGCTCAATAAATAATTAAATTCAACCCCAAAGTCTACCTAGAGGAGCTACTTCTGGGGTACTTGTATCTCTGGATAAGTGGCAGCTGAGCTTATGTAAAGTAGCACTTTTCTTGTGATAATCCTATGAGGTAGCTAGGACTAGTACTATTTACTCTCCCTAATGTACACATCTTTTTTTTTTTTTAAACTGATGAGGAAACTGAGGCTGAGGGAGATTGTGACTTGCTAGAGGTCAAATAAGAGGTAAGCAGTGGATCTAGGGCTCAAAACCAGTCATTCTGACTTCAATCAATGTTCTCTTCTGGACAGTCCAGTTTCCTCTCTAACGAAAAAAAGAAAGCTTATAGCTATTTTTCTCTGTTTTCCACTAGCTTTTTACTGCTTGTGGCACTTTCCCCATGAATACTAGAGTTTATATAATGCAACCCATGGAAATCAAGCTCACTATTTCTAGCCTGTGATCCCCACTATATGTAGGAAGTGTGGGTATTAGAATACCATGGCATGGCCAGCTTCATAGGTATTCACTCTCATGTGACTTTGCAGAGGAAACTGATTTCTCAAATGCAGACCTGGAACTAATGATAGCTAACCTAGAATTTCCTTCCCTTTCTCTCCATCTATTTAAATCCTCCCCATCCTTCCAGGCCCAGCTTAAATCCTGGCTTCTTTTCCTCCAAATTCCAACCATAATAACCTTTTTCTTCCCTCTGAATTCTTACTGGACTTATATCATGTTTCATACTATGTAGCATTTGACCACATAATGATGTTTATTACCAGTTATTTCAGTCGTCTTCCAGATTTCAAGTTCCCTAAGTACTAGACTGAATTTTTATTTCTCTTCTATCTCCTGTCCTCCCCTGGAGCCTTACTCACTGTAATGCCTCATTCTGCCATGGTGCTAACTCAACATTTTCAGAGGCTTTGCCACTGGAGCATATTCCATCATGCTGAAAAAGCTTCAAATACAGGCTTGGTCATTACTATGCATTTTTGGGGATCAGGCCTTTCAAGGTTGAGAGTCATTACTTGCAAGACAAACGTAGGTAATGAAATATTTTAGACCCCCAAACACCTAAAAACTATCTCCATAAGGTGCAAAAGTCATGACCAGTATCAGTGTAGTCACGCTAAAGGATCACAGAGACACTTGAAGTATTACCTTTCTTATATTGCCTACTACAGTTCTGGGCTTGTAGGAAGTACTCAGGAGCCATCTGTTGAGTTGAATTAAATCGAATCTTTGACCCTTTAAAGAAAAGGTGATAAACTTTGAAAGGTATGCTCAATTTCAGCTTACTCCTATTTTGTGGCAGAGTATATTTCTTTTTCTTTTTCTTTTTTTGCCTTTTGGAGGGCAGAGGGCAGGGCAATTGGGGTTAAGTGACATGCCCAAGGTCACATGGCTAGTAAGTGTTAAGTGTCTAAGGCCGAATTTGAACTCAGGTCCTCCTGACTCCAGAGCTGGTGCTCTATTCACTGCACCACCTGACTGCCCCACAGAGTATATTTCTTTAGGGGAAATTAATACAAGTCTTTTGCCTAGAAATAATTCATGCTTTTGATTAACTTTCACAGAATCAAAGAGAGAGAAAAGACTGGAGACCATCTAGTATAATCTATGCTTAACCAAGAGTACCTTCTGTAACATCTCCAACAAGTGGTCACCAGACTTTGCTCAGAGACCTCACATGATGGGGAATTCCCCACCTTTCTCAGACATACCACTCCAATTTTGGACAGTTCCAGTTGTTATGAAGTTTTTCCTGATATCAAGATTAAATCTACATCTTTTCAAATTATGCCAATTACTTCTACTTTTATCTTCTGAGGACAAACAGAAATCTAATTTTTCTTCCACATATGACATTCCTTCAAATATCTAAATGGGGTTCTCACATCCCCTTAAATTCTCTTTTCAAGCTAACCATCTCCAATTAATTTCAACTTTTCAAATGCAAGAGGAATTGGATTCAAGTCCTGATTTTACTACAAACTAGTTGTGTGATCTTGGGCAAGTCATTTTATTTCTTGGGCCTCAGTTGCTCCACCTGTAAAATGAAAGAGAGAGATTAGTCAATCTCTAAAATACTCTTTAGCTCTGAGATTCTATGAATTTAAAAGCCTTCCCTTCCCTTTGTAAAACAAGAGGAATACACTATTTAGTTGATACACTCCCTAAGACTTTATTCTACATTTCTATTGCTTCTCTCTCTTATAGAATATCTCTGTGTCTCAGGCAAGGTGGAAAAATGGAGTGGCATGTGTATGGGGGTGTGTTTAAGGAGGAGAGCTTACAAAAGGGGTGTGCATATGCTTATGGCGAAGCAAAAAAAAGTAGAAAGTTATGGAAGATAATTTTCACCAATAATAGTCAAAAAGAAGAAACACAGAGTGTCCCATTCAATGTCAGTAACATCTACCTCAGCATGTTTGGTTCTAGCCTTGTGATGAGCCTATAGAACACCTGTTTCTTCCTCTGGACTCATTTCTCATTTGTGCTGAGAAAATTACAACACATTAGAAGCTGCTCTGCATTTTGCTGCTGCCAGTAAATCTGCTGCATAATGGCCCTCTTCACTAACAACTTTTTCTACTAACAATAAACAAGCCCGGTAAGTAAGAAAACACTTCGGTTCTATCAAAGGAAGAGATGTGGCTTGGCTCAGATTTCCTCCCAGGGAAGACAGGAGGAACTTTTAATCTCTTTCCCCGAGGGATCCATGCTGAGATGGACAATGCGTCTGAGAAATCCATTAGGGGACTAGACTTTGAAAAGAAAAAAAGATTCAATAGACACAGTAAAGTCATAAGATCATAGATTTAGAATCAGTATCCCTAAGCAAGGCCTATTGAACTAGATGGTCCCTGATTTTTACCTGACCTTTGGAAGACTGGAGCCATCCTTCCTCCAAATGCAAGATCTTCAAGTAGGTGTGCCTATTTTTGCTGTAATAGACTTACTGGGCTTTCACCCTTCTGACTTTATGCCTTCCCTTCTCTCAACTCTAGGCTTTGGGTTAGAATCCTGTTTCTGTCATATATTGTCTTTGCAACCCTGGGCAAATGAGTTAACCTCTTAGTGCCCTAGGAAACTTTTAAAGACTGTCTATTCCTAATAACCCCCATAACTACCAGGTCCTGGGGCAAGGAGGCTTCTCCTCCCCTTTCTCATCAAACCTACAACATCATTGGTTCAGGGAATTTCCTCTACCAAAGGAGTCCAGCATCAGCTCTGTGACTTATCATTTTAGAGAGTTACTGGGGATACTGAGAGATGATGGGTGACTTGTCCAGGGTACCATAGCCACTATGTGTCAGAGGGAGGAATTAAGCTCATTTCTTCTTGACTCCAGTCAAATGATTTCTTGAACATAGGACCTAGATTCAGGAAGACCTGAGTTCAAATCTGAACTTAGACACTTACTAACTGTATGACCCTGGGCAAGTCACTTAACCCTGTTGGCCAAAGTTTCCTCATCTGTAAACTGAGCTGGAGAATGAAATGGAAAACCACTCCAGTATCTTTGCCAAGAAAACCCCAAATGGGGTCACAGAGAGTTGGACATGACTGAAAAAATGACAACTTCTTGACTCCAGGTCTAGGTCTCTATCAGGCCAAGCTATTATAGTTCAGCAAAGAGTTACACAGATAGTAATGACCCAAATGCACTTATTTACTCAGCTGACTGACATTCTTTTTTAACACAGCTACACAGCTGTCCCTGTTGACAATATTAGGTCATTCTTAGCTAAGAAAGAACCTCTTCATTTTGCTCCCCCAAACTGTTCTCTGGGAAAAGCCATTTTTCTCTGTTCTAGCACACAGTGTGATGTCATGGAAGGAGCACTGGAATAGAAGTCAGAAGGCTTGGATGTTGTTGCAGATTAGTTGTGTGACATTGGGTAAGTCATTCAGTGACTAGCACAATGCCTGAAACACAGTAGGGACTTAATGCTTGTTGACTCTCCATTGTTGAATTCAACTCTTCATAGTTCAGTTTCTTTTCTATATATAAAATGTGGTACTTGAACTAAACTATTTCTATGGTCCCTTCCACCCCCACAACTTTATTAAGTTAGCGCCTTAACAATTATCAATTAGTTTTATAATATTTTGAATTTCATCTTTTCCTTTGATGGGCAGAGGACAATATGTGATAAGGCCTAGGAGCTGGCAGCACATTCTGGACTTTAACTTTCTCTCCTCCTTGAAATATGGAGCAATAGGACCAAAAGGCTAGTCTGGGATCACCAACTCACAGAAAGTCAGACTTTAGAGGGACTTCAAAGTACATTAAATATATCCCAGGCTTAAAGAGGAAGTCTCTCCATGATATCCCCAAGAAGTATTCAATCACCCAGAGTCCACTTGAAAACCTTCAGAGATGGGGAGCCCATGTCCTCCCAAATCCATCCGTTTCTCTTCTGCATAGTTCTCATTCTTCAGCAGTTTTTCTGCACATCTAGCCAAATCTTCCTCTTAACACCCTCTCTCCAGTTGGGCCTTGCTTGCCCTTTGGACCTTATAGAAAGAAGTCCAAGCCCTATTTCACAAAGCAGCCCTTCAAACACTTAAAGAAAGAAATCCTCTCTTCTCCTAGGCCATACAGCTCTGATTCACGCAACTGACCATAGCGTTCAGAGATTCAGCCAGGAGATCAGGCACTGAAAGCTAGAAGGGGACCTAGTGGTCATTGATTCCAACCCCTCGTTTTATAGATAAGGAAGGTGAGGCCCAGAAAAATGAAATGATTTACTCAGGACAACATAGCTAATAAGTGACTGAGGCAGGATTTGGAGCCAGGTCTTTTAAGTTCCAAGTATTCTCTTCCATCACGCCACACTGCCTCATAAGGCATGGTCTGCAGTCCCCCCACCATCATGGTCCTCTTCCTCTGGATATGCTTTGCCATTTCCATAGCCTTCATACTTGATGGAAACTAGATCCTCAATCTTCTGTCACGCTTTTTATTTTTAATTAATTTATTTTAAACTTAAATTTTAATACTTACATGCAAAATAAGAAAGAAAAAAAAAGCATTGTCATGTGCCCAGCAGAATGTAAGAGAGAATTCAAAATATACAACAATAAATTTCCATTTCAAGAAAGTCTATATGGGGGTGGCTAGGTGGTGCAGTGAATAGAGCACCTGCCCTGGAGTCAAGAGGACCTGAGTTCAAATCCGACCTCAGACACTTTAACACTTTACTAGCCATGTGACCTTGGGCAAGTCACTTAATCCCAATTGCCCTAACCTCCCCCCTCCAAAAAGAAAAAAATAGTCTATAGAAAAAATACTACACATTGTGTTCTGAGCCATCCATCTTTCCTCCACTTCCTTGTTTTCTTTTGTTCTCTGCTGTACACTTTTTACTTTGTTCTTTCCTCCCCTTCTTCCCCCTCCTCCCCCCAAAAGGCTACAATTACGTGTGGATACACACACATACACACACATACACATATACATACTCACATATAGATTTATATATGAAATGTATATGCACTCATATATATCCATACCCATATGCATATATGAGCATATATGTTAATATGCACATAGGTACACAAAGATATATGTATATACACATACATGCAGTTGCATACACATACTTACACTTAGATTTCTATAGTCATGCTCGTATATAGACATATGTATTCATATGCATCTATATAAGAACATACTATACTTTCTTATGAACTACCCAGTTACTGATAACAATGTTAAACATACTTTTTACATTTCCTCACACAAAAGGTAAATGATCTGTTCTTATGGAGTCCCTTGTAATTAGTCTTTGAAATGTACCTTATATTTCTCTTGAATCTTCTATGTCAAATCTATTAAGCTCAAGGGTTCGTTTGTTTGTTTTTTAAACAAAATCCTGAAAGTCTGACAATTCATTAAATATCCTTTTTTTATTCAGTGTAATGCTTAACTTTGCTGGGCATGATATTTTCAGCTTCAAGCCCAGTTCTTTTGTTCTTCAACAGAGAGTAAGACCTGTGGTCTCTTCGTGCACTTTCTGCTAGGTCTTGTATGATTCTAACTGTGGTACTTCCATATTTAGATTGTTTTTTTTTTCATGTTGCTTGTAATATATTATGCTTGACCTGTGGATTTCAGAATTTGACTATGATATTCCTGGAGGTTTTCTTTGTAGAATCTCTTTCCTGTGATTATCAGTGGATTCTTCTGTTGTTCTTGTTGGTTAATCTCAGGACTAAGTTTTGCAGTGAACTGATATGGCCAAATGTTTACTCTATTTGCTATACTAGAAAGAAAAAAGAAAAGACAAGACAAGACAAGAAGGGAGGAGAGTGAGAGGAAGGAAAGGAAGAAAAAAGGGAGGGAAGAGAAGGGGGCTAGATGGTGCTATTATAATTTCCACTTAACAGATGTGAACTGAAGGTTTCCTAACTCCAAATCCAGT
Organism: Pseudochirops corinnae; assembly: GCA_028646515.1. Lineage (NCBI taxonomy): Eukaryota > Metazoa > Chordata > Mammalia > Diprotodontia > Pseudocheiridae > Pseudochirops > Pseudochirops corinnae. The sequence goes on from CM053587.1 coordinate 75,366,697, forward strand.
CCTCTATCCACTGCGTCACCTCGCTGCCACTCTTTAAAAAAATTTTTATAGTAAATATTCAGTATCAAAAATAGCTCAAAAGAGAGTATGGTATATAATAGTAGAGTGGCAATGTTGTTTTCATTTCTTTTGGGCTCCACTCCTGACTTCCCGGACTTTCTCAGTCAAGACACAGCAGCCTCTTCTCACTCTGGAAGTTCACTCCACTCCCTGGCCTTTGCACCCTTGAAGTCCACTCCACCCCTGAGGCCCCTTCCTCTTACTGGTCAGTTTCTCCCCCCTGAGGCCCCTGCCTCTTACTGGTCAGTTTCTCCACCCCTGAGGCCCCTGCCTCTTACTGGTCAGTTTCTCCCCCCCTGAGGCCCCTGCCTCTTACTGGTCAGTTTCTCCCCCCCTGAGGCCCCTGCCTCTT
>CM053587.1:75367608-75414413 GCA_028646515.1 Pseudochirops corinnae
CCCCCCTGAGGCCCCTGCCTCTTACTGGTCAGTTTCTCCACCCCTGAGGCTCCTGCCTCTTACTGGTCAGTTTCTCCCCCCCTGAGGCCCCTGCCTCTTACTGGTCAGTTTCTCCACCCCTGAGGCTCCTGCCTCTTACTGGTCAGTTTCTCCCCCCCTGAGGCCCCTGCCTCTTACTGGTCAGTTTCTCCCAGAAGCTCCATTTTAAGACAAGGCCGACTATGCATTCTTTCTTCTTTGGGCTCCACTCCTTATCCTCTGAACTTTCTCGGCTCTGCCTCCTCCTGGGTACCTTCTCCCTCCACCGCCCCCCCCCCCACTTCATTTTCCTTGCATGTATTGTCTTCTGCCATTAGAATGTAAGTTCCTTGAGGGGAGGGAATATCTTTCTTTCTGCTTGTATTTTTCCTCCCAGCACTTAGCCCAGTGCCTGCCCCAAAGCAATTGTTTAATAAGTGGACTCAGAGTTGGGAAGACAGACTCAAATCTTTCCTCTGTTACTTTTTGTAACTATATTATATTACTATATATTAGTTTTGTGACCATGGACAAGTTATATGATCTCAGATAAGGACTGAAATTTGCATGGTGGAATCCTGATACCCTTAAAATCACAGGTTGTAGGGGAGGCTAAGTGGCTCAGTAAATAGAGCACTGGCCCTGGAGTCAGGAGGAGCTGAGTTCAAATCCAGCCTTAGACACTCAACACTTACTAGCCATGTGACCTTGGGCAAGTCACTTAACCCCAAGCCTTCCCCCTCCAAAAAAAAAAGCAAAAAAAAAATATCACAGGTTGTTGATGTATGAACACATATGGCTTAATGGGAAAGATACTTAATGATATTTTGTCCACAAGATACTAAGGAATATTTTTTAAAAACCTTAATTACTATGAAAAAAATTCTTATAGTTCTTAGCAATGCCATTTTAATATTGTGTTTGCTCTGTACATTGTAGTTGTAGAAATCTTTGAATTATATGGAATTTATCTGTAGGAAATTAGGTGCAGAGCAGTGCAGTCATTTAATAAATCATCTGAGCTTAGCTTTCTTCAAAAGAGTCATGTTCCCATGGTGTAATTCATTTCTCTAGGACAAGATGAGGTTAATCTGAACCAAGACTTGGATTATTTCCTTTTGTCTTTTAAGAGGCAGGACCAGTCTGGAGCCCTCTCTGAAATTTGTGGATTTTTTTTCCTATCTGCTTTTTATGCCTTAATTGGAAGCTTCTTAATTGAAGGCTGAGAACTTATCAACTAAAAAATACGTACACAAGTGTTCCTGGGGGTTGTGGGGGGAGGCAACCTAGAAGCCTTCTCAGAATTCTTTCTAACCTTAGATTTTATTGAAGCTCTCTAGTAACTGAACCCCATTGACTTTGTCATGTTAACTGCACTAATTCTGTGGAGTGAGGGGGACATAAGAAAGGAAGTCAATTAAACAAATGGTCCAGGCTCTAGAGACACATAAAGTAGAAATTGGGCATTTATAGTTACAAAGTACCGTTTTAATGGTCACTTTTCTGTCATAATCATACTTAAGAATTTTGGAAAGAAGGAAGGAAAGAAGAAAGAAAAGAAGGAAGGAAGGAAAGAAGGAAGGAAGGAAGGAAGGAAGGAAAGAAGGAAGGAAGGAAGGAAGGAAGGAAGGAAGGAAGGAAGGAAGGAAGGAAAGAAGGAAAGGAGAAAGAGTTTTTATTTTGGTCTATGTTTTCTTTCACAACATGACCACTATGGAAATATGTATTTCATGGCTACACATGTATAACGTATATGCAATTGTTTGCCTTCTCCATGAATGGGTTGGGGAGGCAGGGATAGAATTTGGAACTCAATTGTTAAAACAAATGTTAAAAATTGTTTTTACGTGTAATTGGGGAAAAATAAAATACTAAATAAAAAATTAAAAAATAGAATTTAATCAATCTGCTCCCTTAATTATTGTTGATATAGGGTATGTGGTTTTCAGGTTCAAGCTAAATTTCTGAGTGCCATTCATTAATGGGAAAGGAGGGCCTCTTCTCTCACTGGTCTTAACTAGTGCTGCCTCTGGCACCTGAAACTGAGGAGGACAAACAAGACAAAACAGAAACAGTCAACCCCAGTCCCGTTTCTTGGCCCCAGAGCTGGGTTTAAAAGGAGGGAGCAGAAGAAAGCCCTTCCCCTCTCACTGATTCAGGTCACAGTGCCCAGGGAATGGGAATCTTCACCCTCCAGACCCAGCGACTAAGAGTGACTGAAAAGGAAGCAGCAGAAAGAATCTAGAGAAAGGGAAAACAGATGACTCAGTCCAGAAAACTCGAGAGCTAGAAGGGGAATAAAGGCTGGACAGGCTGGGCCCCTCCACAGAATGGAGACCCAAAAGGGACTCATCAATGGGAAAAGGAGGCTGAACTAGCAGAGGGATATCCAGGGTGGGAAAACCACCTTGCTTGGATCTCCTAGGGTGATGAGACCCCCAGTGCTAAGAAGTCAGAGAATAAAAGACATTTCTGGCCTCTAGTTTGATTTCTATGTTTCTCACACAAAATGTCAGTTCTTTTAAAAATGCATAAATGAGGAAAATACTCATTATGCATGTAGTACATGAGTCAGGTGAAAATGGGAAAACAATCACAGAATTTGAGTTGCAAAGGACCTCACTAGCCATTTATTCTAACCCATGCATGAAAGGAATCTCCCCTATGACACATTTGACAAGTGCTGATTTAGCCTCTGCTAGAAAATCTCCAATGAGGAGGGAACCAGCCAGCATTCAATGCTGTCTGTTCTACTTTGAGACAGCACTGATTGTTAGGAAGGTTTTTTTCTAACTTATATCTCTTCATCTTCTACCCATTCCTCCTGATTGTGCTTTCTGGGAACAAACAGGACAAGTCCTTTCCCTCCTCAATATGACAGCATTTCAAATGTTTAAAAATAGTTGTGTATCAGGTTATCCCCGAGTCTTATCTTTAGAGTTTGTATGCTGTGACCTTCACCTGATCATCAGAAGACAGGGAATCAAGACCGTTCCTCATCCTGACTGCTCTCCTCTGGAGGCTCTCTAATTTCTTCATGTCCTCCTTAATCGATGGTGCCCAGAACCAAACACTGTACTCTGAGGTCTAACAAGGGGAGGGGGCAGTGGACCTTTTCCTGGTAGTTATGTCTCTCAATGCAACCCAAGATACCATTAGCCTTTTTGGCTGCCTCATCACACTACTAATATGTTGAGTTTGTGGTCTGCTAAAATTCTCAAATATATTTGAGAACAACACCTGCCTAACCATGCCTTCCATACCTTGTTATGGTGAAACCGATTATTTTGGACCCAAGTATAAGACTTTGATCTATCCCTATTGAATTTAATCTCATTAGACTCAGCCCAATACTCTTGCGAGTCAAAATCTTTTTATGGACCTTGATAAATAACACATTAATACAATGTGTTAGCTTTCTGTCCTAGCTTTGGAAATGGCTTGTGGTTCAGTGGCTAGAATACTAGGTCTGGAATCAGGAAGACTTGAGTTCCAAATCAACATGGATACTTATTAGCTGGGTGACCTTGGGGAAATCACTTAATCTGTGTCTACCTCAGTTTCCTCAACTGTATAATGAGAATCATAAAAAGTTTCTATCTCCCAGCGTGGTTGTGAGGATCAATGAGATGATATTTGTGAAAGTGTTTGGCACAGTGTCTGGCACATATTAGTCCACTATATCAATGCTTATTCCCTTCCCCCCCCCCTTCCTTGTCATCTGCAGATATGAAATATGTGCTAACTATGATTTTATCCAAATTAATGATCCAATGTTCAACAGCACAGCACCCAAGCACAGATCCCTGGGGTACTGTCCTGGAGACCTTCTCCTATGTTGACATTGCACCATTTACCACTATTCTTTGAATAGAGGTAACAAATTAGGTCTGAATTTATCTAATTATATTGTCATCCTGTCTACTTTCTCCATCTGCTCCATAAGAATTTTATGATATACATTATCGAAATCTTTGCTAAAATCTAGGCAACCCATATCCACAACATCCTCCTCAACTTTTAATTTAGTAATCCTGTCCAAAAAGGGAACTGAGGTTAGTCTGCAAGAACTGTTCTTGATGAGGCCATGCTGGCTCTTTGTCATCACGGATTTCTTTTTTGAGATGTTTGTTGTTGTTCAGTCATTTTTCAGTCATGTCCAATTTTTTGTGGTCCCATTTGGAGTTTTCTTGGCAAAGATAATGTAGTGGTTTGCCATTTCCTTCTCCAACTCACTTTACAGATAAGGAAACTGAGGCAAACAGGATTAATGACTTGTCCGGGGTCACACAGCTAGGAAGTATCTGAGGCCGGATTTGAACTCAGGAAGATGAGTCTTTCTGACTCCAGGCCTGGCCCTCTATCCACTGCGCCATCTCACTAATGACCCATTCTAGAATATTCCCAAGAATTATAATATAATAATAGCATTATATATAAATATGTATATATGTGCTTATATATATATATATATATATATACACATAAATGTATATGCACTATATAGAGCACTTACTAGTGCTATGTAACACTTTATCTATCAGTGCTTAGCACATCAAAATCAACCTCATTGGTCCATAGCTTGTATTCCCTTCTAGTCTTTGCTTGTTTGTTTGTTTCTTTATATCCTTCCTTCATTCCTTCCTCCTCTCCTTTGTTCCTTCGTTCCTTTGTTCCTTCCTTCCTTCCTTTCTTCTTTCCTTCCTTCCTCCTCTCCTTTGTTCCCTCGTTCCTTCCTTCATTCGTTCCTTCGTTCCTTTGTTCCTTCGTTCGTTCGTTCATTCGTTCGTTCCTTCCTTCCTTCCTTTCTTTCTGAACACTCAGGACATTTGCTCTTCTGAAATTTTGTGGTACCCAGCCCGTTTTCCAAGATCTTTCTAATATCATGACAGTGAATCAGTAATCACATCTGCCATTTCTTTCAGTATTTGAGGATGTAATTCATCGGGCCCAGTGACTGGAATCCATCAAAAGCAACTTGTGAATCGACTGGTGGGGCAGTGGATAGAGCGCTGAACCTGGAGTCAGGTGGCTATTACTTCAAATCTGCCCTCAGACACTTACTAGCTGTATGACCCTGGGCAAGTCACTTGACCTGTTTGTCTTAGTTTCTTCATTTGTAAAATGGAGATAATAACACTACCTAATTCATAGGGTTGTGATGATCAAAAGAGGTGATATTTAAAGTATGTAGCACAGTGGCTGGCACATGGTTAAGTACTATATAAATATTTCTTAGCTGTTAACTAGTTGTTCTTTTATTATCCCTTTATTTAACTTGGGTTTCAATTCCCTGTTAGACACTTTTGTCCTGTCATTTCCAGTGCAAAGTGTCCTCTCCTTGGCAGAAAAAATGGGCACAGTGAATAGAGCACCAGCCCTGAAATCAGGAGGACCTGAGTTCAAATCTGGCCTCACACACTTGACACTTAGCCTGCTGTGTGACTTTGGGCAAGTCACTTAACCCCAATTGCCTTGCCTTTCCCCCTCCAAAAAAAAAAAAAAAGTAAGCAAGTTAAAAATTGATCTCCTCTGCCTTCCTTGTTGTCAATTATGATCCCATCCACTTCCAGCAAAACTCCTACCCCTTCTTTGTTCCTCCTGTGCTTTTCTCCTGGTAAAGAGAAAACCAAGAAAGCAAAAGCAAAGAGATGCTAAAAATGCATCCCTCCAAATGCCATTGTGTGTTGCCCTCAGCTTCTTCTGCTCACCTCTGCTCATTTGAAACATTAGAATGCCTGAGGTCTAGGCTTATGGGACTAATTCTGGCTGATGGAGAGGTGATCAGGCTCAGCCACTCCACTCTCTAGCATTTAGCAGCTACTGTTCTCTACAGTAGTCATGTGGTAACACTTACTCTTGTGCCACTAAAAGGTGAAAATAAAGCCCAACGCATAAACTAGGGATTTTCTGGTAAGATTTATTAAAGGATATAAGTTATGATGGAGATGAATGACAGCCAGCTAGATTTCAGATAGACAGCAGGTACTTGAAATTTGAATGCTCCTCTTCTTGGGTGTTTCCCAAGAAGTACCAGTCAGGGGTAGTGGTGATGGAGCCAAGATGATGGAGAAAAGGCAGGGACTCGCATGAGCTGTCCCCCAAACCCCTCCAAACACCTTTAAATAATGCCCTAAAATAAATTCTGGAGCAGTAGAACCCACAAAAGAATGGAATGAAACAATTTTCCAATCCAAGACAATTTAGAAATCCAGCAAGAAAAGTCTGTTGGACCAAGATGTACCAGCTAAAGTATATACTCCTTTAAACCTGCAAGTTTCTTCTGATTCAGCACCAATCTTCTCTGTGTTGCAGGATATTTTTCCTTCTGAGGATCAGAGGATTTCTTCTGCAGTAATGCAGTTTGAAGACAGATTGCTCTCATTTATATAGTGAAAAAATTCTGCTTCTGACTTCAGTCAGCAGCAGCAAGCCCCTCATCCACAAATGTTCTTATATATTTAGGGGTGCTAATTGGGTCAGGTGGCATATATCTGAGCTCATCAACCATTTTTCCATGTTTTTTATTATTCTTTGACTCAGTTGCTTCAGTGGTAGGTGCTTGCTTTCTTGGGAAGGAAACCTGGGATGTTTGGTTCTCTTAAGTAATCATCAGTGATACTAGGTAAAACTACTGTCATCTTAATGTGGCGATGGGAACTTTCACAGAATCACAATAAGGGAAAACAAAACAAAATAAAAACTTGTACTTTTGTAGCAAAAAGTTTTTTTCCATTTAGGAAAGGAGACTCCCAAAATGAGGACTGCACTTGCAGTTTCAGCATTAACTAAATAATAATGATGATGAAAACATAAGTATGATGAGAAAGATAATAATGTTGCATTGTTTAGCCTTTTTTTGCAATGGCAATTCCAATGCTAGATGCGTCACAGCAATAAAAAATAAGGTACTAGCTTATGAGAAGAAACACTCAAGAAATTGACACTTTTTTGAAAAATATGACCATGCCACACCCTTTTAATTTATCCTTTATTAGTTGACCATATATCCATCTTTTGTACATTTCTTTTAAAAGTGGATTTTACTGATATCTTTTGCTTTTGCATCACCTAGATCTTACCTGTATCCCTCCTCTTCTCCCTTCCCTGAGAGCTTCCTTCAGTATAACAAAAAAAATTTTAAAGAAAAGGAGAAAGAAGGGGAAAAAGTCAGAAAAATCAATCAATACAGTGCAAAAATCTGACTTCATATGTAGTATTCCTCACCTCTGGGACACTACTACCATCACCATTTCTGCAAAGGAGTACACATTTTATTTCAAATCTAAGTTGGCTGTTGAGTTTTCTGTTTAGCCACATCAGTCTCTTAAGAAAAAATCCTATTTTACAGCCTTGTTGGAAATTTTTTTTCTTTGCATCTTCATAATTTCATTCTTAGATATCACCCGTGGCCAGACCTCAATTGTAGCATTTTAATCCATGAGATCCTACATGTCTTTCCTTCGAACCCTTTAAAATCTGTTTTCTTAAAATCAAGCTCATATATAAGCCTATGCCCAGATACTTTGAATTTCTTTATTGCAAACTCATTTTTTTAAAGTTAATTTGTCCCTGCCATTAACCATATCCTTCTCCCACTGAGAAAATAAAAAACTAATGCCCCAAAATAAAACCCCAAACGGTTCAGCAAAATAATTTTCCATGTTGGCCATATCCAAAAATGTATGGTTTTAAAAATTCATTTAAAATTCATTACCTCAATGGCCATAGGTGAGTGATATATTTTCTTCATTCTAAAGCTGAAACTTAACTACTTTGGCCAAGTAATGAGAGGACAGAACTCATTGGAAAAGACCTTGACGTAGGGAAATATTGAAGGCAAAAGGAGAAGGGGATAGATAGTGTCACGGAAGCAAAGAACATGAACTTGAGGGTAACACTCATTCAGTAGTTAAAGTCTAGGTAATAACTGAGGTAAAAAATGACCTACTTTGACTTCACAAAAGAATCCATCAGGAAGGGGAAGACCCTCAGAGTTTCTGGTCTAGAACAGAAACAATTGTTATTTATACTCACTCTGAGTCATCAAAACCAATACAATGAGCATGTGAAGCTTGGGTTGGGGCCAATCATTGGCCAATCGGTGAGAACCAGAATGATTTGGGTTTAGAAGCATGTCAAGTAGCTCCATTTAAATCCCACTGGGCTTTATCAAAGCCTCTTTTTCCAGAGCTATATTTCAAAAAATCATAAACTATATGAGACAAAAGAGTTAACAGTCCTAGTTTGTTTTTTTTTTTTTCAAGAAACAATGATAGAATAAATAGGTAGGGAAGAAAAAATGTAGCCCCCAAATCCTAAAATACCTTGTGAAATATAAGCAATCAAAATTTATATTCCTTTGCACAGAGCACCCACATTTAAGGGTATGATTCCCCACGTAGAAGAAGAGGAGGAGGAGAAGAAGGAAAGGAAAATAGCACCGTTACCCAACTGGAATTGGCTTGTTGGGTCCCTTGGGAGGAAGCTACTACTCCTTACAGATTGTTGTTCATCATTCTCAAAGAGGACCAAAAGCATCAAGAAGGCAATTGACTTGCAAATGGGTTGAATTTAAGTGAGGCAGAGCTGTGCAAAATTATCAGCTCCATTCTCCCTTCCAAAGTCATCAGAATCCAGTGACAGGAAATAGGTCAGAATAACTTCATGGTCCAGAATGGAGATGTTTCCCCTACTTCTTCCTCCTTGGCTATCTATCTACTCTTGATCTTGGGCACCTCTATTCTGTAATAGTGATTTCCCCCCTCCTTCTGCCTTTTCCCCTCAGTATAGTTTCTTGTCCCTCACATTTTTGTCTTTTCCTAAGACCACTAAAATAGAATATAAATAATCCCCACTTCATAGTAATACTTAGTTTTGCCAGATAGGTAATCTATAGTTGTAAATTTTTCTCTCTTGTCTTTTGAAATATTGCATTCCAAGCTCTTCCTTTTCGCCATAATAAATTTTCTGAGATCCTTATATTGATTATTTGGTATTAAATTCCTTTTGTTAGCTGCTCGTGGTATTTTTCTTTGACCTGGAAACTCTGGATTTTGACTATGACGTTCCTGGGAATTTTAATTTTGGAGTTTCTCTCTGGAGATAACTGGTAGAGTTTTTTTCCCCCACATTTTCCTCTGTTTTAAGAGTTCTGTGCAGTTTTCATTTATAATATATAAAAATATGGTGTATATAGACTTTTTTTCTGATCATGGTTTTCAGATAGTCCAACAATTCTTAGATTATCTCTGGATTAGTTTTCTAGGCCAATTGTTCTTTTCCTGTTACCCTTCTTACATTTTCTTCTTTTTTCTTCGTATCTTTTGGTTGTATTTGAGTAATTCTTATTACTTTACTGGGTCATTTTCTGTTGGCTTATTCTAATTTTCAGGTCATTCAGTTCATGAGCGAGGTTTTCTGCCATCTATTTTGAGGTGTCTGTTTTCCTTGCCATTCTGCATCTCTTGTTTCATTTCCTCTGGGTTCTTCTGAAGTCCCTATGACCAGGACATTTTCTTTTTATTCTGAGGCTTTACTCGCCCTTTTTGTGGAGTAATTATGTTTTTCAGTTATTTACCTCCTCTGCATCTCTCAAACCAAAATATTTCCTCATAGTATTCAGCACTTTCCTTCATTTGCTCATCTCACATCCTCAGGGTCTAGACCAGAGGAGACGTTATTATGATAAATTACAGAAGTGAATGGTGGGGGCAGGACCTGTGTGATCCTGAGTAAAGTTGGCTAGACTAGGTCCTTCCTTCAAGGGTCTCAGTGACTGCTCCAGTGCTCTGACTAAAAACCCTGTCTTTTCATGGGACTCTGGAGCTTTCCTCAATTATAACCTCTGTCTAGGGTTCTTTCATCCTGCTGCTGGACTCAGGGACCATCATCGTACTGGGCTCCTGCCACAAGAAGCTTCAGGGACTGTTCAGGATGCATTCTGACTAGGCTCTTTCTCCCATAGCTGGACATGAACATCTAGTGTCTTAGACCAAACACTCTGGAGGGTGTTCTTTCTGATGGATTCCTTTCAGGGATGGGCTTTGGGGCTGGCTCAGGTTAGACTCAGGCATTGCTCAGTTTGGGGTTCAGGCAGGGAATTCTGGATCAACCAGAAGAATTCAGGAGTTGCCTGAGTTCTGCCCTCTGTGATCTGCCTTTGACCTACCCCACTCATCGATCCCAGGATCTCTACAGAACCCCAGGTGTACCTTTATGGATTCTTAGTTGGATTAGGAAGTCTAGCGATTATTTTTATTTCTTATCCAAGTATTCTATTTCTAAGCCCAGAAGGAGTTTTTTGTGGGAGATCTAGGATTGTCAGTTTCCTATCACACCATCACATTTTTACAATCCCATCCATCAAAGAGGCAGTGGTCACTTACCCACAAAATTCTTGTTAATTCTTCCCCAGAAATCAGTTTATTCTTAGTAGTGAGAATTAGATCTTGAATAGAATTCTCCTTTGTTGTTTCCTTCATTTTTTTGAACGATGAAGTTTATAATAAAATAATTAAAGAAGTTATTAACTGCTCTGCTTTTGAAATGAAGGATTTCTAACAGATATCTGGATAGAATGAGGTCCCTTATCAGTATTATATCATACCTCAGTGCTAGGCTTGTAGTCTATTTCTCAAACTCATCTATTTCTTCTTTCTGTCAAGGTGGTCTGTAGACTACTCCAATGACCAAATAACTCCAGCTTCTCCCTCCATTGACTTTCATTCAAATATTCTCCATTATGCTTTACCCTTCTGGTTTCTAGATTTTCTCACAAAAGTATATCTTCTTGATATACAATGCTACTCCACCCCCCCCCACCCCATATCTTTTTTAACCTATCATGTTTCTTTAGATTAAGACAGACCTATTCAGAGCCAGAGTTCAACTATGGGTTTCATCCCTGTAAGTTTCAGTGATACCTTTAACGTAAGGTCAGACTTTTTTGTGTGTGTGTCCTCATCTTTATTGCCTAAATTTTCTTCATTCTGCTATGGAGGTCATATGTTTTACTACTTGTTTCTTTCTTATATAATTTTCTCCTGTGAACTTCTAGACATGTCAACTCCTATTCTTCCTTCTCTTTTGTAACTACTCTTCCTTGTGTCTTGGGGGATACACATAGGCAGTTTTCTTCCTCTTCCCTCATTCTTTTTAGCCCATTTGATTACATTAGTAAGACACCTGGCAAATATATTCTTCCAGCTTTTGTTAGGTATACTCCATATTTGGCCAGCAGTCTGTGAGCCTTATATTGTAAATCTTGGTTCAAAAATCCAAATACCCTTCTTAAACATTGCATTCTTAGCCAGCTGTTTATTTTACAAATAAAATGTTCTAGTTTGCATAATTTTCCTCAATTGACAACAGTGAGGAATATATAATATGTACTCCTACGTTCTTTGGTTTCTTGCCCAAGACTTCATAACTGTGGGAAATTTATCCCATATGCATCTTACTTGTACATAGGAATTTTTCATGTTGTCTCCCATTAGACTATGAACTCCTTGAAAACAGAGACTTTTTGTTTTTAACTCCAGGAAGAGAGTGCTGGGCCTGGAGTCAGGAAGACCTGAGTTCAAATTCATCTTTGGACACTTACTAGTTGTGAGACCCTGGGTAAATCACTTAATCCTGTTTGTCTCAATTTCCTTATCAGTAAAATGAGCTGGAAAAGGAAATGGGAAACTACTCTAATATCTTTACTAAGAAATCCCCAAATAGGGTCATGAAGAGTAGAATATGAATGAAATGACCAAACAAGTATTCATTCCTACCCACCCGCACCCAGTGCTTAGTGTAGTACCTGGTATGTGGTGAGCCCTTAATAAAGGCTTATTGACTGGCTGAATGAGTTACTTTTTTGGCTCCTGTATTGTTTGTATTCATATGAATAACAAGAAAGGAAAAATCTATTTTGATAAGATTTCAGATATTCTCCGTTATGTCTCAGCTATGTCCTGGGAATGTTGTTATCATGTCAACAAAAAGCCGCATTAATACTGAGATCTTGTTAATCACAAAGGACCAAGAAATGATACTTCTTCCTTCTTCCTTTGGCCAACACTGGATGCTTTCTCTCTTGGGAGCGTCTGTAGGATTCTTTGGAAGACATGGCCAAGTTCAGAGCACAAGGTCCCTTTTCTTCAGGAAGAATCTCAAATCTGTAGCAAATTTCTTATTATAAAACTGACTTTTGTCTTCCCTTTCTCTTCCATGTAACACTCTTCCCTCCTTCAGCCTTCTGACAAGGGCCATGTTTCCCTGCTTCTGTCATAGATCTTTTTCTCCTACTTTGAACCCTCTCCTGCATTTTTTTTTCTGGGAACCCTTCATTCTCCCTAAAAAGAGGGAGTATGGGGAGTCCCTTCACCTCCTTCAGAAGGGAGATCAGCCTGCCTTTGTGATGTAGGTAATGGTCTGTATTCCTTGGCTGTGGCAGAAATAGAAACATTGCACTCTCAATACGATTCATTGTACAGTTTTCCCTATTCTCCATACTGGTGTAGACTTTCAGTTTTGTTTTTTTTAACTATTTGCAGGTGTTTACACCTTAACCTTAACCACTTGGTTAAAACTTTTACAGCCTATTATCACCTCTTAATAGTTTGACAACCTCTCTCAAATTTCCACAGTTTCAACAACTCCTTACTCTCACCTACCTCTCCTTCAGCCTTACACCAATCTCCCATCTCTTTTTACAAATTTTCCCCAGCCACCAATGCATTCTATTCATTTGATTTACCCTCTAATAGTCCAGTGTACTTTTTCTTACTTACCTTGCCTTACTTGATTACCTTCTCCTTTTCCTTCTTGAGTCTTCATTTCAGGTTTTATTCTACAATACTCCTTGATTCTCCTTAATCTTTATATATCCTCCTTAATTACTTTTGATCCTGCTTCTTTTTCAATTAAGAACTAGAATCTGGACCAATATCTGGGCCTGGAAATCATTTTCCTTCAGTTTCTCCCCAATATTGCCAAATGTCTCCTCCTCAAATACAATGTCTGACCTACTTCCTTAGTCCTGAACCTTCCAAGTCACCCGTGTGATTTCCTAATCCTGCCTTTTTCATCTCAGGCTTTTCTCTCTCCTCTCCCTCCTTCTCTCTCACCCTCCCACAGAAGCAGAAAGTAGACTCCATGGAAGCTAGAGATCAAATTATAAAATCCTCCGTGGAAAAAAATGAAAAATAGATCTGAGGATTTAAAAAAAAGAATCATTGTCAGTAACTAATGTGAAAATAAGTTGTGCTCTTTTGAAAATTGCTTGCTTTGGGAATGGAATAGTGTGAGGAATACTGGACTAGTAGTCAAGGGACTGGGAGCTGAATCCCAGTTTTGCTATTAATTAACTCTCTTTGACCTAAGCAAGTCACTTAATTTCTCTGACAGTCCAGTTTCTTCATCTGTAAAAGGAGGGGGTTGGGTCAGCTAATCTCTAAGGCTCCTTCCAGTTCTAACATTTATTACTCCATGAGCCTGAAAGGCATTTCCCCAAAGGAACAATATTACAAATGGTCTTTTGGTTACTAGGTTATAAAAGCCCATTTAATGCAAGAGTTGGGAGTGATGAATCCGTCCCTCTTCTTGCTGTGGTAGCAGAATCTCAAGAGCTAGAAAAAGCAAAAGAAGCTACAAGGGGAGCAGCATAGGTGAAGGCAGAGCCACACTCAGAAATCTGTGGGCTCAATACAAGGACAAGCAACACAAACCATACCTTCCAAACATGGTTGGGGAGTACTAGTGGGAGAGGTCACCAATTCGGAAGACCAATAAGCCACAGTTGGGAATAGTAGGGGAGCATGATGAGCTCAAACCAAGGAAGGGTACAAGTGGACAACTTCCTATTTTAATTAATTATTCAAATTAACTAGATGCTAAACTCAGTTGTTTCTGGTGAAGAGCTACAATTGCTATTAATACCTATAATTTCAACGTCCTGGGACAAAGTTCTGAATTCCTCACCCTAGTTATGGCTCCAGCAAACCTCTAACATTAGTAGCTCCTATGGCCAAGGAGCTCCTGGGGTAGACACTTCTGAGCTCCATTTTGCATAGAATACCACACTTTTCCATATTTTTCACTGCCACCTTTTTCTACGTAATCACTCCAAATAAAGGCTAACTGTACTTTTAATTAAGACCAAACTTCAATTTGCCTAATTGTCTCTGTTACATTTTTTTTTCTCCTTACTTACTTAAAACCTTTGCATTTTGCCATATGCCAGATTTTTCTCTAACATGGATTTTGATTTATATATTGTGTGGTGACTTTGTCCAAGAACTCAGCCTTCTCGTATGACTATGTCTCACTTCCTGTTGCCTCTGTGGCAGAAGGAGTCAATTGAAGGAAGGTTTTTTCTGTGCATATTGAATTCCAATTTCCCCTCATGCTATCCCTTTAGCTCTTTATCAAATCCAGAGACATAGATATGTATATGCACATACACACACACATATATACACACATGTATATACATATATATGTGTGTTTGAATGTATATGTATGTGGATACAGAAGTAAAGTGAAGAGTCTGGACTACATTTCCAAAAATCTGAATGTATCCTATAAAAGTATTCCCTCTGAAAAAACCGGCTACCAACAGAAATGTAGGAGCTGAAAAATTCACTGCTGATTTATGTCTCTTCTAGGATATAAAGAGAAGATAGACTCCTTTGAGACTCTCTGTTTCCTTTCCACCAGTATTCTCCTCTCTACTAGAACTATACCATATCAGAGTAATGCCTATAATAGAAATTTATCTAATAGGGTAACCTATGGTATTTAGCACCATTCTGCCCATCTTAGGTAGGACTTTTTTCCTGTACTTCACACATTATTCCTAGGAAATTGTGACATGGGCAGTTGAACATCTTCCTCCCACCTCTTTCCTCCCTTTTTTTCTCCTCACTCTGTTGTCTTTTCCCCCTCCCCACCCCCACATGCTCAGGGTTCCCCACCTCAGCATCCCATTCTGCAGCAATGTCTGGTGCTAAGGATCTGCTCTTTTCACTTATATCAGACTTGCTCTCAACTCTTTCAGCTCCATACCTGTTCTTTGGAAGAAATCTGATGAAATCATTTTCAGTGGTGTTTTAATAGCTGACAGCTTAATCAATCACCCCTTCCTGTGATAGTTACATTTTAAATGGGAGGTATCAGTGAAAGGTGTCATGCAGATAACTTGGTTCAAGGTCTGTTGAGTACTCATATTAAATGAAGTATTGATCAATCAATAAACATTTATTAAGTGACTATTATGTGCCAAGCACCATGCTAAGCACTGAATTAGCTGGGGAGATATATATTCATCTATAGTGCTCCCTAGTGTCATAAACAAAAGTCCTCCAAAAAGTTCAAACAAAAGCAAAAGTATTCCTTGTCAAAGATGAGATTGTTCAAATGCTCCATTTGCTGATACTTTTGTACTTGGTGAATCAGGCCTTATACTGTAGAATCTCCTTAGTGAAATATACAGCAATCAGAATGAAATTGGCTTAGTCATCTGCATTAGAAAAAAAGAGTAGATATGAAAGATGAAAATACATAAACTCATCTTCCTGAGTTCAAATTTGGCTTTAGACACTTACTAGCTGTGAGATCCTGGGAAAGTCACTTAACCCTGGTTGCTTCAGTTTCCTCATCTGTAAAATGAACTGAAGAAGAACATGGCAAACTTCTCCAGTATCTTCTCCAAGAAAACCCCAAATGGGGTCACCAAGAGTCAGAAGTGATTGAAAAACAACTGAACAATACAATAATAGACAATGCCCTTAGCATAAAGGAAAGAAGCTGGAATGGTAAAATTTCAGGCACAGGTCAGTGAGGGAGACATTTTGGGGTTGAGAGGCATTGCCAGAACCCCTCAAATCACACAACCTGTAGATAAAAGTAGCTTTGTGTATTGTCTATTAAAAACACATTGTCAGTAGAGGGGGCTGTTGCAAGTCTCCCCTTGGGTTTATGAAGATGTATCATTTGCCCAGATAGCAGCTTGTTTCCCCCACTCATATGGTGAGTGTGTGTCAGCCAGGCCCGAGGGAATGAAGGGTGAAGGGAGGAAGGGGCAGGATATTGGCATGTCAACAAAGAAAGGGGGAGCAAAAAGCATTAGCAAGAAAAAGGATGGGAGTTGGAAACTGACCAAGCACAGAAGCTGAGGAAATGAATGCATAAATTCAAGAAGGAATGTTATTTAAAATGTGAGCCCATCTGAGAATTAAAAAAACCGAAAGAATCATACAAAAGGCCAGCACAAGTGAGGGGAGGCTGAGGGTTGGGGAAATGGGTGGCTGGTAAAAAGAGCTTTCCCAAGCAAGTGCAAAATGTCACAGTTGACTTCCATAACAATGACCCAAGCAATAATAACATTTTCTTAATATGAGCCCTTTCGCTCTTTCTTAAATCAAGGAATTTAAAAAATCCTTATTTTTGTCCATAGAAAAAAGACTCTGAAAAGTCTCAAGCCAAGAAACTCCCCAAGTGTTCAAGGAGCCAGGATGAGCAGGAAGAAAATGTGGTAGCTATGGACCTGAACTGCCCTAGCAGCCCCTGCATTTGCCTAACTATAGGTCAGCTGCTTAAGAGGAGGACCCTCCCTCCTCAAAGAACTGTTGATCTTTCAGTAACCAGAGAGTAAGGAAACCTTTTGGGGAGCTTTTTCTTGGGGGCCCAGAATTAGAGGGCTTGGGAATGGTTTTGAAAAAGGATTAATCCAAGTATGTCTTTCACTTGCTTTTGCTATCCCTGTGGAGCAATGGTCCCAGGGATAGCAAATTAGACACCGTTGCCACCCCACTTCCCTCCTGGTGATAAGAAGTGTACAAATAAACTACTGTACAACCTCATATACCACACTGATCTGGATTGTCCAGATATGACTATAAATTGACATGTGTTAGTTAAAGGAATGAATGAAAATTTTGTTGAGTAAATGGTTGCCTATTGAATGAATTTGTTGAATGAATTTTTGCTAAATGAATGAACAAAGTATTTACTGAACCTTAGCAAGGGCTCAGCATGATGATAGATACTTTCATGAATTTGTCATTGTTCAGTTCTTTTTCAGTAGTGTCAGTCTCTTTGTGACCCCATTTGGTGTTTTCTTAGTAAAGATACTAGAGTGGTTTGCTATTTCCTTCTCCAGTTTATTTTACAGATGAAGAAACTGAGGCAAAGTTAAATGACTTTTCTGGCGACACACAGCTAGTAAGTGTTTGAGAGTATATGAAGGATACAAACTAAGTAGAAAAGGAACTCCCTGATCTCAAGGTACTTACAATTTAGTTGGTATATCAAAATTCGTAGAAGAAAAACAGGAAAAAAAAAAAAGTAAGTTCTAAAGTGTATGCTGAATTGAAGTCCAGTAGAAGGGAAAGGGAGGTAATTAGAAAAGTCTAGTAGAGGACATGGAAGGAGTCATGGGTCTTTGAAGATGGGTAGGATTTAGGTGAGGGAGGGATTCAAGGTAGGGGGAACAGCATGATCACAAGGGAAATAGGACAACAAAGACAGAATGTACATGTAGGAAGGAGAGGGAGAAGCCCTACCTTTCTGGCTTCCTCTACTCACATAGCCACCACACTGGTGCAGGATCACATCACTTCATACCTCCACTACTCTACCAGTCTCTAATTGGGCTCCTGGGCTCAAGTCCTTCCCCACCCCAATTCATTCTCCTCAGTTTGCGGCCAAAGTGTTTTTCCTAAGGGGCAGGTTTGAGCATGTCACTCAATAAACTTGAGTCTCTCTCTCTTGTCTCTGGGATCAAATATAAATTCTTCTGTTTGACATTTAAAGGCCTTTACAACTCCACACCTTTTGAGTTTTCTTACCCTTTATTCCCCTCCAAATTCTCTATGGTCTGGCAACACTGGCCTTCTGGCAGGCCTTCCCAAAAGACATTCCATCTCCCATCCTTGCCTTTCCACTGGCTGTCCTCTGTATGGAGTGCTCTTCCTTCTCACCTCTGACGCCTATATTCCCTGGATTCCTTTAAAACTCAGCACATATGCCACCTTCTGAAGGAGACCTTTTCTGGTCTCCTGCCTACGGCCCTTGTGTCTTCTATTTTCACTGTATATATTTCATATGGACAATTTTCAGCCTCTTCTCCCCCCACCCCCACCTCACCCTGTTTGAGTTTGAAGTTCTTGAGATTAGAGAAAGGGTTTTTGTTCTTGGTATCACCAGGGACTCATTGACATATTTTTGTTGTTATTCAATCATTTTTCAGTCCTGCCTGACTCTTTGTTAACCATTTGAGTTTTCCTGGCAAAGATCTTAGAACGGTTCGCCATTTCCTTCTCTAATTCATTTTACAGATGAGGAAACTGAGGTAAAAATGCAAGATTTGAACTCAGGTACTCCTGACTGTAGTTCTGGCATTCTATATAGTAGGTGCTTAATAAATGCTCATTGACTGGTTGGCCTAATATGCTAGAAATCAGCTAATTTGGAGGCACCTTGCATGAAGGAGAGCTAGAGAGGTATCATACAGTGAGGAGAGAGATATCCTAGATCAGGGGTTAGGAACCTGCGACTTTGAGGCCACATGTGGTCTTCTGGGACCTTGGATTCACTGCACCCAAACTTTACAGAACAAATCCTTTTATTAAGGAGATTTGGATTCAATCAAAGGGCTGCTCTTGAGGACCTAGAGGGCCACATGTGGCCTCAAGGTTGCAGGTTCCCCACCCCTGTACTAGGTGAACTGAAGCCAAAAGCATTCATTCACTCCATCCCAAAGCAATGGAGCATAGCACTTGTGAGACATGGTAGACACTGGCTCAGGACCACTCAGCAAGGCATCCCCACATCAGAGAAGGTGCTGTGCTCCAAAAGCAAAGCAGAATCTCAGTAGCACAAAGGAAACAGGAGAAAGGCAGATCTAGAGACATCTCTATCCCGAATGTTCAAAGGGACCACTTGTGCCCCGCCTGTGGCAGGGCCTCCTGAGCTTGTGTTGGACTCATCAGCCACACTCGAACTCACTGTACTTTGACCCCAACAGTGTAATGCCATTGGTCCTCTTCGAGTATGAAGGATGACCAACAACATGCATAGGATTTGGAGTTGGATGCACTCAATTCAAATTGCTCCCTGCTACCTGTGTGACCTTTGGCATATTACTTAACTTCATTAAGATGGTTTCCTAATCTGTAAAATGGGAATAATAATGCTTATACTAGTCAGCTCCAGAGCTGCTTTGAGGAAAGAGTTTCCTAAGCTGATGAGAACCACATAAATTCGAGCTCTTATTCTCAGTTCTCGCATACGTGGAGGGTCACACACAGCCTGGGGTAGAGGAAGAGGGTATCCAGAGAATTCAGAACCCTTGTTCTCAGGGAAAAGTTTACGTGATCTACCAGCACAGTCAGCCAGGAAAACAGTGCCCTGGCCTCCATAGTGCCACTTTATAGGGGTGGGAAGGAGTTGTTTCTCCATAAAAATGATGTAATTTCACCTTAATGCAAAAGTCAGGAAAATTCAATCAGGATCAAACATGTAATTTCTCATAAAGATGTCTGGTCTGCCTCTGCACACATTCCCAGGGCCCTTGTTTAAAACTGCAGACCGCACAGGTCCCTTGGGGGGGACCGTCGCTGTTTCCAATTTGCAGTGTGTTGGCATTCCACTCGACCATTGGTCAAGGAAATTACCAATTCTAGTCTCATCTGAGGAATTGAGCTCCCTACAATACAGTATTTTACAATCCAGTACAAGCTGCATTTATCCAGAGCTTTTCATGCGTGGCATCTTAAAGCTCTTTATGACCCTTAAAAAAAGAACTTGTGAAAAAAGAAAACCCCTTAAAAACTCCAACCCCCCACTGAAATAAATGAACCATTGAAAACAAATAGAGCTCAATGCCGCTCTCCTGAATGGATGCTGAACTCTCCCTTGCTGATGGAACAAGAGCAATTCAGATTCAGAGGGAATCACAATTCCCACTGAGTCTAGAAGGGTCAAACTAGGCACTCTTGGGATCCTGGTGTCACTTGCCTACTTCTGTTAACTGTAAACATAGGGGAACTTTGGAGAAAGAATACTGAACAAAATAATTATACTACATCCTCACTTGCTTAGTCTTTAAGAAGAAAAATTCTTTATTTTTTCAGATTGAATACATTGATGGTTTGGGGAATTTTTGTTCATTTTTTTTTAACCTCACAATTATTTCTCAGTGTAGTTGTCCTGCCCACTAAATCCTCCTCTGTAAAGAAACAAAAAACTGACAAACAAAAAACCCAGTGAAGCAAAACTGTCTGAAAAAGCAGATAAAAATGTTTGATAGAATATGCAACATTCTGTACCTGCAGTCCACCGCCTCTCTGAGAGGAAGAATATACATTTCATTCTCAATTTTCTAGAACTAAGATTTCCATTAAACTACCTTGCCTTTTAATGTTGGGTTAATTTAGATCATTGTAGTCACTGACTATATTGTTCTCAAGGTCCTACTTCCATATGAATCAATCCATACAAATCTTCCCATGTTTCTCTGAATTTCTCATATGAATATTCTCATAAGACACAGTAATATTTCATTGTATCCCCATCCCACAATTTATTCAACCTTACTCTAATCAATTGGCACTCATTTTATTTCTTTTTTTAAAAATTGTCAACATCTCTATAGGTTTGTTAATCACTTTTTTACCCGCTTCTTTAATCTGTCATGTAACAAAGAAAAATGATTAAGCAAAACTGACCAGTAGAGCAAATGGGTGTATTGGTGTGTGCCATATTGGCATTTGTAATCTTCTAAACTGTGGATTCAACACTTATGAGAGTTATCCTGAATTTAGTCACTTTTGTATCTTATATTTATTACATCATGATAGTCATTGTGCATAGTGTTCTCCTAGGGCGGCTGGGTGGCACAGTGGAGAGAGTGCAGGCCCTGGAGTCAGGAGGACTGGGGTTCAAATCCAACTTCAGAGACTAGCTGTGTATCTCTGGGCAGGTTGCTTAACCCTGTTTAACTCAGTTTCCTCATCTGTAAAATGATCTGGAGAAGGCCATGGCAAAGCACTCCAGTATCTTTGCCAAGAAAACCCAAAATAGGGTCATGGAGAGGCAGACAGGACTGAAATGAATGAACAACAATAACAACATTGTTCTCCTAGCTCTGCTGAATTCATTCTGAATCAATTTATACAAATCTTTCCATGTCTCTCTAAATTCTCCATTACTTCTCATTTCTTATACACAATGACATTCCATTATATCCATACACCCCACTTTGTTCAACCATTCCACACTTTCTGGGAATAACTCTTTCCAGTTTTTGCTACCACAAAAATCGTGGATAGGACCATTGTTTTTGTCTTTGACTTCGTTGGGGTTCTTCTTATGATTTCTGGACTTTGCCAGCAGCTTCATCTGCATTCTCATCCTGAACATCCCTCCACTTGCCACCCCCTTCTTCCTTTGGTGAGCTCCTCCCAGGGCCTACATTTTGGGCAGGGGCTCAAACTGGTCATCCTTCATTCCTCTCCCATCTTTGCTTCTGACTCACTGGACTTCCCCACCATGTCCCTACCTTTTTCTCTCTGCTTTTGTGTGTTATCTTCTCCCATTTGAAAGTAAGCTCCTTGAGGGCAAGGACTATTTTTCCCCCTTATATTTGCATCCTCAGTACTAGGCACAGTTTGTAGCACATAATAAACAGTTAATAAATGTTTGTTGATTGACTGACTTTCTTGGGCAAGGTACATACTCAAGAGCAGGATTGCTGAGTCAAGGGTTTGAACAGTTTAATGACTCTTCCCGCATAATTGCACATTTCTTTCCAGATGTGTTGGATCAAGTTGTAGCTTATAGAATCATAGAATTTTGGAGCTGGGCCTTTGGTGACTTTCTAGTCTAACCTAATCTCCCAAAGGAACCCTCACTATAACATTAGATTAGTGGTCATCACTCTTCTTAATGACTTTCAAGGAGGGGGAAACCCTACTACCTCCCAGAGGAATATTCCACTTTTGGACAACTCTGATTATTAAGAAGATTTTCCTGACATTAATTCTCCATTTACCTCTTTGCCACATCCACCCGTTGCTCCCATTGCTTTCTGGGGCCAAATAGGACAAGTTAGATCCCTTCTCCTTGTAACAGTCCTTCCACTATTTGAACAAAGGTGACGTGTTCCTTTGGAAGCTTCTCTTTTCCAGGCTAACCAGCTCCACTTTCTTCAAGTGCTCCTCAAATGACAGACTTAAGACCCTTTACCATCGTAATTACCTCCTCTGGATTCTCTCCAGCTGATACTACCTTCCCAAATGGTGGCACCCGGAGTGCAGAGGGACTCTTACCTCCTTACTTTCAGATCATAGACTTAAATCTGTTAGACCCATTTAGGTTTTCTTTCTGGATGAGACTTCAGATACCATTGAGTTCAGCCCCTCATTTCCTCACAGAGGAAGAAGCAAGGGCACAGGGAGGCTACATAAGTTGGCTGTGGTCACATGACTAGTAAGTTTCTGAGGTGGGATTTGAACCCAAATCTTTCTAACTCCAAGTACTGTGCCTTAAGCATTCTACCATATTGTCTCTCTTGGAAGAGAATTTCTTCTTATTAGTTGCTCTACCTTTTGAAGGATGAAAGCTCTATCAACAGTACATTAGCATAACTGACTATCTGGAGTCAGTGAAACATTTATTAAGTACCTACTGGGTGCCAAACATTTATTAAGTACCTACTGGGTGCCAAACATTGTGCTAAGCAGGGGAGTTCCTCTAACATCGACTATTTTCACTTTTTTTATCATCTTGTTCAGTTGGATGAGTTTGAGGTGAAACATTCCCTTTCTCACCCTTAGGTTTTTGCTCCAACAAAGAATGGGCCACGAATATGTTGTTAGACATGAGATCTTACTTTCCGTCATTTACCACCTTAGGGGCATGTGTCCAGTAGTCGGATTTTTAGGTCAAAGGATGGAACAATTCTATGACTCATCTTGCACAATGCCAAATTCTTTTCCAGAAGAGTTGGCTTGATTCCCATTTCCACCAACAGTTTTTAATGTGCTTGTCTTCTCACCCAGAGCCCCTCGAGCACTGGTAGTTTCCTGTTTTTATTGAGCCAATTTGGTAGGCGTCAGGTGAAACCTCAGAGTTGTTTTAATTTACATTCCATTTGTTGTTAGTGACTGAAAGCATTTGAAATGATTGTTGGTCTTTTGTATTTCCTCTCCTGAAAATGATTTGTTCATATCCTTTGACCACCTACCTATTGAAGAATGGAACTTGGTCTAATTTTTCATTTGGTCAAATCTCTATAGTTTAGCTTTTTACGAGCATTTAATACAAAGATTTCCCACCCCTACTTCCCCCAAGGAGAACTTTTCTTTTTATCTGAGCTAAATTGGTTTTGTTTATGTGTTTAAAAATTTTTACCCTTGATATTTCTTCTTATCTTTTACTGTCTTTGTACTTTGTTTGGTTAAGAATTCTCCTACTAGGGGTGGCTAGATGGCACAGTGAATAGAGCACGGGTCCTGCAGCCAGGAGGACCTGAGTTCAAATGTGGCCTCAGACACTTAACAGAAAAGACTAGCTGTGTGACCTTGGGCAAATCACTTAACCCCAATTGCCCTACCTTTCCCCTCCAAAAAAGCAAGGAAAAAAAAAAAGAATTCTCCTGCTAGCCAAATATATCAAAGGCACTTCCTTTTACTTTCTCTTTATCTCTGTCTCTGTTTTTCTGTCTCTCTCTCTTACTCTCTCTCTCTCTCTCTGATGAGGCCTTTTATTTTTAGATCAAGTTTCCATTTGAAATTTACTGGCGTTTTAAGATGCTGTCCTAACTCTAATTTCTGCCAAACTGTTGTCTAATTTTCCCAGCAGTTTTTATCAAATACATTGGTTATTCCAGTGGTTTCTGCTCTTGGTTTTTCTTAAATATCGGGCTGCTATGCTTGATTGCAGCTGGGTCTGGCTTACTTAGTCTGTCCTACTTTTCTATTTTGTAACTTGTACCAAGTAATTTTCCTGATTATTATTTTACAATATAGTTTGAGATCTAGAGCTCCAAGATAGCTTTCATTCCTTTTTTTATTACTTCTGCAGAGACTTTCTCTTTTGTTTCTCCAAATGATTTATTTTATTATTTTTCTGCTTCTACAAAGCAATCTCTTGCTAGTTTGATTGGCATAGAGCAAAACATCTCAATTAATTTAGGTAATATCATAATTTTAAAAATTTTAGTATGGCCTGTTCATTAATATTCATTGTCTCCCCTTAATTCTTTAACTCTTCCTTTATTTCTGTAAAAAACATTTTGTAATTGTGTTTATACAAATAATGTGTGTCATAATAGCTTAATCTCCAACTATTTTATGCATTTTGAGTTATTTTGAGTATTCTCTTTCATTTTTTCTTCCCAAGTTTTCTTAGTAAAATATAGACAATGTGATAATATTTGTGGGTTTCTTCTGTATTTTGCTATTCTACTGAAACTATTACTTTTGTTAAGTATTTTCTTTTAGTTTCTGAAGTTGTTTAAGCATTTACTTAAATATCATATAATTTTCAGATGAAGATAATTAGCCTTCCCTTTGCCTATGCTCATTCTCTCAATTTATTTTCATATCTTATTAGTACAGGTAGCCTTTTCTCCCCATTACAAATAATGTTGCATCTTGGTTTTAGATAGATGCTTTTAATCATACTAAATAAAACTACATTTACTCCTATGCTTTTTAGTATTTTACATGAATGAATGGCACGTTTTATCTAAGATTTTTTTCTGTGTATATTGATATAGTCAATTAGTGGCAAGATATATTTTTGTAATTAATATAACATTATTTTTATTGATCTCTCATAAAATGTGATCCTTCTGAGAAAAGATATAGCATATTGAATAGAGGGCTAGTCATGGAGCCAAGAAGACCTGTATTCAAATTCCATTCCTGGCCCATACTGAGCTCTATGACTATGCACAAGTTACTTAGCTATTCAGTACTTGGTTCCTTTATATGACTATGAGTTATAATCAAGTTTTCCAAAAGGGAAGTTCCCATCCTGGAAATTCTCTCTATTGATGAAATCATAGGTGTAGGCCTCCAATAATAGTTTGTTTGGTGTTTGTTGTTTTTTTATACTAAACCATTCATGCATTCCTGGTCCATATCCATAAACAAATGAATTAATTAATTTATATGCAAGTATAATATATTTGTGAATATTTGAATTTATTTCAGTAGCCATTTTTCTATTGTTTCATATAATCATTTTTGCATCAATATTCATTAGTGATGAGAAACAGAGTAATATAGACAGACAGTTTTGCAATCAGGAATAGCAAAGTTTAAATGTTGGCTCTGAAACATTCTAGCTATGTTATTCTGGGTGAGTTATTTAATCTCTTGACTCCCTGGAAACTCTCTGAGCTTAAAATTTATAGACAAGTTGGCAATTTATACTGTTAGAAGATGTTTCCTTATAGGGAATTGATGAAATCACAAATTTGCATTGATGAAATCACAAATCTGAATTTTAAAAATCTCTTGATATTGTTCTACGGTTTCATTCTCTACTTTAATCTTTCCCTGGTTTTGATATCAAAATCACATTTGTCTTAGAAAAGGAATTTCTCTAATTTTATGAGCACTTTACATATCAAAGGGGTTGATTATTCTTTAAATGTCTCGTAGTAACCTATAAATCTCTCTGAGTTAAGGGAATTTGGAGAAGAGTTCAAAATGACTAGCTCAATTTCTCTTGCTGAGATCAGAGTGTTTAGATTCTCTTTGTTTTGGATATATTCTTTTTAAAAAAAAATCAGTTTTATTGGCATATAATTAGGCATAAGAGCTTCTGATAAAGGTTTTAGTAATTTGGTCTTGACAGCTCCGAAAAATTAATTACCTAATTAATGGCTTGTCCATTTTACTGTTTTTTTTCAAAAAGCTTTCTAGTTTTTATGTATTATCTTAATAATCTATTTTGTCTTAGATTTTATTCATCTCTTCTTTGATTTTTAAAAGTCTGATCTTTTATGCTTGTTGGAGAGTTATTAATATCTTTCTAGTTATATAAATGTATACCTAATTAAATGTACTTTTCTTTCTCTATTTTGTTGATATATGCATAGAGATAATTTCTTTTTGCTAAGAACTGCTTTAACTGTATCTGAGAATTTTTGTAAGTCTTCTTATTACAATTTTACTTAATAGAACTTGCTATTTCTATGATTTTTCTTTGTCTCACTCTTTATTTAGAATTAAATTATTTCAAATTCATTATAAACTTGTGCCATATGTTTACATTTCCCTTTTTGATTACAATTTTGATTTCGTTATGATTGATAAAGGTTCTTTTTCACATTTCTGCCCATCTCCATTTATTGTAATAATTACCCACTGCTGTTCATGGGGCAGATGGGTGGTGCAGTAGATAGAGTACCCAGCCTGGAGTCAGGAAAACTCATCTCCCTGAATTCAAATCCGGGCTCAGACACTTACTGGCTGTGTGATACTGGGCAAGTCACTTAATCCTGTTTGGCTCAGTTTCCTTACCTGTAAAATGATCTGGAGAAAGAAATGACAAACCACTCTAGTATTTTCTGCAAGAAAACCCCAAATGTGGTCAATGAGAGTTGGACCCAACTGAACAAGGAACAAGTTTTCCTAAGTCTTGCTCCAGTCAAAATGGACTGCTTTTGTACTACTAAGTGATTTGCTATCCAAGTGACTGCATTTGTGTCAGAGAAGCAGAATTTAGCTATTGACTAAGTTATATAGCTAATTCAGATAACAATTTATATGTCTCAGATAAATGCCATTGCCTATTTTGTATTATAGTCATTTGCATACGTGCTGTATTGTTCTGTTAGATTAAGCACACCATGAGGGAAGGAGCTGTATCTTGACATTTCCTCCCAAGCCTAGTGTAGTCTCCTCTTATGGCTGGTGCTTAATAAATGATTGCTGTTGAGTTAATGGTAGAGCTGAGGCACCATAAAATAGCTACCTAGGTCTGCATCTAGTGCTCTTTCCACAATACCACACTGTCCCATTGTCCTGGACTCTGTTGAAGCCAATCTGGTAAACCAGTTATTGCTAAGTTATTCATGTAGGATGATGGTTAAATGTATTACCCATCTATAACAGTATTAGAATGCTATATGTGCATCGAAAATCAGAATGTCAATACTTTGACCCAAGGAATGACTAAATCCTGGGAATTTTTCTTTGGGGCAGTGAGGGAAATTTTTTTCAGGGGAAATACCTATTGGGAAATTCCCAGTGGAGAAAGATCTTCAAAGTCATAATAAATTTAGAGCTAGAAGAGATCTTAGAGGTCCTCTAATTTAAACTCCTCATTTCTAAAAATATCTTTTTTAAAATGATGATTTTAATGTTGTTGTTATTCACTCATTCACTTGTGTCTGACTCTTTGTGACACTATGGATAATAGGACACCAGGCCCTTCTATCATCCACTATTCCCAAAATTTGTCCAAGTTCACATTTGTTGTTTCCATGACACTATCTACCCATCTTGTCCTCTGTCCTTCTCCTTTTGCCTTCGGTCTTTCCCAACATCAGGATCTTTCCAGTGAGTCCTGTCTTCTCATGATATAGCCAAATTAGTTAAGCTTTAACTTCAGTATTTGACCTTCCAGTGAATAGTCTGAGTCAATTTCTTTAAGTATGGACTGATTTGATATCCTTGCTCTCAGAAGTCTTCTCCAGCACCAAAATTCAAAAGTGTCAACTTTGTGGCACTCAGTTTTGCTTATAGTTCAACTCTCACGCTCTCCCTGATCTTAATAATTTAACAAATAAAAATATTTCAAGAAAAAAAGAGCAGGAAAGAGAATTATAAAAGTAACTTTTCTTTGTGGCATACCATTTTAAAAAAGAAACACGCATGCGTAATCTAACAAAATTGCTTTTTGTGGTCCCTCCCATACTTCCTTAAAATTTTCTTTTGTGAATTTTAAGGGTTTTATTGATATCCTTTTTTGTATCTCTCGGGTCCACAGAGACCCCTTTTCTACCCCCCTCGAGATAGATGTTATCTTTTGTAACAAATATTTGTAGTCAAGCAAAACAAATCACCATGCTTGACCACGACTGAGAATACAGGTGTCTGAGCAGGAATGGGAAAATTTGGAAAGGGGAAGAGTCTGAGGGGAAAATAAATTCTGTTTTGAACACACTGAGTTTGAAATATCTATAGGACATTTGTTTGGGGATGTCCAAAAGGCAGTTAGAGATGTGTGACTGTGGCTCAGGAGGAAAATCAGGGCTGGATACATAGATCTGGGAATCACCTGCATTAAGGTGATCATTGGAAACACGAGAGCTAATGAGATCAAGATAATATAGAACAGAGGTGTCAAGCAGCAGACTTCCATAAGGCTGAGGGTGTTAGAACCAGATTAAAATGTAATTGGGAAATATTGGACAAAATAAATAAAAATATAATGAAACAGGTAACATTATATTTTTAAACTAAGTTAATATGCAGCTTGCAGGGATCTTTATGTATAAATTATTGTCAGCTAGAAGACACAGCCAGAAGAGTGCTGGGCCTGGAGTCAGGAGGACCTGAGTTCAAATCCAGCCTCAGATACCTACTGTCTGTTTGACCCTGGGTAAGTCACTTAACCTTGTTTATTAGTTTCCTCATCTAGAAAATGATCTGAAGAAGGAAATGGCAGGCCACTCCAGTATGTTTTTTAAGGAAAAAAAATTCCCAAAGGGGGTCATGAGGAGTTGGATACAACTGAAATTATTAAACAACAAAAATTTCTATTTGAACTTGACAGCAGTGGTATGTAATAAAAAGAAAAGAAGGCCCATAACAGAGTTTTGGGAGATGTATAAGAGGCATGAGTGTAACTAGAGGAAGATCCAGCAAAGCAGACTAAGAAGGAGTGATCTGACAGGTAGGAGGAGAACCAGAAGAGTGAAAATCTAAAGAGAAGAGAGAATCCAAGAGGAAAGGCTGCAGAGAGACCAGGAAGGATGAGGATAGAGAAAAGGCCATTATATTTGTCAGTAAAGAGATTGTTGGTAAATTTAGAGAGGGAAGTTTCAGTCGAATGATAAGATCAGTAGCCAGACCTAATTTATCCCACAAGCAATGGTTTGGGGGTGTGGGGGATTTTTTCCCATGAAAGAAGTGAATAATACATTATAGTCGAGATGCTTGTGGTACCAGCAGAGACCCTCAGCTGAAAATTTCCCCTGGCAGGTGGAATTAGCTTTGAGGACAGCCTCTGAACTATGGGCCAAGGGGGCATGAGACCACTTTTGGGCCAACCTTTTGGAGAATGAAGTCAAGGGCAGATGGGTTGGCTGGCTAAGACCCTAAATGGGAAAAACTCCAATTTTAAGAAGCTTTGAATGTCACACCCACTCTCTTCCTGGGGTCACAACACAAAAGCTGCTTTGTAATCTGAAAATGGGGAGAATAGCTCAGATAATTCTTTGATCCAGAAAGATGAACAAGGAATAAAGCATCATGATCTATCTACTATGTTTGTCCAGGTGTCTGTTAACATCAGAGGAGCAGCTGAGGTCCCCCTGGGGTCAGCTTGCTGAACAGGGCATATCTTGGACTTTGAAGTTTGTATCATTTCCATCTATAAATCTTGCCAACTTGTCTGGAGAAATGGACTGAGTTCTCAGGACAGATTCCTGTGAGGATCCAAATCATCAATCATAAGTGTGCCCCTCCCCCAAAGGGGTAGTGGAAAACAACTTTACTGTGTCTCAAACATTGTTCTTTGAAGTCCTGAGGAAAACCCAAGAATAAATAGATCAAAGACTCTTAATGGCACTCAAGTGAGAATTCCCTGCGGATTGCATACTAGACTTCTAATGCAATGATGTCCCCAGTCTGCCCAACTAGGGAACCTTGCAGGAGGTAAATGATGAAACCAAAGTTCCTTTCTTGACTGGGCTGGTGAAAATAGATTCTTTACAAAGTTC
The DNA here is from genome assembly GCA_028646515.1 of Pseudochirops corinnae. Taxonomy (NCBI): domain Eukaryota; kingdom Metazoa; phylum Chordata; class Mammalia; order Diprotodontia; family Pseudocheiridae; genus Pseudochirops; species Pseudochirops corinnae. The sequence goes on from CM053587.1 coordinate 75,397,586, forward strand.
TGAATAAGTTTACATTTAATGATGACAGAAAACCTTCAATTGTGCACTTTCCATCCCTGTGTACACAGTGAGCATTAGAACATGGGCTTATGCTATGTTATGGCCAACGTAGTCTAATGACTGGTCTTCTATGGGCAAAAGACTGATGGATCTGCAGTGTAACTCTAACTGCATGAAGAAATGTGTACTGCAGGGGCAGCTAGGTGGCGCAGTGAATAGAGCACTGCCCCTGAAGTCAGGAGGACCTGAGTTCAAATCCAACTTCAGATACTTGACACACTTACTAGCCGTGTGACTATGGGCAAGTCACTTAACCCCAATTGCCTTCCAAAAAGCAAAGAAAAAAAAGAAAAAAGAAATGTGTACTGTACAAAGTAATAGGGTCTTTTTAGACATGGAATCTAATCAGAAGCACATGGTAGGCTCTGAAAAGATATTTCTTTGAATGAATGAATTGAATCAAATTTGATGACCCCTCTACAGTCCTGGACTACGAAAACTTAGAGATTGTTTAGTTAGTCCCTAGTCGAATGAAAAGTCATGTTTTAAGGGTTTACTATGTGTAAGCACTGTATGATATATGCACTGGAGGTACAGATAGAACAAGAAAGCTCCTTGTTCTCAAGGAGCTCCCATTCTAATTGGAGGAGATAGTTCATCTGCAAGGCAGAAAGAAAGGCCTGAGGGTCCTAGGGTTATAAGTAGATCATCTAAAAATACCAGAAATTTGGAGTGCCCAAAATCAGGGCAAGTGGCAAAGTGTGGAGGACATTACGTGGGACTCACCAAAGCTAAGGAGCATGAGCTTCGTATAATTTTGCTGTTCAGTTGTTTTAATCATGTCTGACTCTTCATGACCCTATTTGGGGTTTTCTTGGCAGAGATACTAGAGTGGTTTGACATTTCCTTCTCCATCTCATTTTACATACGAGGAAACTGAGAAAAACAGGGTGAAGGGACTTACCTAGGCTTTCATGGCTAGTGTCTGAGGCCTGATTTGAATTTAGGTCTTTCTAACTCTATGCCCAGCACTCTATCCACTGTGCTACCTAACTGCTCCTTAGAATAATAACTTTTACATATCACTGTAAGATTTCCAAGGCACTTTACATATATTATCTCATTCAATTCTCATAACAAATATATGAGGTAGGTGTTAATTATGAAGTTCATTTTACCGATGAAGAAACTAAGGTTGACAAGGTTAAGTGGCTTGCACAGGGCCATACAACTAGTAGGTGTTTGAAGTGAATTTGAATTGAGTTCTGTTCTACCCTATGCACCATGGAGCAGCCTTACCAGCCCAGCACTAGCCTTCCCCTGCCCCTCTTCTCATTTGCACTGTGTCCCAAGAGACCCTCCTGTAGTGCAGGCCTGCACAACATATGGCCCGTGGGCCACTTGCGGTTCACCAAAGGATTTTGGGCAACATGCAAAAAATGTAGAGCATGTAAAAGAAGGTAAAGATGTAACGATCGCTTTGTCCATGCCCTGCTTAACCTGCCTTCCACTAGTTACCATTGTGCCCTTTATGTAACTTGGTGGGTAGGTTGTCTCTGCGCACTCTCCTGTTTGTCATGTGACCTGAAGCAACCATCATCAGTCTCTAGTCTGAGAGAAGCGAGAGTCACATCTTTTGGCTGTGTTTTCAATTGTTACTGGTATTGAACAGGGACAAAGTGGGTGCAGCCATGTGCCAATGCAGCTGATGCCTGCTCTGTGATGAGCAGCAATAATGCCAGGGCTTCTTCTCTTCCCTCACTGTGCAGCTGCCCTCTAAGTTACATGAGTACCTGGTGCTCTCTCCAAGGTCAGACATTCGGTTCAGTATTTCTTTGTAGGAGAGCAGTTGCTGTGGAGGTTTTTTTGGTTCTAACATTAAAGTTTTTGGGGTGACTTTGTAAAATGGGCGATAAAAAGAAACAGAAGATCAAATTAGAACATAGGGTGTTTAATCTAGAGTGGACAAATAGATACTTGTTTATTTCCATAAGAGACAAAACATTGTGCCTTATTTTCTGAGAAGTAATAGCTGTTCTGAAGGAATACAGTCTTCATCACCATTTTGAATCAAAACATCCTGACTGAAACAAATTGGACACTAATGAAAAACAAATTAAAGTGTCCAAATTGTTGAAAAATCTCAGTGGAGAACAATGTTTTTTCAAGAAGGTAAACTCAGGAAATGAGGCAGCTATGAAGGTTAGTTTTCGGATTTCTAAAGAAATTGATTTCAAACATGATTCTGGATTACAATAAACTGATTGCTTGCAAGTGTAATACATCTTGCTAACTGAATAAAAACAGTAAGAAAACCTGAAAAAGTATTAAAACTTGTACCATTTAGCAAAGTAATTTTTTTTGGCATTAATGTGATTTCATGATGAATCTTAAGTAACAAGTGTAATTAATTGATATTAATTGAACTTTCCCTTTTTAAAAATATGGTTTATTTGCAAAATAGTTTAATCATTAATTATACCTTTACTTGGAAAGTGAGTCACTAAAAACCTATCTGCAGCCCAAAGAAGTTTAGTCTATTTCAATTTTGACTCCTACCTACTGCCAAATTGTACTTCCTGAGTTCAAATGTGGTCTCAGACACTTACTAGCTGTGTGACCCTGGGCAAGTCACTTAACTTGTTTGCCTCAGTTATCTCATTTGCAAAATGAGCTGCAGAAGGAAATGGCAAACCGCTCCAGTATCTTTGCCAGGAAAACCCCAAACAGGGTGATGAAGGGTCAAATACAACTGAAATGACTGAACAACAACAAGAAAGTGTGTCAAAGTGGAAAAATAGATGGATTTAGAAAGAGAGCATCTGAACTGGGATTCTTGCTCTGCAACTTACTAGGTGTGTGACTTTGATCAAATCATTTAGCACTACCTCTCTGAACCTCAGTTTCCTGACATGTAAAATGAGGGGGTTGGGTTAGGACGGAAAGCCTGCAGGTGCCACCTGAACCACATTAAAATGTAATTGGAAATGTTTAACAAAATAGAGAAAGATGTAATATAATACAATGTAAATAATGTAAATTTGTGGGGGGGTTTTAAGTCAAAACATGGCAGACCAGGATTTGTTTCTATTTGAGTTTGACACCACTGAAAAATGTATATGGTCTCTTCCAGCTTTAAAGCCATTGTTCTACGATTCTAGATGTTTCTCTCACATTCCTTCCATATCTCAGTGCTGAAGATACCATTTCTTGGCACATTTGAAGGCGGTCTGACCCTGCTCTCCCACCCCCTGTCACACAAGGGCCGGAGAGTGGGCTGGTCTATTCCTTGCTCTGTACCACTAAAACTTAGCAAATACCTCTCTCTTCCTATAAATTTCATTTCAGTCTGTCTAGATTTTTGGGTTTTTGCCATGGACCTCCAGGTCTCTTTTCCTCTTGACTAATAAATTAAGTACCTGACTCACAATATTATTTTTCGCCCCAACTCTGGCTCCCTTTGAACACACACACACAGACACAGACACAGACACAGACACAGACACAGACACAGACACACACACACACACACACACACACACACACACACATACCACTCCCATTTCTTCTTCAACTCCCATGTCCTCTGTCTCCAGCCTCTCTCACCCATGCACAGGTGGGGTTGAGTTTCAAATACAGCCATCCCCACCTCCCTCCAGCCCCATCCCCCACTGACTTAGCCCCATGTTTTAGAATAGCTCCGGTGAACCCAGGGAAGGCTTAGGTTAAGATTTTTAGAATTTCCAGATCAGTTCTCTGAGTACTCCACAACTTTCTCATTCATTTTTTCCTTAGTTCTCTTCTTAATCAAAGTGCATGCCTACACCTCTCTCCCTTCCTCTTTCTCTTCATGACTATTAATAAGTCTTAAAAGTCTCTGCTGTGAGACTGACAACACAGTAAACTAGGGCATCTGTACTAGACACAGCTGGAAACAGCAAAAAAGCTCTTCCTGAATCTTTCCCTCCTTTTCTTGGACAATTTCACTTCTTCCCTATGGGCTCCCCCCATCTGTCATACACTCTGTACCAGTCTCTTCTGCACCAACCAATAAACTTAATCATATTAAGTTGACAGGGATTTAACTCATTATTCAAAGTCTTCCTCTGAGGAAGGTCCTAAGGAGGACCGAGAGAACTATGCAGAGATAGGGACTAGATACTAAGAAGGGGAGGCTAAGCTTATCTCAGGAATGTCTCTGGGTTTGATGGAGTGGGGTCCATGCTGCCTTGCTCTGCTGCATCTGGGTAAGCAGACCAAATCAAGACCTCAACTGAGACCCAAATGAGACAATTTAGGGCATGATATTGTGATGTTCCAGTTTTTTTCTGAGTAAGTAATTAATATTACATGTAGATACATGCATACACATATATACATGCACTATAGACATGTGCACACAAATATTCATGTATATATGTGTATATACAGACATGGGGACACAAATAATACACATGTACACATACATATATGTAGACATAGACATTTCCCACAAGGCATTTAATACAGTAGAGCAAAATGCAGTCTTAAAGTTTCTTCTACCACAAGGGAGGGAGAAGGGTAGCTAGGTGGTGCAGTGGATAGACTGCTGGGCCGGAAGCTAGGAAGACCTGAGTCACAAAGAGTAGGATGTGACTGAACAATAACAATGACAAGACCACAAGATGTTTCCAATATGCACGTCTTAATATTTTACATGACTACTTGAACAAGAAATAACTTTGTTCCACGATCCTCTGATTGCTACTATCAAATGAGGCAGGAAGACAGAAGCTCCTGTGGTCACTCATAATGTCCAGCCTAGAGTTCAAATTGAAGGACTCCCTAAAGATGGTGGGGTCCTCCGGATGCGTCTGCTTATGAGTACCTGTGCTGATTCTATTCATCCAGCAGTATCATAGAACCTCCTAAATGAGATACTAATACCTCAAAATCATGTTACTTGTTGCTGCCAAAAAGTAGTAAGAGGTCATTGATAACTACCAGTCACTATTCCTACTTTCTCTTCCCACAAAATTGTTTATGAGAAAAGAAATCTCTACATGCAGTAAGAGAATCCTTTTCACAAACCATATTCTACAGCAGGCAACATTTTGTTCTTGCTCAATTATTTCAATCATGTTTGACTCTTTGTGACCCCATTTGGGGTTTTCTTGGCAAAGATACTAGACTGGCTCGTCATTTCCTTCTCTAGATCATTTTACAGATGAAGAAACTGAGTCAAACAGGGGTAAGTAACTTGCCCAGGGTCACACAGCTAATCAGAGTCTGAGGCCAGGTTTGAACTCAGGAAGATGAGTGTTCCTGACTCTAGGCCCAGCACTCTATCCATTGAGCAACCTAGCAGCCCAGCAACATCTTTACAGCCATGCAATTGACGAAAAAATGCATATTATCTAAATGTTTCTGGCTTTTTCAAAAAGCTAACCAATGGTTTTTATAGATTGGAGTTAAATTTATTATATGATACATATGATAACTGAGACCTTTACAATTCATTAGGAAAATCACAAATGCTTTTGGAAAATTACAGTGGATTGGGAATTTCTTTTTCTCTTTGGCCTGGGATCTGTTTAATCAGTATGGGGATGCATGTGAGTGGAGTTGGACAAGATGACCTACCTCTAAGAGTCACTTCTAAATCCTATGAGCCTGTGACCTGTAGGGTCCCTTTCCCATCTAGCATTCTTTGATGCTTGTCTCCTCTTTGAATTCAAAGGAGCAATTATCTCTTGCTTTACTTGTTTTTTAGAGGGGCTAGGAGGGTGCTTTAAAAAAAAAGAAGACTTAGAAATTACTAACCTCATATAACAAACATGCACATCCATGTCCCAATCATAAACTCCAATAAAAAGCTTTCTGTTCTCTTCTAGCTGGCAGGTAGACTGTGGATGATCCTAAATGAAAACGAAGAAGAAAAAAAAAGAAGACAGAATCCGGGCCTGTTTGAAGTTGGTCCATGAGAAATGTTGGGACAGTATTAACTGGGAAGTGACTAAATAAATTGTTGTCCATGAATATATTGTAATGGAATATTATTCTGCCATAAGAATTGACTGTAGAATATAGGGAAGAGCTATATGAACTGATGCAAAGTAAAACAAACCCAGCCAGGATAACAATATACACTGGCCACAATAACATTAATGGAAAGATAAAGCTGAAATTGAAGGCCATGCAATCATAATAGTCAAACTTGGCACCAAGGAGTGATAAGAAAATACACCTCTTTCCTTTCTTCGTAGGGATGGAGGATTGCAGGAGTAGAATATTACATATATTCTCAGACTTGAATGAAATGCTGACTGTTTTTCTAAGTTTATTTTCTTCCTCTCTGTGGAGGGGAAGAGATATATTTAGAAATTATGGTAATGTAAAAAATAGTAATTTCTCATATTTTATCATGCTTTAAAAGGTTTTCTGGAACAGGGCAAGATTTCAGGTATCAAAATCATTTATTTCCTCAATAGGATATAAAACAAACTATTTCATGTTTTCCTCATAATGCTGGCAGCTTCAGGAGAGTTGACACTTCCACGAACCTTCAAAATCATAGGGAATCAAGTTCCTTCCTCTGGTGGAGATCATAGCCTACTCACAAAAGCCTCATCCCTGTGTGACAGTCCATGTTCCACCGTAAATCCTTCCTAGGAGATCTCTGCCATTCTCAGAGGACTTCATATTTCATGTATGCCACTGTCATACTCAGGCTGTCCTCAGTCCATCTATTATTCTTCCCCCTCTCCTCTGACCTGCCTCCTCTACCTGCCATTTGTGTCTTGAATTCTGTCTGTCCTATCACTAATAATCATGACATTCCCCCATGGAAGCAGGTGAGGGGAGATCCCCTAAGCTACTTCTTGTGGGCCACCTGCACTCTGTCTTAGGAGCATTAGGAAGATGTAGTAATCCTTCCTTCCCAGAAGAGGAGAAGGGGAAGAGGAAAATACATCAAAGGAAGAGTGACCACTGAACCAAGAAGAGTCCTTCACTCAATAAACCTTAAGGGGAGAGAAAACTTTTACTCTTACTCTCTTTTGTCTGCCAAGTTGGGGTGGGGGTGGGAGAGAGAAAGAGAAGAAGGACTTATAATCATAAACTTAGAACTGAGAGGGACCTTGGAGGTTATCAGGATCAACTCTGATTTTACATATGAGGATACTGAAGCCCAGAGAGGCTAAGTGATTGTCTAGGGTCACACAGCAAGTATCTAAGGTGGGACCAGGCTCTGGCCTTCCTGATTGCAAGTCCTTTGCTCTCTCCAGTCTACCATACTGCCTCTAGGGAGGCTTTCTTTTGGACTTCCCATGAGGTGAGGGTAGGGCTGTGCTGGAGCCATTTCATCCAGATTTGGGAAAGCCAATTGTTAAATTTTTCATGTGAGCATTTAAACTTCAGAAATTGACAAATGCTACCATTAAAGGCTTGATTTGTTGTCTAATTGATTGTCTAGAATTAAGAGAGTGGTAGAAAAATATTAATAATACAAGTTAAACTTGACAGTATGTTAGAAATTATTTTTTTTGAGAGCTGGTTGTTAAACATTTAACAGCACTCCTCTGGGCAGGTGGAGAGAGCACTTCTTTTTCTTATAAGCAATGATAACTGATTTTTGCTGGCTTGTGACATCTAAGAGAAAGCTTCTAGGAACCAAAAAATTGTTGTATTATTTCAAAATATGGCACACAGGAAGAGGCTAGAAGGGCTCAGCTCAAGTTCCTATCATGTGCCTAGGACATACTCTAGTCAGGGCACATGGTGAGGGTGGGAAGACTGGGGCATACTTCATGATTATTCTCCCCAAAATACCTTCTGATAAATCATCTCGGTTCATAAGCAGTAGTCTACTTGTACTCTCCATTGCCCCTTGGATTACATACAATTGTGAGGTATGAGACAGCGGACTAAGGTATAATTTCATCTTTGATTGTAGTGTGAGGCGGGAAGATCCACTAATTGATGCAAACATAGAAGCCCAGCAGATAGAAATTTCAGCATTAGCACATGGGACAAAAATCTCAGAAAGCAAGGGGTTGGATATAGCGAAATGACCAAACAACCTGGAGTTTTAAAAAATCAGCAAATTCAGTTCTATACAGATTTATGAAGCATTTCACTAAAATGCAAGGAGTTGTGGAAGGGGATCTGGATACGGGTGAAGTGTAGCCTTCTCACTCAAGGAATTTGCATTCTATTGGAGGATTCAGGAGGTAAGAAAATACAAGGTCATTTGAGGAATGGGCAAAGTGCTGACAAGAAGTGGGGGTTGGTCAGGAAAGGCCTCCAGAAGAAAGGAATATCTGTATTTAGCTAAGAGATGAGCTGTGCTTTTCAGTAATGGGGGCAGGGTGGGGTGGGGTGAGGGTGGACAGCATGTGCAAAGGCCCAGAGATGGAAAAGAATCAGGAAATGAAACACAGAGTCTAGTAGGGAACTGTCAGTAGGCCTGCTTAGGTGGAACAAAGGATAGGGGGAGGGAAAGGGGTACAATAGACAACGAACCTGAAAAGATAGACCAGATTGGGAAGGACTTTAAATGCTAAACTGTGATGTTTTTAATTTACCCTAGAGGCAACAGGGAGCCACAGACCTGGCAACGTTCACCTTCATCTCAGCAGATGTTATATAACCTAGAAAACACCTGTTTCCACAAGACTTCTTTTACTGAGACACGTTTGACTGTTTGGGAGATGTAATGAATTAGTATTGAAAATGAGAGTTACCTGGTAGGATCATCTACCCTTAATTAAAAACTGGAAGAGCCATTAAAGCTCCATCATATACATCCCTATAATAATTAAATAGATCCCTTTAATGAGCATTTTCATTGTGAAGGTCTCAATTACCTTGTCATAAAATAAATAAATCCCACTCCTCTCTTTAAAAACCATAAGTTATATTTGTTAAAAATTAGAAGTATTTTTAAAAAATTATTTACTAGGGCTGTTAATTCTTTTTTTTTACTAAATCCAATGCAGAAATTAGAAAGCCCAAATGAAAAGCCACGTTAGGATGCAGATTCATTGTTGACAAATATTTGGGAGTCCTGGTAATTTAGAGCATCTCATTACGAAAAATGACCTTTGGAAGTCCTCACCAGTATCTGACTTCAGTATTGCTGTCCATGAGGCAATTCACAGGTCAGGACAGGAGAATGTTAGACTGGACCTCTAAAAGATATTCAAACCTCTTCCACCATCAAAGCATTTTGCCCTAGTAACCAATCTGCCCCACTGGCTGCCCATAATAAGTATCATTATCCTCAGTTTAACTGAAAAGAAAACCAAAACCCAGCAAATAAACAATTTGCCTCAAGTTACAGACAGTCAATGTCAAAAACAAAGGAAGGATTCAGGGTTTCCAACTCCTACTCCTGGGCAGAAGACCCTGAATCATAGGTGGGTTTTCCTATTTTAAAGTCCTCTCTACTTCACGATTTCACATCAGGAATTCACATCGCAATTCAGGAGCATAGCATTTGATTTCACACCAAAGGTTAAAGGGAATCTCTAATAAAACAAACATCTATAACTTTGAACTGCACAATTTACTGAATGTTAGAGCTGGAAACAACTTTCTAGGTCATTGTAATCCTACCATTTCTGGTTATAACTGAGACATTTGAGAAACAAAAGGAAATTGACTTATCCAAGGTCACATAGAAAGTTAGCTTAGCAAACCAAAATGCAAACCCATTAGATTACAAATTTAATGTTCTCCACATTATACCATGCATTCTCAACCCAATCCAACTCAATAAAGATTTATAAATAAAGATTTATCGATAAAGTGCCTACTGTGTGAAGACACAAAATTTAGCTAATAGAGGCCCATGCTTTCATTGAGTTTATATTTTATTAGATGAAAAAGGCACCTACACAGATATCGTGCATTTATGGTAAGTGAATTGGCTGACTAAGAAGATGGTGCCAAAAAATAGAATTTGGATTTTCTAGACCATGGCTTAAAACATAGAAATAACAGCTTTCATCAAGACGTTATCATACCAGAGTAACCTTATTTCCTTTCTCAAGAGTTATTAAGCTGATAGATCAGGAAAATGTTGTAGATATAGTTTACCCAGATTTTAGCAAAGATTTTAATCAAATACCTCATACAATGCTCATGGAGAAAAGATGGAGATGTGGGCTAGATGATAACAAATTTGATGGTTTTGGAACTGGGTGAATTACCAGACTCAAGGAGTTATGAATGATTCACTGTCAACTTAGTATGAGGTCTCCACTAGAGTGCCCTGGGGAGCTATTCTTGTCCTTATACTATTTAATATTTTTGTCAATGAGTTGGGTAAAGGCTAAGATCAGATGTTTATCCAATTCGTAGATGATACAAACTTGAGAGAAATAAGTTAAGAAGCAAGCAATACTCAAGATTGACAGGCTAGAACATTGGGCTGACTCTGATTCTATTAATTTTTCAAAATTTTAATATAGTTTTATTTCATCAAATATTTTCCAATTACATTAAAACATTTTAGCAATTATTTTTAAAAATTTTGAATTCCAAATTCTCTCCCTCCCTCCCTGCTTCCACAATAAGAGGGGAAATGATATGTCTATTATAATGTAAAATGTATTTCCATATTTACCATATTGCAAAAGAAAGCACACACACAAACCAAGAAAAATAAAGAAAATGAAAAAAATATACTTCAATCTGCACACAGAGTTCATCAATTCTCTCTCTGGAGGAAGATAGCATTTTTTCATAATGGAAATCGGGAATTGGTCTGACTTATAGAAATTTGGGCTAACTCTATGAAGATGAAATGCAATAAGGATAAGTGTAAAATTTTCCCCCTGGGTTTAAAAACAGCTTCACAATCTAATATGGGAGTTAGGATTAAAGAGTAGTTTGAAAAAGATCTGAGGGGTTTAGGAGATTACCAGCTCAACATGAGCAGGCAATGTAACATGACAGCCAGCAAGATTAATTTTAGTCTCTATTAAAAAACAAAACAGAACAGAATTTTCCCTGGTAGACCTGCTCTAGTGGGTCAATCAAGCTGACTTTTTAACTGTTCTTCCATTTCCATCTCTGTGTATCTGTATTGACTCTCCATTACCAGGAAGCACTCTGTCCTCATCCTGGCCACTTAGAATCTCTAGTTTCCTTCAGAACGCAGCTCAAGTACTTTCTTGTATATGAAGCCTTTCCTAGTCCTCCCAGTTATTAGTGCTCTTCTCGCCCAAATCACTTTATACTTATTTTGTATTTCATTTATTGTTGTTCATCCTTCCTTCTCAAAGAGGGCCAGTGACATCACAAAGGTGCTGTCTTGATTTTTGTGTGAATTTGATTTAAATGAGTCAGAGCTTTGCAAAATTGCCAGGTGCGCTCTCTCTCTCTCTCTCTCTCTCTCTCTCTCTCTCTCTCTCTCTCTCTCTCTCTCTCTGTCCCTCCCTCCCTCCCTCTCTCTTTCTGTCTCTCTGTCTCTCTCCCTCCCACTCTCTCCTTCCCACTCCATCCCTCCTCTCTTTCTCTCACTCTCTCTTCTTTCTTTCTCTGTCTCTATGTATCTTTCTCTTTCTCTGCCTCTCTGTCTCTGTCTCTCATATATAAATATATGTGTACATACATGTATGTATATATTTCTTGCTTTATCTCACATACCACCTCCCCTGCCCCTGCCATATGTACATGTTTCCCTCCATAGAATATAAACTCTCTGAAGACAGGGATTATTTCCTTTCTGAATTTGTATCTCCAGCACCTAGCACAATACTTGATATATATAGTAGCAGGCACTTAATAAATACTTATTAATTAACTGATAGGTTGGTAGCTCCTCCTATTATAGTCCATTCAGTCCACATCTGTGATGTTCAAAAGCTGAATGCAACAGTTTAGGAAGGACTTTGATTGACTGGAGCCCACCAGAGGAAGGAAACCAGGGTGTTCAAGGACCCTGAGTCCACCTCATAATGAGGATCACTTGAAAGAACTAAGTGCCTTTAGCCAAGGGAAGAGAAGATTAGGGGGAGACCTAATAACTATGTTCAAATATTTTAAGAGGTGTCTTGTGGAAAGGAGATAAGACTTCATCTATTGTCCCCAAGGGGGTGAGCAAGGAGTAATAGGAGGAAGCTGTAAGGGGGGGTGGTGGGGAATTTAGGCTGGATGTCAGGGAAAACCTAGTAATTAGAGCCTCTGAAGCTAGCAATTTTGATTTCATGGGAGGTCTCCAAGAAGAAGCTTGGAAAAGCACTTGTTAGGTCTGTGGTATTGAATATTCCTTGGTATAGAATGGACTGGAAGGTCCCTTCCAGCTCTCAAATTCTGTAATACTGTGAACTAGAATGTGTAATAACATACAACCAAATTAAAGAAACGCGATTTGGAGGTTTGGGTGGTAAAAGGTGTACACTCAGCGGTATCCAGACATATTTTGCATTGCAAAATGTGGAATTGGATCATAGATTTAGGGTTAGAAGAGACCTTATAGGACATCTGCTCTGACTCTCATTTGGTCAATGAGAAAACAGGTTACTTTGGGCTTTTAAAAATGAGTAGGAATCAAATAGGCAAAGACAGAGAGAGCATTCAAGTTTAGAAAGCAGTATTGTTTTGCTTTGAAGACACAGTATGTGATAATTTTTTCTCAATTTACCTTGCTGTAGCCCACCCCCACAGCCACCCTCACTCCCACACCCACACCCATACCCACACCACCTTTGCTATCAGGAAACTAACTAGGGCTATATAACTTGGGCTTTGCCACAGGGGCTTGACTTGAGAGTATGAGACACATTAAAAGAGTATGGATGGGGGCTGGATTGAACTCAGGTCCTCCTGACTCTGGGGCAGTGCCCTACTCACTGCGCCAACTAGCGGCCCCTGTGGCAGGACTTTCTGTTTGGATATTTTCCCATTTAATTCAGCCCTAGGTTGAAGTCTTGGCTCTGACTCTTCATAGTTATGTGACAGTGGGCCAATCACTGAACTTCCTGGGCCTCAGGATCTTTATCTGTAAATAGAGAAACAAATATTAATGCTAGCTAACCCACATGGTTATTGTTGAGAAAATACTTTATACTCCTTAAAACAGCAGGTAAAAAAAGCTATTATTGTTCATTCATTCAAGTGTTTAATTTACTAAGTTCTGGGGATATAAAGATTTCTTCTTAAATCAATTTTGCAGAGTCCAATTATTCCTATGATTTGTCACTTTATCAGGTAGGTTGTAACCCTGCATGGAAACCTAGAAACTCATTTGGTTTTTGTTATTTTTACAAGGTTGAATTTAGCTCAGCATCTTTCGCTCTTCCTCACAACTCCTCATTTTAAGGGCAGCCAGGTGGTACAATGGATGGAGCACTGAGCCTGGAATCAAGAAGACTCATCTTCAAGGGTCCAGACCCAGCCTCAGACACTTACTAGTTTTGTGATCCTGGGTGAGTCATGTGACCCTATTTGCCTTAGTTTCCTCATCTGTAAAATGAGCTGGAGAAGGAAATGGCAAACCACTCCATTTTCTTTGCCAAGAAATTCCCAAAATGGGTTCACAATGAGTCTGCATAACTAAAATGACTTAACAACAACAGTGTAATCAACAAATTATTTATTGACTGAATTCACCTATTCGTTATTTTTTTGTGGGAGGAGGGCTGGTGATAGAAGGAAAAGGATTGTTTTTCTCTCATTTCTTTAATTTTTAAAAATTGATTCTCTTTGGCCAATTACAAGCTATTTTCTGCTTGGCATCATTTGCTTTCAAAGTCTGTGATCCTTTCAAATTGATTAAGGCCTTATTCATATTTAGTTTTCTTTTAATTAATTGATTCAACTGAGATGTGTGAGTCTTTTACAGCTGCCGGAGCTTTTAGGAGGCTACTGCAGCCCCTACCAGCTTTGGCTCACTGTAAACGTACCCCAGGACAACCACCCAAGACCATGATCCGGGTCCAGGATGCTCACCGCAAGAGCACTTGGCCTCTGAATGATCGCTTGGCCCCCTTGCAGTCTGCAGGCCGGGAGCTCTGAAGCAGCAATATGGAGGTGGCTGCAGGGCCACCGCTTCTGCTGCTTCCTTGTCCTGGAGGCAGTTTGGCCAGACCCACTTTTCTCCCCTAATTTTAGCCAAGTTCCACTGACCTTTCACTTAGTCCTTTTTTCTTATGGCTTGATAATTCTGGAAACTGCCACAGCTGCCACAGATCTGCTCTCCCGAAGCTCCAGCTGCGGCTTGGATCAATTTGGCTCGTCCAGCTGCCCCTGGGGCAAAGCCGTGGTTTCAGGCTGGGCTGGTTTCGGCTCCCAGAGCTGAGATGGTCCGCTTGAGCCGAGCTGCCTTCAGCAGGAGTTATATCTGTGTGCATTTTAGAGCCCTAGAATTTGTTTAGAGTCACATTTTTTGGGTATTTGATGTGGCTGTGTGGGAGCTACCATACGTTATTGCTCCTACGCTGCCATCTTGGCTTCACCCCCATCTTGGCTCTGCCCCCATGGTATGCATTTTAGAGATCAGTTGATCATTTATAATAATAACACATATGAGTTACCAGAGAGGCAATGTGGCATAACAGATAGGGTGCTTAACTTAGAGATAAGAAGGCTTGGGTTTGAATCTCACCTCAGATAGTTAGTAGATGTGAGACCCTGGGCAAGCAAATCACTTAACCTTCCTGGACATCAGTTCCTTCATCTCTAAAATGAGGGGATTGGATGTGACAGCTCTTAGATCTCTTCTAGCTCTACATCTTTGATCCTAAGATAGAGTATAACTAGATGGTCCAGTGGATAGAGTGCCAGGCCTGGAGTCAGGAAGACCTGAGTTCAAATCTAGCCTCAGACACTTACTAGCTGTGTGACTCTGGGCAAGTCACTTAACCCTGTTTGCTTCAGTTTCTTGTTTGCTTCAGTTTCTTCATCTGTAAAATGAACTGGAGAAGGGAGTGGCAAATCCCTCCAGTATAGCTGCCAAGAAAACCTCAAAATCGGGTCACAGAGAGTCAGATGTAACTGAACAACAGCAAAGACAGAATGATTTAAGTTTCCTTACAATAACCCTGTGAAGTAGGGAGTGCAGGTGTTACTCTCCTTATCTTACAAGTGAGGCTTAGGTTACCCTGACATAGCTGATCAATGATCAAGGGAAGAGCCAAACCTAGATCTTCACTCTAAGACTAATGGTCTTTCTGGTCTAGTCTTTGCCAGGCCTGTTATATTCAGCATGTAGGTGTTTATGACTAGTGAAATGAGGCCTATAACTGATGTGACCCCACTGGCTCATAGGCTTAAAGCTGCAAGAGAACCAAGTCCAACCCCCTCGTTTCACAGATGAGAAATCTGAGGCCTAAATAAGTTGAAAGAACTTCCCCAGAGTCACACAGCTAGCAATTGTCTGAAGCAGGATTTGAACCCAGGTCTTTTTACTTGCGTCTAAACCCCTTTTATTAACTTATTATTTATTATTAATTATTTGTTCTATGAAGTTTGGATTCAGTCAAAGGGATGCACTTGAGGACCTAGAGGGCCACATGTGGCCTAGAGGCTGCAAGTTCCCACTCCTGGAGAATGGATTCTATCCATTACACAAAGGTGTCAAACTCACATCCTGGCCTATAAAACTGCCAGTGTGGCCTGAATCAGATTAAAATACAACTGGGAAATGTTTAACAAAATAAATAAAAATATAATACAGAGCGGATAATGTTAATTTGTGATTTTCTAAGTCATTAGGGATCCATTTCTATTCGAGTTGGACAGCATTGGCCACCCCGTGCTGTCTTTCAGTTTGAGAAAGGGATCTAAGGTCAGTTTCACCATAATGATCATATTATGAGGGCTGCCTCTACATTGGAGGCTCCCGTCATTGTCAGTTTATGGAGTCAAAACCTGGCTACTCAAGGCAGATCGCTTATAATTAACATCATCACCAAACTGCATTTAGCCCTGGGACATGCAGTTTACAGCTGGTGTGTATTGGCCTTGCCCTCAAGGGCTGTGGTCAGCCACCTTTCTGAAGTGGTATGCCACGTTTCCTTTACTCACTTTCTATGAGGAGGTAGGTGGAAGACATTTCTATGAAGGAGCAGAGAAACTTGGGTCGTTTCCAAAATCAGCCATGCAGAACCTCCCCTGGGAACCTTCCATACTTGGCAGCTGCGGCTTAGTGAAGGTGGGACTGGAAATAGAGGAAGCTCCCAGGTGCAGATTATAAGGAAGAAGCAGGTAGCCTCTCTTTACCCAAATGCCAAAGGCAAAGGCCCATGCACACATTAAGCTATTATCAGTCAATCCACAAACATTTCAGAATCTACTTTGTAGGAGAAACTGCCGCTAGGTGCTGAAAATGCAAATGAAACACTTTGATTGACAGTTGTCTTTTTCTAAAGTTTTTTAAAGTCAATTTTATTTTATTTTCAGTTCCAAATTCTCCCACTGCCAAGCAATGAGAAATCAAGAAAAATAAAAATCATTACAAATATATATACACATGCAAAACAAATTTGCCACTTGGTTAAATCCTTGGCCAGGTTTCCTGGCTAGTCCACTTAGAGACTGGGATGTAAGAGGGGGCCAATCAGTGAGTCAACAAACTTTCCTTAAGCTCCTACCTTGGACCTGGTGCTATGCTAAGCACTTGGGAATACAAGGAAAAAGCAAAAGAAAGTCCCTGCTCTCAAGGGCCTCACAATTTTTTTTTTAATTTTTTTTTTATTTACTCATTTACTTTTAATTTACAAGATTCAGTTCAACAATCACTTGAGTTTCAGATTTTCTCCCCTCCCTTCCCCCCCCCCCCGCCCACCATGGTGGCGTGCAATCATGTATAGGATCTGCAAATACTTTCACATTGTACAAT
>CM053587.1:75414913-75442155 GCA_028646515.1 Pseudochirops corinnae
TGGGCATAGTTCCAGATTGCTCTCCAGAATGGTTGTATCAATTCACAACTCCACCAACAATGCATTAGTGTTCCAATTTTTCCACAAACTCTCCAGCATTTGTCATTTTCCTGTTTTGTCATCTTAGCCAATCTGACTGGTGAGATGAAGGGCCTCACAGTTTAATGGGGGATGGAGGGGGCATGATGAACTCCTGGGGGTGGGGAGAGAGAATGGGATCTCTGCCCTGATCATCCTCCTTAGCTAAAGGCTATGAGAGGAGCTCTTCATACTCTTTCCTTCACCCTCTGCAAACTGAGGGAGTAATACTGAAGAGGAGTGGGTTTCAAAGTCAATTTGATTTTTAAAAAATGTATTTATTTATTTTTAGTTTTCAACATTCACTTTTATAAGGTTGTGAGTTCCAAATTTTTTCCCCTCTCTTTTTTCCCTCCTCCTCCCCATGACGGCATGCAATCTCATATAGGCTACAAATGCACAATCGTATTAAACGTATTTCCACATTAGTTATGTTGTGAAAGAAGAATCAGAACCAAAAGAAAAAAACAACAAAAAAAGAAAATAGTGTGCTTGGATCTGCATTCAGATTCCACAGTTCTTTCTCTGAATGTGGATAGCATTTACCATCATGAGTCTTTTGGAATTGTCTTAGTTCATTGCATTGCTGAGAACTGTCTATCAAAGTCAGTTACTGCACAATGTTGCTGTTATGGTGAACAATATTAATATTCTCTTGATTCTGCTCACTTCACTCAGCATCAGTTCATGTAGGTTTTTCCAGGTTTTTCTGAAATCTGTCTGCTCATCATTTTTTATGGAACAATAGTAGTATTCCATTACATTCATATACCATAACTTATTCAATCTTTCCCCAATTGATGCCATAAATATTTTTGTACCTGCTTTTTTATGATCTCTTTGGGATATAGACTAGTAGTGGTATTCTAGATCAAAGGGTATGCACAGTTTTATAGCCCTTTGGAAATATTTCCAAATTGCTCTCCAGAATGGTTAGATCAGTTCACAACTCCACCAATAATGTATTAGTGTTCCAATTTTCCCACATCTTCTCCAATATTTGTTATTTTCCGGTTTTGTCATGTCAGCCAATCTGATAGGTGTGATGTGGTACCTCAGAGTTGTTTTAATTTGCATTTCTCTAATCAATAACGATTTAGAACATTTTTTGTGACTATGATACTTTAATTTCTTCACCTGAAAAATGCCTGTTTATAATCTTTGACCATTTATAAATTGGGGAATGCAAAGTCAAAGTAATCTTACAGGATGATGATGTTCCAGGAGAGCATGAGGAAGTCTGATGTGGGTGGCAAATGAAGAGGAGAGATGATAGACAGTGACTAGGGGGAGGTCTGAGCACCAGGAAAGGATATACCAAAAAGGAACATGGAAAGATGCCAGGGACAAATGTCACCTATGTCACTGTTTTGCTTAAGTCCATCACTGACTTAGCACCAATCAAAATATAAGACATAGATTGTCAATTCACCTACAGCCTTTGGCTTTGTTTTGGGGGTTTTCATTTTAAGCTTTTAGAAAATGGATTTGATGAGAAGGTATAGTAAGATGAATTGATATAAAACATTGCCCCCAAACTAGGTGTGTACTCTCCCCTTGCACACATGAAGTACTTGGAAAAAGTGGGCATGGGGGGGGGGGGTGAATAGAGCACCCTGGAGTCAGGAGGACCTGAATTAAAATCCGGCCTCAGACACTTAACACTTACTAGCTGTGTAACCTTGGGTAAGTCACTTAACTCCAATTGTCCTGCCTTCCCCCCTCCAAAAAGAAAAAACAAAAACAAAAAAGAAAAAAAACAACAACAAAAGTGAGCTTAACCTCAGAGTACAATGGTAGTGAGGCACCCATGGGCCATTGCAATAGTTTCCCAAGTCTACTCTTTCCCTCATCCAATCTACCCTGTCAGATTAATCTTCCTCTGGCATAGTTCTGTTCCGTCACTCATTGTTTAGAAGTTTTTCTTGGTTCCCCAGTGTCTACTCACTCAAGACCTGGTGCTTGAGATCCTCCACCGTCTACTTCTAACATCCATTTCCCGACTCTTCTTACACTACTCCCTCTTAGATGCTCCACTTAAATCCAGTTACTTGTCATCTCTCAGTCACATTCCTTCAGCTTCCTCCTTTTATATCTTTGTTCCCCATGTTCTCATATACCTTATGACCTTCTACTATTTCCCTAATCCCTACCTGTTGAAGCATGTTGTCTTGTAGTGTGTGTGTGTGTGTGTAGAATCAGAAGACCATTGATTTAGAGCTGCCATGAGCTTTAGAAAATATTGAACTCAACCCCATCATTTTACAGTAGATGCAACTTACGTGATTTGACCAGGGTCATACTCTGAGGCAGCATTTGAACCCAAATCTTCCTGATCCAGACCTTGCACTCTGTCTTCTATAATAAACTGACTCTATGCCTCATATCCCAAGCCCATACTATATTGTAGATTCTTGTATGTTAGGTGCTATGTTTTATACTCATTTTTTCCCCTTACAATGCCTCATTTATAGAAAAAAAATCCAAAAATCCACATTTACAAAGTGCTTTAAAGTTTACAATGTGCTTTTGCTCACAATAGCCTTGTCAGGTGAATAGCACAAAATTTATCACCTTTTTTCAGATGAAATAACTAGGGCTCAGAAAAGTTAACTTAACTGACTTCCCTAAAGTCATACAGCTAGTAAATGCCAGAAGCAAATCCAACTCTTCTGATTGCAGATCCAGGATCTTCTTCCCTGTACCACACTGGCTCAATTGGTTGTGCTTTAAGGGAAAAAACTTGCTGCAAACATTCCCCCCACCCCAATTAATCATTTCCCTTTTAATCTTAGCTTTCATGGTTGTTGTTCAGTCATTTCAGTCATGACCAACTCTTTGTGACCCCATTTGGAGTTTTCTTGGTTAAGATTCTAAAGTGGCTTGCTATTTCCTTGTCAAGTTCATTTTACAGATAAGGAAACTGAGGCAAATAGGGTTAAGTGACCAGGGTCACACAGCAAACTATCATCTGAAGCTAGATTTGAACTCAGATCTTCCTGACTCCTGGCCCAGGGCTCTATCTACCGTATCACCAAGCTGATCCATAATCTTAGCCACCTTGGATTTGTCTACCACAATACACTTTTAAATTTTATGTAATCAAAATTGTCAATTTTATCTTCTGTGATTCTTTCCATTTCTTGTTTGGCTGTAAGCTTTTCTCCTATCCAAAGATCTGATAGGATTCTCTCCCGCCCCATGTTTCTCTAATTTAACATGTGACTTTTTATGCATAGTTCAGTTACCCATTTAGAGCTTATCTTGGCATAAGGTAGGAGTTGTTGGTCTAAATTGAATTTCTTCCATACTGCTGCCTAATTTTCCCAGAAATTTTTGACAAATATCAAGCCTTCATGCTAGTAGCTGGAGTTTTAGAGTTGATCAGATACTAGGATATCAGATACAAGTAATACATATGTATAGGGCACATTGTAGAATAAATACATAAAATCAAAATTTTGACATTACAGTTGTAGGGTATGTATATATCTAGAGGGAGATCAGGGTTGTCTTGCCATATACTCAAAAATACTGTTTTAGCAAGGTTTACTGATACCCTGTTTGTGAAGAAAATGCCTGGCGCTTTCCATATCTAGCACTATAGTATAGAGGGAAGAGCAATGGACTTTCAATTGAGTCTGGGGTTCAAATCCTGCCTGCAACATTTACTAGCTTTGTCACCATGGATGTCAGTTTACCTCTCTAGCCTCAGTTTCCTCATCTGTAATGCGGGGCTAATAATTCTTTTATTACCTACCTGTCAGTGCAATTATAAGGTAAATACTTTAAAAACCTAAAAGGAACTATAAAAATGTGAGGTGTTTAAAAAATGGCTACCTAATAAATTTTGTCCAGCAATTTCAGCTCTAAGGTTATGATCAAGAGTCTATGATCCAATGATAGAGATGGGACAAAAAATCAAGAAATACAAAGGAAGAAAGGAAGGAAGGAAGAAAGGAAAGGAAGGAAGGAGGGAGGGAGGGAGAAAGGTAGAAAGAAAGGAAGAAGTGAAGGGGGAAGGAAGGAAGGGAGAAAGGTAGAAAGAAAGGAAGAAGTGAAGGAGGGAAGGAAGGAAGGAGGGAAGGAAGGAAGGAAAGGAAGGAAGGAAGTGAAGGAGGGAGGGAGGAAGAAAAGAAGCATTTTTGAAACACCTACTATGTGTCATTCACTGCACTAAATACTTTACAAATATTATTCCATTTGATCCTTAACAACCACCCTGGGAGGTATGAGTTCACATTTTACAATTATTTTCATTTTACGGTTGAGGAAACTGAGACAGAGATTAAGTGACTTGCCCAGGGTCCCACAGCTAGAATCTTCAGTGGGATTTGAACTCAGGTCTTCCTGATTCCAATCTCAGCACTCTATTCACTTCAGCTGTCCCTACACAGGGGGCAAAGTCACTGTGATCTTGAATTCCCAAAGATACAGTTAGCATGAGATCCACCTGAGATCCATCATGCTATTCACTCCTAAAAAGAGTTCAGAGTGAGAGTATGTGCATATATAGGAGACATGGAAGTGACTTAGGCTGGGTGGGGCTGAGCCAGCTTCCTAGGGATCTAAGCAGACATCCAAAGGAGGAAAGTTTCTCAATTGAACTTGGTTCTTTAAGGCACTTGAAGAACTCATGCCAGAGCCAAGGTGATAATTCTTAGAAAGAACATCTATTTTGGAGAAGCTGCTGGGCATGAACTCTGTGCCCAGCGTTCTCTCCTTAGCCCTTCCCACCACAAAATGACCATTCCAAGCAGCATCCCTGGGATCAACTCAAGCCAGCCTTGTTCCTGTCGTTTGCTATTACTGCTCAGAGGACTTTTCCAAACATCTAAATGTTTGAGCTACTTACTATATCTGTGTGACCTTAGGCAAGTCACTTAATCCTGGTTTGCCTCAGTTTCCTCATCTGTAAAATGAACTGGGGAAGGAAATGGCAGACGCCTTCAGTATCTTTGCCAAGAAAGCCCGAATGGTATCCCAAGGAGTTAGACACTACCGAAACGATCGACAACAGCAGTAACGTCTGTATGACCTCAGACAAGCCATTGCACCACTCTGGGTCTTGGTTTTCTTAGCTAAAAGATGAAAGGTTGGAACAAGGTGATTTCTAAGGTACTTTTTAGCTCCATATCTATGATCCTATAACCTTATAAACTTTCATCACATTATTTCTGTCTTCATCTTCCCAGGTCAACTTTGAGGAGATACATGCTGTCTTTGAGTTATCCAGTGCCTCAGCTTTCCCTTAAAATAGGGCAAGAAAGATGTCCCACAGTGCCCCCAGCAGTCGCCACTACCTCCAGCCCAGCTGCATCCATCGTGGAAGTGCTCTGGTGGGAGGGTTACAGGGCAGCCAAATGGCTGTGTCTTTGAACCTAGCTGGGATGCAGGTGAGCCCAGCTCACCACGCTTAGAGCAAGACTGCTCACGTTCAGTCAATGTAGGGTCTCCTTCCTCTAACCACAGAGAAACTTGAGCTGAGTGAGTATGAGGCCTTACATTTAACCCAACAGGCCAGCTAACATCTGGCAGCAGGCTGCTCTCCAGATATTGTGTGAAGGATGTGGATACTTACAAATCCATTCAATAATGGTGAGTTCTCTTCTTTATGTCAAGAAGGCCTCATGTTCACTTGATTTACACCTTCTCTCATGCTGGAAGAATTGTTCAACATTCTCCTGGATTAGATCCGAATCCCCCAGAGACATATTTCTCACCATGGTCTGAGTTGACAACACAGGCTCACACTTCCTAGTCTTCCCCAGGAGGGGCATAACCATAATGCCCTTGTCTGTGTTTCAGAGGCTCACAGCTTCCAAAAACACAAAGAGGATTTAAAGGCACGATTATGCTCAGTCAGGTAAGGAGTGTTGTCAGATTGGGTATTAGCCAGGTCTTACAGAAAGAGGTTCAACTACCCCCAGGCTTTCGGGAGCTCAGGAGGCTGAGCAGCTGAATTCCAGGAGCTGCCTATGAGACCACACAGCCTTCCAAAGAGGCATGCTGTGAACACCCACACTCAAGTGCCTTCAAGTTCTTAGTGGCATATACCCCACCCCCCAAAAAAAACTGCAGGCAAGAAATATGTCTGGAGACTCCCAAAGAAAGAACATAGAGTAGTCTGGAATGGTAACATGAGTGGAGAGGGCAGATTCCCAAAATGTCACCTTCCCTTTTTTTCCCTTTGTCTGGTACTTAATAAATGTTTGTTGACTGACTAACTGATTAACTCTTGTCCACATTGGTGGGCATATGGTTAAAGTGGAGAAGAAAATTATTGATCTCCACAGCTGAGTCTCAAGACTTTCACTGGGACATAGAGGGTACTTGGGAGTACAAGGTAATTCCTGTTTGCTTAGAAGGAAACCATAAAATTGTTCTAGGTATGTGTGGCTCTGGAATACAAGAGAACTGAGATGTCTTATTTCAATTCAATGTTCCATTAGGTATCTTATACAGGGTTGTGACTATAAACCTTGACCTAGAGTTAGTACAATTTGGTTGCCCTATTTAGCTGTGATTAATCTAATTTTTTTGTTTGTTTTTTTGCTTTTTTTGGAGGTGGAAAGACAGGGTGATTAGGGTTAAGTGACTTGCCCAAGGTCATATGACTAGTAAGTGTTAAGTGTCTGAGGCCAGATTTGAACTCAGGTCCTCCTGACTCCAGGGCTGGTGTTCTATTCACTGTGCCACGTAGCTGCCCCCAATCTATGTTTTTTAATGTAATAAAAAGACTTATTGAACACTTTGTTGTGAATATGTAATAGACACTGTGGCAAGATCTAAAGAAGTTTAAGACGTGAGTCTTGACCTCAAGGATTTTGCAATCTAGTAGAAGGGAAGAGATGAATGTGTGAAAAGTTATATAACAATGAAATACTAAAACAATTGGAGGTATGAAAGTGACATCTTAAAGACATATATATTATAATTTCCAAGTGAATTGTAAGATAATAATTTGTTATGAGAGCAGGGTAGGGAAAAATTACTTTAGCCAGAATCATCAATCCCCTGTTGTAACTCATTGGGCTCTTATTGCCTTTCCTATGATAAATTTCCAAGTGATATACCTGAGTAACTTTGGTATAGTGGAGAAAGTAGTGGTTTCAGGATCAAGAAGATCAAAGGTCAGGTCAAGACCCATCTTTGGCCATTGTATGAAAATGGGCAAAACACTTAACCTTAATGACCCAGCCAACTCTCTAAGACCATAACTTACAGACGTGTTAATCTACATTGATCCTTGGAGTTGTCTATGGCAATAAAATCATAGGTCTTGGGTTGTCCTGCTTTCAATTTACTGTGCAGAAATATGCCATTATGGTAGGCCTCAAAGCCTTTCTGGCTTATGCGGTGATAAAGCATGTTGCAGATTCTATTGCATTAATTATTTGGTTGATTTTTTTTTAACTTTCAAAACATTCTTTTATTTCAACATCATTTTGGCTTCTAATTCAACTACCACCGTCTCTTCCATTCTGCACCTTTAAGCACCTCAAATGAATTAGCTTCACAGAAAAAACCCAGCCATTTTGTGGACTTTTAGTATAGTTTTATTAGTAAACTTTCTTGGTTTTCACAAACATGGCATATTTAACATACTATACATAACAAAATGTTAGAAATTATAATTTACCCCCTATTTTCCCTAGATTATTTTTTTAAATTGAGTACATTTTCAATTATCATGCATTAATTTTTTTTACTCTTTCACCCTCCGCCAACTCCCAATAAGAAAACAACACCATTTTAACAAATATACATGGTAAAGCAAAACAAATTTATATGTGGGTTGGATCCAAAAATAAGTGCCTTATTCTGCACATTTAGTCCATTACTTCACTGTCAAGAGGTGGGTAACATTCTTCATCATCAGCCCTCTGGAATTATGTTTATTCACAGTATTGATCAGAATTTTTAATTCTTTTGAAATTATTTGTTTTTACTATATGGTTGTCAGAGTGTAAATTATTCTCCTGGTTCTTTTCATTTCACTGCATTAGTTCATATAAGTCTTCCAATGTTTCTCTGAAACTTTCAGAATTTCTTATAGCACAATAATATTCTATTATATTCATATGCCATATTTTGGACATTCATTCTACAATTGATGGATACTGACCACTCTTAGTTTCCAATTTTTGGATACCATAAAAAGTGTTGCTGTAATAATTTTTGTATATTTGGGTCCTTTTCTCCTTTCTTTGATCTCTTGGGGGGTATAAACCTAACAGTGACATTGCTGTGTTAAAGGGTATTCAAAGTTTAATAAATTTTGAGGCATGCTGACAAAATAATTTCCAGAATAGCTTGACCACTTCACAGCTCCAAACTGCATCAATGTGGCTATTAATGGGGCTATTTTCCATAAGTTTCTTCAAACATTTGTTATTTTCCTTTTCTGGCCAACTTTTTCAATTCTATGGATGTGATGTGGAACCTCAGAATTGCTTTAATTTACATTTCTTTAGTTATTAGTGATTTGGGGTCATTTTTTCCCCATATATTTATAGATTGTTTAGATTTCTTCCTTTGACAACTGCCTTTTCATATCCCTAGACCATTTATCAATTGGGGAATGGTTGTTATCCTTGTATATTTGATGTAGTTTCTTATTAGAGAAATTTGCTTCACATATTTTTTCCTGCTTAACTGTTTTCTTTATAATCTTAGCTACATTAGATTCAAACAAAAATTTTTAATTTTATGCCATCAAAATTGTCCATTTTAATTTCTGTGAAACTCTCTATCTCCAGTTTGATCATGAACTCTTTCAAAATCCAGCATTCTGAAGGGTAATTTCTTCCATATTCCTTGAACTAATTTACAACATGACCTTTTATATGTAGGTCATATATCTCTTGGAGCTAATCTTCAAATATGGTATAAAGAGTTGACATAAATATATTTTCTGCTAGGCTGCTATCTAGTTTTCTTAGCAGTTTTTGTCAAACAAGTTCTTACGGCAGGATCTTGTGTCTTTGGATTAATTGAACACTAGGTGAGGAGGTTCATTTACTTTTCTTTCTTTTAAAGCTTATCTCAGATCTTTGTTCAAGTAGTTTGGGGTATAACTGAGTTGCTTTGCTTTCTCCTGACTTGCTATCTTGGCTAGTCTTCCCCACTACACATGTTATTACTAGTCTTCCTTAAATGAACTCCATCCCTAGCCAAGAATCTGCCTTCTTCTATTTTAAGAGTTAATCAGATAATCCAGATCCTATTTTCATCTCAGCCAACTTCCCCCTTTCTCAAATCTAGCAATCAATTCTGAATCCCCAACCTTCAATCAATAGGAATGAAAACACCATTCTTGCCCCTAGGGACTGTGGAGTTTCTTGCTCAGAATAGCATAATTTTTAACAAAGTTTTCTAGATTCCTTCTAATTGTATCATTTGTTTCCACATGAATCATTAGGAAGAGGTAGAAGGCATCAGTTTTGACAGTGCTTGGGAAGCTATCTGACGCATCCCAGATATATGCTCCCAAGAAGACAGCAGAACTTTCTATTACTTGTTTCGTATCTATGCATGGTTGCTTTGCTACCCCTCAACAGGAAGTCACAAATTGCCACTACTTGTCCACGGTCACAGTTAATGGCAAAGAAGGGTCTAGAACCCCGATTTCCTATGTATGGTTAAAATAATTCAGAGTGACCTTGACTGAGCCAGATTTGGAAGAAACAATTAGAGAACACTCTTCTCTTTTAAGAAAGGATTGTCCTCCTTCCCTGTTCCCTTATAGAGATTGAGAAGGAGTAGGTGGCCCTTGGAATAGAGTGCCATGTCAATACCTCATGGGGGCTAGGGATGGAGGAGGGAGTAATCATGATGGGTAAGTGCAGACTGAGGAAGGAAACAAGGCTTACAGTAATGATGAAGAAGTGTGTCCTCCTAAAGAGAAAGGATACCCTTCCATATGTTGGCACCCTGGGTCAAAGCCTCAATATTTCTGCCTGAGTTAGTACTCCACCTCTCAGTGAATTATGCCCTGAGTTCAGAGGTAGCATCACAAGGTTCATTCCTGGAAGACCAGGCACTCCTAGGCAGAGAGAGGAACTCCTTTGTGTCTTGATTGTCCCTTGCCACTAGCCAACCAAAATTTTGGTACTCATTCCCAGAATGCATTGGGGTGACAGAAAAGATAAGTACTATAAGAGATAAACACATAGGGATTTATTGTGTTGTTTGGTTGTAGGCTGGATTCATTGTAAGATCTTCAGAGTCTTGGGTGGTGGAGGTTAGAATCTCTTTGTCACTACCTCATTTTCCTAGAGAGAAATTTCACAGAATTAACCAGGATAAACCCTCCCAGAAATTCAATTCAGTTCAATCCAACAAACATCTCAATAAGCAACTACTTGGTTCAAGGTACTAGGGAATATAAAATCACAAATGAAACAATTCTGGGGGGATACAAGCTACCCTATGACCTTTGGGACACTTTGTATAATACAAAGACTGCTGAAGTAGGAAGAAAGAACTCATAGCTGAGGGTAAGCAGGGGGGAATCAGGAAAAGCTTCATGGAAAAGCTAGCACTTGAGTTGATCATTGGAGGAAGAAAAGGATTCTGAGAAGTGGTGATGAGGAAGGAGCACATCTCAGTTTCAGAAGATGGTTTGTGCAAATGTACAGAAGTGAGAAATGGAGTGCTGAATTCAGGATACAGATTAGTAACCCAGTTTGGCTCAAACTGCAGAGTAGTAAAGTGAACACTAAGTGTAGTGTTAGTGGAGGAAAGCAGAATAGAACAAGACTAAAAAGATACAAGATGAGCCCACTTTGGGGGCAGCTAGGTGGCACAGTGCAGAGTGTAGAGCCTAGAGTGAGGAAGACTCATCTTTGTGAGTTCCAATCTGCCCTCAGATGCTTACTAGTTGTACGACCCTGGGCAAGTCACTTAATCCTGTTTGCTTCCATTTCCTCATTTATTAAATGAGCAGCAGAAAGGAAATGGCAAAGCACTTCAGTATCTAAGAAAACCCCAAAAGGGGTCACAAAGAGTCAGACATGACTGAAATGACCAAACACAACAAAAGTTTAGGTGAGGAGCCATGTTGTAATAGGCTTTAAATTCAGGCTCGATAAGTAATATATTCCATGCTCTTCAAATGTTTCTATAATGGCTCTCTTTATATCTGGGTCATGTATCCATTTTGATCTTATCTTGGTAAATGGTGTCAGATATTGGTCTATACCCAGTTTCGGTGAGAGTGCTTTCTAGGTTTCCCAACAAATTTTTAACAAATAATGAATTCTTATCCAAAAAACTTAAGTCTTCATATTTATTAAATACAAAGTTACTATATTTTCTGCTGTAAATTGTACATCTGTTCTGTTCTACTGCTCTACTTTTCTATTTTTTAGCCAGAACCAAATAGTTTTGATAATTACTGCTTTATAATATAGTTTAAGATCTGGTACTACTATACATCCTTCCTTTACATTTTTTATTAGTTCTTTTTATATTCTTGACTTTTTATTCTTCCAAATGAATTTAGTTGCTGTTTTTTTCTAGATCAGTAAAATATTTTTTTGTTCAGACTTACGGATAGGTGAATAATGTATGAATAAGCAAGAGGTATAGAGCAGTGTGAGGTATAAAATGGATAATTTTGATTGCATCAAATTTTAACAGTTCTTGTACAAATAAAATGAATGTAGCCAAGATCAGAAGGAAAGAATAAAATTGAGGGAAAAATATATAAATTCTCAGATAAAGGTCTCATATCTAAGATATATAAAGAACATTGTTAAATTTATAAGAATTTGAGTCATTCCCCAATTGATAAATGGTCAAAGATATGAATAGGCTGTTTTCTAATGAAGAAATCAAAACAATTTATAGTAATATGAAAAAATGTTGCTTCAAGAAATACAAATTAAAACAATCTTGAGATATCATTTTATACCTTTCAGATTGGTTAAAATGGTAGAAGGGGAAAATGAAAAATGTTGGAAGGGATGTGGAAAAACTGTTAGTAGAATTGTGAACTGAGCCAACCATTTTGGGGAACAACCTGAAATTATGTCCAAAGACTTATTAAACTGCCTATACCCTTTGACTGAGCAACCACTCCCAGATCTGTTTCCAAATATGATTAGGGAAAAAATAAAAGAACCTATATGTTCTAAAAATATTTATAGCGGCTCTCTTTGTGGTGGCAAAGGACTGGAAATTGTGGAGATGGTCATCAACTGGAGAATGGCTGAACAAGATGGGATATATGATTGAAATGGAATGCTATAAGAAATGAGCAGAATGCTTTCAGAAAACCTGGAAAGACTTGTATGAACGGATGCAAACTGAAGTGAGCAGAACTAAAAGAATATTGTACACAGAAACAGCGATATTTCACAATCATCAGCTGTGAATGACAGCTATTTGAATCAATACAATGATCCAAGACAATTCCAAAGGATTCATGATGAAAAATTCTATCCACCTCCAAGAAATAATTGATGGAGTCTATATGAAGATTGAACCATACTTTTTAAAACTTTCTTTATTTTTCATGTTTTTGGTTTTGGGTGGATTTTTTGTCTGTTTTCTTCCACAACATGGCTAATATGGAAATATGCTTTGTATAGCTTCACATGTATAATCTATATCAAATTACTTGCCTTCTCAAGGAGGAGAGAGGAGAGAGAAAGAGAATTTGGAATTAAAAATTAAAAAAAAACGTTAAAATTTTTTATAGATGAGAAACAAAAATTTGTTTGGGGGAAAACCAAATCTGCTCATTAATAAAAGCTAATTATACCACTAAGAGAAAGACATGAAGGAACCACACATCACAGACAGACAACAAACACTCCATCACAACCCTCTCAGCCCTAGTACATGAGAGGAAATTTGTGGCAAGAGAGAGGTTATGTCTCTGTATATTTATAGTTAGGACCCAGAGACCAGGGTTCAAACCCCAGACAAATGAATTGGTTTCCTGTCTGACCCATGGAAAAGCAGTTCCTTGTGCCCCAGCCAGCACAGCTAAATAACAAGGTTAAAAATGGGCCCTTCCTTTGCTGAAATTAGACTGTACGTCCAGGCCAAGATGTGGAAGGGGAAGTAAAAGAAGGCAGAGGTAAGAGGTGTACTGTGGTGATTTTATCAGAGCTGCTGCAAGTGGGAAAAACCTGGGCATGTTATATACTTGGAGTTCTACCTTCTAGGCCAAGACTCTTCTAGGGAAATATTCAATGGCAATTACTGTAGTCTAGAGAATTTAGAGAGAATATTTAAATCTCTAATAATCTAGATTGATATTATCTGGGTTTTCTTTGTATCAGGTGCTCTGGCTAAGCTGTCTATTCACTTGGAGTAGGAATAGAGTTCAAGATCACTTAGGGAAAGATGAAACTCTTCCCTCCCCCGCCCCGCCCCCAATGTTTTGAAAATCTCTTTTTCTGCTTTGCTGAATTCTATCCATTCTGACTGGATTTTTTATTTGGGGAGGTGGCAGAATTTAGAAGATGACAGGAAGAGAGAGAAGAGAGGACCAAAATATCCATTTTACAAATTGAGGGGGTGGTGGTCAACCATTTAATTTTCAATTCAGTCATTTTTAATTGGTATCTGACTCTTCATGACCCACTTTCAGGTTTTCTTGGCAAAGATACTAGAGTGGCTTGTAATTTTCTTTTCCAGCTCATTTTGCAGATAAAGAAATTGAGGCAAACAAGGTTAAGTGACTTGCCCAGGGTGACACAATTAGCAAGTGTCTGAGTCTGGATTTGAACTCAGGAAAATAAGTTTTCCTGACTCCAGGCTCAGTGCTCTATCCATTGTGCTACATCTTACCATTTGATGCCAACTGGGAAAAAAATGGCAGACATTTTCACTGAAGAGGGAAGAAGGAGGACAGATAAAATTTCTGAATCTTGTTAGGAAGGCCAGAGACCCAGGATTGTCTCAATGTGAAAGCAAGAGGAGCAGGTGACCATAGTGCCAGCCTACAGGAGACCTTGCCTTAAATGAAGCTGGGTGGTGGAGTTGGAGATCATGTATTGTGATAGTAGATGTAAGTTTAGATTTAAGATCTTTTTTTTAAGGTCATTTAGGAAGTCTGGATTAAATCCTAGTTCCATTTAGTAGCTCTGAGACTTTGGGTAAGACTCCCTGTGACTCTTTTTCCATATTATTACTTTCAAATGTCTATTATAATTACTGTACTCCAGTAATGTATAGTGGAAAGAGAACTGAACTGGAATTAGAAAACTTGGGTTTAAAATCTGACCCTATTAGCTTTGTGGCCTTAGTTAAATCACTTCATCTCTCTGGGTCTCAATTTCTTGGGAAGAAAAGGAATTAGATCAAGCTTTCTTAACTTTTTTTGGTGTGTGCTATGGGTCCCTTTGGCAGTAAAGTGAAGCCTATGGGGTTGATAGACCTCTTGCAGAAGAATGCTTTTATATAGTTGAAGAAAATGCTGAATTTCAATTACAAGTCAGTAAAAATAAAGATGTAATTTTTTTCCATCCAAATTCACTACCTGAAATTTATCCATAGACGCCTAAAGTAGACCACCTCTACAATCCCTTACAAATTTAAATCATACCATCCTATGTTGTACCTCAAAGGGCTGTTTTGAGAAAAGTACACTATGAACCTTTATAAATTTGAGTTACTATTATTGACTGAATTCTACTTGCCTTAGTCTTTCAGAAGCTAAGGATAATAATTAGCATTTACAAAGTACTTCTTTAAGATTTGCAAAGTGCTTTACTTACGTTATCTCATTTGATCCTCACAACAACTCTGGCAAGTAGGTGCTTTTATTATTTCAATTTTATAGTTGAGGAACTAGTAAATGTCTGAGGGCAGATTTGAACTCAGGTCTTCCTGACTCCAGGTCCAGTGCTCTATCCTCTACCCCATCTAGTTGCCTCCAACACAGAGTTGGGCAAAGGGAAGGAACTCAGTAACTACTTGCTTAATAGATAAGATTGATGAAGGGTGCAGAATAAGTGCTTACTGATTGGTTGATAGATGGATAGGTGAATATTTAAGTGAATTTAGATAAAGTCTTCTTTAATATTACTTCTATGGGTATCAATATTCCCAAATTAGATAATCTCTACATTTTAGGCCTACGAGTCTCTTGTATGTTTTACTGAGTGCCAAATTATTACTCTCACTCCACCCTTTGCCTCAAAAGCTTTGATTCTCTCTTTAGACTAACCATAGAAATCTAATAGATGTTATCCTTACCTCTGAATTTGAAAAATATATTTAATGAAAAAAAAATACAATGGAGTTCCTTCCAGGTGCAAAATTAACCAGAATGTGATTATTTTAAGATAAATTCCCAAGCTCAGCAGTCATACCTTACTATTTTCAAAGTTTGAAAGTCCATACTAGGCTTTTATTGTCCCAGAGTAAAAATAACTGGAGCAATTCAGTCCTAGTAAGTTCTATCTAGCTATGCAAATAATTGGAGTAATTAGAGAAAAATTTATCTTATCACAAGACAATTTGTATCCATTTTCAAGCCTTTTGTCCTTGTTGGTCCTATCCCTGAATATGACCAAGTTCCAACTGGTCTAAATTTCTCCCAGATATTAGTGCTTTCTCCTTATTCAAAATACTTCATACTTCCTTACCTACATACATCTTACACCTCCACCAAGCAGATAGACTGGAAACTCCTCAATACCAAAGGCTCTTTCCCTATGGTTAACTCAGTATCTAGCCCAGTGCCATGCACATATCAGGCCTAAATTGTATTTCTTTCTTTGGTTCTCCAAAGCTGTCTCCAAGCTTTGGTCATCAATTAGAAGCAACTGAAAATAGCTATAACTGAATGGTAGTCATTTAATGAGATGATTTTCCAAGTTTATTCTAAATCATAGAAATAGTTTTTATGATGTCAGAGGCTCTAATAACATGAAGAGCCCAGGTTTAGTTTTGTGAAATTCTCACCTCTCTAGCACATAGCTCCTGCCTAGGAAATCTGGGAAAGACAACACTGATAGCCCCCAGTAGGCTGATGCCAATTCCCTTTGTAAGCCCATAAAATTAATGATACAAAGTGCTTTCCTCACAACCATCCTGTAAGGGGCAAAGCATGAATCATTAGCTACACTTAATAAATAAAGAAATTTAGGCCTATAGAGGTTTAAGTGACTTGTCCAGGATCACAGAGAATTTAAGAGATAGTTCCTTGACTCAACTTCAGATCTTCTGACTCTTAGATTCCTGCTTTTTCTACTATATCATACCAACTTCAAAAAGTGGTTTTTACAAAGTAGTGTGATGTTATCCATAGGATATTTGGTATTTGGGGGTAGGGGAGAAGTCTGGAGGGTGAAATGACATTTTATGTCCTATTTGGACTATAATCACAAAGGCTCAAAACCTGGAAACTAGTTTTAATTCTTTTCTTTCTTTATTTCCTACATATAAATGGGTCCTGTCAAATGTTTTAAAATTTCTCTCCTGTGTCTTTTTTCCTTTTCAATCCCAAATCCAATTACTATTCTGGTACAAGTATCATGCAATACTTAATGATTGCAATAATTCCCAATTGCCCCCAGTCTGTCCTCTATCTAGTCCACTTGAGGCTTAGATTAATCTTTCTAAAATATCACTTTCGAGGTCACTTCCCGTTGAAAATCAGAAACCTTCAATGGTTCCTTATTACCCATAGGAGAAAGTCCAACTTCTTCAATATGGCATTCAAAGCTCTTCATATTCTGATCCCAAGCTAACTATCCCACCCCATCTCCATTGTTCTAGAAACAAACCTTTCAGCATAGCCAGATAGGTCTCCTCACTGTCACCTGAATATCCCATGTGCATTACTAATTCTAAACCCTTGCTCATCTGCCAGGAATGCCCTTTCTCCTCCCAAACCATCCAAATTCTGTTCATCCTTCAAGAATCAGTCTATGTCTCATGTCATCCATGAAGCTGTACCTGACTACCCCAAGTCTCACAATCTTTCCTATTCTCTGACCTCACAGAACTCTTAGCTGTCTGCACTAAATTGTTTCTTGTTTCGTGAATTTATGCCATAGATGTCATTCATCAAAATGAGGGCTTGAAACAGAGCTCAAGATTCATTTAGATCAGTGGTGCTTTGCCTTTTCTGTGCCATGGACCTCTTTGCAAGTCTGGAGTAGTTGATGGACCTGTCTAGGAAGAATGTTTTTAATTACTATACTCATATTTAAGGGAAATTATGAAATTCAATTAAAGGTTAATGAAAATGAAGATGTTATTCCCCCCCCCCATCCAAATTCACAGACTTTCCTGAAATTTACCTATGGACCGTCAGTTAAGATTCTAATCTAGTTCCATGTTTTTTTTTTAAATAGATCTCCCCCTTCCTAGCAGGTTCAGTGACATTCTAGACAGCTGTATTAAAATGAGCCTGATATTAGACATGCATGATGGACCGAACCCTCCAACATATACATGTGTGGATGTATACACAAACACACACACACACAAACACACACACACACACACACACACACACACACACTCCTCCCCAGAACTCAAAGAGTTGTCCTAATACTTCGAGATCAACTGGAAGAACGTTGAGGGTCAGGGATTGTTTCTGTACCTATAGGTCTCTGACTCTCAGCAACCCATTAAAAGTGTTATTATGACCAATAGAAAATAGAGGCTAGCTGAGCCTACTAGGATTACCCTTTTCCCACTGGGTCACAAGTCATGGTCTCCCAGGTAAATTTATGTTAGAGATAAGGTCACCTGCTGTTCATGTCTTCTTTGACCTCGCGAGATCTTGAAAGGCAGATGGTATCTTCCCTTTCCTGGGACCTTGCTGATACTTAAATAGTTAGAGCAGGACTTGGTCCCAATTCAATACTCATTGTGGTTACATTACAATATTTTACTTTCCAAATTGGGTATAAACTTCTTGAGGTCAGAGATTGTCATATTTTCCTATAGTCACTCCCTCCCCTACTTTAACATGAATCACATTGCCTTGTACATAGCAGGTAATTAACAAATATTTGTTATATGGGCAAATGAACTAATGAAATTTTAACAATGGTCTTCAACACTGATGCTGGAACGTATAACCCACCTCTTCACAGAGAGCCGATGGATTTGAGGTGCAGAATGAGGCATACATTTTTTATATGTGGCCAATTTGAGAATTTGTTTTGGATGACTGTGCATAATTGTTACAAAGGTTTTCTTTTTTCTTTTTCCAAGGTGGGGATAGGGTGAGAGTGACAGAATTGATCTTTGTTTATTTAAAAAAATAAAATTTAATTTAAAAATACTGTATGCCAAAGGAATGACTGACTCATGGTGGGATGTTAGACACTGCAGCTGGTCACTAGGGGAGATGTTTTTGGTTTAGAGGAAGGAGAAGGTTCAATGCCTCTCAAATCACACCATATATGCAGATATATATTCTGTCCACTGATAATAACAGCCCTTCAGCTTGATGCTCTTTACGCAAGATTCTACAATGTATATGTCTTGGAAAATAGCTTGTTAGAAATAATTTGACTGCTAACATTGTAGGAATGCAAATGCTTATAATTTGGTATAAAAGTTAAAGGCAGGGATTGAATTAGGGGAAGGGATAAAGGATGATCTTGCATTTTTTTTTTCCGTAGCCAGCTACCATATTATAAACATACTTAAAAGAATGATATTTGTGGCCAACTCATCAGCACTGTGTAGTGGAAAGAAAGAACACTGACCTTGTGAATTGGGGGACTCCAGACTAGCCATGTAACCTTGATAAGGTTATTTAACTTCTCTAGGGGGTCAATTTCCTCTTATCCTAAATGAAGGGGTTGGCTTAGGAGATCATTGCCATCCAGCTCTAATATTCTCTGATTACATATTTACATACTACATATTTCACCAACTGAAATGGTTATAAACTATCTCACTTTTTCTTTTCTCTCATTTCTAACCCAGAATTAAGTGGAATGGCTACCCTCCGATTCTTTCTTCCTTCTGAGAAGTGGGCATGAGAACCAAAGAAGCTATGCAGGTTAGATTTCCAAAGGGTAGATCTTTATGCAGAGAAAGAGTCAGAGGTCCATATTCACAATAGCTCCAAAGGACTAGAAATAAATAAGATATGATTGCACACTCATAACTTATATCAAATTGTTTACTGACTTGGGGGGGGATAGTAAGAGATGGAGGGAGACACTTGGAACCCAACTTTTTTTAAATGAATATTAAAAATTGTTTTTTTCCATAATTGGAAAAAATAAAATATTATTTAAGAAATAGAAATAGGATCTTTATCAGGATTCTTCAGGACATGCAGTAAAGACAGTCCTTTGAAAATGGACTTGACAGGGGATCCCAGAAATCTGAATCTAGTCAAGTGAAAAAACATGTATTAAATACCAACTTTGTGCCAGGAAGGGCTTTCAAGCAGCCAACTGCCACGTGACTTGACTTCTCATGGTTTTTCTTGTAATGCATTCGAAAAAGCTCTAGAATTTTAAAGAAATCTAGTACTACCTGCTTCCCAGCTGTGTTGAGCTGAAAATACAAAATCACCCTCTCTGTTAAGGACAGTAATAGTGAAAATGTAATAGCTGGGCTATAACATTTGCAAAGCACTTTACAGATATTATATTATCTTCATAACATCCCTGGCAGATGGGTCATATTTAATGTCCCCACTTTATAAATGGGGAACCTGAGGCCGACAGCAGTTAAAAGACCTGCCACAGTGACAGTCACATGGCTTAAAAAGAAAACCCACAACAATCTGCACAATGTTATTCCAAGAAACTATTTTCTGATTTTTAACTACTCTAGTATTTGTCAGTAGAGTCTTACTTGTTCCTGTTTGCCAGAATCATGTCTCTTATTTAGGTGAGAGATGATCTCTTCAGAACATATCCCAAGGGACTCCTCACTACCTCAGAGGGACTTAAATGTACACCAGCTGCTCAAGCTGGCATGATGCCAGGTAGAAAAGGCTAGATTTTTGGTCTTAGCCAATTTATGTTAGGAGAAGGCACATGCCTGATTGTTTGAATTAGTGAACAGTCTTGGATATTTGTGAATTAAATTCAACACTTATTAAGTGCCAACTGCAAGGGGTACCAAAGTGGCATCTGGGAACAACCCCCAGTGTGCAGGGCTGGTCCCCCAGATATATCTGCTCTGGATTCAAATTACACTGTAGTTCCATATCTACCAAAACCATAGTTCATGAGCCCCCGCAAAAGTGTTTACCTTCAATAGTCGGCCAGACGTATAATGTTCAAAGCAAAGACATTTAATTATAAGGTGATTATATAAGAACTTTTTAGACCTCATATAATTAAATAGTATAGTAATAAAAGTAGCAAGAAAACATTTCCCCATAAACATGGGGCACACACTATCACAAATACATATAGTTTCAGTGGAAAAAGTAGATTCATCTAAAGGAACATATATAGGCACACATTTGTAGAGTGTGATTTTGGGGGGTAAAATTTGTGTAAAATTATGGATTAGACCAGATATTTTCCTCAGTTCTAACATTCGAAGACATTATAATTTAAACCATAATTTTATTTATTTTTAATTTTTGGAGGGGGGAAGGTAGGGCAATTGGGGTTAAGTGACTTGCCCAAGGTCACATGGCTAGTTTTTGTGTTAAGTGTCTGAGGGCAGATTTGAACTCAGGTCTTCCTGACTCCAGGGCTGGTGCTCTATTCACTGTGCCACCTAGCCACTGTCATAATTTTAAAATGAGGAAGTTTGTGACAGCCCCCTTCTTTCTTCTCTTCAGCAACCTCTTTCTTTCCATGTCCCTTTACCTCATTTGCTCCACCATGGTTGCCATGCCGGTCTCCACTACTTTTTTCCTGTCCCAAAGCTAGGAATTGTTCCAATCAACACAACATTCTTGATTCCTATTCTCCTTTGGAAATTTTCCAGTCTTGGCTCCCATTCCTTCAGCTTGGTACATGACTAGCAAATCTGATAAGCTGTTGATTCTAAGGTATTAATAATGGTCACCAGTGGTTTGATGTGTTTGCATTTTGGCCATGTTTGGAAGAAATCTCTGTGTACCTCCTAACTGGTCATATGGAGATTGCAGGCGCGGGCAAGGCAAATGGAGGAGACTTTGAGGATGGGTAGGAAGCTTTCTGGCAACCTTCCAAATGCATTATTACTAATGTGCCCTGGAGTAAGACAAATCTAATTGGACCCATCATTGCTTTGCAGATCTTTAAGGTGAACTCTTCTCTGAAGATGGAACATGAGAACTCAATTCAAAGGATTGACTTTTCCTGGAAATTAAAAAAAAAATTAAAACAGAAACAGAATCAAGAAGCTCACTATAACCCTGGGAGAAAGATAATGCAAACATTATTTTCCTCATTTTTCAGTTGAAGAAACTGGGTCTCAGAGAGTATAAGTAGCATGACAAAAGTCACACAGCAAGGCGCTAACAAAGCAGGTCACTGAACTCAGATCTCTTAATTCCAGGTGTAGGGCAGCTAAATGGTGTAGTGGCTAGAGTGCCAAGCCTGGAGTCAAGAAGACTCATCTTCATGAGGTCAAATCTGACTCCAGATACTTACTAGCTTTGTGACCTTGGGCAAATCACTTAACCCTATTTGCCTCAATTTCCTTATCTGTAAAATGAACTGAAGAAGGAAATACTAAATTACTCTAGTGTCTTTGCTAAGAAAATCCCAAATGGAATCATGAAGACTGTCACACCTGAAACGACTTAACAAATTCTACTTTCTCACACTTTCTTACATTCACTTCCTTCCTCGAATAGTGACCGGGGAAACTCACTCCTATGGCTACGAGATAGTGTGGGATAGGAGAAAGAGAATTTGTGCTGAGGTTTGGGGACCCAGTTCTCATCCCAGTTTGTTCTACTGTCTGTTCGACCTCTGGTGAAATACTTCCTCTCTCTAAACCTGTCATCTCCCCAGTAAAATGAGAGTTCAATGAGACAAATGATGTTTAAAGTCCCATCCAGTCATGACATTCTCAGACTAGCTGCTAAAAGCATGAATAAATAAATAAGCATTTATTAAACACTTAATATATGCAAATCACTGTGCTTTATTATTTAAAAATCTTGTAAATGAAAATGCAAAGATGATATTGCCCAGCTTATTGACGTGGAAACGGTTAAGTCTGGGGGAAAAACCCACAAAAATAACATTTAACCAGAGTTAACTTGTTTTCTTTCTTCTTAACTTGTTATGGCCTTGTAAAATGAAAGAAAAACCTACTTTTGAAAGCTTCAGAACAGTTGGTAGGAGATTATGATTCTTCTCTCAGAAAGATTAATAGGAAACAAACTCTAAGGGAGAAAATTCAAAGGCCCATTCTGTGCTTCCTGTCTTCTGGATCTTCTAACATGTAAATGGACCATTACAAAGAGGATTAACTATTAGAGTTGTCTGCCTGAAGGCCAATATTCAGGCCTTTCTTTATCCCCAGCCAAAAAGTCCCAGGTGCCCAGCATCCTAATGTGCCTTCTTTCAGCCTATTCGAGTATGATGTGCATGCTAACCACTCGGCGCTATTGTTTCCCAACTCTAAACCAAGGGCCCTAACAATTGCTGATTTTCTCCCTAATTGTATTTTAAATGGTTAGGACAAAGCTCAGTTGCAATTGGGACGCCAATCCCACTCTTCAGGAACTACATCTACTTCAAGACATGAGAAAGATGCTTTTTATTACATTCTACAGATTTTCCATTGGTTTTTTTACTTATTTGTTGACATTACATCTTTGTTTCTTAATTTCCTAAAAGCTTACATTTGTCTGCTGGGAAAATGTGTCCGGATACTTTACATTTCACGATTGCTAAAATTCCTCTTGGCACCTTCCTCAATACCCAACCTACTTTTGCCCCCTTCCCTTAATACATCTCATTTAGCTGAAGGTAATTTATGTAGTCTTTTATCAACTATTCAGACCAAAACCACAAAACAGAAAGCCAATAAAAAGGCCAGTGGGATGATTTGAATAAATACCACAAAAGCTCATGGATACTACTAATAAATTTTCAGGTGGGGTGTTCAAAGCTTATTTGTTCTTACCTTAAATACAATTATGAGAAGCTTGGTTATTTGGATTTCAAGTTCATGGGAGATTAGAAACAGATCTAGAATCCAGAGTACTTTCTCACTTTTTAGTTCTTAGAAATGTTATGCCAGGTTTGGGGAATTCTGTGCATGAACACCCTCTGAAAACATAGTTCACAAGCCCCCACCAATGTATTTACTTTTACCAGCCAGTAAGAGGACCCGTGAGTTTAAAATAAAAGAAATTTAATCAAACAACATCTCAAAGAAAGTTATATGAAAAGATCCTTTCACTTATATAAGGTTAATTACATCTTCCACAGGTTATCAAACAACCAAGGTCAGAGGGCCAGGGAACATATTTTAATTATTTCCTGTATATCCTGTACATAAGTTGCTCTGTATGTGTGTATGAACACACACACACACACACACACACACTTGTTTGCATATCGTCTCTCTCATCAGATTGTAAGCTCCTTGAGGGCAATGATTGTCTTTTGCCTCTTTTTGCATGCCCAGAGTTTGGTACTTAGCACATAGTGGGGTGTTTAATGAACATTTATGAAATGAGTAAATGTTTAAAAGAGCAAACGTTAGGAAACTTTATTGCTGAGATACATGTGGAGACATCTTTGTAGAACATGAACAGAGAGACGTGTGACTAGAGTGTATACTCTAGTGTACTCATACCTCTGAAGCTATATTTATTAAGTGCAAAGTTTCTGATATGCTCTAATGATACCATCATGCTTCTCAATGCTACATGTTGTGCTGTAATGGTAAGCATCTCGAATGTGGTTGTGGTCTCTGAGCTAATCCATGCTACCATCTGCTGGGCTTCAGCTCTTCAAGGACATCTGCTAGTCTCTACTCCCAACTACTGGGGTGCATTAGCAAGAAAGTCTTTTCTTACTTTGAATGACTTAGCTATTCTCAGCAATACAATTCAAGGCAATCCCAAAGGACTCATGATGAAGCATGCTATCTGCCTCCAGAGAAAGAACTGATGCTGTCTGAATAGACTGAAGCATACTATTTTTCATTTTTTCATTCTTTTTTGTTCAAATCTTATCGTACAAAATGATTAATATGGAAATGTTTTACATGATTATGGATGTATAACCTATATTGAACCTATATCAGGGAGGGGTTGGGGAGGGAGAGAGGAAGGGATAGAATTTGGAACTCAAAACCTGAAATAAAAACAAATGTTAAAAATTGTTTTAACGTGTAATTGGGGGAAGGGAAATAAAATATATTGAAAAAAGAAAGTCTCTTCTTAATTAGATTATGCTGGTTATCTCTTAGTACATAGCCTTGATCTAAGTCTATGAGCCATCACACCACGATAGATGATCAACAAAAGCCAGCAAAGAGCTCCAGGTTAAGACTATTCCTTAGGAAGATCAATTTGACAAGTGAGGGGAGGATGAACTAGAATGAGGTCAACCATAAGATTATTGTGATAATCCTGGCAGGAGGCGATGAAGGAGGCAATATCAGAGGAGAGCAGGTGGAATGGATAGGACTTGCTGGATGTGTGTGTATGACAGAGCAGGCAGCGTGGAATGAAAGAGAGAGAGGAGTTGAGGATAATGCCCAAGTTTTAAGCCTGGGTTACTGGTAGGATGCCAGTGCCTTTGATTGTAATAGGAAAGTTAAGAAGAAAAGAAGGTCCAAGGGAAAAGACAAGAAGTTCAATTTTTAGACATGTTCAGTTTAAGATGCCTCTGGAACATTTAGTTCAGAATGTCCAGTAGGAGGTTGGAGATATGAAACTGGAATTCAGGAGAAAATTTAGGCTTGGATAAATAGACCTGAGAATAATCTGCATTGAGAAGATAATTGAATCCATTGGAGCTGATGAGATCACCACACAAAACAACAGAGAGAGAAAGAGGTGGAGAGAAAGAGAGAGAGAGAGAGAGAGAGAGAGAGAGACAGAGACAGAGAGAGACAGAGAGAGACAGAGAG
This sequence comes from Pseudochirops corinnae, assembly GCA_028646515.1. Classification (NCBI taxonomy): domain Eukaryota; kingdom Metazoa; phylum Chordata; class Mammalia; order Diprotodontia; family Pseudocheiridae; genus Pseudochirops; species Pseudochirops corinnae. The sequence continues at coordinate 75,439,994 of CM053587.1, forward strand.
AGAGAGAAGAGAGGAGAGCCCAGAATAGAGCCTTGGGAAACATCCACTATTATGGAAAGTGACATAGATAAAAACCCAGCAAAGGAGACTGAGAAGTGTTCAGAAAAGTAGAAGGAGAATCAAGAGAGAGAAGTATTACAAAAACCTAGAGTAATAAGAAGAGGGTGATTGACTATCCAAGACATAGAAAGGTCAAGAAGAATGAGAATTGAGCGATGGCCATTAGATTTGACAATTAAGAAACCACTAGTAAGTCTGGAGAGGGCAGTTTCAGTTGAATGATTCTGTTGGAAGCCTGACTGCAGACAGTTAAAAAGAGGGAAAGGAAAAGAAGTGGAGACGCCAGTTGTAGATAGGCTCCTTAAGCAGTTCAGCTACAAAAGGCAAGATACAGAATGCTAGCTAGCCAAGATCAAGTGAGAGTTTTTGATAATAGGGGAGGCATGGAGCTTTTGACAGTAGGAAAGCAGCCAGTTAATGGAGAGAGAAAAAAAGAGAAAACTAAAATCTTAATAGTGAGAGAAGAGGAAGGAAGGGGGAAAAGCATTTATCTAGCACCTACAGTGTATCAGGCACTATGCCAGGCACTTTACAAATATTATCTGATTTGATCTTTATAGCAACTGCGGGAGACAGGTACTATTATTTTCTGCATTTTACAGTTGAGAAAACTGAAGCAGACAGAGGTTAAATGACTTGCCCAAGTTTGCATAGCTAGTAAGTATCTGGGGCTAAATTTGAACTCAGGTCTTCCTGACTCTAGGTCAAGTGCTTTATCCATTCACCACCTAGCTGTCTGAAAGAAACCAGAAAAACCCAACGAAACAAATCTAAAAAAGTACACAGAAAAATCTCAAAAAGCATAGCAGTATGCAACCTCAAGAACTTTTTCATGAAATTTTGACTATATTAAATTTAAGAGCTGTTGCACAAACAAAACCAATGCAACCAAAATTACAAGGAGAGCAGAAAACTGGAGGAATTTTTTTTTTTGCAACAAGTATCTCTGATAAAGGTTTTATTTCTCAAATATATAGAGAGTTGAATCAAATTTATAAGAATACAAGCCATTCTACAATTGATAAATGGTCAATGGGTATGAACAGGTACTTTTCAGAAGAAATCAAAGCTATCTATAGTCATATGAAAAAATGCTCTAAATTACCATTGATTAGTGAAGCGCAAATTAAAATAACTCTGAGGTACCACATCATACCTATTAGATTGGCTAATATGACAAAAAAGGAAAATGCTGGATTTGGAGGGGATGTGGAAAAATTGGTACACTAATGCATTGTTGGTGGAGTTGTAAACTGATCCAACCATTCTGGAGAGCATTTGGGAACTATACCCAAAGGGCAACCAAACTGTGCATACTCTCTAATCCAGCAATACCATTACTAGGTCTGTATCCCAAAGATATCATAAAAAAGAGAAAAGTACCCACATGTACAAAAATACTTGTAGCATCCCTTTTTGTGGTGGCAAAATATTGGAAACTGACGGGATGTCCATCAATTGGGGAATGACTAAATGTGGCATATGAATGTAATGGAATACTATTGTGCAATAAGAAATGATGATATAACATCTTTCCCCACCCAGATTTCAGAAAAGTTGGAGAGACTTGTATGAACTGATGGAAAGTGAAGTGAGCAGAACCAGGAGAACATTGTACATAGTATCAGCAATATTGTGTGACGATCAACTATGAATTACTTAGCTCTTTTCAGCAATACAGTATTCCAAGACAATTCTGAAAGACTAAGGATGGGAAATGCTATCCACATCCGGATAAAGACCTGATGGACTCTGAATGCAGATTGAAGCATACTTTTTTTTCACTTAATTTTTTCTTGTTTTTTTTTTTCTTTTGATCAGTTTCTTCTTTCATTACTGTGACTAATACGGAAATATGTTTTTCATATTTGCACATACATAACCTATATCAAATTTCCTATCATTAAGGACCTAAGACAACTCCAAAAGACTCATGATAGAAAATGCCATCTATATCCACAGGAAAAAAAACAAACTATGGAGTCTGAATACAGATTGAAGCATACTCTTTGATCTCTATTTTTTGTTTTGTTTTATTTTGTTTTCCTTTCTCATCGTTCCTCTCATTCATTCTAATTCTGCTATACAACACGATTAATGTG
>CM053587.1:75442255-75472360 GCA_028646515.1 Pseudochirops corinnae
AAACAAATGTCAAAAATCCTCAAATGACCAATATGTTCATATAGACATACATATATACATATACATACACACATATAATTAATATGCTTAATGATTTCAGAGTCATAGCAATCATAATTTTTCAAAAATAGAAGGTTTAATCATGTTTGGGGTGCTGTTTGGGGTGTTTAAGAAGTTAGGTACAATATGGAATCTATGTTTGGAAGTTTGTCATCAAAATTTTATTTTGGAATTTTTTTTTTTTGGACGGGGGGAAAAGCAGGGCAATTGGGGTTAAGTGACTTGCCTGAGGTCACATGGATAGGAAGTGTTAAGTATCTGAGGCTTGATTTGACCTCAGGTCCTCCTCACTCCGGGGCTGGTACTCTATGTTCTGCACCACCTACCCACCTGCAAATTGTTTTTTTAAATAAATTTCATGTTTATTGGGGTAAACTTCATTCAGCTATCTGGAAAATTCACTTAAATAGAACATTTTGTTTATCTGTTTTTAATACCATTTAAGGCCAGAGAAGCAACATGAAAGGGTAGACTAGCTAGAAAGGCCTGAGTCCAAGTTTCTCTTCTGAACTACATAGGCTATGAGATCCTGGATAGGTCATTTAACCTCTAACCTGCTCTCAGCAACTCTCTGAGATTCTGACTTGTAGATTCTCCTGATTTTGATTTCCCTACATAATTGAAATTATAGATCCAGTCCTGTAAGGGTGTTTGACGTCATCAGCTGCTGGGGGTGCACCACGACAGCCTGGGGACGGGATAGAGGCCCGCGCATGTCTCTAAGAAGAAGGCATGATCACGCGAGATGTCTCCTTATCTTTGGGGCGGTACGTGAGTGGCTCGCCGGTGATGACGGCACTCTTAGGCGGGAATCAAAACCTAGGGGATAAAAAGGGAAACTGCTTGCATGTAGCTCTCTTTTGCTGTGCTTGCTGCAATAAAAGGACCTCAAGAAAACTACATCAGTGTGCTGGGTGCTCTGTGGGGGGTAGTTCTTCAAGCTAGTCTTGATGCCGGTGAGGACCGAAGCCTGAGAGGAGGAAAACAGCTGGAAGAGGTAAGCAATAAAATAGGGTCCCCAGAGTCCAAGTTGGGGGACACTCTTCACAGTCCCTGTCCCTAACCCAAATGTCAGATCAATTAGGCCTTTCTGTAAATTTCTGGTTGACCTAAAGGTGACATCACTGAGGTTACTCAGAGTTATGAAGCAGGACTCAGGGAGGAGAAACATCAGGAAATAGGAGAATTTGAACCTATGATCCCTCTGCTAACCTTTTTTGTGAAGCAAATATAAAGATTCTCTGTTTGTGTAAGAAATAAATATTCCAAAGGAAAACTATTCTTCAGAATTCAGACCCTTGGGGGCCTTTAAAAAACTTCTAAGAGGCAAAGGAGAAGCATAATGTTACCATCCAGAGACTAAATTTCATTTCCTGAGTCTGCCATTAATTAGCTCTGTGATCCTGGAAATATCTTATAACCTCCCTGAACCCAGTTACATCATCTGTAAAATAATGGAGGTAGGTCTAGATGAGACCTAAAGTCCTTTCTAGATGTCACGTTTTCTGGCTTTGTGATATGGGGTCAAGGCAATCTAGGAATCAGGGTCACATTTAGAGTCATCACGTATTTGTTTAAGGTGATTTAGGGGGCACTGGAGGGTGACCTGACGCAGATTCTTCCCCATCTCCACTAGCCTCTTCGAATTCCCCATCATTAACTGTTGCTCCTTGAGTATTAAATTTTAACAAAACAAGGCTTCTCAATTAATTAATTCTGAATTAAGGCATCTATTATTAATTCTGTCAACTTTTACTCATCACCTAATTCACAAAAGTCATCCCTAAGATGATTAAAACACAATCCCCAGCCTCAAAGAGTTTTCAGTCTCAAAGGGAAATCTATAATCAGGGAAAGGTAACATGTTAACTGTATAATACATCATACCCCAGTCCCCACTAGACACTGGACACATCCTCTTGCCTATATGCTGACCCTGCTATACCTTTCTCTCTCTGCCAGAAGTAACTCAGAGCCCCACTCCACTCTGACCTTTAAGTGCATTACCCTTTTCCAAACAAGCAGTAGTCAGAGACCATCTGCCTTGTCATTGTTATCCCATGTGCTCAGGGCTTTGCCATTTGCACTGTTGCTTTGATTGCCAGACCCCAAAAAACACCTGGTCTTTCCATCTGCCATGGAACTGAACCCTTCTTTGTGTGATGTCCTCCCTACCCCAATCAGAATGTGAGCTTCTTGAGAGCAAGGCCTATCTAACTTTCTATTTATATCTCCAATGTTTAGCATAAAGTAAGCCCTTATCATAAATGCTTTTCTGTTACATCAGTTTATTGTATCAGCATCATAGAGCAGAACCCCAAGGGAGCAGGATAGAGACCAGTTAAGTGCCATAGCATAATAGGATTTGGAGAATGAGTTTTCTGCACGGAGCCAGGAGGCCTGTTGCAGGTGGGATCCCTGAGTTGTCAGAGAACTAAATGAGTGTTTGAATGTGTGAAGAGAAGTGAGCTTCCAAGGTAGGTGGAGAGAGTCTGATGATGAATTTTACCCAGTCTATAATATAACCTATTGTCAACTTTGTCCCAAATTACTGAGCACGTACTGTTTCTAGCAATAGGCTAGGCTGTGAAAATTTAGACATAAGATATAACTTTGCTCAAAGATTCTTTTATGATTATTGAGATCATGTGCAATTGATGACTCCTAGGAACAGTCTCTCACAACTTCCCTTTGACCAAAAGATCCACTGTTCATGAGTTGTGTGGGACACAGATAAGTAAGGAGGGGTTGCCCTTGTCCTTCCTGTTGGTGGAATGGCCAGAAAAGAAATTTTTCCTTCAAAGAAAGGGAGGAATTGAGAAATAAAGCCTTTATCAGAGAAACTTGCTATAAATTTTTTCATAGTTATGATAATGTGTATTGCCCTCCATTCTATTTTCCCCCTCTTAATCCTTCTTTCTCTCTCCTTTTACCCTGTCCATCTTCAAAAGTGTTTTGCTTCTGAATACTGTCTCCCCTGATCCTTCCTCCCTTCTCTTATTCCCTTCCCCTCCTACTTTCTTGTAGGGTAAAGTTTCCCTCTTTGAGCAAATTTCAATGAGAGTAAGCTTCAAGTGCTCCCTCCTAACTCCCCCATCTTCCCCTCCACTATAAAAGCTCTTTAATACTTCTTTTATACATGAAAATTTACTATATTCTACTTCTCCCTTCCACCTGCTCCTAGCACATTCATCTTTATTACTCCTTAATTTTATATTTTTAGATATCATCCCATCATATTCAACTCACACCCATGCACTTCTTTGATGTATACTCCTTCTTAACTGCCCTAAGAATAAGAAAGCTCTCAGGAATCACAAATATCATCTTCTCATGTAGGAATGTAAACAATTTAATTTTATTAAACCCCTTATGATTTCTATTTTCTATTTGTCTTTTTATGTTTCTTGTTTGTATTTGAAAGTCAAATTTTTTATTTAGCTCTGGTCTTTTCATCAGGAATGCTTGAAAGTCCTCTATTTCATTGAATATTTATTTTTTCTCCTGAAGGATTAGACTCAGTTTTGCTAGAAAGATAATTATTGGTTGTAATTCTAGCTCCTTTGCCCTCTAGAATAACATATGTCAAGTCTTCTAATCTTTTAATGTAGAAACTGCTAAATCTTGTTTTATCTTGACTGTGGCTCCATTATGTTTGAATTGTTTCTTTTTGGCTGCTTGAAATAACCTGGGAGTTTTGGAATTTGGCTATAATATTCCTTGAAATTTCATTTTGGGATCTCTTTCAGGAGATGATTGGATTTTTAAAATTTCTATTTTATCCTCTGGTTCTAGAATATCAGAACAGTTTTCCATAATAATTTCTTAAATATAATATCCAGACTCTTTTTCTGATCATGGTTTTCAGCTCGTCCAAAAATTCTTAAATTTTCTCTCCTGATTTTATTTTCTAGGTCAGTTGTTTTTCCAGTGATGCAGTTCACATTTTCTTCTATTTTTTCAGTCTTTTGACTTTGTTTTATTGTTTTTAGATGTCTCTTGGAGTCATTAGTTTCTACTTGCCCAACTCTAATTTTTGAGGAATTGTTTTTGTCAGTTAGCTTTTGTGCTTCCCTTTCCATTTGACCAATTCTACTTTTTAAGAAGTTCTTCTCTTCAGTGACTTTTTGTACTTCTTTTTCCATTTGTACAATTTTGCTTTTTAAAGAGTTCTTCAGTGAATTTTTGTGCCTCTTTTATTGTTTGGTCTATTCTATTTTTTTTTTAATTGATATGTTTGTTTACTTTTACCTTACAAGATTCAGTTCCACAATCCCTTCAGTTTCAAAATTTTTCCCTTCCCTTGCCCCTCCCCCCATGGCAGCATGCAATCAAGTTTAGGATCTGCAGATACTTTCACATTGGACATTAGTCTGTTTGTATAGGAGGGGTGTAACTGATGGAATGAACAGAAAGAGGAAACAAAACCAAACACGGAAAAGAATGAGAACATGTAGTTTGCTTCAGCCTCCATTTAAACTCTGTTCTTTCTAGATCTTTCTGTGAATGTAGACATCTCCTTCCATCCTGAGACTGTTAGAGTTGTCTTATAACCTTGCATTGCTGAGAAGAGTCCAGTTTATCAAAGTTGGTCATCACACATATGTTATGTCTGTCATTGTGTACAAATTTCTCCTGGTTCTGCTCTTTTCACCTAGTATCAGTTCGTATAAGCCTCTCCAGGTAAATATGAAATCCATCCTCTCCTCATTTCCTATAGCACAATAGCATTTCATTGCATTCATATGTCACAACTTGTTTAGCCATTCCCCAATTGATGGACATCCCCTTATTTTCCAGTTTTTTGCCACCACAAAGAGAGCTGCAATAAATATTTTTATACATATGGATCTTCCTCCCACTTCCATGATCTTTTTGGGATACAGCCCCGGAAGTGGTGTTACTGGGTCAAAGGGTATGCAATTATTTATAGCCCTTTGGGCATAGTTCCAGATTGCTCTCCAGAATGGTTGAATCAGTTCACAACTCCACCAACAATGCATTAGTGTTCTAATTTTTCCACATCCTCTCCATCATTTGTCATTTTCCTGTTTTGTCATCTTAGCCTATCTGACTGGTGAGATGTGGTGCCTCAAAGTTGTTTTGATTTGCATTTCTCAAATCAGTAGTAATTTAGAGCATTTTTTCATATGCTTATAAATATCTTTAATTTCTACCTCTGAAAATTGCTTGTTCATATCCTTTGGCCAACTATCAGTTGGGGAATGACTTATATTCTTGTAGATTTGACTCAATTCCCTGTATATTTTAGAAATGAGTTCTTTATCAGAGACACTGGTTGTAAAAATTCTTTCCCAATTTCCCACTTCCCTCTTAATTTTGGTTACATTGGCTTTGTTTGTACAGAAACTTTTCAATTTAATGTAATCAAGATTATCCATTTTGCATTTTATAATGCTCTCTAACTCTTCTTTGGTCATAAAGTCTTCCCTACTCCATAAATCTGACAGGTTAACTATTCCTTGCTTCCCCAGATGGCTTACAATATCAGCCTTTATACCTAGATTGTGCACCCATTTAGACTTGATTTTGGTATATGGCACTAGCTGATGGTCTATGCCCAGTTTCTGCCATACTATATTCCAGTTTTCCCAGAAGTTTTTGTCAAATAGTGAGTTCTTATCCCAAAAACTGGGGTCTTTGGGTTTATCGAACAGTATATTAGTATAATTGTTGACTACTGAGTCTTTTGTACCCAGTCTATTCCATTGATCCACTGATCTATTCTTCAGCTAGTACTAAGTAGTTTTGATGACTGCTGCTTTATAAAACAGATTAAAATCTGGTATGGCTATGGCCTATTCTATTTTTAAGGTGTTATTTTCTTTAGTATTTTTTGTGCCTCCTTTACTAAGCTGTTGACTCTTTTTTCATGATTTTCTTTTATCACGTTGTCTTTCATCACTGTCATTTCTTCTCCCAATTTTTTTCTACCTTTCTTATTTGATTTTTTAATCCTTTTTGAGTTCTCTTAGCATTTCTTTTTGGGTCTGAAATTTAGATTTTTTTCCTTTGAGGGTTTAGATGTAGCAGCTTTTACTTTGTTGTCTTCTGAATTTGTGTTTTGATCTTCCCTGTCACATAGTAACTTTCTATGATCATGGGTTTTTTTTTTGTTATTTTCTCATTCTTCTAGCCTGTTTCTTGACTTTTAACTTTATGTTGGGCTCTGCTCCCAAAGTGAAGGAGGGGAGGTACTGTCCTAAGCATCAGATTTTTTCTGAAGCTGTTTTCAGAGATAGTTCTGGGGATCTGAAAGTTTTTACTTCTTCCAAGTTGGTATGATATAAGTAAAGGTGTATTTACTATTCTCTTGGCCTGTGCTCTGGTCTGTGAGTGACCATAAGCATTCTTTTCTACCCTGCAACTGTGACCAGGGTTTCTGCTCCCTTGTGGCCATAAATTCAAGTGTGCTAGTGCTTCTCTCTGCCCTGCGACTACAACCCAGGACTGCAACCCAGATCCATCTATAGGCAATGTAACAGAGTTCTGTACCCAGTGCCAGCAAAGGGGTCCTGTGATTTACTCCTGAGCAACGGTCTTATTTCCTTACCATATGTGAGCTGGGAATTCCAGATGTCACTGCTGCCAATTTAGTTGCCCCCAAGGCCTGATCTGGACTGTGCTCTAATCTCACCCCTGTGTGACAGACCCTTCATGCTGATTGTTCAAATTGTCTTGGACTGGAAAATTGTTTTATCTCATTCTTTTTTTTGGTTCTGCTGCTCCAGAATTTATTTTGAGGTGTTATTTTAAAAATTTTTGGAGGGAAATTTGGGAGAGCTCAGGTGAATCTCTGCTTTTCTTGCCTCCATCCTTTCATATAAGTTTTTTTTTTTATAAATGTAGACACAGAGATAATTTTGTTCCGTGCTTCTTTAATTGTCATTATTAAGTGATACGTAAAAGACATATTTGATCACCAAAGGCGTTTACCATTTTACTGTACAAAGTCCAAATGGAAGGTGGATTCGATATAAATGGTGAAGTCCTCCAGATGGGACTGCTTGTGCATGACATGGTACAGATTGCATAATGTCCCAGAGTACCACAGGAACTCTTCGATGAGAGCCACACCTACCCAAACTTGGTCAACCTAACCATCCACACTATAAAAGCTAAGTAGATGAAAAATTCCCTGATTATGATCTGCTTTTGGTCAGGGAATCCATCAGTGCATGTGTTTTGGACAGGAAGCATAGATAAGTAATAAATTGGATCTGAAAAAGAACAAGAAGAGACAGATGAGATTTCATTTGGGAAATTACAAACAAAACCAAACTGCTCCCTGTCACCAAAACCTACCTTTTAATTAAAAAAAAATTAAATTAAAAAAAATCTGCATTCTCTCAGTGATCGTGTATGGCTCCAACTCACAGGACATTACAACTTCAGAAGAATCAAAATTGAGACTAATCCAAACAACAATGGAAACATACCGGATGAGTGTAAATAGTTTGTCATATATTACCAATCACTCTCTAAAACTATTTTTGAGTTTTTTTTTAAATTAAGTTGCATTCTTTTTTGGAAACCAGCTTATTATATGTTACCATTATTACATACAAAATGAATGTTGTTGAGAAGTATAACCAATGTTTCAATACTTTTAACTTTTGCAGAAATAGTGTTTACGTAATTCACTTTTAAATGGAGCACGTAGTAAGATGGTATAACCCTCTGACTTATAAATTTACATCTGCTATCATTACTGCCAGGATTCAACATAGAGGCAAGTCAAATCTGATGCAAATACCATAAGAAACAGTCACAAAAAATAAAGAAAACTAACGAAAATAATAATAATTTTTTTAAAAAAAAATTTTAAAAAATTAAAAAAAGAAAAAGAAAAGAAACAGTCGCTTTGCAGCAACTGTCATCAGTTGGATTGGATTTGCCCCTGTTGGGTTTGCCTTTGTTGTCTTTGATTTGAATTTTTTTAAAGTAGGGATTTGTGATAGAAAATTGCTTTATTCTTTCCTCCCTCCATCAAGGGAATACTTCCTTTCTTGGGAGGTGGGGTGAGGTGTTCTCACATTCAGCCACACCCTGGTTTAAGTAATGGTAGAATCAATAGGAAAATATTCATCTTGCACTTACTATGTACTCAGCACAGTGTTAGGCACTGGGGAGGGTGTGCATGGTGGGAGAGGCACAAGATATGGATGCTGCCCTGGAGGAGAATATAATATGAAAACCACTCAGTAAAAAACCAACCAATCAAACAAAAAACCCAGAATGTCAATTTACATTAATCTCCCTTTTTTTTTTTTTCTGAATTCCTACTGTTTTTGCAGTTTAATGTTTAGAATTTTCAGACTGGAAGGGTTGCTAGAAACCATCTAATCCCTACTCTTCTTTTAGCAGGTGCGGAAACATAGAGGTGCCATGACTTGTCCAAAGTCACAAAGCTCTAAAATCCTTGGATCACAGAAATGTATAAGCATACAGGTAAAGATTTTTGAACTTCTCCTGAGTCAGGCAAACTAGGATTGCACCATGAGTGACCTCTTTTTAGATATTCATCTATAAAGGAAAAAGAACTTGGAAATTAGGAAAAAGCATTAGGCTGTTTCATCTCTAAGCTCCTTTCTAGCTCTCAATCTATGATCCCATGACCCTTGAGTGTATCGTACCTTCCAGCCCTTCCCAAGAGCATCCTTTGGTTGCTGAACTGCTGGAATACAGTGACCTCTGAGCATTAGCATGAGAGTAGCTTCACAGGGACCAGCTAGATTTAACTCTAGGGTAGTTTGGGACGGTAGAGATAGGACTGAATTAAGAAGTCGGAAGTCCAGAACTGCTTCTTCCACCAACAATCATGAAGTAAAGATTAGGAACATGAGATATGAATTCAACAGGCCAAAGTCCAGAGCTGAATTTACTCCTGACAGTCACACCTGGGGTCAGGGTCTTAGAGCCTCAGTTTCCATGTACATAAAGTGAGTGGATTAGATTAGGTGATCTCATTAGCTCCTTCCAGCTCTGACTGTGATTTTACAATGCACTGCCCTGATCGTATGTATTTTTCACTTCAGTTATTGTATAATATTGTATATTTTTGCATGTTTGCACATTTTGTCATATTGTTCTCTATGTCATGTCATGTCATCTCTCTGCATCTGTATTATAAGCTCCATGAGACCAAGGATCAAGTCTTAATTATCTTTGTTTCTCCCCTAGTGCCTAACACAGTGCTTGGTCTATCTATGTTAAGTTCTTAAGGGGTGGCAAGATGATGTAGTGAACGGAGTACTGGCCCTGGAGTCAGAGGACCTGAATTCAAATCTGGCCTCAGACACTTAACACTTACTAGCCATGTGACCTTGGACAAGTTACTTAGCCTCAACTGCCCCTATGAAAAGCAAAAAAAGTTATGTTAAGTTCTTAAGTGGTTGCTGAATGAATGAATGAATGAATGAATGGAGCTTTGTAACCCTGAACAAGACACTTCTCCCTCTGTGTTTCCTGTGTTTCCTTCTGGCTCCAATATTCTCTGATTCTATGACCATTTGGGAAAGACAGTGGATGAATAGCAGAAGGAAACTGAAATGGGATTAGAAATTGCCAGAACAAAGGGGTTGAACCTTCATCTCCAAGAGGAATCCAACTTTCTTGGCCGTACCTCTGGCAGATGGCCAAGCTCATTTATCTGAGAAGTACGTGACTAGACAAGAAACTGCCAAGAAGCTGTCTGAAAAACTGCCAAGAGTATTCCTGGTGTCACGCTACATGAGCCCCATCTAGGCCCCTCCTGGAGCAGAAGTCTCCCAACTTTTCTCCCTTCTTCCCAGCCTACCTCTCTCCCACCAGGCCATGCTTGTTTAGAATGCTTCAAATACCTGCCCTATAATTTCAGAGCAGGGCTTCTGCCAAGGACAGTGCCCTGGGGGGCTACCTAGCAAACCAGTCAGGATGAAAGTGAATGGTGTACCAGGAATTTTTTTTTTTGTATTAAAAGTATAGCCACAGGTGAGAGTTTTCCCCTTCATCTTTATTTAGGCTGATCAAACCTGGAAGTCAAAAGGCTAAATTTGACCATGAGATTAATTATTCTTTGAGAAAAAATAAACTGAGTCCCGAAATTCAAAGGAGCTCTTAATTTATAAGTCTTCGGTTATTGGTTTTTTTGAAATTCAAACTTGTCATGTGACGGGTGCTAGCACAGATTTAGAATGCAAACTTTTCTTTATTGGTACTTAGGATTGAAATAAATTTCATTAGAATGCAATTTCTTGCTCATATGTAGTTCAATCTTATAAATTTGCTAAGGTTGCCCTACGGTCCTGCTTGAGTTGAAGTTAAGATGTGATAGAATATAAGCTCTTTGGGAGGTGGGGTGGCTTCATTCACTGTACTTGTATCTCCAGTGTATAGCACAGTGCCTAGTACATAACAGATACTTAATAAATATTTGTTGATTAACTAAAAATGGGAGGAAGCAGGGTTAGGTAGGATAATCCCTGACTTCAAATAATCCCTGGCATCAAAAAGCCTAGATCTCAGGTCTGATTCTGCCCCCTGTGTTCCCTTGGGCAAAGCATTTGTCATGTCTGACTCTCTATGACCCCACCTGGGGTTTTCTTGGCAAAGATACTGGAGTGGTTTGCTATTCCCTTCTCTAGCTTATTTTACAGATGAGGAAATTGAGGCAAACAGGGTTAAATGATTTAGCCAGGATCACACAGCTAGTAAGTATCTGAGGCTGGATTTGAACTCAAATCTTCCTGACTCTAAGACTAGTGGTCTATCTACTGTGTCACCTGACTACCCCTAGGCAAATCATATCACCTCTCTCATCCTCAGTTTCTTTATATGAAAAAAATGAGCATATGTCAGTAAACAGGTCATTTTTTATAAACTTCTGCCTTCTGTGACCAATGCATCAATTGAGGGTTTGTTTGTTTGTTGTTTTTGGAAATCATGTGTACACTATTGGTCATAGTTCCTTGCTTCCTTCTTCTCCTTCTGCCACCCTAACACACACACTTTTAACTTTTTAGCTTGGGGAAGGAGAATATCTAGTTAGCTGAAAAATTACATGGGAATGTGAAAAAACACCTCCAGTCCACAAAGATATCAGGAGCCCTCTAGACTGAGTGAGTGAAGGATTATAGAACAGAAAAATGAGCTCCATCCAGTAAACTCAGATGAGAGAATCCTCAAATCAAACTTTGGACAGCAGAAGGTCATTAGAGGCCAGGAAGGGGCTATATGTCTCTGTCTTGAGTAAATTGGAATGGACCTTGGGAAAGTAACTAGCTAGAATAACTTGGAAGTAAAATGTACCCTGGTCTTAGACTGGGAAGTTTTCTTTATGTTCATACTTCTAATCACTTTACCCTCATATATTATTTCTGAATGAGCATATTCTCTTTTCCATTATAAATAAATCCTTAAAATAATATTCTTATGATCCGGAATGAAATAGAGGTAGAAGGTGGAAGGGAGCTAGAAAAGAGAAACTGAATTAGATGATCTTGCCAAGGTCCCTTTCAGCTCTGAGTTTTTATGATTGAGTGAAGAAGAGTCTGGAAAAGAGCACCAAGTTACAGAAACAATAGCAGAAGTAAATCAAGACACAAGTGCTTATCCAAGGTGCTAAGGAAGTTCAGGCAGGAAGGTCCAGGAGGCTCCATATCTCTAACTGAGATTTAGAAAGCAGAGCAGGTTTAGAAAACAATGAGAGAAAACATTTGGGGCCAAAGGTCAAAGTCCCCTGAATAGTTCCAGAGGAGCTGGATTCAGATATCAGCTCTAGTACTTGTGACCTTAACATCTCTTGGCTTCATCTTCCTCACCTGCAAAATGAAGGGGTTGGACTAGATAGCCCTCTGCCTCTAGACTGATGAGCTTTGACATTAGGGAATTTCCTTGTTTTCTTTCCTGGTTGGGCAGGGGTAGGGGTGGGGTTATTAGACAGTGCCTGGCACACTGTTGGTGCTTAATAAATGCTTGTTGCATTAAAATGATTTGGATCCAATTGATGGAGTTGATGTTTCCTTGTGGAGCTATTGTGAGGATTAAAGGAGCTCATATCTGAGGAAACACTTTGTAGATATACAAATGTAAGGTATCATTATTCATTTGGGTAACCTGTGCCCAAGTTGTGCAATCTTATCTCTTTTGAAATATTATTTACCTCAGGGCCTGGGGCGATGCTCATTCAGGAAGAGAGCCAAAGATCTCACCACTATAGTCCTTCTCCAGAAAACATGGGGAGCACGTCCTTATAACAAGAAGACACACAGTCTGGTCCCTAGCATCCCAAATCAGATGTATCTTGTTTCCTTCCATTTATTTGGAAATATGAACTTCCTGGGTAAGATGAGGGGGCACAGGTAATGCATGAACTACAACAGGGTTTGGACTAGGCTTGGGGACTGGGACTGTTGGGCTACAGGCTGCCCTAGCTTAAGATTCTGCTCACTAGAGACCAGAGGAGAAAGTTCTAAGGCTAGAATTAGCATTTCTGCAAATCTATAGAACCTACAGATTAAGAAAAGAGAAGCTAGAACTTGCAAGTATTGAAATTTCCATCTGGCCCTTGTAGGTTCCCCCTCCTTGGAGACTTTCAAAGAGAAACTCGATGTCCACCTGCCTGATATGTACCCAGAGGGATTCCCATCATGCATCACTTGCATTATATAGCCACTAGAGTTCCTTCCAACTTTCATATTCTGTGATTCTATAGAGGGGAAAATAGTTTCTTTTTTTCCCCCTGCACTGTACTTTCTCTTTGGTATAATGCCTGACTCTGAAACAGAGTCCTAGACATGCAACCTTATCCTTTAGCCCTTTCCATGAGTGAGTATAGAAATAAGTTTGGAGAAATGGTTCAAAGTAGATGGTTCCATGTAGAAGTTTTCTTTAATTTTTACAATGTTCAATAAGGTTGGTGGCTCCAATATACTTGAGTACCTATGTTTTATGAATGTGAGCTTGGGGAGAGAAGGGAGGAGAGATTTGGGATGTGGAATGAGGCTTTAGTTATATATTTCAATTTTTTGTTATTTCAAGAAATATTCTAATTTTATTCCGTAGCTAAATACCAAACCCAGACAGCATAGATTTTAAACTGTTCAACACCACTGTTTGAAGTTGAATGCTATGATTGCAAGGAATAGGGGTGGGAAGGGCAATAGTATTGGTGTTCTCAGGAAGAGTTTTCTCTGGGACAACCTCCTATGCTTATGCCAGAGAGACTCTGACAAGACCACTTTTTTGGTGTCTTAAATAAAGTGTTGCCTGGTGGACAACTCAGGTATTACACATCTGCAGGAGATAATACACCTTTATTAAGTGTGAGCTAGGCATTGCACTAAATGTTGGAGAAAAAATATACATTGACACGTTGGTCTTCTGGAAACTTAAAAAAGGAAACATATGAGTGGATTAGAGCTATATTGCTACTACTATACATGATATACATACAAATTGTCAAATGTGTTTCTTTATCTCAGAACTTTTCAATAGCTCTCTATTGCCTGCCAAATGAAGATTTAACTCCTTAGTCGGCATTCAATTACATATAGCAACAGTAACATGTTTCATATTGCTTTCTGGATCATAAAATACAATGGAGTATGATTTTGGAGTGACAGGACTTGGGTTCAATGACTGTTTCTGCTACTTCAATATCTTCAATACCTCACCTGTGTGGACCTCGTTTCCTCATCTGTAAAAAGCAGAGGTTGAACTAGACGATCTATGAGGTCCTTTCCAGGTATAACCCTTACGACAATCACACAAGGTAGGCAGTACAAATATCACTATACTAATTTTTTAAAGATTGGGAAAATGAGGCTCAGAGAAGCTCAATCATTTCATCAAGATTCCACAGCTAGTAAGAATTTGAACCCAGGTTTTCTGATTCTAAGCCCAGAATACTATGCTCTTCAAGGCCCTCTAGAACCTGGTATCATCCTATGTTTCTAGGTTTATTTCAAACTACTTCCCACAGTGTACCCTACAATTCAACCAAACTCGGTTACTCATGGAATCATAAACTCTCATCTCAGCCAGTCTATGTCCACAGTAAGAATATTGCTTATATTGTAATAGACAGAAAGTCATTCAGTCTCTGTAGATATCCAGTGGTAAAGAATTCACCACCCTCACAACAGAGCCCATTTCTTTTTTGGACAGTTGTAACTCTAGAAAGTTTCCCCCTTATATTGAACTAAATTCTTCCTCCTTGAAACTTTCATCCATGGATCCAGCTTTTGTTCTTTCTTTCTCTTTCTCTGCCTACTACCTGCAATAGAGTGAAGAGAAGGTTAATTCATGCCACTTCCCCTGCCCCAATCTAACAACTTTGTCCCTACTGTTCTCTGCCTGCTTCCCCTTTCCCCTTTCTTGGCCCCAGCTTATGTTCCACTCCCTTCTTGGCTTCTAGATGCTTTTGGAATATTTCTCCCCACCAGGACACAGGCATGCCTTGACAGATTTGTGCTATTGGCTCCTTGTCAAGCATGCCTAGAGCACTGAAGAATTAGGAGTTTGATCAGAAGGGTCGTGAATACAAACTGGGGGCTCCTACTCGACAGCCCAAAGTTATCACTCACCAGGGATGATCTGGCATGAAAATTTCAAGCTCCAGGCAGTCCTACTTCTTTCTTTAAGACATGAAAGCCATTCTATCTACCTGAGTGCTTCTCTCACTGGAGTTACACCCAAGTGTTTTAGCTCAATTCAAGGTGAGATGAGCTTCTTTGAACTTCATTCCTTGGGTTCTCTAAGGCTAGAAAAGCATACCTGAAAGACCAAAGTCAACAATAACCAAAGGGCTGGTTTTTCCTCCTAAATACCTTGATTTCTCAACTCTAAAGCAAATCCAGAGGCAGGCATTTTGTATAACTGGGATCTAGAGTTGAAACAGCCTTCCCTCCAAGTCTTAGTCAAAGAAAATATGAGAGAGGGAGACAGAGAGACAGAGAGACAGAGAGAAAAACAATGTAACCAAGAAAGCAACTAGAGATACAGTAAACTATCCTATCACTTGTTGCCTGTGTATAAATATCATCTTCTCAGTTTGGTTTAGTTCTTTCAAGAAACAGCTCTTCCAGGAAGTCTCACTGGGACTTATTTAGCAAGATAATACCAGAGGAGCCTAACATACCATCTTCCCTGAGATATTTCCCTGAGCTCCTCCTCTGAATGCCTAAACGTTTATAATCTTATAGTTGATAAGAGGTTAAGTGGCACAGTGTTTAGAGGCTGGAATTGGAGTCAGGAAGACCTGAATTCAAATCCAGCTTCAGATACTAACTGTCTAGTCCCGAACAAGTCTCTGCCTGTTTCAGTTTGCTCTGTAAAATAAGCATAATACTGACACCTACATCCCAGAATCTTGCAAGGATCAAATGAGATAACATAACAAAGTGCTTTGCTAACTTTAAAATGTTATGAAAATATTATCATTACTCTGCATAATGGTTACTAGGTGGTATGATAGATAGTAAAGGAGATCTGAAGTTAGGATGGACACACTGCATGACTGAACAATAACAGTCTTGTGTAATTCTGTCCCAACTATGTTAGTAAACTCCTTGGGGGCAGAGGCCATGTCTTACATTTCTTCATTTTTCCCAGTGCCTGAAACAGTCCTAGGTACAGAGTCCACAGTTAAAAAGTACTTTGTCAGCATCATTGGGGAGATAACCAAATCAACCCACAGGGGCTGAGGCCAAAGGAAGCACAGCCCCTGCTCTGGGGAGAACACCTGGGTTCCATTGTTCCTGCCTCAGTGGGGGGTATAAGTAATTGGCTTATTTAAGCCAAGGAGGAGCAGCAAGCTTCTGGGGTTTCTAAACTAGCCCCATCATGCTACAGTGGCAAGGTATACAAGTAAGTGGGGAATCTGAGAAAGAATAGGAGGAAATAAGCATTTATATACAGTGCCTATTATAGACCAGGCACTGGGCCAAGCACTTTTACAAATCTACCCAATATTTACAAATATTGTTTGATACTTATAATAATAATAATAATAGCTGACGTTTACGTAGAGCACTTTGTAGTTATTATCTCATTTGATGCTCAGGACAGCTCTTGGAGCTAAGTGTTATTACTGGCCTCATTTTACAGGGGAAGAAACTAAACAACTAAGGCAAGCAGTAGTTGAGTGACTTGCTCATACAACTAGGAAGCGTCTGAGGTCACATTTGAACGCTAGTCTTCCAGACTCCAGGCCCGGAGTTCATTCCATTGCACTATTGCTTCAGAAGACACTGATGCTTCAAGCCAGAACAGCTATGGGCCTGAGAGCAATTTTTTTTAAAAAAGGACTACTAGCAAAACCAGCACGAGAGCCTGTGGAGGGAAGATGGGAAATAAGAGAGGGAGATGTGTAGCCTGTGTAACCTCCAAGGCCCCACATCTGGAACGACTGAGAGCAGAGGGTTCCCTGAGAAAGCCCCTGAGAGAGTGAGTCAGAAAACTTCCAGGCAGTCCGATATTCCCCAGGGCTGTTTCCTATGGAATCTTTTCTTTTTTTGTATTGCTAGGGCATCACTCAGTTGGAGGAGACATCTAGCCATGCCTTGTGTGGGTTTCCTTAGTTGGGTCTCTTCTATAATGGTTGTTGTTCAGTCATTTCAGTTGTGTTTGACTCTGAGACCTCATTTGGGGTTTTCTTGGCAAAGATACTGGAGTGGTTGGCCATTTCCTTCTCCAGCTCATTTTATAGATGAGGAAACTGAAGCAAACAGGGTTAAGTGACTTGCCCAGGGTCATATAGCTAGTACGTGTCTGAGGATGGACTTCAGCTCGGGTCTCCCTGACTCCAGGCCCAGCAGTCTATACACTGTGCCACCTAGCTGCCCATATCTTATATGCTCAACTAATTTATTGTGAGAAACCATTATCACCACTATCACATTCCTCTTGGCTTTCCCAGTGCAAACCAGTGGAGAGACATAGAGGCACCCTTTTATGATTCTGTTCCATGCAATACTCCTGGGCAGTATTATTTTGCTGGCATGTATATACTTGATGTTTTAGGCTACTCACCATGGTGTTTGACTTGCACTCCACCCTTCTCATATCAATACATGATTTAATATCTTATATTTTCCCCAATTACATGTAAAAAACAATTTCAAACACTCATTTAAAAAAAAAAACAACAAGCTTTTGAGTTACAAATTCTCTCCCTCCCTCTTTCCCCTCTTCTCCTTGTTGAGAAGGCAAGCAATTTGATACAGGTTTATACATGTGTAATCAGGCAAAACATATTTCCATATTAGCCATGTTTTAAAAAATAAAGCAAAAATGCAGGACTCCCTTCAAAAAAACATAAGAAAAATAACAAAGAAAATGTATGCTTCAATCTTCATTCAGATACCGTCCATTCTTTTTCTGGAGATGGCTAGCATTTTTCATCATAAATCCTTTGGAATTGTCTTGGATCACTGTATTGCTGAGAATAGCTAAGTCATTCAGTTGATCATGATACGATATTTGCTTTTACTGTGTATACTGGTTCTGATCATTTCACTTTGCATCAATTCATGTAAGTCTTTCCAGGTTTTTCTGGAGCATCCTGTTTGTCATTTTTTTTTACCACTACAGTATTCCATCACCATCATATACAATTTGTTCAGCCGTTCCCCAATTGCTGGACATCCCTTCAATTTTCAATTCTTTGGCACCATTAAGAGAGCTGATACAAAAATTTTTATGCATATAGGTCCTTTTCCCTTTATCTCTTTGGGATACCTAGTAGTGATATTGGTGGGTCAAAGAGTATGTATGGTTTTATAACCCTTTTGAGCATAGTTCCAAATTGCTCTACAGGATGGTATATATACAGGATGTATATAGATCAGCATTCAACTTCAGCAACAGTGCATTAGTGCTTCAATTTTTCCACATCCATTCCAACATTTTCATTTTCCTTTTCTGTCACATTAACCAATTTGATAGGTTTGAGGTGGCAGCTCAGAGTTGTTTTAATTTGCATTTCTTTAATCAATAATGACTTAGAGTCATTTTTTATATGACATAGATAATTTAGATTACTTTATCTAAAAAATGTCTATTCATGTCCTTTGACCATTTACCAACTTAGAAATGGCTCTTATTTTTACAAATTGTACTCAGTTCTCTATATATTTGAGAAATGAATTCTTTATCCGAGAAACTTGCTATAATTTTTTTCACAATTATTATTATTGTATTTCCCTCCATCCTATTTCCCCCCTGTTTATCCTATTTTCTCCTTTCACCCTGTCCCTCCTCAGAAGTGTTTTGTTTCTGTCTTTTACCTATCCCAATCTGCCCTCCCCTCAATTACTCCTCCTCCCCTTCTCTTATTTGCTTCTACTCCTACCTCCCTGTAGGGTAACATATATTTCTATACCCAGCTGAATGTGTATGTTATTCCCTCTTTGAGCTAATTCCAGTGAGAGTGAGATTCACTCACTCCAACCCACCCCCACCACTTCCTCCATCTTCCCTTCCACTGTAAAAGTTCTTTTGCACCTCTTTTATGTGAGATAAATTATCACATTCTACCACTCTCTTTCCCCTTCTCTCAATGCATTCCTCTTTCTCAAACCTTATTTTTAATTTTCTAGATAATTACCCCATTATATTCAACTCACACCCATGCCTTCTTTCTAGGTATACTCCTTCTAACCGCCCTACTAGGCTTTATCATTTTCCCATGTAGAAATATAAACAATTTAGCCTTATTGAATCCCTTATGATCTCGATTTTCTGTTTAACTTTTACGTTTCTTTTGAGTTTTGCATTTGAAAAGTCAAAAATTTCTGTTCAGCTTTGGTCTTTTCATAAGGAATGCTTGAAAGTCCTCTACTTCATTGAATGTCCATTTTTTTTCCCCTTGGAAGGATTATGCTCAGCTTTGCTAGCTAGGTAGTTCTTGGTTGTAATTCTAGCTCCTTTGCCCTCCGGAATATCATATTTCAAGTCCTCCAGTCTTTTAATGTACAAGGTGCTAAATCTTGTGCTATCCTGACTGTGGCTCAACCATACTTGAATTGTTTCTTTCTGACTGCTTGCAATATTTTCTCCTTGACCTGGAAACTCTGAAATTTGGCTATAATATTCCTGGCAGCTTTCATTTTGGGATCTCTTTTAGGAGGCGATTGATGGATTCTTCTAATTTCTATTCTATTCTCTAGCTCTGGAATATCAGGGAAGTTTTCCTTAACAATTTCTTGAAGGGTGATGTCTAAGCTCGTTTTTTAGTAATGGCTTTCAGTTCACCCAATAATTTTTAAATTATCAATCCTGGATCTATTTTCTAGGTCAATTGTTTTTCCAATTAGATAGCTCACATTTTCTTCTATCATTCTTTTTATTTTGTCTAATTACTTCTTGCTATTTCACAAAGTCATTAACTTTACTTGCCCACTTCTGTTTTTAAGGAATTCTTTTCTTTGGTGAGCTTTTGTACCTCCTTTCCCATTTGGTCGCTTCTGGTGTTTAAAGCATTTTTCTCTTCATTGGATTTTTGTATTTTTTAAAATCATCTGGCCTATTCTGTTTTTTAAAGTATTATTATCTTCAATATTTTTTGTGTCTACTTTACCAAGTTGTTCACTCTTTTTTCATGATTTCTTATATCATTCTCATTTCTGCTCCCAATTTTTCCTCTACTTCTCTTACTTGGTTTTAAAAAAATTGAGTTCTCCCATGGCCTAAGACCAATTCATATTTTTCCTTGATGCTTTGGATTTAGCAGTTTTGACTTTGTTGTCTTCTTCTGCGTGTGTGTTTTGAGCTTGTCACTATAGTAACTTTCTATAGTCAGATTTTTTTTTCTGTTGTTTTCTCATTTTTCTAGCTTGTTTCTTGACTTTAACTCTATGCTAAAGTGGGGCTCTGCTTCTAAGCTTCAGGGGTTTTGTGTAGCTGTTTTCAGAGATAGTTCTAGGTGGTCTATGAGCTGTCAGTTGTTCCAAGATGGCATGATCTCATGAGAGGTATGTTTACTACTCTCCTAGCCTGTGCTCTGGTCTGGTCCAGCATCTTTTCCACTCTGGAGCTGTGACCAGGGTCTCTGCTTCTCTGTGGCCACAAGCTCTGGTGTGCTAGTGATTATTCTTGCGTTGGGATTGATACCCAGGCTGGTGACCCACATCTGAATATGGTCAATGCAACAAAGTCCTGCCCCCACTACCAGCAAAGGGAGCCCTATAATCTCCTTCTCTTCAGTTGTTTTCCCCCTTTACCATATATAGGTTGAAAGCTCTGAAAACAGCTGCTGGTACTGCTGATTCAGTTGCTCCCAAGGCCTGCTCCTGGTTTGCTGTGGCCCAGTCTACACTGGCACATCTTGCTCTATCTACACTGGCCCTCTCACTTTTGTGTGACAGACCTTTTCTGCCAACCTTCTAAATTATCTTGGGCTAGAAAATTGTTTCACCACAAGCTTTTATGAATTCTGCCACTCCAGAATTTGTTTTGAAGTATCATTTAAAGTTGTTCAGAGGTGTTTTGCAAAGAGCTCAGGTGTGTCCTTGCCTTTTCTTCACCATCTTGGCTCCACCTTCCCTGTTCAGATCAGTCCAGACACTTGTTCCTTTCTGGGCATTGTGTTTGAAAAGGATAACTGACAAACCAGAGAGCATCCAGAAAGAATGGGAAGGACCTAGGAAGCCATATTGTAGGAAGAATGGTTCATAAAGTCATAAAATCTTAGAGATGGAAGGGGAATTAAAGACTGTCTTGTACAACCTGAGAAGGTCACAAGGCATCCCACTGACTCTTTGGACAGCTCTAAAATTGGGCAGTTAGGTGGCACAGTGGATAGAGTGCCAGGTCTGGAGTCAGAAAGATTTATCTTCCTGAGTTCAAATCTGGCTTCAAACACTTACTAGCTGTATGACTCTGAGCAAGTCACTTAACCTTGTTTGACTCTATTTTCTCATCTGTAAAATGAGTTAATTCCTTTTCCAGCTCATTCTACAGATGAGAAAATAGTTTTTTTGTATGAGATTTTCTCATACAAAATGACTAATATGGAAATGTTTTACATGATGACACATATATAACCTATATCAGATTGCTTACCATCTCAGGGAGGAGGGAGGGAAAGGAAAGAGGAAGAGAGGAGTAGAATTTGGAACTCAAAACTTAAAAAAAAAAAAACAAATGTCAAAAATTGTAATAACATGTAATTGGAAGAAAAATAAAATATCATGAAAAATAAAAGTAAATATTTCCCTCATATGAGAAGATAACCCTAACCTATCCTTTCACGGAAGTGGGGTATTGATAGGTGTTATACATTGAACATGTTTTTGGACTTTTCCCAATGTATCTATCAGTTGTTACTAATTTTTTTCCTTTAAAAAAATGCTAGCTGTCACAAGGAATGGTTTTCTGGAATGGTATAGAATATTTGGCTTAATCATGATGATGAACGAAACATAATATAAATTAAAACCTATACTGAAAAAGAAAGTTTTTTTCTTATTTCAGTTGAAATATAATTTCTGCCTTCTCATGATTGTCTAATCTGTTTTTCATGTACAACCTTTTAAATATCTGAACACAGCCCTCATTCCTACTCCCTTGCTTCCACTCCATGTGTCCTCTTCTCCATGCCAAACATCCCTATGGCCTTAAATCATCCTCCAGGGCACCCAAAGGCTCAATATCCTAGGCCTTGTCCTTTGGCTAGATCCAGCTTATTAATGTCCTTCCTAAAATGTCTTTCTCTGTGCCTAGCATTGAACCCAGCATTAAAGGTTTGGTCTGAATAGTACAAAATATAGCAAAACCACCCCCACTTCCCTCTTGCTGAACATTATGCTTCTCTCTCTATTTTTATTTTTTGCTTTTTGGAGGGGGGAGGGTAGAGCAATTGGGGTTAAGTGACTTGCCCAAGGTCACATGGCTAGTAAGTATGTCCAGTGTTTAAAGTCACATTTGAACTTAGTTCCTCCTGACTCCAGGACCAGTGCTCTATCCACTGCACCACCTAGTGGCCGCATATTAGGCTTTTCTTAATGTAGTTTAGAGAGGAGTTGTGGGGAGTAGAGAGGTGATTAAGGAAATATTACTTGAGTTCTGAAACCATGGGAACAGATAATGAAATAGTGAGAATGTACTATTTTGTCTGGTTGCTAGTCTGGCATTAGAATCACCCCATGAGCCACCAAGAAGCAAATGGACTGCTCCCATATGAAATACTAAACTAAACGGTGACTTTGAAAATGCAATGCCCTGGAGGCCTATGTCATGAATCACAAGCTTTCTTAGCAACTACTAATGCCAACATGCTTCAGTTTTATGTAAGTAAACTTAAAAGAGTATTGGATTTGGAGCATGAGCACCCACATTCTAATTCTGACTTTATCATTTATGATCTGTGTAACTGTGGGCATCTAAGTAGAGCCATAGGGCACAGAATGCCAGACCTGCAATCAGGGAGACTCATCTTCCTGAGTTCAAATCTGACCTCAGATACTAACTAGTTGTGTGACCTCGGGCAAGTCACTTAACCCCATTTGTCTCAGTTTCCTCATCTATAAAATGAGCTGGAAAAGGAAATGGCAAATCACTCCAGTATCTTTGCCATTAAAACTCCAAATGGAGTTACGACATAACAGACATAATGGACAAACAACCACAAAATTGTGAGCAAGTCAATTTTCTGAACCTCAGTTTTCTCACTTGTAAAACGAGAAGGTTGGACTATATACCTTTAAGGTCCTTTTCATTTCTTACTCTAAGATTCTACAAATCAGGGTTTGAAGGGATATCTAGCAAGTTGCCTAATTTTCTGTGAATTTACATACATATCACTGATGCTCACACCCATATAGATGCACAAATTTTGGTTGCACATTAATCTTTAAGGGTCTTCCTAGATTCTACAAATCTCTACTCTTTCAAGTGTCTATAAAAGAGCAAAGTTCTAAGGTTGCTCCTATTTGTGTGCTGTGTCCTCAATTCAGTTACAAGGTACTTTTGTATTTCCTTGTATCCCCAGCCCTTAGTACAGTGTCTGGTGTATCTTAGATGGTTAATAAATGCTTATTGACTGACTGACTGACATGTGCCCCAGCCATTGTACAGTAGATATTTATCTACCCATATTACATCTAGATGATTTCTAAAGTCCTTCAATTATTTCCTATCATACACTAAAAGGAAGTTTCATCTTTTCTCTTTTTCAGAGTTCTCCAACTAAATCCAAAAGCTGTGGCTTAGGGAGATGGGAGAGGTTACCAGAGCAACATAGTTGGGAGAGAAAAATAATTTCACCAAATCAAAAATAATTTCTTCACCATGAAGAGAACAATTTCATCAGGTAGGTCCACTCTTAGCAGATTCTAGAACTCCTGTAATCTCCAATAAAAGGCACTGTCAATGGAGGTGAAATGGAGTGGGGTTAGGCATTCTGCAAAAGGTGGATTTTGAGCTGAATCTTGAAGGAATCCAAGAGAATTTAGTAGGCAAAAGTGAGGAGAGTGAGTTGCTGGCATGGGGAACAGCCAATTAAAAAGTATTGAGTTGGAAGATAGAGCAAGCAAGGACAAAACTAGGTAGATCCTAGAGTATGCAGAGGGAATTAAAATATAAGAAGACTAGAAAAGTAGGAAGGAGCTAGATTGTGAAGAGTTTTAAATGCCAAACAGATAATTTAGATTTTTTTTTTCCCCTGAAGGTGATAGGGAGCCATTGGAGTGTATTTAATGGGTGTAAGGTGAAGGCAACATGGTCAGACACACATTAAGAAAACTGTGTTGGCAGCTGAATGGAGGCTGGACTAGGAGTTGGGGTAGACTTGAAGCAGGGGAATCAAACAGAAGGCTATTGTAATAGTTCAAGCATAAGGCAATGAGGACCTGTATCAGGATGATGGCTGTATGTGTGGAGAGAAGGGAATGTATCTGAGAGATGTTGTGAAAGTAGAAACAGCAAGACTTGGCAACAGATTGGATGTGAGGCAAGTGAGAGTCAAAAGGCAAGGATGTGAGCCTGGGTAAATGTGGATGGTGGTGCCCTTGATAGTAATAGAGAAGTTCAAAGGAGGGGAAGGCTTGTGGGGAAAGATAATGGGTTCTATTTTGAGCATATTAAGTTTGAGATGCATAAGGAACATTGAGTTCAATGTCCAAATGTCCAAATGTTGTCCAAAAGCAGTTGATATTATGTGACTGGAGATCAACGTTAACATTAGCTGAATGTTTAATATATGGCTGGATATCAGGAAGGGGTGTATGCAGCTTATCTCAGGGGCATGTTTACAGAAGAAGATACCCTGCCCCAACAAGAGGACAGGATCTGTGAATTTTTCAACTTAATGAAATGTAAAATAACTAAAGTTTTTTCTACAACTCTAGTCTACAATCTTCACTCTTTCCACAACAGTGTGAAATGCTGCAGAAAAGTCAAGAAAGATGTAGACCAAGAAACGGTCATTAGATTTTGCCATTGAGATTATGGTATCAATAGTAACATAAACATACTCTAAACCATTACTTATTAGAGAAGTGCAAATTAAAACAACTCTGAGATAAAACTTCACATCTATCAGATTGGTTAATGTGACAGAAAAGGAAAATGACAGATGCTGGAGGGGATGTGGGGAAAAATGGGACACTCATGCACTATTAGTGCTGTGGTGACCTCTCCCACCTCCCCAAGAGCTATGAAACTGTGCATGCCCTTAGATCCAGAAATATCACTACTAGGTTTGTATCCCAAAGAGATCAAAGAAAAGTGGAAAGGACTTTATAGCAGCTCTTTTTTTGTGGTGGTAAAGAATTGAGGCGATGCTCATCAACTGGGGAATGGCTGCAAAAATGTGGTATATGATTGTGATAAAATATTACTGTGCTATAAGAAGTGACAAGCAGGATGCTTTTAGAAAAACCTGGGAAGATTTATATAAGCTAATGCAAAGTGAAGTGAGCAGAACCAGGAAAACATTGTACACAGTAAAAGCAATATTGCAAGGATGTTCTGCTGTGAAAGACTTATCTCTTTTGGCCAAGACAACAATCCAAAACAATTTCAAAGGACTAATGATGAAAAATGTTATGCACCTTCAGAGAGAACTGATGGACTTTGAAGGTAGATTGAAGTATACTTTTAAAAAACCGTTTCTTTTTGTTGTTTTTTTTTTTGGTCTGTCTTTTCTTTTGCAACATGGCTAATATGGACATATGTTTTGCAAGACTTCACATGCATAATCAATATAAAATTTCTTGTTTTCTCAAAGAGGAGGGAGGGGAAGGAGGGAGAGAATTTGGTACTCAATTAAAAAATTATTGTCAAAATATTTTTATATGTAATTGGGAAATATTTGTTAGAGTAAATATTTTTTTTAAAAAAAAGAGAGATCATGGTAACTTTGGAGAAAGTAGTTTCAGTTGAATGATGAGATTAGAAGAAGCCAGATTGCAGAAAGTTTAGAGTCAAGTGAGAGTCAAGAAATTGATCATACTATTTTGAAAAATAATTTGAAAGTATACCCCCTCCAAGTTTCTAAAATATCAAACTCTTTGACTCAGAGATCCCACTGCTAAACAAGCTCAAGAACAGAAGGAAAAATCATATGTTCCAAAGTATTCATAGTAACACCTTTACGGTAGCAAAGAATTAGAAACAAAGTGGGTGCTCTTCTATTGAGTAATGGACAAACAAACTGTGACATATGAATACATTGGAATATTATTGCGAGAGAGAACTTAAAAAATCAGAAACTGATGTTGTATAAACTTATGGAGAATACAGTAAGTAGGACCAGGAGAATGATAGTGCAATGAAGACAATGATGTAAACAGAAAGCATAATAAAATGAAGCTGAAAACTGCAATTATAACTATCATGATCAGTCCTAATTCTGGGGAAATTGTAGAATCACAGAATTTAAGTAGATAAGGAAATGAGCCTTCTTCCATTCCCTAGAATGGTATGGCATTATGGAGAGAGAACATTGCATATACTGGCAGATTTGTCATTGTTGGTTGTTTTGTTTAACTGTTTAAAAAAAATGTATAAGAGGAAGGTTCACCGGTTTGAGGCAAAGGTATATCTAGAAATGACTGTAATTTTAAAAGATTAAGCATCAATAAAACAAGGAAACAAAAATGAAACAAGAGAACCTGGACCGAGACAGGTAGAGGGAATAAGAGAATTTAAAAAATGGAATGCGGCTGTCAAGGAAATAATAAAAAGTAAGGAAAACCTCAACTAGGAATAACCCCAAACACCCTAGCATACCCAGGATGTCTGCTGGCACATGTTCTTTGATCTGCTGTACTAAAGGAAAGCAGCTTTAAAGGGGTCAACAAGCTTTAATTAAACGTGTGTGTGTGTGTGTGTGTGTGTGTGTGTGTGTGTGTGCATAATACATTTAGTTCAGCACTCTGAACTTCAGAAAATACAAATAGAAATTACAAGCAGACAAAAAATACAGACAGAGAAAATAACAGTTCAACAGACCGACAGGGCTTCCAGCTGTCTGACCATCAAATCCCTACCTAGTTAGTTGCCAGAAAGAGAAGCACCAACATCTGGATTTTCAAAGCTGGGAGGCTCAATGGCTACCCAGAATCTTATCTGGCCAAATCACACAACTCTTCTCATAAGTGTGCCCCAAAGCAAAATTTCACCTCAGAGTATATATACTCTTCTTCAGGGTCAGTGGACATCACAAACTTCGTGACCCACTGCCTAATTACAAAGTAATGAAAGGTATGGGCCTTCCTGAAAAACAAGCCTCCTCCCCAATCAAGCCCTTCTTGTTGAATTCCACTTGAGGCCTATTAAGGGGCAGGGAAGATCTTCAAATTCCCTTACCATTACACTAGCAAGCACTGATTATGAAGGGGGAAAACAAAATGGGACATAGTGTCCCAGTGACAGAAACCCAGTGTTAATTTCATTCCTTTCTCTCTACTATTTCTTTTTCCTTTCAAATAATGGGGTGGGGGAGGACAAAGAGAAAAGACATAAGAATGGAGGGAAAAACAGAATAATCACAACTGTAAATGTGAATGGAATAAACTGAACAGCAGGATAAAAGAGAGGAGGGTGACAAAATGGGTCAGAAGTTTTTTTTATTGTTGCAGAAAACACATTTAAAATACAAAGATTTTTATATATCTAGCACTTAGCTGGTAGCTAGAATTTAGTTGGCATTTAATAAATGCTTGTTGTTGTTGAAGATGGTAATGACAAGGGTCTGAAATACTATCTATTAAGCCATAGCTGAATGCAAAAAAAAGCGTACCACCATAATCTCAGCCAAGGAAATGATAAAATAGACATGGTCAAGAGAGATGGGCAAAAAAACTACATCATGCTTAAAGGCACAATGTATCGATATTAATACACACCAAATGGAACAGCACCTAAGTACATAAAGGAAAAGATAATCAAACTATAGAGAAAACTAGATAGAAAAATTGATTATCAGGGATTCAGTGTTTCCCTTTTAGATCTAGAGAAAACTAACCAAAAAGTAATAAAGAAATTAAGGATCTGCATACATTAAGAGGAAAAAGTTAAATAGGATAGACCTTTGTGATTACTGAATGGGAATAAGAAGGAGTATGTATGTGTACATGTACATGCATGCATGCATGCATGTGTGTATAAATATATATGTATACACATATATGTATATATACATGTATATATATTTCCAGTTCTCATAGCACTTTTACAAAATTATTCATATGATTAGTTAAAAAGAACTCAAAAACAAGTGCTAAAAGGAAGAAATATGAAACACATTCTTTATAGCCTGGGGTACAATAAAATTATTATAATGTGGGAAGTTTAACGAAAGTATTAATACTTAATGGAGACTAAATAACATAATTTTATAGGCCAAATGGATAAAAGAACAAATCATAGTTTCCACACTTGCAAGCTTCCCAATACCTTTAGGCATTTTGGAACTCACCAGATCACCACTAATTTTGAATGCAGCTAAAATCAGGGAAAAACTGGTACAAAAGAGGCAGAGGCAGTCATGTGTTTACAACTACATGGAGTCTGGGTGAGAGAAAGGGCAATTGCCCCTCATGATACTTGACTCAACTCTCAGGATTCAGCTGGGAAGAAGAAATGGTATGGAAATGCCTACAGTTATTTTTTTCTCAATTTACTGAGGCATGACTTTTCCTGGCTTGGCGGACCATTAGGACATTCTTCTTCATCTCTCATTGCAAACCGTGGATTCACTTACAGCATGAACGGAAGTCACATGGTCAAACAGAAATAAGCAGAGAATATCGGCATGTACTCTGTGCTACCTACATATTACATAGGCAAACACAAAATAGCTATAAAATGAACAAAAAGATGATGAAGGTAGAGGGCATTGGCTGATGAGGATATTAGAAAAAGCTTCATGTAGAACATGATGCTCGGACAGTTTCTTGAAGGAAACTAGGGATGTAACAGGTAAAAGTGAGGAAGGAGTATATTCCAGGTCATGGGACATAGCTAATGCAAAAGTTCAGAAATGGGAAATGAAATATGGTATATGAGGAAGTATAAGAAGGCCAATTTGACTCAACGACAGTGTGTGTGAAAAGGAGTAATATGTCATTGACTTGGAAAGGTAGATTAGAAAAGGTTTGTGAAAGTCTTTAAATGCCCAACATAGGAGCATGTATTTGATCCTAGAGGTGCAAGGGAGTCACTTAACTTAATTGAGTCAGAGTGTGACATAATCATACCTACAATTAAGGACGATCACTTTGCCATCTGTGTAAAAGATAAAGAGTGGGGAGAGATCTGAAGCAGGAAGACAAATAGGGGAGACTATTAAAATAGTCCAAGTGAGAGGTGATGAGTATCTGAAGTAGGATTGGTGTCTCAGTAGGCAGAGAGAAGAGGATAGATTAGGGAGATATCGTAGAGGCAGAAATAACAAGGTTTGGTATCTGGCGAAGTATATGGTATGAGTGGGAGTGGAGAGTCAAGGACAACATCAAGTTCAGGAACGGGTGACTAGTAGAATGGCAATGTCCTTGAGAGAAACAGGGAAATTCAAAAAAAGGGTAGGGTTTGGGGAAAAGATAATGAATTCTGTTTACTACCTGTGTGACCATGGGCACATCACTTAACTTCAGTCTATCTTAGTTCCTTTATCTGGATAATGGGGATAATGACAGCATGTACCACCCAGGGATGTTATAAGGATAAAATGAGGTAATATTTGTAAAGTGCTTTACAAACCTTTACATGGCATATAAATACTAGCTATTACTATTTTAGACTTGCTGAGTTTGAGATTCTGTGTTAGGAGGTATTTTTAGCCTGAGTACTTGCATAACATGTTAGGTCTCCTTTCCTTTTCTTGTGGATACCTAGACGTGAACCAAATTCTGATGATCCTAAGCAAATTCCTGGGATGGGGAATAAACTGAGACATTTGTGGGAGAGTTACAAAGATTGAATTTGATCTGTGTAAATCCAGAGCTTCAGTTATGGGCCATAGGCTACAGAAACTCTGAATGAGTGTGACCACAAGCTAGTATTTCATTCTCTAACTCTAGAAAGATGATTGGTTTGGGGCAGGGGAAGGTGGGGAGGGAAAGAGGACAAGAAAAGAGGGGTTGAGTAGGATTAGATATGAGTGAGAATCTAATTACTAACTATGAGTGGGACTGGTCAAAAAAAATGGCAGGGATGGCATTTCAAAAACCCTTAGATTGTTCCAAAATTTTCCTTAAAACCTGCAATTGGGTATAATCATTACACAGGAGCCTCACATGACCCAGTTTGGCACAAACTCAGTCTAACACAGGCCTATCTTGGACCCTTCCCAAAGAAATCAAATGACCAGAAATAAGGGGAAGGGCTACCTTAGAATCAGCTCACTTAAAATAGGAACCGGGAGCATGGATCTCAAGGAAAGAAAAGAAAGCAAGAAAATGCTCTGTAACAGCAAGCACCCTAGCATACCTAGGGCGCCTACTAGCACAGGTTCTTAGATCTGCTTTTCTAAAGGAAAGCAACTCAAAATGGGTTAACAATCTTACTTTAATCAAACATATCATTTACCTAGTTCAG
>CM053587.1:75472860-75505551 GCA_028646515.1 Pseudochirops corinnae
TCCACATGACCACATTCAGCCTATTAGGGAACAGAGTATACTTTCAAATATCCAAGGGTCCTCAGAGTCATGTAGCCACATTAGCAAAGGGCCTAGGGGCAGGGAAGATCTTTAGATTCCCATAACAAGCACACACCCCACGAGTGCAGAAGCAGTGAGGCAGAAGACCCCTGGCTGTGGGCACTTAGAGGACCTTGGAGATTTGGCTTTGGTTCCAGGCTAGAGATGAGAACTGAAGATCTGGGGTAAGAGGCACCACCCTCCATACCTCAGAAGAAGAGGTGAACACAAAAGGTAAGCTATTACCACAAAAAATGTACAGGCAAAGGAGAAAAGAATCCAACCATAAAAAGCTATTATGGAAATAGAGAAGACCAGGGTTCATCTTCAGAGGAGGATACTGAAGCAAAGAAACCCCCTTCTATCCCAAAGAGTAACATTAAAAAATGGTCAAAAAGTATTTACAGAAGATCTTTAAAAAGACTTTAAAAAATCAAATAACAGAGATGGAGAAAAAAAACTTTAAAAAAATAAGAACAATCCAAGAAAAACAAGAAGATTATGAAAGTCAACCAATTAGAAAAGGAGACCCAGAATCCTAAGGAAGAAAATGACATCTTCAAAATTAGAATTGGGCAAAGTGAAGCCATGGAAATTATAAGAGATTAAGAAATAATTAAACTATGAATAATGAAAAAATAGAAGAGAAAGTGAAACATCTTATAAGAAAGACAACAGATCTGGAGAATAGATCAAGAAGAGAAAACATAAAAATAATCACAGTAAGTGAAAGCTATGATCAAAAAAAAAGAATCTTGAAACAATAATACAAGAAATAATTAAAGAAAATTGTCCTGAAGCATTAGAACATGGGAGCTGGGCGAATAGAAATAGAAAAAATTCATTGATTCCCACTTAAAAGAAATCCTATGAGGAAAATTCATAGGAATATTATAGTCAAATTCTGAAACCCCCAGCTCAAGGATAAAATATTAAAAGCAACAAGAACAAAACAATTTAAATATGATGAAGCCACAATTAGAATCACACAAGACCTAGCAGTAGACACATTAAAGGACTGCAAGTGTTGGAATACTATATATTGAAGAGCAGAAGAACTTGGGCTCTGCCTAAAAATATACCCAGAAAAGTTAAACATAATCCTGAGTGAAAAAAAGGATATTTGATCAATAGTCAGACTTTCAAGACTTTGTTAAAAAACAACAACCCTGAACTTAATAGTAGATTTGATATACAAGAGCCAAGAGAAACATAAGGTACATACCAAAGACTGAT
Organism: Pseudochirops corinnae; assembly: GCA_028646515.1. Taxonomy (NCBI): domain Eukaryota; kingdom Metazoa; phylum Chordata; class Mammalia; order Diprotodontia; family Pseudocheiridae; genus Pseudochirops; species Pseudochirops corinnae. Next base: position 75,474,157 of record CM053587.1, read on the forward strand.
TATAAAGGATTCAATAAGGATGGAACATTTACTTTTTATATATGTAAAAAGCAAACCATATGTCTAAGTTTCTTATTAATAATTGGGTAGCTCATAAGAAAGATTGGGGGCAGACCTGAGAATGATATGAACTTGAAAAGTAAAATCATTTAGGAACAGCTAAAAAGAACAATTATTTTATACGAATGAGATGCAAGAGGAAGAATCCATACAGAGGAATTAGATGGGGGAGGAGGGCTGGTAGTTCTGGTAACCTACTTTCATTGGAAATGGGTTTAAGAGGGAACAATACATATGTAGATTTAGAAGGGTATAAAAATCTTCTAAATTCAGAAGAAATAAAGCAATAAGGATATATAGGGGAGGAAGAGGACAAGGAAGGGATCTTTAGGAGGAAGGGGGAGGGAAAGGGTAAAAGGGGACTATAGAAGGATGTTTAAATTTATGGGAAAAGGAGGAAAGGTGAGGGATCCTTGGAGGGAGATAGGCAAGTAATAGGAAAGCAAGGTAGCAGGCAGAAGTAAAGTATAGGAGGCAGGAAGGAAAGGAAACAAGAGATATGCAAAAACATAAAAATAAAGATCAGGAGTAGAATAGGTTTGAGGAAGTATATGTCTATATATGTATGTATATATGTATATGTGTATGTGTAGGTATATATCTATAGCTATAGAGAAATATATTTGCACTTAATTGCAGCCTTTGGGAGGGGGAGGGAAAAAAAGAACAAAGTAAAAAAGTGCACGACAAAGAACAAAACAAAACTTACAAAGAAGCAAAGAAAAGATGGACAATTCTCAACACAATGGGTATTATTTATCATACAGCCTTTCAGGAATGAAAATTTGTTGTTACGTATGTTGAAGCCTCTCCTACATTCTGCTATGCACATGAAATGCTTTTCCCTGCCTTTCTTACTTTGTATTTAAGTTTCAGTACTTAAGTTTATGATGTGTTTTTGTTTCTTTTCTCTATTCTGTATTTGTGTTCTGGCATTTGAGTTTAAATTTTTTTTAAAAGTCTATTAGGGAAATCTCAGTGGTCCTAGTTGCAATACTTTGGATGTTCTCCAACATATTAAAATTGTCATCATCATCATCATCACCTGTTCTTATTAAAATTCTTATTAAAATCTGTGGACCTAGAATGTAATATGTATTCTAGATGGGTTTGGGGACAGAATACAGTGGGACAGTGGGACCATCACCTCCATAAAACAGAAAGCTTTGCTTTTCTTACTGTACTCCAAGAGCACATTAGATTTTTTCTTTTTTGGTTACCATATCACACTGCTGATTCATACTGACTTTGCAGTCTTCAAAAATTCTCCTTATCATTTTTAGATAAAATGTCCTATAACTCTAAGGGTGGGATTGATTTGCTCAGTCAAGTTACCCTGGTCTACTTAAAATATGTGAAAATATCTTGATAGTTTAACCATATGAACACATCAATCTCAATCATAGACTTTAGCTTCAAACAATTGAGCCATTATAGGCTTTAGACTAAGTGTGAAAAGAACAGGAATCACATTCAAATAGACTAAGAAAACTTCCATATATACTAAGGTTTGTCTAGTTGGGAATAGGAGTAATTCCAGAGATTGAAGCAAATGTGGCATTCTAGGAAAATGCATGAGGAAGAACCACTTGGGAGGAAGTGAAAGAGAGGCTTCAGTTTTGGCATTGCTACAGGTCTCCTCTCCCTCACACTTTTGGCTAGAGGAGGACTTTGCAAAAGTCACCAGTAGGTACTTGCTGTCTTCTCCTCCATGTCCTAGTGATATCTTAGGATCAGCTCTTGGAAGTATCTGCAGTAGGAACCAAGGGCAGAATGGATGTAGATTCCTGACTCCACAAACATCTCAGAAAAGAAGCTAGACCATGCACAAGAACTTCTTGAGCACTCCATGGGGAAGTAGGGACAGCAGTAGTACTTCTAGCAACCATAAGCTTGGAGTTAGCTTTTATTACATGTATTCTCTAAATTCAAACTTCCTTTCCCTGGGACTCTGTATTTACCGGTAGGAGAGTGGACTTTTGGTGAGATGTTTTATTCTAATTATAACACCTCAGTTAGTATTACTTTCTAAGAGCTACTTAATGTTGGCTGACGGAAGTGATACTTAACCTATAATCGTGGAGGGAACACATTGGAAAGAAGGCTTAAGACAACAGCATTAGTGTGATATACATAACTTCTCAGAGGTACATCTAGAGACTTGAAAGGACTCAGTAACCACAATATGGGAACGCAGCTCATCATTATGAGTGGGGGGTCTGGAATTAGCACCTGAGATCATGTAACCATGCTTCTGCTGTCTTGTAAAGTAGATTTTTGAAAGCCAATGTAAAATTTTAAATTCAGCCCAATAAAACTTCATCGTTTTAGTCTATCAGGATTGTCTTTTGGATGCTGACTCCATCATCCCAAGTGTAATTAGTCTTACTAAGATTATTCACACACCTCTGCTCAAAAATCCTCAGGAGTTTCCCATTCCCTTTATGATAAAGTAGGGACTCCTTAGCCTGGCATTTAACATTCACTACCATCTGACTTTCTTTCCTAATGTGTATTCTCTTCATGAACTCTCTTTCCTAGTTGAAAGGAACAACTTAGCCATTCCTCCAGTCTGATATTCTCAGTTCTATGCATTTTTACAAGTTATTCCCCATTCTGGAATGCAATCTCTACCCATATATAACTGTCAAACCCCTTGTTCTCTCAAGGCTTGGTCCAGGGGTCCCCTCCTCTATGAAACCCTCTCTTGTTTCCTCAGTTGCTAGTGTTCTCTTTTACTTCCATTTTTTGTACTATACTTATTCATAGATCAGCTAGGAAGGTGGTACAGTGGATAAAGCTCTAGGCCTGGAGATAGGAAGACCAGAGTTCAAATCTGGTTTTAGATACTCACTATCTGTGTGACCTTGGATAAGTCACTTAACTTCTGTCCGTCTCAGATTTAGCAATTGTAAAATGAGAAGGATAGTTGGCAAACTCCCAGAATTGTTGTGAGGACCAAATGAGATAGTATTTGTAAAATCCCTAACACAGTGCCTAACATATAAAAGGCACTTAAAAATGCTTATTTCTTTCCTGCCATTCATCAGAAATAAAAGATTTTAGAGCTATAAGAAACTTTAAAAATCCAACAAGTCCAAACCTCACATTTTGCAGAATGAGAAACTGAGGCACAGAGAATTGAAATGACTCATAGGCTCATGTAGCTAGTAAGTATGTGAAACAGGATTTTCACCCAGGCTTTCCCAAATCCTAACTTACAAGTCCGCTGGTCTACCTACTAAATCAGATGTACCAAACTATCCAGGTCAACCCTTAGTACCAGATTAAAATGTATTGAGAAATTTTTGATAAAATAAATAAAACTACTATACAACATAGATAATGTTAATTTGTGGTTTTCTAAAGGGTCTGTTTCTATCTGAATTTGAGACTACTATACCACACTGACCCTCAAATGTGTCTACATGTTGAACATAAGATCCTGGAGGACAGATGTTGTTTCATGTTTGTCTCTGTAGCCTTAGCACATAGAACATAATAGGCACTTAATAAATGCTTGTTAAATTTATATGAAAGAAATATGGAACCTGCCTTCATAAAACTTAGAACCAAATAATATTTTCATGTGATAGTCCTCAAATAATTATAATAAAAATAATACATAATAAGTGTATAAGACTGGTTTTAGTCAGTATTATTTGAATTCTGAGGGGAAGAAAGGCAATTATTGATTGGAGGATCAAGAAAGTCTTCCTAGAGAGGGACTCAATGGCATTGGAATTTAAATTATGGGTAGAAATTCGATTGCAATCTCTTGTAGGTATGTCTAATTTTTTCTCCATTTTCCTGTGAAAACTAGCTATAGATATTCAGTAAATATTTATAGATTCATTTATTCACTCATTCAACAAATATTGATTATTTTCACATGCAAGGCACATTGCCAAATGGATTGATCATTGATTAATTTAGGGAACCATTCACATTACTAATGGATTCACTCACTACAAGGTTACAATGAAAGCCTGCATTTATATTGTGATTCAGTTTGCCCAACACAACACCTCTTTTATAAAGCAAAGTGAATTTTTCTCACAAATACAGACTTTATATTATGGCAGTCACTGTATATGCTGTTTTCTTGGCTCTGCTTTCTTTACTCTTCATCACTTCATACACATCTTCCTATGAATTCCTCAGACCCATTTCTTCTCAGAGCACAGTAATACTCCATTGCATTCATGTGCCACCACTTGTTCAATCAATCCTCAATCACTGGACACGTAAGGGTTTTGCCCCAGATTTTTATTCCCTCCTTGAACCCAAACCAATGAGAGTAAATTTCGTATAATGCTCCTCTCCCTCCCTCCTTTCCCTCTATTATAATGAGTTTTTATGTCTTTTCGTGTTAGGATCCTAAACTTAACTGATTACATTGATCCCTCTTTGAATCAATACCAATGAGAATAACGTTCATATGATGCTCATCTCCCTTCTTCCTTCCCCTCTACTTTAGTATGTTTTTATGCCTCTTCGTGTGGCAAAACTTACCATTTTCTGCCTCATCCTTTCCTTTTCTCCCATTACAATCCCTTGATCAATGTCTAATGTGAAAGTATTTGCAGATCCTATACTTGATTGCATGCTGCCAGGGGGGGAGGAGAAGGAGGGGAGAAAATTTGAAACTCAAGGGATTGTGGAACTGAATCTTGTAAACTAAAAGTAAACAAACAAATCAATAAAAAAAAAATTTTAATGCCCTCATGATATCAATTTGATATAGCATTTCCATAAGGTATACTTAAAATATCTTTAAGCAGCATATTTAAACAGTATACTTAAATAGATGTATGATGTTTGAATGTATAAGAAAACGTATAAGATCTTCAAGTATCTTCAAAGCATCTTTAAATATAAAGATACTTGACTGAATATGTTAAGAAATATTGGGTCAAGAAAGAGCTGACATACCTTGTTCTAAGAACATTTTATTGTTCTAAGAGTTTATGTCAGAAGATCATTAGGTGAAAATATAGAATACTACTTTCTATCAGGTGGTATTTTCAATCAACATGTAATTATGAAAAGTCTACTCTGTGTAAGGTGCTATTCTAGGTGTTAGAGATACAAAGACAAAAATAAATTATTCTTGTCCTCAAGGAGCTTATTTTCTATTAAAAAAAAATATAGTAGCCACAAGATCCTCTCAGAATAGAGCGAACTTCTGGTTGCCAACAGGATACAACTTCAACTGTGAAGTTAGCACCGATAACTCCTATGTGCTTCTATCCCAAAACAGCCATTAAGGTTTCTTGGAGGGAGAAATGGAGAAATAATCTTCCCTACCCTCCCCGTCCCCACCTCATGCTTTGGAAGAAAGGCATAAGGGAAAAGGCAAAAAGAAGAGTGGCTTGCTGACGATTCTTTATAGGCTAGCACTTGAGTGTGGTTTTTCTCACCAGAGTCCACCCCTTTCATCAGAGTTCAGGTAGCCAATTATCTTTTGGCAGCCCCAGTCACTGGAAATAAACCAGAGTCCTCTTTTTCCTATTATGAAGTGTCAATAGATTTACCCATTCTCTGTGGGGACAGAGGTATTTTCATTAAATTCATATGGACCTCCTCTAATCAACACCTTTCCTTTCCCTTCCCTCCCCCACATACATGTTATTATTGTCATCACTGGGTCTTAGAGGATGTGACAAATGATATACATGATCATAGTTTTCTGCTTCATACTCTGCACACTATCTTCTTTCTCTTTTTAAAGGCTACAGGTCATATACACTTATCGAACAAGTCCAGAGATGTACAGAATTCACAGTTTGGGTGCCAAAGATAATTATATCCTCATCAGTAGCAAAAAGACTAGTTTGAGTTTGCAGTCAATGATCTATAAGGAAGCAGAGGAGATGGCTGCCTTCCCAATGCAGTCTGAGGGAAGATGCCTAACCTCCTACCTATCTCCACTCCTACCTAGCCAGAGATTCTTACTATTAGAATCACTCCTCTGCATTAAAGCAAAAAGAATGGAAGAGAAATTGCTTCCAGAAATCCATTGTTTAAATGCCTATGTATTAGCTAGGAGAAGAAAAGGGAATCATAGGAGCACCAAGGAAAAAACTGAGTGAAATGACCTGTCCATAGTCAACCAACCTCAGATTTGGGACTTGAATCCAAATCTTCTAAAACCAGTGCTATTTCATTTATGTCATACCATCAAACTACCTCCCAGATGAAGGAAACAGTGAGAGGAAAGCAATAGAAATGAGTGATGGGGGAAAATTGACTAGTGAAATTAGTTCAGTGTGTAGGAAACATAAAGTCTATTGGCAGGAAAATATTAATATCTTCTTCCTTCAAAGCCTGCAATTTGACATTTTGTCATATGACTCAAGAAAAATAAAGAAATTTAACCATTTGTATGAGTCATCTTAGGAAATACCAGAAAGTAAATCTCCTATTGGCATGTCCTAGAAGATTCATCTGGTTAGGCTTTTGGGGGTAGGAGGGATGGATGTGGATGAGTCCCAAAGAACAAATGTTTCATTATGAGTTATATCCTGAACACGAGCCAACAGGTGATTGCATTTAAAGAAATACAGATTTATTTTTTTTTAGCATTCGTAAAAATGCTCTCATCACCAAAATCTCTAAGGGCAGATAAACATTTCAAAAACAATACACTGGACCAAGAAGAGTAAAACCAGACTCCATAAAAAATAACTTCGAATAAATTCAATCAGTGGGAACCTAAAGTTAAGTTACATCAACTATCTGTGTATGTGTGTGTGTCCTCCACAGTGGATACAAACAGGCTGCAAGCCAGTAATGATGCCTTTGAAAAAAAACTGTATAAAAGGCAACATTGAAGGCATGAGGGACCAGCAAAGGTGATGCATGAGAACCAGAAACACCAGCGAGAAAATGTGAATGTTGTACTGGTAGCATTAGATACTACCCAAAAGAAGTATTATCTCTTCCCAGTCACTAGCTCCAAACCTTGTTAATTCCATCCTAGCTTTATTTGCCACCTCCTTTCTACTGGAAACTTGGACTCTACTCCCCTCCAACCACCCTGAACTCTGATAGATGAGCAAATTTAACCTGGCCTTTCTCAGAACCTAGTCTCCATCTCATTTCCCAAAAGCAAACTCCAAACCAAGCCATCTATACTCACCACATACTTTTTAGCTCCCCTCACTGTGTTCTATTTCCAAACCAAAATGAAAGTTCCTTGAAGACAAGGCCTGCCTTGCTTGATAAATGCTCTCTTCTCTGTCTGTCTCTGTCTCTATCTCTGTCTCTCTGTCTCTGTCTGTCTGTCTCTCTGCCTCTCTCTCTCTCTGTTTTCCCCTCTCCTCTCCATCCTTTTCTCTGTGTGTGTGTGTGTGTGTATGTGTCTTTGTCTCTCTCTCTCTCCAGCCTCCCCAGTGCTCAGCAGATCCTCTGTTGAGGATTTATGGTAGGTTGTGAACAAGAATCCCATAAAATGAGAAGCACAAATGGGCTATAATTTACCTTGGAAAAGGATATACCTATATCCATGAGATCATGGATCTAGGAATGTCAGACTGTACATAAAAATATATGCTGCATATGAAAACATCTCCATTATCATTATCAACACTTCAGCTAGTAGAGTCTAAGACCCCCTTTGAATTCAGGATCTGCTGAGATTTCACTTCTCTAAGAAGTCTCCCTGGAATAACTTGGAAAGAGGTAGATTTTTCCCTCTTTTCATCATACACTTCAAATTTCTCAACCTTGAACCCACTCCAAAAACCCTGGAGTTAGTAAATATTATAGTCACGATAATTCTTAATATGATTACTTGATTAGAATTTTTACACCTAAGCTCTCCAGTCCTCTATACTTGTTCTGTCCTCAATGCTTTCCAATCTGGCTTTGGGCCCAACACTTCTACTGAACCTTCTTTCTCAAAGACCTCATAATTCTCTCATGTGATGGTAATTTTTCTAGTTCTCATCTTCCTTGACTTTTCTGTAGCATTTAATGATGTTGAGCATTCTCTTCTTCTGGATAGTCTATCTAACTCTACTTGGCTAGTCCTGACTCCAAATGCTCCTTTTTGGATTTCTTCTTTGGCCTCTTCTCGTGCCTCTGATCCTTTATGGTGCCTATTTGCCAAGGTTCTATCCTCAGTCCCCTTTTTTTTTCATTCTTTATATTCTCTCCTTTAAAAATCTCCTGAACTCCCACAGTTTCAACCATCATGACTATGTAAATGATTTTTAAATTGATCTTCAGCTTTGATCTCTCTCCAAACCTTGAGACTGGCATTTCCAGATGCTTACAAGACATTGATATATCCTTAGGTACAACCCCCTATGAAGAATTTTCAGGGCAAATTATATTGAGTACACTCAAAGATCTATGAATAATTCAACACAAGCATTATAAATTGACATGTACTATTGGCACAAGTAACATCTCAATTACATATGCACATGCAGGTACTTTGAATATCATATACAGTATCACATACACATAGAATGGTACCTCTCTAATGTTAGTCCATACAACAGTGGGATGCATAGCCCATAATTAATAGCATATATGATGACAGTTTGGATATTAGATTAAGGACACAAGTGTCATGTGATTTAAAACACACAGCATTATATCACCAAGTTATATACAGTATCCAAATATATACTTCACAAGCAGAAATATAGAAAGATACCATATGAATATAAAACAATAACTAAACAACATCATATAATAACATATATAGCAAAGAAGCATATTCAAATATGCAAATGGACTTAGGATCTCATACAATTTGTAAGTCCCCTTCTATAATGATACAGATCATGGCCCATCCATGGTAACCCATTCCATGTGAATCTTGTCCACACTCTCCCATAATTTCCCCACTAGGGAGCCCCCCAAATGCTCTGGAGACCTTCCTAAATTTCTCCTGATACCCCATGAATACCAACAGAGGACTCAGGCTTTCCACTTGTCACTCCTTGTCCTCCTCTATGAGCGGCTCGTGTTCTATTCCTTTTAAACAAGTCTTTGATGACCTCCTCTTTATTCCTGATCATCTTTGCAGTTCTTCATTGGTTATAAGTGGCACTTGTGTTTTCATTGTCCTCTGTGTGATAGTCTTTTCTAATTCTTCAGAGACCATTTCATTCCATATGTTATCATCAATGATCAACACCACTGAACATTGGCATTAAAAAGATGGGCCTTTGCTCTCATAGGAAGCTTTGCAGTTTTTTAGACTTCTATCCTTATAGTATTCAATTCTGGACTTAACTTCTTTGTTCATCTGCACCACCCATTCTAGATATGCACACTGATGTATAAGTTCTATGGGCTGTCCATCCAAATACATGTTATAATCTGGGCAATGGATGTTTCTTATCCATTTGGCCTTTCAAGTATGAATGATCAGGGCAAATTGTTTTGTATGATTGCAAGTCACTTCCAGGAGGTTCTGCAGTGTTCTGAGGCACAAAGCAATTAGTATGATGCCATTCACAAAAAGGAGCAGCTGGATGACCTCACCGTCCATAGGCCATCTCTCCTTAACCTGAGTCTTGTTCTGGGTCTTCTCTATCACACTGGCAAAAAAAATGGCAAACATACATCTCCTTGTTTTAGGCCTTCCCTGATGTTCAGTATTCTAGATCACTGAACGTGGTTATTTCTATTGTTATATATTTCAAGAAATTTTTAATGAAACCATGCTAATTTGTTCTACTGAGCTTTCACTGCAGTAAAGCAATCCTTCTAGACTTCCCCTATACAGTATCCTATGCATCACAGTAATTTTTCTAAACCTTTCAATCCTTCCTCAAACTTCCTATAGTACCCCTTCTCTTTACTTTCTCAACTAAGGATTTCACTTCATCTTTCACTGAAAAAATTGAAGGCATTGACCAAGAATTTCTTTTTTTCCCTCTTTGTCTTCTCATATAACTCAGATATTTTCCTCCATTGTCTCCTCCTTCACTCCTGTTTTACATGAAAAAGTGGTTCTTTTCCTTGCTACTCTCATAACCTTGATTCTATCCCTTATAGTCTTCTCTAGCAGAATTCCCCCACTATTATCCCAACTCTCTCTCCAATCTTCAATCTCTCCTAATCAATTGACTCCTTCCATAATGCCCCCAAATACACCCATGTCTCCTTTGACCTAGCAATCCCCACCACTTATCAACTTATATCTCTCCTCTAGTTCTTGGCTAAACTCCTTGAGAAAGTTGTCTGTACTAGGTGCTCCACTTCCTCTCATCTCACTTAATTCTAAAACCTCAGTGATCTGGCTTCCAGCTTCATCATTTAACTGAAGCTGCACACTCCAAAGTTAATGATGATCCCTTGAGCCAAATCTAGTGGTCTTTTCTTTGTCTTAATCTTTCTTGAATTCTCTATATCATTTGGCACTATTGATCTTCCTCTCCTGGATACTAGGTTTTCATGACACTGCTCTCTCTTGCTTCTCCTTCTACTTATCTGACCACTCATTATCAGTCTTTTTTGCTAGGTCTTTGAGGTCATGCCCATTAACCATAGGTTTTCCCCAAGGGTCTGTCTTGCACTGTCTTCTCTTTTCCCCCTATAATATCCTGCTTAAAGATCTCACAATCCAGTGGTCATGGATCCATGATCCAATCTATCCTCCCTCCACTCAACTGCTAAAGTGATTTTCCTAGAGCAAAGGTCTGACTATGCTGCCTCTTCTCTGTCATCTCTCCTTGCCTACCTTACTCAATAAACTCCAGTGGTACCCTATTATTTTCAGGATCAAATGTAAAATCTTATTTGGTTTTTAAAGCCCTTTATGACCTGGATGTTTCTTACCCTCCCAGTTTCCCTCACTCAGATCCCCTCCATGTACTCAATGATTCAGGTCCAATGACCTATTTGTTATTCTTCACACACGACACTCTATTTCCCAAATTCTTGTATTTCCGCTGACTGTGCTCTACATCTGGAGGGAATTGTGACCCCCAATTTATCATGTCCAAAATCAAGTATAAAATCCTCTGTTTGGCAATCAAAGCTAAACCCATAACCTGAATCTTTCCTGCCTTCCCAGGTTTTTTACACCTTACTCCCCAATACCTACTCTGTGAGTCAATGACACTAGCCTTCTTGCTTTTCTCAAACACAACATTCTGTCACTTGCCTTTTCAATGGCTATACTCCATATCTAAAACTCTCCTCATTTCTGCCTTTGAGCTTCCCTACCTTCTCTAAAGTTTCAACTAAAGTCCCACCTTCCACAAGAAGCCTTTCTCAGTCCATTTTAATTCTAGTGCCTTCTCTCTGTTCATTATCTCCAAATTATCCTGTAAAAATCTTGTTTGTATATAATTGTTTGCATATTAGATTTTGAGCCGCTTGGAGCAGGGATTGTTTTTTTTATCTTTCTTTGTATCTCTTAGCACAGAACCTGGTACATAGTAGGCACTTAGTAAATGCTTGCTGACTGACAAAAACTTGCTTGTTCCCTACTGATCCCTTGATCAAGAATACATTTAATTTGTGTATGACTGGTCCTCATTAGGACTCTACATAAATTGGAAAATAATCATATAGATTAACAGCTATTGATAGTTTCTTAGTTATCTTTTATTTTTCCTGGTATTAATTAATTAAGGTCTGAGGTTTTCCACATCTTTAGCATCTTCTCCTCCTTCAAATATCTTATATATTGAACCCTCAATGTCCTTGCAATTTTTTTTATCTCTAAGATAAATCTCCTCAATATATATGTGTTCCAATTAAGCTGCTTTTCCTCTCTTGTTTTCTTTAGTATCATGTCTACATCTTCTATAAACACATCTGCAGCTGTGATGTTAGTGTCCAATTGTGGTGGTTTAACTGTCTTTGATAAAAATCTCACTGTATCCAATGTGCAGGTCCAGCACTGAAAACCACTGGCTAGTAAGCATTCCAGAAAATTATGAATTCGTGATGTGGTATACTGATCCACCTAAGTTCTCTTGTCCAGTGTCCAACAGTGTACTCATATATGAATCTTCCCATTCTTCCTCAAGAGCACCATTATAAGTGATGCATGTAGACTATAAGACTCCATGATGATGTTGTTAACTAATAAGATCTCCTCCTGAGGTCTTCCATCTCATAGAGGAAATCTCCCAGTGGCTAATCTTCCAACATAACTTTGGTTGGAAGTCTGAGGTAGATGTGTTCATTGCTGCATATCCATATTCCAAACTCACATTGTCAGAACATACCAGGAAGCTGGGCAGTTTCCTCAGTGATTTTTCTATTCCTCTCTCAGAGAGCGGAGAATCACTCAAGTTCCATTTCTCTGAATCTACTTTTAAGGCCTCAGTGTACCTTTAATTTTCTCTGTCACCATTGCTTCGGTCTTCCTGGAAGCTTTTGCAAAGGAGGCATGGATTATCAGAAGAACCAGGTATTACACCCCAGCTCACTGCCTGAAGTCCTCTGCCAATATTTTGAACACACTGGAAATGGTCCTAGTTAATGCTGACATGTTAGATCTTCACCAGATCTGAACATACCAGAGCCATGGTGTCTACATAATTGCTGACTCCCGTGACTTTCTTTTTTCTTTTCTTCCAAGTATAGAACAGCTGCTTATTTCTTCCACCATTAAAAAAACCCTACATAGGATGCAAAAGACTCAGAGGCACACATTTGCAAGCACAAAAAAGATAAAACACAACAAAGAGCCCATTATGTTCATTATATTCCCCCCATAAGGTAAAGACAATTTTGTAAGACTGAAGAACAGATGCTTTACTTTCATTTCCTACCTATACTGTCCAAGCAACTTGCAAAATTGAGACCTTCCAACCAGCCAGGACATGGCTTTCTTTAGTCCTTTAGTTAAAAGATGGGCCCAGGTGTGGTATTCTTCTCTTACAAGAAGGATGCTATTAATGACATCTTCGTTTTTCAGGCTGACTGAGGAACTAATCTTAAACTCAGGAAATCTCAAAATCACAAGGCAACTGTCAAAGCTGGAACCCTCCATTTCTCAGGATCTCTAGTTGTTGATCTGTGCCCAGGAAAGGCAAGAGAAAGGCAGATGGTGGCCAGGGACCCAGTTTCTCTTCCATTTTTTTAAGATCCTGACTCCTATAGACGTTTACTTGTGATATAAACTACCACTGACACTACAGCATGGTGGCAGGGCAGAAGGAAAGAAGGGAGAGAAATTCCCTTTTCTACTCTTGCTGGAAGTCCAAGAGAGGGAGAAGTGCTCACATCAACATAGCTAAAATATGGGAAGTCCTTCTCATCCATCTCACAGTGGTTAAGCTCCTTTTGCAAGTTTCTTTTATAAAATGTCTAGAATATAATTGCCTTTTAAAATACACTTTCCAGGACAGCTGGACATTCTACATGTTCAGTCCTTATTGTCACTTATATCCCAGATTCTTTGAGTCTAAGAGGAAAGGATCAAAGCAGGATCACTAACAGATTTCCACCTCAGGATCTTCAGTGTCTAAGACAATACCCTCTTGGCACACATGTTCTGCCTTCCTCTCTTGAGTGCATCCAATATTCTCCTGCCCATTTGGCTCACAGTTGTAAGAGAATGCAGTCCAGCTTCTACAGCCATTCTCTGCTTTTTAGTGTCCTCAAATCAAATTTCTGTGACCTTGAGGCCCACGATCTTTTGCTTTCTGAGCACAAATCATGTTACCCACTATTCTGTTTCTTGGCAGTCTTCCCATGAGTATCTGCCTTGGAGTCTGGCTGACCCATGGTGATTGGCCACCTTGTTTCTGTACGTGAAAAGATGCTTTCTCTTTCACAGATCTCTCTGGTTGCAATCTTCAAATGGTTTTATTGTGTCCTACAGCAAACTATATTCATTTGGTTCTTTGTTTTATGGTGCCCTTATAATATCATCTGCCCATTCATTATCTAGCAGCCCAGGACTTACTTGGCACACCTAATCACATCTTCTTCTTCAGGCTATGCTTGGCCCTTGGCTACTAGTATAAGACAGAACTTGTCCACACATAGAACAAACTTGAAAGGTTTCTACCCTTCGTGCTATATGCAGAGTACCTGACATATAAGCTCTTAATAAATGCTTTTTTAATCTATCCATCTGGGACAGCTAGGTAGTGAAGGGAATGGAGTGACAAGAAGACTTGGGTTCAAATCTGGCCTTAGACACTTAATAACTGTGTGACACTGAGCAAGTCACTTAACCCTGTTTGCCTCAGTTCCCTCATCTGTAAAATGAGCTGGAGAAGGAAATGATAGACCACTCTAGTGTCTTTGCCAAGAAAACCCCAAATGAGTTCACTAAGAGTCAGACATGAGTGAAATAATTGAACAACATCTATCTCTTTATCTCTCTATCATCTATCTGTCTATCTATCTATCTGTCTATCTATCTATCTATCTATCTATCTATCTATCTATCTATCTATTTCTTTCTCTATCTAACTACAGATTTTCTGCATGGCTAATTGTTCCTCTAACCTGTGCAATCAGTCTAACACTGTGGATCTTCTGATTTTAGAGCAGGTACTTAGTTGAATGCTGATCCCCTAGAACTTTACATTAGTCTTCACTGTATCTCTATGAATGTATCTGCTTCTGCTGCAATGTTTCTGTAGCACGTCCTATCCTGAATTTAAAGAGTTTCTCTCCAAATGGGTGGGGCAATTCCCTGAGAAGGATTGTAACTTGGCATGGGGAGACCTCACACTGTTGTGTAGCCAGTTTGTTCTGCATCTCCAGATGTTGACTTCCTCTCATTTATACGTTTCACAGCATCTTCAGACAATCCCTCCCTTTATAAGCAGTTTTATTGAGTTTTATTTCTTTCTCCTCCTCTTTCATGAGGAGTAGAGAAGAGGGGTTACTTGCGACTGATTCTAAGTATTCTCTCTCCTATCCCCATTTCTAATGGATGATAGAAGGTGCCACTGATTTAAGTAGCTTACAAACATGTGTAGGGCTCTGTTTCCCTCTTTGTAATATTTAATAAGTGTTTCGCATTCCTTTTAATCATTCACAGTGTCCCCAGTGCCTTTGTCCTCAATGCCAGGAGGCAAGCAATTTTAATGTCAAAAATCCTCGAGGGATATTCCACGATAAAACTTATACCAATGCTCCAAAGATTTAACATCCCCTCTACATCTTTTGACTTAGCTCATAGTCACAATGTATACAGCAAAGCATGGGATACCAAATATTTTAACACCCAACCACTCAAAGTAATAAGCACCCAGCACCAGATTAAAAGCAGAATGAAAAAAATCAATTCTGAATGAGGGAAGGAAAATTCCTAGTAAGGATAATAAGAACAAAATGAAACAAACAACAACATTTTTTCCAAAATACAGAAATTTTAAGAGAATCTGAAGGCTGCTCTTATGCCAACTTAAAAACACACACTTAAAAACTACCTAGAGCTAAATATCCACCTGTAGGTACTAGGAGTTACTTTTTTTCTTTTTTTTCTCTCCTCCCCATAGTGGCGTGCAATCATATATAGGATCTGCAAATACTTTCATTGTACATTAGTCTGGTTGTATAGAAGGATTGTAATCAATGGAGTGAACAATGGGAAAAAAGAAAGAAAACCAAACATGAAAAAGAACGATAGCACGTAGATTGCTTCAGTCTCTATTTAAACTCTGTTCTTTCTAGATCTGTCTCTGAATGTAGGTATCTCCTTCCATCCTGAGACTTGTAGAGTTGTCTTATAGCTGTGTGTTGCTGAGAGGAGTCCAGTTTATCAAGGTTGGTCGTCACACAAAGGATGTGTCTGTGATTGTGTACAAATTTTTCCTGGTTCTGCTCTTCTCACTCCACATCGATTTGTATAAGCCTCTCCAGGTAAATATGAAGTAGGAGTAACTTTTTAAAAAGCACCTGACCTTATTCAGAAGTAAGAGCCAAATGCTGTCAAATGCTCATTATCCCTGCCAGCTATGCCTACCACTCACGACCAGACAATACTCTGGAAGTGATCACCAGGCTCTTTATGGCTCTCAGAGAGCTGGTTGCTTCTCACTGCTTAACTCTGTCCCTTTGTGGGTGACAAACAATCTAAGGGGTTGGGGTCATTTTACCCAATCAGATTCTTGATTTGGTTCTCATTCTGTTGTTTCCTCACATTTCTTTCATTGCTGGGCTCAAGTTATTCACTTTTTAAAAAAATCTAATATAAAACTTGAATCAGAATATTAAGAATTAATGAATATAAAATAAGCAACATTAATTCACCCAGTGTGGGCATCTCCTCCCAGCTAGCGTGATCATCTTCAAAGCCCTTTTCTGAAGGCAAGCCCCAAACACCAGGACTTCCCAAGAGAAGCTAGCAGGGCATCCAGGCTGGGGCTTTCTCACTCCTAATAAATCCTCTTACTAGAGTCAGTGTCCAGTCTACTATGGTGACTCAGTGAGACAAAGTCAATATTTTTATTTTTCTACCTCCAAAGTAATTTGAGAACCACTACTACATTGTGCTACATAACACTGGATGCTCCTGCAGGCAAAGGCTGTCTGCAGTTGCTCCTGCTGCTGCTGCTGAGGAGGAGGAGGAGGAGGAGGAGGAGGAGGAAGAGGAGGAAGAGGAGGACCAGGACCAGGATTTGAGATCCCACTTCACAGTAATCTGTTCAGCCTTGGAAGGCAGGCAGGTCAAACTGGCGTGACTCGGTCGCCCTTCTATCCCTGTCTCTCTCACCTGGCCAACTTCATGGTGTTTCCTAGTTTCTGGAGTGCGTCCACAGGGCACTTCCTTGGAACCCCGCTCCCTGTCTTCAGGGGCCTCTAATGGAGGCCTCCCTTTGTTGAGGCAGTGTAAGGAGGAGGGGGGGTAGGAGGGGTGCTACATACAGACAACGGTGGTGATCATGCTGATTGAAGATAATCCTAGTAATTGGACACCTGTACAGTACTAGACTATAAACAGTGGACTGCTACCCAAAGTGATAATACAGGTAACAAATCCATATCATTTCCCATTTCGGAGATAACATTACTGCCGATGCTATTTCCAGTTCCATTACCCAAACTCAGCAAACGTGCTTTGGTGGTGATAACACAAACTCATCAAATGGGCTTCCTTTACTGCCAGTGACATCTTCTCCCCTCCCCCAACCCACTACCAACTTTGCGTCAGGCTGCTCGAATGCTCCTGGGAACAGCGGTCCCTCCTTCCCTTCTCAGGGGCCACATTACTCCAAGTAGCTTCGTCTACACCCGAAGGTAAAATGGCTCCACGACAGGTCAGGAGGGGCAGAGTCCTTGAGGGAGAGAGGACTGTAAATGTTCAACAAAAGCCGAATGATTATCCGAGTTTTTCTCCCAGCACAGTCCCAGCACCCTGAACCCAGCTGTCCGGTTTGCTATTGTCTCGGCAAGCCCGCGCAGTTTATCTTTGCCTTGCTCTACTTTTCTTTTTCCCAAATAGAAGCCTTTTCATCTGAGCCTTTCTGCCCGGAAAAAAGGGAGCTAGGGGAGGAGAATAAGAGGTGGAAGGTTCCTTGCCAAAGTCTTCTTTTGTGGTCTCTGGCAAGCATGCACCGGGTGGGCCTGCGCTGAAGGCTTTGTGCTTCCGCATTACAGCTCTCTCTGCTTGCCCTTGGGCTAGTTCTAGCCGGGAGACATGTTTGCGTGGTTGCTCTGGTAGCAGCTCCCACTCCCCTTTGCCCCGCTTCGCTTTCCTCAGACCGTTTGCACCATAGCTGTCTCGGAACTGGTCATCCTGGATCAGCTCCAGTTCCTGCTAAGCATGCCCCCATCTGAGGGGCCTCGAGCTCCAAGTCCTTGTTTAGAAAGAGTCCCTTATCTACCAGGCTGCTACTCTCTTTCTCAGGGTCCTTCCATTGAGAAATCTTTTATGGATACTTAGGACTAAAAGAATGAAACTAAGGGGAAGGAATAAGAGAGGGTGCTGGAAAATGCTGGACAACTGGCTTTCTGGAAGAAAGTACACTTTTAAGATTAATCTGCATTTTTAACATTTTCTCAATCTTTTTCTTAAGTCTTCTAGACAATCAACTTAAGCCCCGATTTTGTAGCATGTGTAGATGAGCACGTTGAATATACAACCAGCTCTTCCCCAGCCAGTTAAAGCTGGCTCCTACCTAGCCTGCCTTCTTCCCCAGTAACCAGAGCTCCCTTTTCCACTGATACAGGAAATGGTACTACAGTGATGTCACATTCAATCAGAGCCACATGCAAGAATTTTCATAGGATAATAAGAATAGAGAACCAGCTTTGGCTATGAAGTAGCCTTAGATTCAAAGAAAACCTAGGCTCAAATCCTCCCTCTGACACATGCTGTTTGAATGACTCTGGGTAAGTCACAACTTCTCAGTGCACTGGACAACTCTCCAAGGCTAAATTGCAGTCCAGGTGCTGATCTTCATTTGTACAGGGAGTTTCCTCAGTGGGCATTGCTTTAGCAATGAAATAACAGATTCTATCCTTCCCATACTCAATTTAAAAAATGAAAAAAAAAAAGGGAAAAGACTAGAGGCAGCGTGGTAGGGAGAATAGATTGCCAGGCTTAGCATTCTAAAAACCTTCACTGCCCTGGATCCTGCCTCAGACATATCTGTGACTCTGTCAGTCAATAAACATTTATTAAGCCCCTTCTGTGTACCAGCCATTGTTCTAGGCTCTCTGGATTTAAAGGCAAAAGATTCATTGTCCTCAAGGAATTTACCTTTTCTATAGGCCACAAACAGCTCCTTAGAATTATTATTTTTGTTGTCGTTTCTACTACTACTACTACTACTACTACTGCTACTACTACTACTATTACTAATGATAACTGGCATTTATATAGCACTTTAAGATTTGAAAAACCTTTTACATTCATCAACTCATTGGATGAATTTACTTACTAAAGTCTACATAGATTGTATGTATGTAGCTGGAGGGGTTCCCTTGAGAATAATACGAAATCATATTCTTTTTTAAAAAAATTATTAATATCTTTTGTTTTTATCACTTACATTTTGTTTATATAACCTATATTTCTGTATACATACTTGTATCACTGAGGCAATATTCACAGCACCAATGGCAACTGTGAATATGCTGGCATAATTCTGACTCACAAAATACAGCAGACTCTCCATATAGAGGATAGAAGTAAAACATTTATTCAGACACCAGAAAGCCAAATTCCAACACCAGAAACTGAATCCATTATAGCAAGTCTTCCCCATGCTTGGGCTTTCCCACAAACACTCACAATCCTAGCTGTCTGCTTGTCTGCACCCTCTCTCTCTCTCCTTCCCCTCTAATTGCTCTGACTCCCAGCTTCCTCTCAACTCTGCTCTACCAGTTCAGCAAACTCCTCCCACCACAGGCTCCATATGATTACATTTGGTCTATTAAGGGGCATGGAAAATCTTCAAATTACCATTACCATTACAATACTATATTTCTCCCACTTCCCTTTCCAGTAATTCACATTCTTATAGCACTTTAATGCTTTATAAATAATTTTGCTTAGAACAACCCTGGTGTTGGAAGTATTATGGATGGGGCCTTAAAGACATCTACTCCAATCTCTTTATTTATAGATGAGAAGGGACTTGTCCACATTCTCAGAGCTAGCAAGTAGCACAATTGGGATTTAAACTCAGGTCTTCTCACCCCAAATACAGGGGGCACACTACATTTCACTATGTTCTTCCTCAGGACTACTATAGGGTCCTGGAAATGGTGGTAGGGAGCATAGAAATAAAATTACTGGAGGTGTCCAGGCCAGCATCCATCAATAAGGCAGTGCCCTTTCCAAATACCTCATGTGTTTGTAGTTCTGCATTTGGGTAAGTCTTGGCATCTCTAGATGAATCCAAGTCATACCTTCCTGAAGCCTCTGGCCCTGTGCTCTCTCCCTCCTCCATCCATCCCTTCCCAGAGATGGCTGTCTAGGGTTACTGCCAATGCTCATGGGCCTCTGATCCAAGCAGGTAATAAGGGGAGCAGGGCATCCAGCAAAGGTTCACCCCACTACTCAAAAGGTTTGCTGTCAATGAAACACCAACTGAAGCTTCACTGGCAACACAACTGGTGTTTCATTGACAGCAAAACTCCTGACTAACCTTTGCATGTGAAAGGGGAATGTGGGGAAACAGACACTTGAGGGAGAAGTAGAATATGATGAAGTATGAAACAGGGGAAAGCATGCTGAAGTTGGAATACCTGGATCTCAGAATCACTTTCCTTATTGGGAAAAATGAGGATCTCAACACTGCTTACCTCAGAGGGTAAGCAAACTAATGAATAAACACAAAAGTGCTCTCTAAGCAGTTCCAAAAGAGAATTGCATGTCTGCTCCATTGTTAGGGGAAGGTTGTGAATGAGTTCAATCTCATTTCTGATCACTTTATTTTTCATTGTTTCAGGGAAAGAGAATGCCAAGTTCCACACCAGAGTTTCCTACCTAATACTATTTCACAATGAATGCACATAGCACAGTATTCTGGGCCTCGGTTTCCTTGTCCACAGCATATTGTTGTAATAGAGAGGACCCATAGGGCATAAGCTGTTTATTCAGAAATGAGATGTGACAGCCAAAAGGAGCCACAGTTTCCCACCGCATGCCCTCTGCCCTGGCCAGACCACATCTGGAGAATCTCATTCTGCTCCAGGCACCACATTCTAGGAAAGACATGAAGAGTCCAGAGAAGGGTGACTAGGAGAGTGAAAGAACTCAAAGTCCATCAGTGGAATGGGCTACTTCAGTAAATAAATCAACTAATCCACAAACATTATTAAGAACATAGGCATCCAGCATGACCCAGGCACTGTGCTAGACACTGGAGACACAAACAAAAACAGTAAATAGTGTGTTGTACTGATATTCAAGAATCTACCATTTGGACTAGTTCCAGCGTGAGGCTCTGGGATTCTGGGATTCTGTAAACCACAAAAGTTTGGAAGTGACCTAGAACTAACTCATTTGGGGGGAGGTCCAGTTATTAGCAGTAAAGCGGTGCCTGTAGACGTCAGTTCTGACCTCTCTTGTGAGGACTTAATAACTGGCCTTATTCCATGTCTGTCTTAGGCACAATCCCTTCTTCCTCTTTTCCTCCCTACTCCCCTCCAAAATGACATTGAGGAAAAATAAGTAGTTGGTAGAGTAATTCATAGCCCAGAGCCCAAGGACTCTCAAAGCTGTGCTGCATCCTCAGAGAGCTGGACTCAACCCGGGCTCTGCCACTTGCCCGCTGTGTGATGTGGGACAAGTCACTTAGCTGTTCTGGGCTTCAGATCGCTTGGCTGCTAGACCCTGATGTGATAAGGGAGGACACGTGTAGAGAGCCTATAAGCTGTGAGGGTCGTGCCCCACCTGTATTCTGGGGGTTTCATTCGGTGGCTCAGAAGGAGGCAGAATAAACGTCTCTAGCCTCTTCTCCCCCTCCCCTTCTCAAAGAGAGACTTTAAGAGGAGGGTAAGTAGGAAGTTGGGGCTAGAGGCCACCAAATTGCTCTCCTCAAGAGAGGGGGTACCAGGCTAAAATTATATCTAGCTGCTCCCTTAAATATTGTTAGTCTAGGGATAGGAATATGTTCAATCTCATTTTTGATTACTTTATTTCTCATTATTGGGGGTACAGGAATTCCCCAAGCTCCTTGTCCAAAGTCTGATCCCTTCCACAATGAACACACGTAGCAAATGCCAAAGAAACCCATTTATCCAAATTGTGGCAAAACAGAAATCACAAAAGGTATACATAGGAGGATATATACCAGACAATCAGAGTGAAGGCATGAGTTAACTCAGAGCAAGAGAGAGTTCTAGATATCAATCAAGAGGAAGCTTCCCAAAAGTTCTAGTGTAGCAAGCTGGGAATAGAGACATGATGGAGACTACTGGCTCTTCTCCCATCTTTCCTGAGTCTTTTTCTTTGGTAAGTGGGGTTCACATCTTCCACCTTCCCTTTTGAAGCTCAAAGACTTGAAGTTTGAACCCCAAATGGTACTAGGGCTTGAAGCATCCCAAGAAAGACTGAAAAATCAATCAGTCAGTCAATCAACATTTATTAAGTTCCTACTAAAGAAGGCTGGAGCACTCCTATTCTAAATTCAGCTCTGCCCCACCCCCCATGCAAGGGAGGGCCTTCATCTCCAACAATGAGCAGACAATCTCATGCCAATGGGTTTTGGCACAGGGATTACACTGAAAATAACACTTTAGCTGACTACCTTACAGGGTTTATATGAGGTTCAAATGAGACCACATCGTGTCACAGAAGCATCATTCAGCTTGGAATCAGGAGATCTGTTTCAATAGTCCTAACCCTGGCAGCTACGTGACCTGGGTCAACTCACCTAATTTTCTCAAACCTTAATTTCCTCATCTGTAAAACTGGCATAACCATGTTTCCCAGGGTCATCCTGAGGATCAAATGAGCTAATGGATGCAAAGCACTTTGTAGCCATTAAAACACTATATAACTGTCATTCTTATTCCCAGAGCTATTTTCCAGGGCTCCAGACATATGTGAAGTCTAGCACTTCTAGGGAATTATTTGATCCAAAGTAATTTTAGCAGGACTGTGATCAGAGACCTGGAGCTTCATCATTTTACAGATGAAGAAACTGAGACCCAGAAAAGTTAAATCTTCTGATGCTAGACTGACTCTGATTCTTTCCTTTAGTACCATGCTGTCTCCTACCTAGTTTCACCTATCCAAGGGACTAACTTGAGGGTTGTTTTGCTCCAACATAGAGTTGGCTTGTCCCCATGATTCTCATCAAAGAAGATCTTCTCTCTCTACTCCTCGTCTCCCTTCATTCATCCTAAACTGAATCAGAATCTGTTCATAGGTTCTAAGCTTATTCTCCCAACTCGGACAAGTTTTCTCTTTTTCCCCCAGAATGAGAATTCTGATCCTCCCTGGCTTCTTGAGGTACCCTTGAGGGGTCAAGGTTGGAGGCAGTGGTAAGAACGTCTGTAGTGTTACTGCTCATGAGTACTATATACTCTTTTTTTTTTTTTTTTAAGAAAAAAAAAGGCTTAAAACTATATAGGTTTATTGGGACAGCTAGGTAGCACAGTGAATAGAGCACCAGTCCTGGAGTCAGGAGGACCTGAGTTCAAATCTGGCCTTAGACACTTGACACTTACTAGCCGTGTGATCTTGGGTGAGTCACTTAACCCCAATTGCCTTGCCTTTCCCCCTCAAAAAAAAAGAAAAGAAATAAACTACATAGGTTTATTGTAGGTCAATCAGAGGTTTAATGAAATAAAACTGTCATTTGTAGAATCACCATGATTTGAATGGATTCAAAACAAATAGCTAAAGCCAACTGGATATTTCACTCATGAAGATGTTTTCTTTTATTTCTTCTTTTCATTTGCTTTTTCAATTTTGGTCACACACTTTTCAATTTCTTCAGGATTTAAAATCTTAAGAGGTTGCTCTCTTCTCATCACAGCTAGTTCAATGTTCTTGCCCCTGACTGAACCACTTCCAGAAGGTCCTCAATAACAACTTTGATGGTCAAATCCTCAGATTCAATGGCTTCATCAGTAGAGGTCTCCAGAAAAATGGACTGACTTGGCACCTCTATCAATAGCACTAGCCTTCCATGCATGGTATGTGCCATAGGGGTCTGTATTAGCCATGCATAGAGCTGATATAGTTAAAGCCACCATATCCTCTGGATTTTTTTAAACTATGTTTGGTAACCATCAGAACGCCTCTTTTACTCTTTTTGCCTCACTCCCACCTTGTTGCATAGAAAAGTGGGGATTTGCCCGAGTGTGAAAATAGGAAATGGGGAAAGATGATATGGAATTCAAGGAAGGGAGAGGATAACCAAGACTGGCAACGTTGGCATCATGGTATAAGAAATTATTGTTAAATAACAAATTATTGGGGGAATCTCTGACCTTTCCCAAAAACTTATCTCACCTAGACTATTCTATCTAAGTGGAATTGTTGCCCTACCCAACTAGAAAACTGTACAAAGAATTTAATCTAAGGTGAATTCCAACCCATTGTGTTCCACTCAGGTAAATTTGGGCAGGGGAGAAGATCCTTTGTCTAGATTGCCTAAAACTGTGAGTGATTTGGAAGTAAATTACATAATCCAAGTCATTTCCCCCTCCCCCACCCTAACCTTCATTAGAATAGGCCCACCTCTCATTATAATATTCATTTTTCCCATTAATTATTAACCAATCAGAATTGACTGCCACCCTCAGGAACACCTGCTCTTCCAAGAGCATATAGGTGTTGAGTGGGTTCCATGAGGGATCTTTGGCATTTAAGAGTGTCACTGACCCCTTTCATTTAATTATATGTGAGCATGATTAATAAAAGGATAAATTACCCAGAAACTATATCTCTAGAACTTTTCACAGGTCACAAAGGTGCCTTGCTGGGGCTGCTTCCTGAGTCCCCTCACTCTATTTCATGATGGACTAACTGTGGCAGATGAGGTTGGAGGCCACTACCAAGACAAGACAGTCACAACTGAAAAAAACATCTTCTGTGGGAGCTTCAGCCTTCTACCAGGGCAACTTGAGTCCTAAGTTCATTTTCTGTACTGTGAGTCCCAAGTCCAGAGTTCCTCCAGAATTTCTGCCTTTTCATCTAGTGAATCAAGCATGGAATGGAAATTGCTTTGTCTGTTCAAAAGAAAGCATTGGTAGGGGACTAAACCAAGTTAAACCATATAGTTCCTAAAATTCTTGGGTCCTCTGGGCGGACTTCCAGGGTTTGGAAGAGTGGTGTGTTCACAGATGCTTGACAGATGCTTTAATGTTTTATTATGCATTATGATTATATTGTTATTATTATATTATTATTATTGTTGTGCTCTAGTTATTATGTGCCATTTATTCACAGACATATCACTGCTTGTAGTTTATAAGCATTATAAGTCACTGCATCAGTGTCATATTCTAGCGTCCTTAGAGAGATAAGAGGCTAGAAGAATTCCTGGAAGATAGAAGTCCAGGCATTGCATTGCAACCTCTAATCCTAGATACTAAGGAAGCTGATACAAGCAGATGTCTTGAGCTCAAGAGTTCTGAACTACAGTGGCCTAAGCTGATCAGATGTCTTGACTAAATTCAACATTAGTATGGTATGTCTTTGAAAATGGGGGCTGGAGGCACCAGATCGCCAAAGGAGAAGAGAACCAGCAAAGATTTGAAATGGAATAGCTCAAAACTACCATGTTAATGAGAGTGGAACTTGGCCTCTGAGTAGACTCTGTACTTTCAGACCGGGTGAAATAGAGAGAGCCAGTCTTTTTTATTTTTTAAAGCATGAAACTACTATTAAGTGCTTTGTTAGTAGAGCTGTGAACTGATCCAATCATTCTGACAAGTAATCTGGAACTGCACCAAAAGGGCAATCAAACTGTACATACTTTTTGATCCAGCAATACCACTAGTAGGTCTATATCACAATGAGATCATAAAAAAGGGAAAAGGAACTACATGTACAAAAATATTCATAGCAACTCTTTTTGTGGTGGCAAATAATTGGAAAATGAGGAAATACCCATCAACTAGGGAATGGCTGAACAAGTTGTGGTATATGAGTGTAATGGAATACTATTGCTTCACAAGAAATGATGAGCAGATGGACTTTAGAAAACCTGGGAAGACTTACATGAGCTGATGCTGAGTGAAGTGAGCAGGAACCAGGAGAACATTGTACACAGTAACAGCAACATTGTGCGATGACCAACTTTGATAGACTTGACTCATGTTGGAAAATACAATCCATATCCAGAGAAAGAACTATGGAGTCTGAATGTAGATCAAAGCATACTGTTTTCTCCCTCTTTCTTTTTGTTGCTTTCTTCTTTCTCATGTTTTTCCTTTTGGTTCTAATTCTTTATAACACAATTAACGTGGAAATATGTTTGATGTGGTTGTACAAGTATAACTTATATCAGATTGTACACCATCTTGGGGAGATGGGAGCAGAGGGAGGGGGAGAAAATTTAGAACTCAAAATCTTATAGAAGTGAATGTTGTAAACTAAAAAGAAATAAATGAATATTTTTTTTAAATGCTGTCCACCTCCAAAGAAAAAAACTAATGGAATCTGAATGCAGATTGAAGCATATTATTTTATCTTTCTTTTTTTCCAATTTTTTCCCCTCTTGGTCTATTTCCTCTTTTACATCATGACTAATATAAAAATATGTTTTGTGTGATTACATATATATAACCTATATCAAATTGCTTTACTCTCTTAGTGAGGGGGAGGAAAGAAGGACGGGAGAGAAGAAAATTTAGAATTAAAAAACTATTTTAAAACGAGTGTTAAAATTGTCTACAATGTAATTGGAAAAAATAAAATACTGTTTTTGAAACTACTCATTAAGGTGTAAGAAACAAAACAAGACCCTCCTACAAAGGGAAGGACTGTCTAAAGATGTTGTACAATGCATTCATTCATTCTCTATTGATTGGACTGGACTCATGGTTTCTTTGGCATATGGACAATTTTATGCAATTCATAGTCTTAGAGAGTTTTCTGGGGCACTGAGATGTTAAGTCATTTGAGTCAGTCACATTGACAATTTGTATTAAAGACAAGAATTAAACCCACATCTTCCTAATTCCAAAATAAGCCCTCTCTCTCCTACACTATATTACCTCTTGTCCAATGCATATTTGAGAAAAGGTTTATAGCTAGAGGTACAGATATGTACCTGGATACAGCAAGCTGGATATGAGCCAAAGTATGACTTTTACTATGACAACTAGGCTGGTTTTTTTCCTAGGAAATCTACCATATCCAACTGTGGCATATCCTAGACAGGATATGCCACAAACACATCAGCAGTAGTAGGTGACCAAAATGGAGAGAAAGAGAAGACCGTTGATCAGTTGTAAGGGATTAGTTTTCAATGTAGTATACACTCTGAAGTGTAAAAACCCTGATGTCATGGTATTAGAATGCTTGCAAAGGTTAGAGAAATAATTTGGCATTGGCTATATACTAAATCTGTCAGCACTGGACAACATGAAGGGGAAGATCCTTCCAAGCTCCTGTTACAAGAAGAGAGACTAGTTTGGAGGCTAGTACTTAAGGGAGCTGTGAAGACAGAAGACATAGATGGTGCCAAGTGGCCCCACATAAGTGCCGGGCTGATAGGTAGGAGGTAGATGCTGCTATCTGGGCATCTGATTAGACTTGAAAAGTCCAAAAATAGTTTAGAATGCAATAAACTGATGGATGAAATTACTTCATTTGAGTAAAAAATCTGACTCCTAAGAAGAGCCAAGTTTCACTCAAAACACCTAGAAAATGCCACCTGAAATAACTTCATTTGTTTGGGTTACATAAACAAGGCAAGAAATGACCCCTGGTTGCCCAGACCTGAAGTCTGGAGCTCAGGAAAAGTTTTCTGAGCAATAGAATAATTAGGCATACCTCCTGCTCCCAGAAAGACAAAGGATCATGAATCTGGTGATCCCAACAGCCTGGTGCAAGCACAACAACAATGTAATGAAGACACGGTTGCAGAAATAGGTTCTCTTATCATTGTGGTCAAGATGGACAGATAAACATTGAAGGAACTGAAGAGAGGAATTCAAACTTGGTTTGGTAGAAAGTATTGACTTCTCAAAACTCGTTATCGTTCTCTTTCATGTCTGGTTTTGCTTTTTTTTTTTTTTTCTTTTCTTTTCCCAGTGATCACTCATTGGTTACAGCCCTTCTATATGACCAAACTATTGTACAATGTGAAAGTATTTGCAGATCCTATACATGATTGCACGCCACCATGGGGGGGGGGGGGAAGGAGGGGAGAAAATCTGAAACTCAAGTGATTGTGGAACTGAATCTTGTAAATTAAAAGTAAATGAGTAAAAAAAAAAAAAGAAATTATCAGGCACACACACACAAAAAGAAAGTATTGACTTCTGACGTTGCATTTACTTATATGTTTCCATCCTATGGAAGGGAGAAGGGAATAGGCATTTATATAGCACCACTTATAAACATTTATATGGCACATAATGATATACCAGACTGTAGTAAGTGATTTACAATTATTATCTCATTTGATCCTCACAACAGCTCTGTGAGGTAGGTATATTATTATCCCCATTTTATAATGACAGAAGCTAAGGCAAAGAGAGGTTAAGTGACTAGCCTAGGTTCACACCGCTAGTAAATGTCTAAGGCTGGATTTGAACTCAAGTTTTCATCCACTGTGCCACCCAGCTGATTAGGTGGAATGTAAATTCCTTAAGGGCTGGGACTATTTCAGTTTTGTCTTTGTATCCTCATCACTCAGAACAATTCCTGACATTATAAGAGGCACATAAAGGAGGCTTATTTTTGATTAATTGAATTATTTATGCTGTCGGGAAATGATTATGGAATCAAAGATATAAGTCACAAAGTTCAGGTCAGATCATGAAGATCCTAAACTTTACCTCATCAACAATGGTTTATGGGACTTCTCTGTCTGTACTCAGAAGATTTTGTACAGGATAACACTGATAATAACTCACTGGGGAGTTCAATAAGTTTGCATCCTGGAAGTTTGCACATCCCCTGTTGGGTGGAAAGGTTGAATAAGTGTCATTCTCTCTCTGGTTTCCAGAGGGTCATCAGTTTTCTATCTCTCCACTCCATCTCTTCCTGAGGGGCAACAACGTCAAGGGATGTGAGGATCTATGGACATGCCCACTACACTTCCTAGCTGGCCTAATTAATTGATTAATTAACTAATTGATATCAGGTGACAGTCACTGGGGGAAAGCACACTGGTAAGAGCATATATGACCTATAACATTAGAAAGATACTTCCAAAGTGGCAGCTGAGCTCTGGTGACCCAGCCTGCTAGTATGAGGGTATATATTCATACGCATATATACGCTCCTATATAGACATAAGTATGAGGGTTGAGTGTGATTTGGGATAATCATTCCACACTCCAAGCTACGTGTGGAATTTTATCCTGAGTAAATATTTAGCCCTTCACACATGCAGAGACTTTCTGGAGAGATAATCCACCCAGGATTTTTAGTACCCTGGTTTTCAGGATTTTTTTGTGCTCTGTCTTAGACTGCAATTATACAATAGTCAAGTTTTTCTGATTGTTTCGTTATACATCAGGTGAGTTTTTTCAAAAATAACTTTTGCTTGTATTACTGCTTGTATACTGATAATTATTATATTACCACACCTAGTATGAATATTGCAGCTAATATGAGAAGCATAAATTTTTCATACCTAAAATATTAATATGTAGCAATTTGTCTATAGCACATCATGATAGTTCATTACTGTTCTTTTTTTAATTTAATTTTTAAATAGTCCTATACTTGCCTTATTTGTTTTTTTGCTAAATTAACTTTTGTTTATTTTTTATTTACATCATTCGTTTCCATGAGATTTTGATTTACAAATTTTCTCCCCATCTTTCCCCTACCCACCACCCCAAAACAGCAATCCCATGTTTACCCTCTCCCCCACTTTGCTCTCTCCTATATCCTCCCCCATCACTCCTCTGACTTTCCAGTAGGCCAAGATGGATCTCCTTACCCCAGTGCCTGTATAGCTTAATTCCCAGTTACATGTAAATAATAATAATAATAATAATAATAATGATAAACATAAATTTTTTTAACATTTGATTTTAGAACTTTAAATTCTAGATTCTTTCCCTACCTCCCTCATCACCCATCCCCAGTGGAAAGACAAGCAATTCAATATAGGCTGTACATATGCAGTTACATAGAACATCTCCACAATGGACATATTGTGAAAGACTGATTATATTTCTCTCTTTCCTATCCCGCCCCCCAATTGTTCTATTCTCTGCTTTGTCCCTATCCCTTTACAAAAGTGTGTGCTTCTAAAAACTCTCCTCCCCACAAGCTGCCCTCTCCTCCATCATCCCCCCTCTCATCCCCATCCTCCTACTCTCCTGTAGGGCAAGATATCCAATTTAGAGTGTATGTCATTCCTTCTCTAAGCCAAATTCGATGAGAGTAAGGTTGACCCATTCCCTTTTTGCCTTCGCTTTCTTCTCCTCCATTGTAACAGTTATCCCTTGCCTCTTCTATATGAGATGAATAACCCCATTCTGAAGCTGTGGAGTTTTCCTGCTTCTACGCCACCATCTTGACTCCTCCCCCTACTTGCCTTATTTGTCCTAAGAGCCTGGACAACTTATCTGAGGTTGTTATGCACTGCAAGTACATAGGATGAAGTTTACCTGCTGGCCTAGAAAACCCACGTAATCAATCTTACATGGATTATCCCTTTTCTTTTGAGGAGCATCATAGCTCTTTGTAGGCTTTTTTATGTATGCTTCTGTCTCCTCTCTTTCTTTTCCTCTCCCACCTCTCAATTTCACCTTTTCAAATATCATCCCTTCCTATTCAATTGATCCTGTGCTCTCTGTCTATGTACACATATATACACACACTCACATATGCATTCATACGCATATATACGCTCCTATATAGACATATGTATATGTATACATATAAATACATTTATATTCCCTTGACATATCCTCATACTGAGAAAAGTTTCATAAGTTACAATGATCATTTTTCCATGTTGGCATGTAAATAGTTCAACTTTGATAAGTTCCTTATGATTTCTTTTCCATGTTTACCTTCTCTGCTTCTTGTATTTGAATGTCAAATTTTCTATTCAGTTCTGGTTTTTTCAGCAAGAGTGCTTGAAAGTCCCCTGCCTCATTGACCATATTTTCCCCTGAAACATTATACTTAATTTTTCTGGGTAGGTAATTCTTGGTTTTAATCCTAGCTCCCTTGATCTCTGGAATATCATATTCCAGGCCCTTTGATCTCTTAATGCAGAAGCTGCTAGATCCTGTGTTATCTCGATTGTATTTCCACAGTATTCAAATTGTTTCTTCTTGGCAGCTTGCAATATTTTGTCATTGATTTGGGGACTCTGTAATCTGGCTATAACATTCCTAGGAGTTTTCTTTTTGGGATCTTTTTCAAGAGGTGATTGGTAAATTCTTTCAAGTTCTATTTTGCCCTCTAGTTCTAAAATATCAGGGTAATTTTCCTTGAGAATTTCTTGAAGGATGATTTCTAGGTTCTCTTTCTGATCATGACTTTCTGGTAGTCCAATAATTTTTAAATTATCTCTCCTGTATCTATTTTCCAGGTCAGTGATTTTTCCAAGGAGATATTTCACATTGCCTTCTATTTTTTCATTTGTTTGGATCTGTTTAATAGTATCTTGATTTCTCATAAAGTCATTTGCTTCCATTTGCTCCACTCTAATTCTGAAGGAATTATTCTCTTCAGAACGCTTTTGAGATTCTTTTTTCATCTTGCAAATTTGACTTTTTAAGGCATTCTTCTCCTCATTGGCTTTTTGGGCCTCTTTTGCCATTTGAGTT